>OX451737.1:556598585-557198585 GCA_948472305.1 Vicia faba | reverse complement strand
GTATTTTCCTCTTCTTACTCATTACCTATTACCCCAGGCAGTAATGTGTGAAACCTAGTTCATTGCCTAACACTCCATGCAGCGATGTAACATAACCCATTGTCTAAGACTCCATGTAACGATGTGTTTTCCCTCTCTTCACCCATTACCTAAGACTCCATGCAATAATTTGCGACATTCCCCAATATAGACCATTATCTAAGACTCCATGTTGCGGTGTTCGAAATCCAAACCTATCTCATCGCCTAAGACTCCACGCAGCGATTCACAAATATAACTCATTGCCTTTGTCTCGAAGCAGCCATGCGTTATCAAGTGTTATTCACCTCCTAAAAGGATTAATAAGAAAAATCCAAACCAAAACATACAATGTTATTTTCTAAAGATTGAAACCATTTACCTCGTCGTCAAATCCTTGTAAGCGATATATCATCAGCTTTTCCTACTTCCTTAAGACTCGTAAGGGTATCCTACATCAGTGTAACTTTTCATTTGTCAAACAAATTTTGGGGTATTCCAAGTATTCAATAAACTCCCAATCAGAATGCGCAAGACTCGTATGTTCTAACGCTATTCGATTGGAAGATAATTGAATAGGGGCAGCTGTCGTACTCCAAATTTGCCCTGCCATTATGATTGTATTTTCAAGATTTAAAATGGAAGAAAGAATGTTTTTATTAAGGATGGTCCAAAAATATCTGATGGCTCATTATTAAATCCAAGTCAACTAGGGGGTGTGTTCTAATTCAGGAGAGTGAGGCTTTCTAAATCGGAAAGATCGATATATCCGTAGGCCAATTTATGAAGCATGTTGGCCGATATCCCATGAGATTCGAATATGGAAAATTATTTTAGAATAAATTATCAAGTTCTTAATTATTATTAAGTCCATCTAAATATTGTTGTTGATAGCAAAACGAGGGGGGGGGGGTTAGTTATAAGGGTACAAGCCCATTGAGTTTTCTTTAGCTAAAGCCCATTGGACATTTTTGTCATTTGTTGTTCCAATTCAAAAAACTGATTGTTATGGAACATTATTTCTATTAAGATTTTGGAAAAAATGGATATGTTGGAAAGCTAGTTAGGCCCAGTTCACTCTAAAAACATTGGTTGTGATAGAAATTAATTATTGGCTTATGAAAATTATTTTTATTATTACTGATATTTCCAAAAAAAAAATAAGTTATTAGTACATTTGGTAAAGGTTTTTATTAATTGTCTAATCAGGAGAATTTTTTTTGGGAAAAGATCTGATTAGATCAATTATTTGGGGCCCAATCCAAAGTACAGTAAAGAAAAACGTGTTGTTGAAATTAATGGACAGAAAAAACGTTTTACAGTAGAAGCCCAAATTCGTTAGAGCATAAGCTAGACAAAAGAAGTCCAAATCATAAACTGTTGCTGTGTAAATCAATTACCAAAAAGGCGCACATTTTATCATTAACATTTATTGTGCAGATTGAATAATTTCTAACCAAATCTAAAAACATATCAAATTAAATCTTCATACAAAATCCAAAGTCCAAGCCCATAATGCTTGTTGCAGGCTAAATCGAATTACAAAACAGTATCGAATCCGAAAATCAAAAGATTACAGAACCAACTCCAATCTTAACGAATCAAATATTACATATGCCAATGAATTCAAAATCAATTACAAATAAAATATTATCTCTAATTGATCTAAGCAACCATAATCCGTTTCAAGCCCTATAAATACGAAAGAAAAAATACAGAGAAAGGAGGGGAGCTTGAATATGGAGGTGAAGACGAATTAAGAGAAGGAGGAGACTTTTGTTGAGAAGAAATTCGAAGAAGGAGATTATTCATGAAGTACTAATACCAATTTTATTGAAGAAAATAGAAGGAAGAGAAATTAGGGTTTCAATATCTTAAACCCTAATCGCCGCTGATAAACCTGTCTCCGCCGCTATTCCGTTCATCACCATCTTCAAAGTGTCACCATAAACCGCAAACAAGAAGAAGAAGTAAGATTAGCACGAATCAGAAAGAAATCTCAAGAACAGAAAAAGATATTGCAAAAGGGGCAAAACAAACATAGCATTTTTATTTTGTTGTTGTTCTTGTATTATGGTTGGTTTATAGAAGGGTACAGGGTTGTGGGTATAGCGCTGTCACGAGTGGGAATGGGGTTTGGATGTTAGGGTTTGAAAGGGGAAAGGGATAAATCGAAAGAGAGAGATAAAGGATTTCTATAAAACAAAATAATGAAAGTGATAAATTAAATATTAAAACAATGCTTATATTCCGTTTGATTGCATACACGCGCGATTCATTTTTGACAGCCGTAAGGCCAAGTCCCATAGAAACCCCTAGGCCCTCACTCACTCAATTAACCAGGCCCCTCTCAAATGCATAATGGGTCGGCCCAATCGTGATTTACACCACCCTTTTGCCCAATTACTAAAACAAAACTTGTGATACACCACCCCCTCAAGAGAATTCTGTTTGGGCCTAGCCGAACCTCCTTTTAACATCCCAATCTTTTACTTCTAAACTAAAACTGCACCCCCCTGAAACTAGGTAAGTTATTTTCTATTTTTTATATAATTCCTATATTTTTTTCTATTTTTATTTTTATATTATTTATTTATTTTTTATGATAATTTTTAGTATTTTATTTTTATATATTATTTATTATCACATATTATAATTATTATTATCACATAAATAATTATTTTGTTTAAAAACTCATGTATATATTATTTTCTATATTATTGCATTAAATATTTTTTAGTCATGCATTAATTAAGATATTTTGCAATTAAACTATTTTTTCGCAATAAACTAAGCTAAACAATCTATTTTCGCTAAAGGGTTTCAAATATATTTTGATTAATCGCGCATTTAGTCCAAAACTTTGCAATCTCTACACCCATTCAAAATGCGAGGCGATTCAAAATACATTTGCAACCCCTAAAAAACACAAACCCATACGAACTACGAATTGGGATACGTAGGCATACGATCAAAAATCATGGCGAGTTCCCCTACTAAAAATTAAAACCCTATTTTAATGGAAACCTAAACCTAAAACCTAATATCCTTAAGAATAAGGTAGATGAAATGTGCCTAACACCTTCCTTTCGTCTAATGAAGCCTGAAACTTAGAATCTCTGTCTTTGCAGAATAGGGTTTCCTATTGGATGCCCTTCTTTAGGATAAAAACTTGTAGTGGCGACTCTCATTTAAAAACCAGTTGCAACATCATGAAACTCTTTAAATGGTACTTAACAAGTTATATTCAAATGTTTGTGGATAATTTTGAATGGAATATCTCTAATGGTTGAAAAAGATTAGAAGTCCTTTGAAAAGGCTATCAAATTCTCTTGTGTGACTTCAAAGGATCATAACTTGGTGAATATTTATATCCTTAAGCTCATTTTTTCTACAATAATCTTTAAGATGTCTACTACAACTTTGTTTCAAGGTGATATACTTGAAAATGTTTGGCAAGTCATTAAAGAATTGAAAAGATTATAGGTCTTTTGGGAATTTCCCAAAATTTGCTCATCATCTTCAAAAGACCATAACTCTTTCATTTTTTATTATTTTTGAATGATTCCAATTGCACAATTAAACTTAAAGGGTATACTTCATTTCATCTTTAAGAATCATGATCTAGTATTGAGTGGAAAGGCATGTAACTTTGAAGAAAGAATTGAAAAGATTATAGGTCTTTTGGGAGTTTCCCCAAATTTGTTCATCTTCCAAAGACAATAACTCTTTAATTTTTATGATTTTTGAATGATTCCATTTGCACTATTTAATTCAAAGGTTCTACTTCATTTCATCTTCAAGAATCATGAGCTAATTTTGAGTTGAAAGGCATGTAACTTTGAAGAACATTATAGGTTATTTTGAGGTCCCATACTTAGAAATATTTCTAAGTACAAAAGTCAAATATATTTTCACGATTTCAAACTGATGTAACTTTTTTATCAGATCTCCAAATGATACCTTTCTTGTCATATTGTAAAGTTTGTGACTTCATTTTCCAAATGCAAACAGAATGAATCCAAAAAGGTCCCTGAGTAGTGAGCTACACATTGTGGAAGTTGGCACCATGGATTGATATTTTTGCTCGAGAGTTAGATTTTTGAACTTGCTAATTCACAAATTAAGAATTCTTTGCACATAATTCTATAACAAATCATTTTTAATGACATTTCAGATTGTGTTTAGTACCTGAAACACAAGGTTTTAGTGTGTTTTAGCCATGTGCAAGTCACACTTTATACATGCACTCGAGTTCACTTGTTTACCACGATTCCATCACATTTCCTTCTCACTTTTATCACTACACAATTACCCTATATATAAGGTAGCTCCCCACTCATTTTCACAAGCTTGGATAGCCAAAGAAGCTCTGGTCGAACCTCACAAAACCTATAAAATTTTAGAATTCATTTTCTCCTTTAGAGGCTCTTTAATTCCTTTCTTTTTATTCAGTTAGCTTTATTGAACTTCTCTAAAACTAACCATACTCTTACCACCAAGAATCGAGCACTGAATCAAGCTCACGAAGTCCAGTTTCAGAGCTCTGAAGTTGAGTTTCAACAGGTAAATTCCTCCATCAATTCTCTTCAAACTTGTTGCTACAATGTAGCTCTCATCACTTTGATACTCATAACATTGTTTATTTTAAATGGAAGTGAGTTTTGCTCATGAGTTTTCAAATTCCTTTTCAATTTTTTCTTCTGGTTTTTCCCAAATCGACCAAGCTATGGTTAATATAAATTTTTTGCAAGGGGTTGGTTAGAATCATCTGGATGAGACAAATTCAATGATACCGCGTTGAGATTCTAACGTTTCTGTTTTAAGAATCTCACAAAATCTCAATTCGCAAGTGGTTGGAGGTTGAAGACGACCTACGTGTCGTTCTTCAACCCATGAAGCTTGGCCAATTGTTTTAATATGATTGACTTGGCTATTTTGAGTTACAAACGTGCGCATTGAATTTGTCTCATTGTGTGTCCATACCTTTGGTTTGTTTAGATTGCCAACGTGTTTTAAAATACCTTTATATCCAACGCTCCACATTTTTTCTTGTTTTATATTTTATTTTTTTTAAATGATGATCCAGTGTGAAATTCAGGGATGACCATAACACGCACAACGCATCAGATCCATCAAAACTGCTTACTAACGCGTTTTGATAATGATCAAATGGTCTAGATTTTTTTGTATAAAAATTATTTAAAAACTATTTTTATTTTCTCTTTCTGATTTTTATTTTTTCACAATTTATTTTATGATTTGGTATTTTTTATGATTTTTTTCACTTTATTTGACTTATTTTAATTGTTTAAAAATACTTTTTGATCTTTTAAAATTATGAAATTATTATGAAAGGATCCAGCGACCTCTTGACAAATATTGGTGAATTTATTTTATTTTGATTTTTGATTTTACTATTTTTCACAAATTTTGGCTAATTTTTTCTTATATATTTATATTTTTTAAAATAGTTTTTCACTTTAAAAAATTTTAAAAAGAAATTGTCGACATTTATTAACTCATGTTTGACCTCTGATATTTTTTAGGATTTTTCTTTGGTGTTTTAATACATGTTTTGTATTTTACGAATTATTTCCTTTTTATAAATCATATAAATTTTGTTTTTATATTAAAAATATTTTATTATTTTTTATAGGTCCTGATTTGGAGATACTTGAGTATTGTTTTGGGACAAGTTCCTCAACCTCATTGGATCTTGGGTGTTGATAGGTTGAAAAACCAAATCCACCAAAATGGATGAATGATGTTGATGATATTTGAAACCCTAATTTCAACATATACATTGGTTACACTATTATTTCCCTCCCTCTTCATCTTATCCCTTTCTTGTTTTTACTTGTGCTACATGTTTTTGGAGAATGATCTATATATCATTTCTTCAACATGTATGGTACATAGATTGCTATTAAATGACCTCAAAATAGGTGTGGCTTCTACATAAGTCCACTTACGATTGCTTAACATAGCGCTAAATTTGTCCTGATTCGAAAAATGATAATTTGTGGCCCAAACCTATGTTTGCAAGCCCAAGTATGTTTAATTTGAAACCTTGGATCTAATAACTTTGAAGTTTATTGTTAGGAGGCTTTGATTCTATCAATCTCTAATGAACTTCATGAATTTTGGTCTAAGTGAATCATTTGAACATCGTTGATCATATATAGTTGCCTTGAGTACTTGAAATGAATGATATACATGACAAAAAACAAATGAAACTTGTTGTTGAGAAGTTTTGATTTTATCAATCTTCTAATCAGTTTTAAAAAGCAAGCTTCAAGATGGTATTCAACTAACCTTTTGTACTTGACCTCTAACTTCTAATTCACTTACAATTAATTTTACTTTATGTCTTCTTTTTGTGCCTTACTTTTATGTAACATTTAATTTTAGCATTCACATCTCATGCTATTTTCCTTTTGCTCACTTGAGCATGTATTTTTTTATGTCATTTTTTTCTTTGCTCATTTGATCTTTCTTTTCTTTTAAAGACACTTAATAATCACCTTTAATATTAAAAGCTTTAAGGTTTCTTGGGCTATCTGGTTATTATCCCTAGCACTATGGAGTTGTGGGTTCCTGAGACTTAGGATTAGAAGCCTTGAGACCTTGGGACTCTGCAATCTTTGGTTGATATTTTTTGTGAGGATGTTTTGAAATCCTTGGGATTTACTCCAAAGCATTGGTTTCATTTTTTTCTGTGTGCAGGTGTTGTACCCCAAAATTTTCCCTCCCATTATTCAAGATATCTCTTCAGGCTCCTAGGGTTTTCATTTGCTCAAGGATACTCAAGAATTGATCAGACAAATTCCCCTCCTAAGCAATGGACATAAAACTAGGGGTTCACTTTTCTCAAGGAATATTTGGTTTCTAATGCCTTATGTGGGTTCCATGATTTTTCATATGTCCCTAGGAATTCTCATACTAAGTTTCAAGCCTCACATCACAAGTTTGCCCAGTCAATTGCTCAGATGACTAAAAATCAACTATATTGAACAAAAAGTCAACTAAGGTCAACATACAGTTAAACCTCAAAATTTTTGGTGAACATCAACATTTTGAAGTCATATTCATCATTTTATCATGGTTCATCAAGAAAACTCAAGATTCATCAAAAGTCAAAAGTTACTAAATTAAGGTTTTCTTAAGGAGAAGACAACTGAACTTTGACCAAGCACAACTTTCACATGCTTCATCATATTTTCCTCAACCAAAGCTAATTTTGAAGGAAATTCAATTCTCTACAACTCAGTCTCTCTAAGCTCAAGTCCAGAAAATATTTCATTTGAGAGATATGGGCCAATACATTATAGGTCATTAAAAAAGTCAACAAAAGACATTTTTTGTCAAGCCAACTTACATTAATATAAATCTTAAAATGAAAAAATGACCAACATATAGATTGTAGAGGACATCTTGGGATTTCCAAAAAGTCAAAGATCACATTCATATGATAAAAATTGAGAGAGTTATGATTGGTGCAAGTTGGGAAATTTTGAGAAAATGCATGAAACCAAAAGTGATAAAACTTGAATTTTTGGGCAAGTGGGCTTATGTTTCAAGGTCCATGTGTGTTATAGGTCTCAATATGAACCCCTGAATCACTTCATACACCCCTTAGGATTTTTATTCTATTTTTTTATTTAAATTTCAAAATAAAATAAGATAAAGTCAAGCCTTCCTACAAAGGTCCAAGCCCAAATTCTTTACCTAATTTCTTCTCTATATATTGCTCTTCATTTAGGTAAATATCACTCGAAATACCCTTGAAAGAACGTATTCCAAAACTTCCAAAATTCTCAAAGAAACTAGGTGTTGTACCCCAAAATTTTCCCTCTCATTTCTCAAGATATTTCCTACAAAGATCTTCAATGCCTCAAGTTTACGCAAGTATCGACTAGGTCAAACAATCTCCTCAACTCTGATGCCTCAAATTAGGGTTTGAGTTTGTACAAAGGCAGTCAGCTTTCTAATGTTTCAAATGACTTTCATGGATCATTATGGATCCTCAGGATTACTTTTGTCAAGTTTCATATCTTGCATCACAATTTTTCAAGAAAGTCATTCAAATTATCAAAAGGGCAAAATGGGCAAAATTAGGGTTTTGATTGAAAATGACCGAACTTTGATTTTTGACCTAATACCTAACTTATTGGTTGGAAGCATGGTCTCAAGGATCCAAGCGCATCATTTTGAACTAACCGCATATTTCAATTCATCTCTTGAGATCAATGGATTGATAGACAAAATTCGGTTAACTGGTGGAAAAAGTCAATTGTGCACTAAAAAGTTAAACTTTGACTTTTTAACCAAAATTGAGTCCCAAAAATCACATTTCATCAAGACATCCAAAATATGAAATTTGATCATCAAAAATCAAGAGAGTCAAAAATCCAACTTTGCAATACTTGGAAATTTTTCTAAGTATTTTCTATACTTGTTAATTTAATTGTTTCATGACATATTTTCACTATAATTCAAAATAATTCAAGATGTCACAAATAATTTAAGATGTCACAAATAATTCAAGATGTTACAAATAATTCAAGTTATTACAAAGTGGCATTTTTTCAAGAGTACAAATCCTAGGTTTGGTCTTGTTTGAACCCTTCCCCTTTGACTCAAACCTTGCCACTATGCTTCCTACAAGCATGCTTTGTCTTTGTTACAATCTGCATAATTTGGTCCACAAACCAGATTTTGTATCATGCTATAAACAACTTTGTCCAAGCCTGTTGTATTGCCTCCATAACAGCCCAAAACCATGTCAAAAGACAATCTGCTATGTTAGAACATAGTTTGAGTCTACAACCCTCAGTTAGAGTTTTGATGATAACAAAATGCAAGATTAAATAAATTGTAAGATTTATATAAGACATATATGCTACTTAAAATTGTGTTGTGTATTTACAGAAACTCTGATGGAATCAGCATCAGAATATCAGCATCAACATTAGCATCAGAAGATATGTCAGCATCAGAAGATCAAATATCATGTGCTATACGCTGAAGCCTGATGAACAAAATCTGCGCACAACATACTCTAATTCTGATCAAGATCCTAACCATGTCATCAGCACTCAGAAGCGTCAGAATAAGCTAAAGCCAAGAACACTCTGATTATCATTAGCAGAACACTCTGAAGTGTCAACGTTACTATGCATTCAAGACAGATTAATTACCAACGGCTTTATTCCAAGACAAAGATATTCTCAAAAAGGAAAGAACGTTATGAGCATTGAAATGGATTTATGGACAGCAACGGATCTCTTCCTAGGCTATTTAAACAAGTCAGTGTGAAAAGAAATGGCTAATACTCTACACGCATATACACGCCTAAGCTAATCATCCTCACTCACGCTCTCAGTTTTGCTAAAGCTTTCTACCACGCTTACTCCATAGCTCTAGCAATCTAGTTTCATGCTTAAGCTTAATATTGTGTATTATCACATTTGTGATAGAAAACATCAAACACACCTTTGTTAAATTATCTGTAAGAGAATTACCTTGAGATAAATCAGTCTGTGGTTAGACTCAAGAAGGCTTTAGCAGTTGTTGTATTAAGTTGAATATAGTGGATTAAGACCTCGTTGGAGAGAGGCGAAATCACCTTGACGGGGGGACTAGAGTAGTTTGAGATCAAACGAACCAGGATAAAAATACAGTGTTGTCTGCATTTAATTTCAAGTTTTATAATTCAACCCCCCTTCTTGTGTTTTTCACTTCTTCAATTGGCATCAGAGCGCCTGGTTCTGAGCTTAACACTTAACCGTGTCAGTACAAGATCCAGTGTCAGAAAAACACAATGGCAGGACCACATCAAAACTTCAGCAATGACAACAACGAAGAAAGAGACAGATTCAGTGGCAAACCTCCAGTCTTTGATGGAGAGAACTTTGACTACTGGAAAGACAGAATTGAAAGCTTCTTTCTGGCCCATGATGCTGATTCGTGGGACATGGTGACAGATGGATACACAAACCCAGTGAATGGAAGTGGTCAGAAGATTGACAGGAAATCAATGTCTGATCAGCAAAAGCGTGATTTCAGAAATCATCACAAGGCCAGAACAATTCTTCTCAGTGCCATCTCTTATTCTGAATATGAAAAGATATCAAACAGAGACACTGCAAAGAATATGTTTGACTCTCTGAGAATGACGCATGAAGGAAACATTCAAGTCAAAGAAACTAAAGCTCTTGCGCTCATTCAAAAGTACGGGGCATTCAAGATGGAAGAAAGTGAATCAATAGAAACGATGTTCTCAAGATTTCAAATTCTGGTTGCTGGTCTCAAAGTTCTGGACAAAGGGTATTCCACTGTTGATCATGTTAAGAAGATCATCAGAAGCTTGCCAAAATAGTGGAGGCCAATGGTCACAGCGCTGAAGCTAGCTAAGGATCTCAACAAAATCTCTCTGGAGGAACTTGTCAGCTCCCTCAGAAGTCACGAGATAGAGCTAGAAGCTGATGAACCACAAAAGCAAGGTAAGCTATTTGCTTTAAAATCTAACAGAAAATCTGACTCCAAAGTTTTGTAGGCTGTTGAAGAAACTTCTGATGGGTCCTCATCAGAAGAAGATGAACTATCTCTCCTCTCCAGAAGGGTGAACAAACTATGGAAGCAGAGGCAAAGAAAGTTCAGGAATCCCATAAGATCAGAAAATCAGAATGAATCTTCCTCCTGATATAGAAGATTAGAATCCTCCTCTGGACACAGAAGATCTGAAGGCTCTTCAGGAAGCAGAAGGCCAAACAACAAAGACATCATCTTCTATGAATGTAACGAGCAAGGACACTACAAGAGTGATTGCCCAAAGCTTCAGAGGGAAAATCCTAAAAAGAAGTTTGGCAAGGAAAAGAAGAAAAGTCTCATGGCCACATGGGATGACTCTGACACATCTGAAGCTGACTCAGAATCAGATGATGAGAGAGCAAACATAGCTCTCATGGAAAACATATCAGAAGACAGTGAAGCTTCTGAATCAGACTCTGAATCAGACACAGAAGAGGTATTCCCTGACTTTGCTATTAACTTTACTAAGGCTGAACTAGCTGAAAGCCTTAATGAGATTCTGGAAAGATATCAGCAGATCAGAGTCAAATTCAGAAACCTGAAAAGGAATCTTGCTTCTGACTCTGATAAGACTGAGAGTCTCAAATTGGAGAATTCTGAGTTGAAAAATAAAATTTCAAAATTAGAAAATCTATTGCAAAACTCTCAGAAGGAAGCAATCCCTGAAACTCCCAACAGTGCTGATGAGATCATCAAGGAGTATGATCACAGCTTTCATAAGTTTCTAGCTAAAAGCATAGATAGAAGCAAAATGGCTTCAATGATCTATGGAGTTAGCAGAAATGGCAGAAAAGGAATAGGATACCAAGGTAAGGTACCTACACCAAATAATGCCATGGATTTAGTTATAAAACATACTCCACTTGATTCACACTTTGTATATGGGCACACACATGACATCAAATACACTAGTAGTAATTATTCTGTCAAACCAAAATTCAACCAGAGTTTTGGTAAAACTAACAAATCAGGACCCAATAAAATATGGGTACCTAAGGATAAAATAATACATGTTGCAGATATCTTTAGCAGCAAAGCAGAAACACCATTCATGGTACCTGGACTCTGGCTGCTCACGACACATGATGGAAAGAAGGCATATGTTCCAAAGCCTGGAATTTAAGCCTGGAGGCCACGTAGGCCTTGGAGGCAATCAGAGGGGAAAGATCATTGGCTCTGGAATAGTAGGTAATGGAAATTTCCATCTATAAGTAATGTTTTATTAGTAGATGGATTAATGCATAACCTGTTATCCATAAGTCAATTAAGTGATAACGGTTATGATATAATCTTTAATCAAAATTCATGCAAAGCTGTTAGTTAGAAAGATGGGACTATCCTATTTAATGGAAAGAGGAGAAACGACATTTATAAAATCAAACTTTCTGAACTGAAAAGTCAGAATGTAAAGTGTCTTCTGTCTGTTAACAATGAGCAATGGATCTGGCACAGAAGATTGGGACATGTTAGTATGAGAAGAATATCTCAGATTAACAAACTCAATCTGGTCAGAGGACTTCCTAACCTGAAGTTCAATTCAGATGCTCTTTGTGAAGCATGTCAGAAAGGCAAGTTTGCAAAACCAGCTTTCAAATCTAAAAACGCGGTTTCCACCTCTAAGCCATTAGAACTTCTGCACATTGACTTATTTGGACCAGTTAACACTGCTTCAGTCAGTGGCAAGAAGTATGGATTAGTAATCGTAGATGACTATAGCAGATGGACATGGGTAAAGTTCTTAAGGCACAAGGACGAGTCACACTCTGTGTTTGTCACCTTCTGCAACCAAGTTCAGAATGAAAAGGATCTTAGAATCATAAAAGTCAGAAGTGATCATGGTGGAGAGTTTGAAAACAAAGATTTTGAGTCATTCTTTAATGAAAAAGGCATTCTGCATGATTTCTCTTGTCCTAGAACTCCCCAGCAAAATGGAGTTGTAGAACGAAAGAATAGACCATGATCAACGAGACTAACGTTGCTAAGATCTTCTGGGCAGAGGCAATAAACACAGCGTGCTACATTTAGAATAGAATCTCCATAAGACCTATTCTGGAAAAGACTCCATATGAATTGTGGAAGAACAGAAAGCCCAACATTTCATATTTTCACCCATTTGGATGTACTTGTTTTATTTTAAATACAAAAAATTATTTGAACAAGTTTGACTCTAAAGCACAGAAGTGTATTATGTTAGGATACTCTGAACGCTCAAGAGGGTACAGAGTATACAATACAAAAACACAGATTGTGGAAGAATCAATCAGTGTTTGTTTTGATGATAAGCTTGACTCTCAAAAGTCAAAGCAGAATGAAGTATTTGCAGGTATGGAAGTTGAATTCACAGGTACTGAAGACAAGTCATCAGAAGCTCTCAACAGAGACACTCCCTCAACATCAAAAAGAGGCACTGCAAGCAATCCAACATCTTTTGTTGATCAACCTCAGAAAAGACCATCCAGAAGCAGCATGGATCACCCAGAAGAAACAATCTTGGGAAGAAAGAAAGATCCAATCAGAACAAGAGCCAGCTTCAGAAACTCTGAAGAATACCTCATGGGACTTGTTTCTCTAATTTAACCATCATCAATTGATGAAGCACTTCTGGATAATGATTGGATTCTAGCAATGCAAGAGGAGCTGAATCAATTCACAAGAAATGACGTATGGGATCTAGTTCCCAAACCAAAAGGATTCAACGTCATTGGAACAAAATGGGTGTTCAGAAACAAACTGAACGAACAAGGTGAAGTCATCAGAAACAAAGCACGATTGGTAGCACAAGGTTATAGTCTGCAAGAGGGGATAGACTATACAGAAACCTTTTCTCCAGTCGCCAGGTTAGAATCTATCAGACTATTAATTTCTTTTGCTATTAATAAAGGCATCACTCTGTATCAGATGGATGTTAAGAGTGCATTCTTAAATGGCTATATAGAAGAAGAGGTATATGTGCACCAACCCCCTGGTTTTGAAAGTTCAAAAAATCCAGAATATGTTTTCAAACTAAAGAAGTCACTGTATGGTCTGAAACAAGCTCCCAGAGCTTGGTATGAAAGACTAAGTAACTTCCTGTTAGAAAAGGAATTCACCAGAGGGAAAGTGGACACAACCTTATTCTGTAAGACAATTAAGAATGACATATTAGTATGTCAGATTTATGTTGATGACATCACATTTGGTTCTACTAATCCTTCTCTGGGAAGAAAATTTACTAAGTGTATGCAGGCAGAATTTGAGATGAGCCTAATGGGGGAACTGAAATTCTTTCTGGGTATTCAGATCAATCAAACCCCAGAAGGAACTTACATTCATCAGAGCAAATATGTCAGAGAACTTCTGAAGAAATTTGATCTCTCAGAATGTAAGCCATCAAAGATTCCAATGCATCCCACGTGCATTCTGGAAAGAGAAGAGGTAAGTAAAAAGGTAGAACAGAAGGTCTACAGAGGTATGATTGGTTCTCTTCTTTATCTGACGGCTTCAAGGCCTGACATTTTATTCAGTGTATGCATTTGTGCTAGATTCCAATCAGATCCTAGAGAATCTCACTTAACAGCAGTTAAGCGAATTTTCAAGTATCTGAAAGGTACTACTAATCTGGGTCTGTTTTATAGAAAATCAAGTGACTACAGCTTAGTAGGATACTGTGATGCTGACTTTGCTGGAGACAGAGTAGAGCGTAAAAGTACTTCTGGAAGTTACCAGTTTCTGGGAGAAAATCTGATCTCTTGGTCCAGCAAAAGGCAATCCACAATTGCTCTATCAACAGCAGAAGCTGAATACATAGCAGCAGCTGGATGCAGCACACAAATGCTCTGGATGAAAAGTCAACTTGAGGACTTCCAGATATTTGAGAGTAACATTCCTATCCTCTGTGACAATACTTCTGCTATCTGTCTTAGTAAGAATCCAATTTTACATTCTAGGGCTAAGCATATAGAAATAAAACATCATTTTATTAGGGACTATATTCAGAAAGGGATTTTAAATTTTAAATTTATTGACACAGACCATCAATGGGCTGATATTTTCACAAAACCACTTTCTGAAGATAGGTTCAACTTCATTCTGAAACATCTCAGCATGAAGCTCTGCCCTGAATAAAATTGTTTTAATTTTATATCTTAACCTTCAGAACTGTGTTTATTTTCTGTGAACTTCTGATCAATCTTCTTTCAGAATCTTAGAAGTGCAGATTGTATCAGATTCTATCCATGAAGATCTGAGCACTTCAGTTCAAGGATAGAATTGTTGTTCACTCAAGAAAACAAGTGTCATCCAGTCATCATCTGTTTTCTGAGGCTGAACACGCGTTCACGTTTCTGAAAAGGCAAAGCGCTGATTGGATGCATTGAGACACATGTCATGGGTAACCGTTCCAAATATATTTCTGAATCCCCTAAAATAAGCTATCATTAAATGCTAATAATCATTATTTATTTCTCTCTCTTAAACGTTTATGTTTTCAAAACCTTTTTTTGAAATCTATTTAAACACTTCACACCATTCACACACTTTTACCGTCACTTTCATTTTCTCTCAATATTTCTGATTTTTGTGTTCTTATTTTTTCTCAAGAAACCCTTTCAATTTTTTTCAAAAACCTCGTGTGAACATGGCTTCTTCCAGCATTCCCTCTTCAGGTTCCCAGAAAATTGTTCCATCTGAACAATATGAAGTACCATTCAGAACGCTCCTAACTCCAGTCAAGAATCTTGAAGTTCTGTCAGAGTTAATAGTGGATTTCAACAGTCTCAAGGAGAATGGTTTTGATTTATCTGAAGAGATTAAAGCTCAAGGTTGGGAAAAGTATTTTGACAGGCTGGTGGGTCCAACATTTCCTATTTTGGTAAAGGAATTATGGATTCATGCTTCTTCTTCAACTCACCAAGTCACATCTTACATCATGGGGAAGAAGATTGTTATCACTGAAGACCACATTGCATGTTTGATAGGGTACAATGGTGGTGGTGTTAGTTGTATTGATATGGCAGAAAGTTGTGCAGATGCTGCCCTAATTGCAAGGGAAATTTTCACGCTGGGGCTTCCCTCCAGCAAGATAAGGGACTTGAAAGACAAGCACAAAATTTGGGCCAAGATCATTCTGCGTTGTTTCAACCACATGAAGCCTACCAGCTCTCCTGATTACATAAACATAGATCAGCAGTTTCTGATCTATTTTATCTCTCAGAAGGTCAAGATTAATCTAGCTCATCTTCTGTTCAACCGTCTCAAGACAAGTGTCAAAGAAACAAGAGAAGAGGAGAGAACAAAAAGGGATTGGATACCCTTTGGAAGACTGATATCAGATATTCTGACTGAGAATAGGCTGATTGATCACTTTACAGAGGCACAAGAAATCAGCACCCTGGAACCTTATGTTGGAAAGAAGCTGAATGCCAAAAATCTGAAGAAAATGAAGCTGATAGAGAACATTAAGAAGGAGCCCAGCGTCACTCCTTTTGCTGAAATCTCCAGCAGAAGAATCCCTCTGGACGACTTCCCTCTGTTCTCAGAGATTGACTCTAAACCAGTTATCGTACTCAGATATCTGGATGCTTGCAAAGCTCATGGTACAACACCAAATCTGAATATTCAAGATCTTTAGCAGAAGGCACCAGAGGTAGTTCTGAAGAAGATGAAGAAGAGGAAAGCTGTGACAGAAGGATCATCTCAGCAGACTCCGAAGAAAAGAGGTAATCTTTCTTCTGTTACTGTTTTAAATTCTACTGCTGTATCAACATCCATTCCCATTCCACCTCCATCTGAAAACCCAACACCTCAAACCTTTGATGATTTTGAACCTGACTTTGACCCTTCTGAGTCATTAACCCTCAGAAGATCCCGCTCCAAACAACAAAATCCAAATACTGCAACGATACCAGAACAAGAACTTGAAAAAGTTCTTTCTGATATAGACCAACACTCTTCCGCTCCCGAAACAGATAATCTAAATCCACAACCAGAAATTCCCATCTCACCAATACCAGAAACTCGACTATCTCCAAAACCAGAAATCCCACAACCTTCATCTCCCCAACCAGAAATCAATCCACCCTCTCCTCAACATGAACAATCTCCACAACCTAAGACTCAAACCTCTGAGGCTCAATCCTCTTAATCCCCTAAACCACAACCTTTGGCCATTCAATTGCCCTGTGGTACCACTGTGAATATTCCTCAACTTCCCTCTTCACCAGAAATTACTCCACCAAATTCCCCATCTAGTCCAATCGTAATTCCTGATTCTCCCACTCCCTCACCTAAGAAAAATTCAGATGACCACAGCAAGACTGTCATTGATCTAACAGTCCTTGAACGCCTTGCTGCAATAAACAACAAAACTGCTATCCCTAAACCAAAACAACCAGATGTTGGTTCCAGCATATTGAACTTTGAAACAGATATATAGAAGTGGATCACTTCTTTGAAACAAGCAAGTCTGGAACTGGTTGATCCGGCTGTATCAGATCTCCTATGGATAAAATTCAGAAGATGGATATGCTCTGAAACCTTTAAGTTGCAAGACCAGAGCTATGGACAGGCTCAACAGAACTTCGGCAATCTGCTGAAAGAGATTGAAGGTGCAGTTCTGAGCAAAGTGATTAAGGTAGAAGTTCTCCATTTGGACATTGCTCCCTGGTCAGAACAGCGTCCAACTTCAAAAGTTCAACCTGATACTGAAGAGCAGTTGATTCCTGTTGAAGACCTGAGTCAGAAAGAAGATGTTGCAGAAAGCTCTGAGAAGCATCCTGATTCTAAAGATTCTCAAGCTTCATTGGACAGGCAGACTCTGGAAGAGCTGAAGAGAAATGATCTTCTAATGAAGGAAAGAATGGATGTACAGGACAGTAAAATTGATGCAATAGCCAGCATGGTATCCCAGCAGAACAAAACCAATGATCAGATTAAGGGCATGCTAGAGGCTCTGTTCACACGTCTTCCACCTCCTTCTTAGAATTTTCTTGATGTTTTCCTTGTTTTCTTTACATGTTTGTCTGTAATATTTTATGTGTTCTGAACTTTTTCATTGTTCTTCTTAATATAATCGTTTTTCTGCTCTGATCATTTTAACTCTGATTGTTTGTGCTTTTTGATAACTGACAAAAAGGGGGAGAAAGAATGATATTTTTCAATAACGGATTACTGAGACAAAAGTCTCAAACATTCTGATATATTTGAATTTCTTTCTTCTGAAAAGCTTACAGGTACAAGAATATGATGGACTCTGATAAAGTAAAGTCCTGATGCTCAAAGAAAGTTCAATAAAGTTCTGATGCTCAAGGTCTCATGGAATTAAAGGGAAGTAATAAACTCAGGGGGAGTTTTTCTCTTTGTTACTCTGATACATTTTATTCCTTATCTTCTTATCTCTGATACCTTTTATTCGTTATTTGTCTATCTCTGATACCTTTTAATCTTTAATTTTAATTGAAAAAAATCTGGTTTTTGTCATCATCAAAAAGGGGGAGATTGTTAGAACATAGTTTGAGTCTACAACCCTCAGTTAGAGTTTTGATGATAACAAAATGCAAGATTAAATAAATTGTAAGATTTATATAAGACATATATGCTACTTAAAATTGTGTTGTGTATTTACAGAAACTCTGATGGAATCAGCATCAGAATATCAGCATCAACATCAGCATCAGAAGATCAAATATCATGTGCTATACGCTGAAGCCTGATGAACAGAATCTGCGCACAACATACTCTAATTCTGATCAAGATCCTAACCATGTCATCAGCACTCAGAAGCGTCAAAATAAGCTAAAGCCAAGAACACTCTGATTATCATTAGCAGAACACTCTGAAGTGTCAATGTTACTATGCATTCAAGACAGATTAATTACCAACGGCTTTATTCCAAGACAAAGATCTTCTCAAAAAGGAAAGAACGTTATGAGCATTGAAATGGATTTATGGACAGCAACGAATCTCTTCCTAGGCTATTTAAACAAGTCAGTGAGAAAAGAAATGGCTAATACTCTACACGCATATACACGCCTAAGCTAATCATCCTCACTCACGCTCTCAGTTTTGCTAAAGCTTTCTACCACGCTTACTCCATAGCTCTAGCAATCTAGTTTCATCCTTAAGCTTAATATTGTGTATTATCACAGTTGTGATATATAGTTTTGCTAGAAAACATCAAACACACCTTCGTTAAATTATATGTAAGAGAGTTACCTTGAGATAAACCGGTCTGTGGTTAGACTCAAGAAGGCTTTAGCAGTTGTTAAAGCAGTTGTTGTATTCAGTTGAATATAATGGATTAAGACCTCGTTGGAGAGAGGCGAAATCACCTTGACGGGTGGACTGGAGTAGTTTGAGATCAAACGAACCAGGATAAAAATACAGTGTTGTCTGCATTTGATTTCAAGTTTTACAATTCAACCCCCCTTCTTGTGTTTTTCACTTCTTCATACTATACTGCTATAAAACAACCCTGCACCAAGCTGCCACAACACTCCAAAACTGTTGCAAAAACAGCCCTGCTATGCTTGTTGTACCCCAAAATTTGCCCTCCCATTTCTCATTGATTTCTCATCACAAAGTCCCTGAAGATCAGGATCCAGTTAGGGTTTCATCTGCTCAAAACTTCTCCTTGCACTTTTGACCCAAATTAGGGTTTGTGTTTGCACCAAGATGTTTTGACCTAAAATTCCTAAGATGACTTTCATGCTTCATTTTGGACCCCCAAGTTTATCCATACCAAGTTTCAAGTCTTGATTCCAAGTTTTGCCCAGTCAATTGGACAGTTGACCTAAAAGTCAGCTGTATTGGGGAAAAAGTCAACTGTGGTCAATTGACAGTCAAATCTCATGAAAATTGACCCACATCAACATTATAAACTCTCATGGACCATTTGATCAAGTTTGGATCACAATTCCACAAGAAATTTGATCAGATCACCAAAAGGGCAAAATGGTCATTTTTAGGGTTTTGACTGCACAAAGGCAATTTTTGGCTGTTTGACCTAGCCAATGGCAAACCAAGCTCATATATGGACTCAAGGACCCGATGGAATTATCTTGACATGCTCAACAAACTCAAAAGATCCCAAGTACATAAGATTGACAGTTGAATTTCCCAGTCAATTGATCAATTTTGACTGTATACTGAAAAGTCAAACTTTGACTTTTTTGGTCAAAATCAAGAGTCAAGATTCATTTTTCATCAAAACATGCCAAATCATGAAACTTGTTCATCAAGAAATCACAAAATGCAAATTAGGGTTAGAAATTAGAATTTTTCATAACTTAGAATTTTTCTAAGTTATAAAAAACCCTAATTTTTTTCCAACTTTGCCCCACTTTCTCACCAAGATCCATTTGGATTTAAACAAAAGTCAAAACATGAAAGTTGTAGTTTGTTGCATAATCTACAACTTTGTTTCACAAAATTTTCCAATTTGAGGCTTGTATCTCAAGTTACAAATTTTTGAATAAGGGCACTAAACCATTCTTAACTTAGTGAAAATTTGACCTATTTTGGACAAGTTTTTTACCTAACTTCAAGACCATTTTTCACACACTTCCACTTGGAATTTCAATTTGCACTTCAAAGATGGATTGTAGTACACATTCTAAGCTTTCCAAAATGTCCAAGAACTCATCAAATAACCTCATGGTTAGGGAGAATCGAATTTCACAATATGGCAAAAATTCACTTTTGTTCTTGACCAAAGCATGTTCATAACTTATGCCATTTGCAAGTCAACTTGGTTTGTGCTGCATTACAGGTCCTAAAACCATCCAACACTCAATAATTTAATGCATGTTCATTGTGTTAAGACCTTGTTTCATGAGCTAAAGCATTGTATGATGGATTAATCCCAAATTGGAAAAAGCAAAATAGCCATTTTTGAAAAGTTATGCTTTATGTCAATTGGTAAATCAAGAAGGTACAGATCAAATCTCTTTAGCACAAGATTATGAACAAATCACTCTGATCAAGAGAAGCTTTGCAGCAGGATTAGGGGTCCTCTACTGACCTAGAAACACAAGTTGGCTTTTGTTGCTTAAGAAAGAAGAAAAGTGTCATAACATCACACAACTCTCATATCAGGGAACTAGAGCTTAGAGAAAGTTATCAAACACCTTTCAAACATTGATCTTAAGCAAAAGCACAAGCCTTTCCCTTCCAATACCTTCAAGAACTCAGAACCACCATCAAACTGCCAAAACAGAGTGACCTCTGCAGTTTGAGTGCCATCTTCCATTTCCATCGTGCATCATGGCCAAAACCACTTCAAACACTTTCCCTACCATCCATACAAACTGTCCAAGGCATTAGAAGCAGACTGTAACACTCCTAACCATCATCACCATTTTCATTTTTCTGTTTTGCAGGTGGAGTTCTATAGCTCGATTTAGCAAGGTTCAAAGCAAACTAAAGCTTGGAATAGCATCCCTGGACATCAAGGAAGCTATACCAATCATCACCTTGCATTGAAAACACCTCCATTGCCAGATTGAACTTCAACTGAACAGGTAAGTTTTTGAATTCGTATCTCCCTTATTAGGCATTGTTAGCTTTAGGTTTGTGAAGAGAATATGTCATAATCATTGCCCTGAACATGCCCATATAATTAGATTTTATTTATATTATGTGTGTTGCAAGAATTTGATGCCTGAACTTTGAACAAAAATTAGGTTAAGAATTGGGAGAGAAGAAATTCTCTCTCATTTCTGAGAGTTAAAACATGTTTTTTATATGTGTGAATTTGTGGGAAGATGCTTAACAGTTTTGATGTTGGAAGTTTTTGCTAAAACTCAAGGAATCAGGAGTTAGAAGATCAAGAACAGGGCGCGCGTTTTTGAATTGTTTTGGCTGAAGGTTGAAGACAATGTCTTCTTGGGCTGGGCCTGAGCAATTTTCTTATTCACACCACTTTTCTTGTTTTACACCCCCTGAGCCCATTTCATTTATTTTTAATGATTTCTGACTTTTTCTTTTTTTGATTGATTCATTTATTTTTTCTCATGACATTAAAAATATAAAAATATTTTTTCTCACCATTTTTGATTTCATTAGGCATTTATTTAGTTTTCTTTTAGTTTATACATAAATAGAAAGGTACATATATTTTGTTTAAAATACTAAAAAAATAGTGCAAATGCATTTCTATACATTTTTATTTTTGTTTTACTTTCTGAAAAATTTTATAGAAAAAATACTTTTTTATTAAATATTAAATATTTTTTTTTTTTTATATATAATACATATTTAGAACTTAATATATATATATATATATATATATATATATATATATATATATATATATATATATATATATATATATATATATATATATATATATATATATATATATATATATATATATATATATATATTTATTAGTATATTTAGGTTAAAATACAAAAATATCTATATTTTTCATTTTATTAATATTTGACATAAAAAATACCCTTTTAAAAATATACTTCACTTTATTTTATTTTTGTACATAATAAATAAATACTTGTACTAAATTAAATAATAATACATTTTATTTAATAGAATTAGGGTTTTACCCTAAAATATGAAAATACTCTAAAAATAATACCTTTTTATTCTCTTTTTATTTTACATAAATAATACTTTTTCATACATATAAAAACCTTTTTGCATTCTTGCATATTTGTTTCATTTTTATTTAATTATGCATTTATTTGTATTGTAAATATTCAAAAAATGATGTAATAGCTTAGATTCAATTTCTTGTCTAAATATCTCCCCACTTGAACATTGTACCCCCTCCCCATATTATTGTGTTGTAAGAGCGTAGGAATTTAAATTTCGCACTTTATTGCTTTCTAAACATACTATGCTAGAATTAGGGTTTGTATGCAAATAAAAAGAACAAAATAGTTTGACCTAATACAAGACAAAAAAGCATGAAAATGGACAACACATTTCACACTTGCACCCCTAGGGTATTCCACTTTGTTGCCTTCAAATAATTGGGCCATATTGTATGTTGAATTTCTTTGGGTAAAACAAACAATCAAATGATCATAGTCCCTCAAAATGTTTCCTAAATGAATGATCAAGTCCCTTTAAAAGAAAAAATTGCCCAAAGACATTTAACACTATTGCAATTATGGTCTAAACGATGACCCGCGCCCGTCCCTTTCACCTCCTAAGACAAGATTGCCCACCAAATGCAATGGTGGAACAAAATTGTCAAAAGGTTCAAAAACATAACAAAAATCTTTGAGAAAACTTTAGGGTAGATAACTCTTAAGTACTTGCCAAATTTGCAAAGAAAACACTTGCCTATTTTCAAAACCCACTTCACAAACACTTTCAAAATAAACTTTCAAAAAACCTTGAAACATCTTTTCAAAAAGACAAACACCTTTCGTAAAACATTCGAGTAAAGAATTGTTACAAGGGTAGCCTATACAAGGCATCTTTTTCAAAACCTTTTCAAAAACCACACACAAAGCACCATTTCAAACAATTGAAAAACCAAGGCAAGTTGATCTAATCAAGTACCTAAGAGCCCATGGATAACCATGGATAGAAAGGGTGCTAATACCTTCCCTTTCTATAATCTACTCCCCGAACCCAAGAAAAAATCTCAAAGGTTTTTGCTGTTCTTTTTAAACCTTTCCTTAGGATAAAATAAAAAGTCGGTGGCGACTCTTGCTCAACCGAAACATTTGCGAAAACAAACGCAAAACCATAGTCAGTTCTCCCACCGTATCACAATGCTACTATCAAATCGGTCAAAACCTGCATTATATCAGCCCCATGTTTTTATCAAATTGTTCAAATTTTTATTTGTTTCCCTCCCAAAATCCCAACAAAACTTCCTCTATAAATAGACTGTTTTCATAACACACAAGGGGTTGGCTTTGAGAGAGAGAATATAGAGTTTTGAACAGAAAAGAAAACAACATTCTTTGTAATCTTTGCTCATACAAAAAACCAACTCTACTTTCATTCAAAACAGAAACCCTTAATCCATTATTCCATCTTACAAACTATCCCATAAACCAAACACTTTATCACATAGAGATTGTTCAAATACAAGAACAATTTATGTAGTGTCATTATCTTTACCCTCCAAACACACAAAAAACAGTAATGTATAAATTGACTGAGTTAGTGTGATTCAATAGTTTGGGATAGCTTCCTGGATTCATTTGAGCCATCACAGCAGCTAGAAAAGTACCCAGACTCAAAACAACAAGCGCTGTCTCAAGGTAAGTCACCTTGACTTTGCATTTTTTTCATACATCATTAAGGATTATATTTTTGAAGATAAAAATGTAGTAATCATTGCCCCTTTGAGCTAACCATTTTCTTGTTGTTTATGTTTATCAATTATATGCGGTAAACTGACCCAAACAGACAATAAAACAATGTTTAAGGCAAAAAACTGCAGCATGAGTCGACACATACCCACTTGGGTCGACGCATTCTAGAGAAAAAACAGGGTATGAGTCGACACATAGCCTTATGCATCGGATCATACTGCTATCCAAGTCCCAAAACAGAAGGATGAAAGGTGCATGAGTCGACACAAAATGCGTATGTGTCGAAACAAACAGGCGCATGAGTCGACACATCCCCTTATGCATCGACTCATACTGAGTTGGTTTGGTTTTACAGGAGCAAGGAAAGTTATGTGTCAATGCATAGCAGCATGTGTCGACACATAATAGTTCAAAATGCAAATTTTCCTTTATTTTACATTGTTTTTATACTGTCTTCATTATTATTCAATATTGTTTTAACATTTAAGTTTCTACTTCATCCCCATTTGTAAATTTTACCCCCACTCCCCTAATGATGTAATAGCGTAGAATTTTAATTTTCACAAATTTATCGCTTTTGATATGATTGTTAGTAATTAGGGTGTGTATGGCAAGATAAAATCAACCATTAGAAGACCCTAATCTCAAAGACAAAAGTGCATGTAATCAAACACACTATTCACACGTGCACCTCTAGGTTAACCTCGCTTGTTGCCTCGGAAAATAGCCATGTCCCTCGAATATGGGTATTTTAACAAAGACCCTCGATAAAAAGATCATAGCCCCTCGATGATGCCTTCGGTAGAAGATCTAATCCCTTACAAAAATTGCTAAAATGTCTCACAAGTTGCCTTCTATAACTATACGTTTGACCCACGCCCGTCCCTTCACATCCAATGATGGGACTTCTTACCAATCAATGGTAAGATAGCAACATTTAAAGGAGGAGGAAAAGAACAAAGACATTTTGAGTAGGTTGGACGCTCGTAGTTGCTTGCTCACAAATCAAAACCATTTTTCACACTTACACTTTCAAAAACACCTTCAAAAAACAAACATATCTTTAAAATATTTTCAAAACCAACACTTTGTATACATTCTTATAGAGACGAGAATCATTACAAAGTTTGCTGAAACAAAGGCGTTTTCAAAATACTTTCAAAAACCCACCGCGAACACATTTCAAACAAAACATTTTTCAAAGTGATCTAGCAAGCAACTAAGAGCCCGTAGATAACTATGGATGAAAAGGGTGCTAACACCTTCCCTTTTCATAACCTGCCCCCCGAACTCAAGGAAATATCTCAAAAGGCCTTTCCTGTTCTTTTCACCCTTTTCTTTATTGGATAAAAGAAAATTCGGTGGCGACTCTTGATATCCGCAACATTTTGCGACAAAGCGCAAAAACACCCGGGTCAGTTCTCCCGCCGTATGACACTATGGCAAGTTGTAAACCCTATTTGTAGCCACTTTTAAAGCATACCAACCCTTACAATCAAACTCTGAAGTGGTATAGGATAAGGATGGGTCAAACCTGGTGATCCAAAGAACACGAAAACAACATTCCATGCATCTCCGGTTGCCCTATATTTCGCAAATTCATACATTTGTGTTCATGTTGATTTAACACATACTAAGATTATTAACGTGTATCTGAGATATCAATGTGCAGGATGAGACCATCACATGGCCCTCATAATGGCTGAATCACGTTTGGCCATGGTCACACCATTTTAAGTTGTTTTCTTCGTATCTCACAAACCAGCGCGATTTGGCCAAAAATAATGCTTCCATTGAAATCGCAAGGCTTGAATTAGGCGAGTAAGGTCCCTGGAAATCACTAACAATTGTTGTTTTGTAGGTTAGAGAGAACGAGCTTGCCTGAGAAGACGACTAGAGCTAGGGCTCTGGCGCTTCTCCGGTCCAGTTAATTGAGTTGATTATAAAATTATTTGTTTTCACCAATGTTACCGGATGTACAGCCATCCCAATGGCAAGCACGCATAAAATAAGGTATTATTATTCTAGGGCGTAGGTTTGATCTATGCCTTTTGGTGTTTTGGGATTTTTTCACATTTTTTCATATTTTGCAAGTTTTGTTACATAGCGCACTAATCCCATTCTCTAAACACAGGCGCGCGCCTGGTGCAGTGGCAAGGCAGGCAGTGGAAAATGCTAAGGACGTGGGTTCAACATCCACCCCTGGAATTTTACTTGATTTTGGTTCTAACTTGTTTTTCTTCATTAATTTTTTCCAACCCTAATTTCTTCAATTTAACCCTATTTTCACTTAACCATAAAACAACAAAACCTTTTTTACAAATCTAAAAATAATTATTTTTTTTACAAACCCTAAAAATAATTGGGTTTTAGGTTTTTATTAACATTTTTAATTTTATTAATTAAACTTTTTTTAATTAAAATCAACTAGTTTTTTAGGTTTAATTAATTAATTATCATCAGAATTTATTTTCATAAAAAACATCAAAAGCACTTCTTTTACCTTCGATTCTATTTTCATTTTACATTTTTAGATCGATTGTATAGGTTTCGCGAATGTAGTCTTTATTTGTTGCTTTCTCTTTTATTATCATGTAATTGCTCTTGGATGCAATAGCTTAGGATTTCTTTTCGGCACGGTCTATTATGTATCTTCCCCAAAGCGATGTAATAGTTTAAGTTTATATTTTTTGCCTTTACTTTCTGCACCTTTACTATTTTCTATATTTTATGCTACTACTTAGTAATTAGAGTTTGCATGGAAAGATAAAAACAAACGCTAGAAAACCCTAACTTCAAAGATAAAGCAACTGAATACAACACACTTGCACACTCGCACCTCTAGGGTAACCTCCCTTATTGCCTTTGGAAAATAACAGTCATGTCCCTCGAACGTAGGGATGCGTTAGCAAAAACCCTCGATCAAGTCATCATACAAAAGGATCATAGTCCATGGATGACCCTTTCGATGTTTCCTTTTAAAAATGATCTAGTCCCTTGAGTTGCCTACGAATAATACGATGACAATCACTTACAAAAATCGCTAAAGCATCCTTATGAGTTGCCTTCAATGACCGTACGATAACCCCCGCATGTCCCTTCACATCCAACGATAGCGCTTCCAACTAACTAATGGTACGGATATAACTATCTAAAGGAGAAGGAAAAGTACAAGAATGACCTTGAGTGGGTAGATACTCTTAATTGCTGGCTCATAAAACTCTTCAAAACAAAAAATTTCACAAACACTTTCAAAGATGATTTCAAAACTCTTTGTTTGCATTCTCGAGGACAGATACGAGAATCATTACAAAGTCTCGCCTTACATTGGCAAATTTTCAAAATACTTTCAAACACACACACAAAGAAATTTTCAAAAGAGTGCTAAGCGATTAAGAGCCCGTAGATAACTACGGGTGAAAAGGGTGCTAAAACCTTCCCTCTTCATAACCTACCCTTGAAACTAAAAATCTATCAAGGTCTTTCCTGTTCTTTTCACCCTCTCGTTATTGGATAAAGAAAAGTCGATGGCGACTCTTGCTATCTGCGACATTTGTGATAAAATGCAAAAACCAAATCAATTCTCCTACCGTGTTACAGAACTGGCGACTCTGATGGGGAGTACTTAAAAATATGGGTTACCTTAGGGTTAGATCACATTTTACTTGCTTTACTTGCCTGTTTAGATTGCTTTATCTTTGAGGGTTGCCCGAGTTTATATTTCTTCCAAAGATCCTACACCCAGATCTAGGTACCTTTAGGTAAGTAGAAATAGATCATGGAAATTGTACGGTATAAACCGATATGGTTGAAGTGATGGATACATTAGTGTGACACTTTGTTCTTTACTGGTGTTCCTTGAGTCAGTCGAGGATAACACTGGGCTTTCGTGTGGTGTCATAAGCATTAACTGACTTTTAGAACCCTAATTGACCCAACTTGGACATTAGAAGGTAGTGAGATAGCCGACTTTGGTGCAGTCCAAGGTTGGATGATACTCGATGCTTCGCTCATTGAGATTCGACTTCCAGGATATTTTGGTGGCAAGTCAGTTGCTCTGCTGAAATAAAACCTACGAGAAAGATCGGTGATATGAGACTCCTAGAACCCGGTTACTATTTTTAGGACAGGTTGAGCCAACTAAACTTCAATAGAAAAAGGTACTTACTTATTGACCTCATGCAAGCCTTTAAACCTAAGGTTCTTGTGTGCTTTTCTTGTGTTTGTTATTTGTTCAAACATAACATCATGATATCATAACATCGCATTATCACTAACCATTTGAAGGATCTCGGAGACCTATGAAGCAGGTTTATCAGGAACCATACTTCTAGCAAGGGGCGAGAGGATTTATTTTCCTCTAACCAAATGCCATCAAAGATCAAAGTACTTTCCCTTGGGTTAGAGGCTAGGACCCGCTTGACATAGTGAGCTTGATTCTCATAGAAGGAAGTTCAAAGATGAAAAGTTCCTTATTCAAAGCTGCAACCAGACACAACTTCTTACAATTCAGTTTGTTTATCCCGCGAGATCCATGAAAACATTGCATCTACATATCATGCATGTCATTACATAACAGTTATTTCCCAAGACCGACTTTCTCATCTTCTTGTTGTTTATTTCAGTAAAAGATGTCTCTCGAAAAAACCGTGAAAGATCTTCAGACCCAAAATTCTCAATTCCAAGAAATGCTCCTGAACTTGGCCAAGGGGCAGAAAGAGCTGATGGCGCTCATCGCCAAGAAGAAAAAGACAAGAAGTCCAGTCGTAATCTTCAACATGGGAAAAAGTTTCAAAGGTCCTCCCAAGCAATCTAAAAATTATGATATATCCTCTAATGAAGATGACAATAAGGGTGAAGAAGATAAGAATGTGAAGGCTGAGAGAGGAAGTAACCTTGGCTCTAGCCAATATTCTGATGAAGAAGAGGATTCTGCTGAACAATATCCTCCTGCTGATGACAAAAACAAACAGCTGGAGGATCGTCTGAATGCTATGGAAATCCAGAGAGTTCCTGGGTTGGATTTTGAAGAGTTAGGATAAGTCTCGGGTGTTGTTATCCTCCACAAATTCAAGGTCCCTACTTTTGTGAAATATGACGATGTTTCATGCCATAAACTTTATTTAAGGTCTTATGTCTGGAAGATCCAACCTCATACTACTGATAGAAAATTGTGGGTGCACTTCTTTCAAGAAAGCTTGACAGGAACATAATTGGAATGGTTCTATCAACTGGAAGTGACCAGTATATGTACTTTGGAAGACTTGGTTGTTCCTTTTATAATCAATACCAATACAATGATGACATTGCATAAACCCGTGTGCAATTAGAGTATTAACATGGGCTCAAACGAAGGTTTTAAAGAGTATGCCTAGAAATGGAGAGATCTAGCTGGAATAGTTCAATCTCCTTTGTATGATAGAGAGCTGGTTGACATGTTTATAGGAACTTTGACATGACCTTTCTTTAATCATTCGATAGGAAGCTCTTCTATTGGATTCACCAAGTTGATACTAACTGGGGAACATGTTGAAGGTGGAATCAGAAGCGGAAAAATTCAAGTGGCTACATCTTCAAGTACTATGAAGAAGACGTTCAACGGTAAGAATGAAACTAAGGATATATATGGCTAGAAGGGTCGTGCTAGAGGTAACTGCAGCCATTTGGTAGGAGTTGTGCTAATTTCTAATCACGTGCCTGTGCAACAACAACAACAACAAGGCAATTAGCGTAGGTCAGATGCACCCAGGAAACAGTTTACTAAGATCAACATGCCATTGTCTCAAGCATTACAACATTTGTTGAAAGTAGAGCTGATAACGTTAAGGGATCCTATTCAGATTCCCAACACCTCCTCTCCTCATTATAATCCTAATGTACGATGTTCCTATCATTCTAATAGTCTTGGACACGACACAAATAGTTGTTGGACGTTGAGGAATAAAATCTAAGATCTGATTGACTCCAAAGAGATTGAATTTGATCCTCCCGAGACTCCTATGTAATTACTTCACCCATGCCTAAGCACGACAAGGGTGTAAATGCTATTGATGTTTTTTCTTCTATAGAAGATGCTGATAGTGAATACGACCTAGACAACTGGATTTTTCCCACCACCGAGAACGGGCTCATCAATTGGAAGACTGAAGACGTTTTACCGATCTCCTTTAGTCGGGAGTAAATTCTATTTATTGTTTTATTTCTTTCAAGTTTTGGATATGTAATTTTTAAACAAAAACTTTAAGCCTTGTGCCTTACCCGGGGCACAACGGTCCATTTGTTAGGGTTGTCATATTTCATTCACATATTTTCATTCAAATAAAACATTGGATGTTTACATTCAAATTTTTTGCTCTTTGTCTTTCTTTTATTTTATCACTTTCAAAATAGCTATTTGTTCTTACACACACCCACACAACAAATTGCAGATTCATATCCACCCTGGATCCCGTTGATAATAATTTTGTTATTGCCACTTATGACTTTGACAATCTGATCTACCAAGCCGAGGACGATGGCGAGGAAGATTTTGAAGTACCTAGAGAACTTTCCAGACTATTAATGCATGAGGGAAATGTTATACAACCATATAAAGAGCCAGTTGAGGTTGTGAACTTCGGTACTGCAGAAGATACGAATGAAGTCAAGATAGGTGCCAACCTAGAGGACAATGTCAATAAAAAATTAATCTAGATGTTGCATGACTATGTTAAGATCTAAAATTGGTCGTACAAAGACATGTCAGGTCTCGATATCAATATTATGGTTCACTGTCTGCCGATGAAAGAGGGTTGTTCTCCAATAAAGCAGAAGGTTCATCGTATCCATCTTGAAATGTCTGAAAAGTTCAAGGCTGAGGTTATGAAGAAATTTAATGCAGGTTTCTTAGCTGTTACGTCCTATCCTCAGTGGGTTGCAAATGTGGTGCTAGTACCAAATAAGGATGACAAAGTGCGTATTTGTGTAGACTACAGGGATCTGAATAGGTAAATACCCAAGGATGACTTTCCGCTTCCACATATTGATGTTCTGGTTGACAATAATGCTTAACACAAAGTATTCTCCTTCATGGATGGTTTCTCAGGTTATATTCAAATCAAGATGGCACCTGAAGACATGGAGAAAACTACCTCCGTCACACAGTGGGACACTTTCTGTTACAAGGTTATGCCTTTTGGGTTGAAGAACACTGGCGCAACATATCACCGTGCCATGGTAGCTTTGTTCCATGACATGATCCATCATGAGATAGAGGTTTACATCGACGAAATGATAGCCAGGTATCAGACTGAAGAAGAACATCTTGACCACCTACACAAGAGGTTTGAGAGATTGAAGAAGTACAAGTTGATGATGAATTCGAACAAGTGCACTTTTGGGGTAACATCTGGTAAACTCCTAGGTTTCATTGTCAGTGGTAAATGTATTGAAGTTGATCTCGCTATGGTCAAAGCCATTCAAGAAATATATGCTCCCCATACTGAGAAGGAAGTCAGAGGTTTCTTGGGACAAATGAATTATATTTCATGATTTATTTCTCATTTGATCGCTACTTATGAGCCGATCTTTAAGTTGCTGAAGAAAGATCACGTAGTAAAGTGGAACAAAGATTGCCAGATATCCTTTGAAAAAATCAAGGAGTACCTCCAAGAACCTCTGATTCTGATGCCACCAATTGAAAGAAGACCTTTGATCATGTACGTAACAATGTTAGAGAATTAAATGGGGTGTGTATTAAGGCAACCTGACGAGTCTGTTCGAAAAGAGCATGCAATATACTACCTTAGCAAAAAATTTACCGAATGTGATACAAGATACTCACTGCTCGAGAAAACTTGTTGCGCTTTGGCATGGGCTGGTCGCTGACTAAGACAGTATAAGTTGACTCATACCATATTGTTGATCTCTAAGATGGATCCCATAAAATACGTATTCGAAAAACCCGCTCTCTCCGGAAGAATAGCAAGATGGAAAATGGTATTGATAGAATTTTACATTTAGTACACTACACAGAAAGCAATCAAGGGAAGTGGACTGGAAGATCACTTGGCTCATCAGGTCGTAGATGACTATCAATCTATGAATTTCGAGTTCCAGGATGAGAATATCATGCTAGTTACAGATTATGAAGAACCTAGACCGTATGAAGTACCCGATCTAGGATACCGATGGACTTTCATTTTTGATGGAGCTTCCAACGCGCTTGGTAATGGAATTGGTGCTATAATCGTCTCTCCCAAGGGTTTCCATACACCCTTCACCGCCAAATCATGTTTTGACTGTACAAACAACATGGCAGAATATGAAGTGTGCATTATGGGTATCAAGGCTGCTATTGATATGAGAATCAAATTATTGAATGCATACAGGGACTCATCCCTAATGATCTGTCAGATTAATGGAGAATGGGATACGAAACATCTGAATCTCATTCCATATCGGGAGCATGTGTTGACGTTAATTTTCTACTTCGAGAAAAATACTTATAAACATATTCCACGAGAAGAGAATCAGTTGGAAGACACATCGGCTACCATGTCATCTATGTTCAAAGTCATATGGGACAATGAAGCTCCTCGAATTGCCATTGAGAGACTAGACAAACCAACACATTGCTATGAAGTTGACAATGAGGGAGTAGAGGAAAAACCTTAGTTTCACGAAGTGAAGAGATACCTAGAGGATCAAGAGTACCCGAAGGGGGCACATATCAATGATAAGAAATTTCTACTGAGGTTCTCTACCAAGTTATTTCTAAGAAACATAATTTGTACAAGCGCAAACACGATTCAACTTTGCTTCGTTGTATGGACAATAAGGAAGCTGAGAAAATTATGGAAGCTATGCACGAAGGAATCTTTGGTACTCACTCTAGTGGGCATATTATGGCTAAGAAAATTCTGAGAGCTGGTTATTATTGGTCGACCATGGAAACTGATTGCCATTGTCATTCCAGAATTTGTCACAAATGCAGATCTATGCTAACAAAGTACATGTGCCTCTGGTTCCTTTGAACGTCTTGACTACTCCTTGGTCATTTACAATGTGGACATTGATATAATTGGAGAGATTAAGCCTACTGCTTCTAATTGGCATCAGTTAATCCTAGTCGCTATCAATTATTTCACAAAGTGGGGTGAAGCAGCCTCGTTTACCTTTGTTACCAAGAATGTTGTGGTCCGTTTAATTAAGAATTATCTTATTTGTCGGTATGGAATCTCCGAAAGGATTGTCACAGATAATGGTACAAATCTTAACAACACTATGATCATGGAACTCTGCATGCTATTCAAGATCAAGCATCACAACTCTTCTCCGTATCGACCAAATTTGAATGGCACAGTGGATGCCGCTAATAAGAACATCAAGAAGATTATCCAGAAGATGACAGTGATGTATAAAGATTGGAATTAGATGTTACCATTTTCTTTCCATGGTTATCGCGCTTCAGTATGGACGTCAACTAGGGCAACCTCGTTCTCTATAGTCTATGGTATCTAAGTTATCTTACCTGTCGAACTGTAGACCAGATAAATCTGATTAACGAGAAAAGGATTAAGGTTGTTTGTCATGGCCATATGTACCAGAAGCATATGATCAAAGGCTTTAACAAGAAAGTCAAACATCGGGTATATCAGGTTGGCGACTTGGTAATAAAGCGCATCATCCTACCACAAGGTGATCTAAGGGGAAAATGGACTCCCACGTATGAAGGGCCATTTGTAATCAAGAAGATATTTTCTGGCGGTGCTATGATACTTACCACTATGGACGGTGAAGATTTTCCGCACCCTGTGAATGCGGACATAGTCCAAAAATACTATGTATGAAAAAGAGATCTGCTAGGTTGACCGGCCTAGGAAAAATAAGGGCATCTTAGAGAACCAAAAGGGTTCCGGAAAAAATTAGGGATATATATATATATATATATATATATATATATATATATATATATATATATATATATATATATATATATATATATATATATATATATATATATATAATATTATACACCCGACAAGTCGAAACAAGAAAAGGCGGCTTAGGCAAAAAAAGGGTATTCCGATGGACTGAAAACCCGAAAGGGAGGTCTAGGCAAAAAATAGGGATTAAAGCGTACGACTATGGCATGTTGGATCACCTACATACATCAAGCTTTATCATTATCGTCAAGTTCAAATGGTACAAATCAATTCAATCAACTTCTTCTTACAACAAGGGGTGAGATGCTTGAAGATATAGGGGCAATAGCAAAGTTGAAACTCGATGAGATCACTTCCACATAGTTGTTTTTCCTTGTTTTCTTTGTATTCTCTTTTATGATGATTTCCTCTTACTAGGATTTTTGTCTCCTTTGTACAAAACCCCTTGTTTATAGGAAAATTATCAATACAAGTCAAATTCAAAATTCAAAATTGTTTTACTTTCTCAATTTTGTTTTCAAAAACGTCCAATGACTAAATTGAATGAACATATGAATATGAATATGAATATGATTACTGTTAACAAGTATGTACATAAAAACATGAATAATCATTTACTAAAGACTCAAGGAGCTGGGATAATGTTCAAGTTATCCATAAATCCCCACAGAGAAATCTCCGCAGAGCTACCTTCATAAGCTCATCCCCGAAGGAGATACATTCTGCAACAAGTCTAATATGCCTTCAAACATGAATAGGGGCATCTTCCAGCAGTTCACATGATCATTTCCCCCAGTAGGTCCCCTAGCGTACAATGAAGTTTGATCATTTCCCCAACATATAGTGGGAACTTCCTCCGCACAGCCTATGAAATCAGAAATGATTCCCTCAGCATAGTTTATAGGAATTTAATTCTCCAGCGGAGTTTATTTTGCCAACACTACAAAATCCCATGTAAAATTCTCTTCTCTAGCAGGGTTTATTTCCCCAGTAGAGTTTATTTCCCCAACAAAGTTCATTTCTCCGATTACTGCAAATCCCCGACAAAATTCGTTTCTCTAGCAAATTATAGTCAAGGTTGTTATCCCTAGAGAGTTTCTACGGTAAATGAAAACTGTTCAGGTATCGCGTTAGAGAAATATCCATTTCTTTTATTTCCCCAGTCAGGGCACAGAAGAATCCAACGATGAACGACCAATGTTCCTGGAATTCTTCTATCCCCAAGTTGAAGTCGAGCATCACCAGCAGAGTATCCTCAAATGGAAAGTAGGAGTCCCCAGCGAACACATTCTAAAATATAATGAAGATTCATGTTCTTCATCCCCAGCGATAGTCAGGGATTTATTTTCCCCAACCAAATATGTTACAGAAAGCTACCAATACGGTTCAACGACATATTACATCCATACATCATTTCGTAATACATTATAGCATATGCGTACAAAACGCATATAGAATTCTCATACTTTGTATAAAAATAACTTTGTTTTCTTTCAGGTTAGTTCGCAATAGATAAACATTGTCAATAATTTCTCTTCCTTTAGATACAATCATTCGACGATTCATTCTGATGATCATTTGGATACATTCATGCGTAGACTCATTCCAACATAAATTCTAGATACAATCCAGATACGGTTGAGACACTAATACATTTTGATACACATTCTAGCACATATTCCAAATATACTCCAGATACGATCCAGACGTAGATCCATTCAGATACTCATTCTAGTATATCTTCCGGATAACGTCCACATACGATCCAAACGTAGGTCCATTATGATTTTTATTCTGGTATATATTTAGATACAGCCAGGCGTAGCCTTATTCTAATACAGATCTCAGATACAACAAGGCATAGGATCATTCCAACACATATCAGATACAGTCGGGTGAAGACTCATTCTGGTCCGTTTATAGATACAATTAAGACATAGACTCATTCTAGGATATCATTCAGATACAATTGAGTCATAAGATTCATTCTGACACTCCTAAACACATCTACTAGATATAGTCGGACATAGACTCATTTTAGCATACTCTCAGATACAGTCGAGCGTAGACTCGTTCTGATACTCCTATCAGCAGTTACTCTGAATGGCATCTTTAAGCCCATTTAAGCAATATTATTAACCAAGTGTTACTCCTTGCACACATTTGAGTGAAAATTTCTGGGCACTTAAGTGTTCAATCCTCTTCTACCTTCAGATCACGAATGGAGGACAAGCCAATCTAACTCTTCAGGTTTAAGAATATTAAACAAGGGCAGCTGTTGTACCCTAAATTTTTCGCTCCTATTATTCAAGATATCTCTTAGGGCTCCTAGGGTTTTCATTTTCTCAAGGTTACTCAATAATTGATCATACAAATTCCCTTCCTAAGCAATGGACCTACAACTAGGGTTTCACTTTTCTCAAGGAAGATTGGGTTTCTAATGCCTCAAGTGGGTTCCATGGTTTCTCATATGTCCCAAGGAATGCTCATACCAAGTTTAAGGCCTTTCATCACAAGTTTTCTCAATCAATTTCTCAGATGACTAAAAATCAACTATATTGGACATAAACTCAATTGTAGTTAACATATAGTCAAACCTCAAAATTTTTGGTCAACATCAACATTTTTAAGTAATATTCATCATTTGATCAAGGTTGGATCATGATTCATCAAGAAAACTCAAAATTCATCAAAAGTCAAAAGTTACTAAATTAGGGTTTTCTAAAGGAGGAGGTAACTAAACTTTGACCAAGCACAACTTTCACATGCTTCATTAGATTTTCCTAAACCAAAGCTCATTTTGAAGGAAATTCAATTCTCTACAACTTTTCCTCTCTAAGCTCAAGTCTAAAAAATGCTCCATTTGAGAGATATGGTCCAATACATTATAGGTCATTTTAAAAGTCAACAAAAAGATACTTTTTGTCAAGGAAATTTACATCAATATAAATTATTAAAATGAAAAAGTTACCAACATAAAGATTTTAGAGGACATCTTAGGCTTTCCAAAAAGTCAAAGATCACCTTTATGTGATAAAAATTGAGAGAGTTGTGATTAGTGCAAGTTGGGAAATTTTGAGAAAGTGGGCTAGTGGGCTTATGTTTCAAAGTCCATATTGTTGTTTTGCTAGTGGGCTTATGTGATAAAAATTTATGTGAAATAATGCTTCCATTGAAATTGCAAGGCCTGAATTAGGGGGGTATTGTCCCAGAAAATCACTAACAATTGTTGTTTTGCAAGTTGGAGAGAATGTGCTCGCCGGAGAAGAAGACCGAAGTTAGGGCTCTGATGCTTCTCTGGTTCAGTTAATTGAGTTGATTATATAATTATTTGTTTTCACCAATGTTACCGGATGTACAACTACACCAATGGAAAACACGTGCAAGATAAGGTCTTATTATGCTAGGCCATGGGTCCGATCCCTGCCTTTCGATGTTTTGGGATTTATTTCCTTTTTTTCATATTTTTCTAGTTTTGTTACATAGCGCGTTGATCCCATTCTCCTAACATAGACGCACGCCTATAGCAGTGGCAAGGAAGGCAATGGAAAAGGCTAAGGGCGCGGGTTCAACACCCACCCCTGACATTTTACTTGATTTTGCTTCTAACTTGTTTTTCTTCATTAATTTTTTTCAACCCTAATTTCCTCCCTTTAACTCTATTTTCACAACCTTTTTTATAAAACCTTTTTTACAACCCTAATTTCTTCTAACTTGGGTTCAAAACCTTTTTTACAAACCTAAAAATAATTGTTTTTTTACAAACCCTAAAAATAATTAGGTTTTAGGTTTTTGTTAACATTTTTAATTTCATTAATTAACATTTTTAAAAAATTAAAATCAACTAGTTTTTTAGGTTTAATTAATTAATTATCATCAAACTTTCTTTTCAAAAAAAACATTAAAAACACTTCTTTTTCCTTCAATTCTATTTTCATTTTACATTTTTAGATCGACTGTATAGGTTTCACGAATGTAATATTTATTTGTCGCTTTATTTTTTATTATCATGTAACTACTCCTGGATGTAATAGCTTAGGATTTCTTTTCCGCACTGTCTATTATGTATCTGCCCCAAAGCGATGTAATAGTCTAGCTTTATATTTTTTACCTTTACTTTCTGCACCTTTACTGTTTTCTATATTTTATGCTACTGCTTATTAATTAGAGTTTGCATGGAAACATTAAAAAAAACGCTAGAAAACCCTAACTTCAAAGATAAAATAACTGAATACAACACACTTGCACACTCACACCTCTAGGGTAACCTCCCTTATTGCCTTCAGAAAATAACAGTCATGTCCCTCAAACGTAGGGATGCGTTAGCAAATACCTTCGATCAAGTCATCATACAATAAGGTCATAGTCCCTTGATGACCCGTTCGATGTTGCCTTTTGAAAATTATTTAGTCCCTCGAGTCGCCTACGAATAATACGATGACAGTCACTCACAAAATTGCTAAAGCATCCTTACGAGTTTCCTTCAATGACCGTATGATGACCCTCACTTGTCCCTTCATATCCAACAATAGGGCTTCCTACTAACTAATGGTACAAATAGAATAATCTAAAGGGGAAGGAAAAGTACAAGAACGACCTTAAGTGGGTAGATACTCTTAATCGCTTGCTCATAAAACACTTCAAAGCAAAACATCTCACAAACACTTTCAAAGATATTTTCAAAATGCTTTGTATACATTCTCGAGAACAGATACGAGAATCATTACAAAGTCTCACCTTACATTGGAAAATTTTCAAAATATTTTCAAACACACACAAAACAATTTTGAAAAGTGAGTTAAGCGATTAAGAGCATGTAGATAACTACAGACAAAAAGGGTGCTAACATCTTCCATTTTCATAACCTACCCCCCGAACTCAAAACCTATCAAGGTCTTTCCTATTATTTTCAAACTTTCCTTATTGTATAAAATAAAAGTCGGTGGCGACTCTTGCTATCTGTGACATTTCTGATAAAGCGCAAAAACCAAGTCAGTTCTCCCACCATGTTACAGTAGGTTATTTTGATTTCCATGCTTTGTCTGTGATTAAGAATTCCTCAGTATACAATTGTTACTTTGGCTAAGTTTTGACAAAGAAGACTTTGCTTGGTTCTTAATTCATTTGAAGCTTGGTATTCCTAAGAGGTTTAGTATTTTTTCCTTGCTTGGTTTTAATACGAAGGATGGGAATTATACATTGGCTTCTTATGTCAAGTGTTAGCTTCTTATTGGTTAGATCGTTATTTTCCCTTGCTTTTACTTTGTGTACATAGGATAGTCCCTTAACCTACTCATATCTTATTTAATTTCAAAAATCTTCTCCCTCCTTTTAAAAACTTTTCTTGTTTTTCAAACTTGAACCGCTTTCATAATAAACTTGGACTTAGATCCATGCGTTTTCAAAAGATTTTTCTTAATCAAACCTTTAGTCAATTTAATCAGACTTTGACATCTTTTTCAAGATTAAAAGTCATTAACCTCATTCAAACGATTTTTCCACTTTGGCTTTTGATTTTAAAACTCTTTTCTGAAAAGATTCGACTCTTGTGGATCTTGTAATGATGCAAGCTGCTATACTTCTACAATATGCAGTGATGTGAGCCATTTTCCACTTAGGTGTTGAGTGATGGATTTTTAAATCCAAGTTATATCCTCCACTTTGAGATGACGCAAATGCTCTTTTCTCATAATTATGGGTGGTAAGTATGTTTTCCACTCGGATACGACGAGATGTCTCTTCTCATAAAATTAACCAACACATATGTGTTTTAAATTTTTTGAGGTGAACTATGAGTACCCTGATCCCTTATTGCATGGAAGGTAGTACATAGGCACTAAAGGTTCGCAACTGCGGCTGGTGCAAAAATTGTAAAAAATACTTCTTTTCTCATTTACACCATCTTATCTTTGTACACATATTGTATAACCAAAATACACAAATTTTCAAAGAGGTTTGTGCTGAGTACCATAGATGTTTAGGGTGTTAATACCTTCCATTTGCATAACCAACCCTCGTACCTAGATTCTCCTCTCTTTTTTGGGGTTTATTCGCTCTTTTACCTTTTTTTTGGAAACAATAAAGCGCGGTGGCGATTTAAGTCAATCCAATGGTTTAGTCTCAATATTTCTGTTGCTACAACATTGACAACAGATACTACTGTTGTAGTATAAAGCTTACAGAGCTTCCCGCCAACCCCCAAAATTAATCTTTTGATTCAGTCGAGCTTACGACATTAAACAAAATGCTTGGTTGGAGACAACCCACATTTTAACTTTAATTTTAATTTTATTTAATTATTTCTAACTATTTTCTTTTTCTTTTTCTTTGATTTGCGGTATTATTCTTTAGAATTTGTCATTACTGACTTAGTATCATCGTCTACTTACTTTCAGGCTAACTTTACTTTAGCTAACTACTAACTCTCACGATGCAACAAGTAGACTATGTGGATATTGTTTTCAGAGGAAGATCTCATAGAAGGCGATTTGAAGTTTTTGTTGAGAGAGAGATGGCATTAACTATCTACCCTGATAGCCGCACCATGACCTCACTTGGCATTAGAGATAGTGTCATGTTTTTGCTTGACAAAATAGGTTGGAACAATTTTACTGTAGGGAGAAGATTTAGTTCTTACTGTAGGCTAACCCTTTAATTCCTAAGTTCACTTTCATGGCTAACCATGAATTATAATTTAACGAAGGCCTAATTATTTTTAGGATGTTTGGTATTGATTTATGATATACTAGCCGAGAGTTTTCTAACCTTTTAGTAGTCCCTGGTGGCCCACATGTCTTTTCTAGTACCCAAGAAGACCGTCTTATGGACCTTGAGCTTGGATATTTTTGGGGTAGCATAGCAAGAGATGATAATCCTGAGCCTAAAAACACGTTTTCTCAAAATATCCATAACCATGCTATTAGTTACTTTCATAAGATCCTTGCTCACTCCCTATTCGAAAAAGAAGAAAACATAACCTCCGTGTCCAGAGATGAACTTTTCATCATGTATTGTGCTTCCCAAAAACGTCATATTAATGTTGCTACCTTTACGTTATCTAATTTTACTCGTCTTGCACAAGCTGACCATGAACCAATCTTAATAGGAGGCTTGGTAACCATGATTGCAAATGTTATTGGGTTGAGACAACCACTAGTCAGCCTTGACCCTCTAGGATGAATCAATCCCATGAACATTGAATTCTGTTTTAACACTAGCTTCATTAGAATCCTAGGCCAGAATGAGTTTGAACTTCTTATCAACAATCAAGTTCTACACCTTTTTACCTTGCCAAATCCTAGGAATAGTGTACACGAAAGAAATAACTCACTATTTGATTTGGATGTACCCCAAAATGACCCACCAATTCCTCATAAGAACCCCAAATTAATGACCACTTTGATAACTATGTCTTTGATATTGAAACTGACCCTGAGACTCCTCCGTTCTACCATAATTTCCCATCCCCAGACAATGCTAACCCTCAGGTTGCCTCTCCAATCATTGCACCACCCCCAAATGAAGGCCATCTCCCTGACACAGTTTCTTGTGCCTCTGCTGCACCATTTGCTCCACCTTCTGATCACACTGTTGTCATTAACACACTCCAAGCTCACATTGCTAGCATTAGAGATGAGCAGACATCTTTGCACGTTGATTTTCACGAGTTTATGGACATATTGACAGAGAAATTTCATAACATCTATTATCATTTTTTTTTGCTGCTCATTTTAGCCTTAATAGTGGCTAATGCTTATGGATAGTACTCCATTTTTTACTCTCACACTCAAACGGTGGGGACACTATACTGTTTTAAGTGTGGGGGAAGGACTTACTTTAGATTTAGGATTTTCATTGTTTTCTTATATTTAGGATTTCCATTGTTTCCTTAATTTAGGATTTCCAGTTTTCTAGGTTAGATTTAATGTTTTTCTAGACTATTTTGTATTTTTCCTTATTTTTATTGATATAGTAACAATTTTTATTGATTCAATTAAATTTAGGCATTTTATTTAATTCATGTATGTCCATTTTATATCAATAATGTTTCACTATTAAATAATGTTGTTTTACGTGGGAAATGTTTTAAACACTTATGAGTTTTCAACCCGTGGCCCTCGCCACGGTTTCCAACATATGTGGCCCTCACCACACCCGAGTGTGGCCCTTGCCACACCCTTAAAACATAAAAACATTTTTATTTCCCTCGTTTTCTCTTCTACCTTTCCATTCTTCCCTTCTTCCCCTAATAACCATCCCAAATTAAAATCCACCCAACCATTTGCCCTTCATAACTGTCCCACTCTCCCCGTTTCTAACTTCCCATTAATACTCACTCATGGTTCACCATCCAACTTCCTCTTCCTCTATAAATTTCGTGAATTTCCAAACCTTAAGTATCACAAGTTATCTCTCCACTTACAGATACCAAAGCTAAACCAATTTTCAAAGTCATTTATTCATCATGTCTCGAAGGACTCAACCAACCAATACAGCATCATGACCACCGTCGGACTTGTCAGCAATTGTTTTCCGTCAAGAGGAAGCTGTTGAACTGCAGAGAGAGAAGTATATGAGATTTAATCAATGCTCCATTATACCTACAAGGTATGTTAATGAATCATGCCTATGTGAATTAGGACTGTTAGATAGTGTTAAGTGGATGCTTTATAATTCGAGTCTAACACACCTCTATATGTTGAACCACCCCACCTATGAACCATTAACCTTGGAATTTTTGAGTTATTTTATCTTAGACACCCCTATAGTAGAACAATATTTCACCAAAACTTCCAAGTTTAGAATGTTTAACAAAGAATACTCTTTGAACCAAGACACCTTGGGAGATATGTTACATTTCCCGTGCGGATAAAATGTTGCATATAGAATTCCTCTAGAAGCAGAATGGTATACATTAGCATTTGGTCTTTGGGAAAATTTAACAGGTGAGAAAACTCTTAATTGGGAAGCACTTAATGCCTCATTTATTCATAATTCGGCCATACATTATTTTCACAGTGTTTTGGCAAGTATAATTTTTGGTAGGATAAACAACCACAAGGTGAATTCTAAGGAGTTGTTCTTTATGCACAATGCCTTCACGCCGAAAAGAATCAATGTAACTCTGTTTTTGTTGGCACACATACAGTCCATTTGTGCAAGAGGGACCAATCCATTTTGTATTGGGGGAATAGTCACGTCCATAACACTTGCTTTAGGCCTGAGTGACAAACTTTCAGATTTTCCATCAATGCCGACTCTATTTGTTGATATTGACAATTGTCGATTCGCACGCCTAATTAAGGCTAGAGAAGATGGAAAATATAAAATTGGATGGTTCGAAATAAGGATGTTAAGAGTGTCGTTTTACCTTGTCGCATTCGTACTAATACGCAGAATATGGAAAATTGGCTTTATGATCTGGTTTCCCTTAAGCCCAATGTGCATACACAAGGTGAACAAGGTGGTCAGACTGATGAAGAGTTAGATGAGATGGAGCAGGGTGCACCTGAAACTGATCCACACCCACACACCACACAAGTTTTTTCTGAAAATGTTACAGGCACTTCCTCTTGACGCCGACGTAAAAGAAGAAATGAAAGCTTGCCAACCACTCTTGATGACATTCTTGCTAAACTAAGGGAACGTAACGCATTGGATGCCCAGCGTGACCAAAGGATTCAAGACATGAAAAATCAGCAAACAGAGATGATGTGAATCATTCAGCAGGCTCAAAACGATCAGCGTGACTATGTTGAAAGAAATGAGAAAAGAATGTCAGGCATGATTGATGAGATGGAGACTATGACAGTACGTATAGATGGCTTGCAAGAATACATTCCTCATGTGGGTATGCCACCTCACCATCTTGGAAATAGTGGGCATGGACAAGCACGTGGTCATGGCCACCAGTAGTTAGACATTCTAAGTTATACCTTTCTTTTTCACCTTATTTTGAAACATTGGAGACAATGTTTGATTTGAGTGTAGGGGAGAAAGCTTTACAGCTTTTGTTTATCGCTTTCTAGGTTGTTTTAAATTATTATTCATTTTCCTTTTCTCGTTTAGTGTTAGTGTTAGTTGAGTCAAATTTTTGTGTTGTCGAGTCTTTATACGTGTTTTTCTGCTATTAATTGATTCCCTAATTTTCTTGAGCCATAACAAAAAAATTGTTGGTTTGATGCATAACATGACACCTTAAGAGTATATAGGTTGCTTTGCACTTAGGCTATGTTAGAATAATTTGAGAAAGATTCAACAAAACTGATATCGTTTGGACACCCTAAACCCCCTAATTATGCATGATCAGTTTGAATACCTATTATGCCGAGACCTCAAGTTTGAGTTTTAAATTAGCCTCAAGTATTTTATGTTAGCAGTCGGCACCATCTTAAGCACAAACTACGTAGAGAGTCAATGAATATAAGTGAATGATCCCAAAAATTCTAAAATTACATGCCTTAATATAATAAAAATAGGGAATGCACCTATTAAGTTAGGTGACCCTCACCGAGTCACTTAATCCAACGGTTGTGAAACCTACAAAAATATAATATTAATCTGTTGTTAGTTGGTTCAGAGGAGTCTGATGATGAACTTGGTAGGGAGGACTACAGTTCGATCCCTAGTAACTTACAATTGGGTAAATAAAAGGGGTTACCAAACTTATGTACCAGAACCCCGTGCTTAAGGATCTGAATCCCTAACCGACTCCCCTACTATGTGTGTGCATGGGTAAAGGGGTTAATGTGATTGCGCTCGAATGAAAATGGATGAAATAAAAAAGAAATAGGTTAAGTTATAATAGAATGATTCATACTGGTTTGCATAGGGTGGGTGTTTTTGACCGTGATATGTGGTTTCATGTTATTAGGGTATCCTTAGTGTTGACATTGAGTACCTATCTATTTAATAATGTTCCTCGCAACCACTTATGATTTCAGCTTTGTCGTGTATTTGTGTCGAGCCCAAATATAATTAAATTATCATGCTAGTTATTTGCTTGAGGACAAGCTAAGGTTCAAGTGTTGGGGAGTTTGATAACGCGAAATTACATTGTATATTCAACTGCACTCACATGAATTATGGTATCGTTTTTATTTATTTATGTCATATTATGCCGATATTTTTATTGCATTTCAGGTACATGCTAACAAATGGCTTCCATAAGTAAAAGAGCGGTAAATGGCCAAGACTGAGAAGAATTCATGAAATATTGAAGAGAAAAGGTGCAGGAACCACTTTCCAAACCTATGGCCCTTTCAACAAGTGGTATGGCCCTCTCCATGCAGCTGAGAGCTCTGGCCCTCGCCATGCTTTATGTAACCCTCGCCACACCTTATTTTCACATAACAACGTATTATGTTATGTGGTTCTTCTCCACGTCAACACTCACGAAGCCCAGTCTCCTGAAACTTCTCCAGAAGAAACATCTCCCGATATATTCTCCAAGTTACCACTAGTTCCGAATTCTTCTCTCTGGAAGTTAGGAAAATTCCGTAGGGAGTCTATAAAAAGCAGCAGCCCTTCAGAGTTGAGGGGGACCATTTTTCTTTCGTTTAGAGAATTATTGTTGTTAGATTTTAAGCAAAAAAACTCACCATTAAAAGTTAATGCCTTCCACATCGGGGGACAATCACAACTTTAGTCTTAGGATTATTTATCCGTTCTTCAATTGTATTTAGGAATAGCTAATCCTACAAGTATTTGTGGAGGATTGTTAACTCGAAGTTGTTGTTTATCAATTCAGTCTTTTTCATTCAATCTAATTCCAAATTTTAATTTAATTTTGATTATTAGTGTTCTTAGAAATCATGCTTGGTATTGTATTTAACTACTGGTGTTGTATACTTATATTTCAAACTATGACGGGCTAAAAGTCTTGAGTTCGGTATGTGAGTGTCGTCATTTCTGACAGGACTCAGTAATAAGTTGGCTTAATTATTTATTTCAAAAATTTAGTTTTGTTTTTAGTTTTTAATATTAATTTAATTAGCTTTGTCACAAGAGTGGGAAGCTACTTAACATGATTTTGTCACGAGAGTGAGAAATTAAATAAGATTCGAACCGACACTATGAAAGCGTGGGGATCGAATCAGATAGTAAAAATTAGACATTTATTCCTAAAGAGAGCGAGAGCGCTTTAGGGATCAATTAGAACTTGTTTAATTTTCAAAACATTTTCCTTAATTTAAGTGGGAGAGCGAGAGAAAAATCCTACAATTATGGAGCATAACTTTATTCAAAACCAAGAGAGTGTGAGGTATTGTCTTTAAATTAACATTTTTTCCGAAACACATCTTTAGTATAATTAAAAGCTAACAAGTTATAGAGTCCCCGAGGTACGCGAAATTTACATTCCATCCTCTCTTCTATTATATATTTATTTAATAATACTTTAGTCTTAGTTTCCCCTTAATCAATTAATCATTAGCTTTAGATTTACATAGTAACATTAATAGCATTAGTTTGATTATCAGTTCCTGTGGGTTCGATATCTTTTTAAACTACACGATTAGACTGTGCACTTGTAGTTAGTAAATCTGGTAGACTCTTAAAGTCGTGACCATACTGTAGCGGTTTGGTTATATGGTCTCTAATATGCTTGACCTTTCCCTTTTGATGAATACACAACATTGGCTTCTCCTTCCTTCTTTTTAGCATACCCTTTGAAAGGCTTCTTCGCTCCACTTGAAGAACTTGCATTTGCAGCCTGGATCTTCCCCAACTTAATACCAGCTTCCACACCTTCACCAGCCATAAAAAAATATGAAAACCCATTAGAAGTGCTTCCAATAATCATTGAATAGTAAGGACCCTATAGTGTTCCCATAAACATATCTACCATCTCTCTTTCAATTAAAGGGGGTTGTACTCTAGCAGCTAGATCTCTCCATCTTTAAGCGTACTCTTTGAAGGATTAATTATTCCCTTGAGGTATATTATGAAGTTTAGTGCAATTGGGGGCCATGTCAGAGTTATACTGATAGTGCTTGATGAATGCTTCCGCCAAATCCTTCCAGCTACAAATGTAGGTTCGTTTCACCTGCATATACCATTCCAAAGATGCCCTGGATAGACTATCTTGGGAAAAGTGCATTAACACCCTTTCAACCTCAGAGTAGGAAGACATCTTTCAGTAAAGTTCTCGGACGTGGGTCATAGAACAAGTTGTCCCCTTGTATTCATCAAAGTGTGGTGCTTTGAATTTTGCAAAAATTCTAATACTAGGAACTAAGCCCAAATCACTCATATTTATCCCATAAGTATCATGATCTTCCATAGCTTTAAACCTTTATTCTAAAAGTTTAAACTTTCGTTCAGTCCCAGCGGGTAAGACAGCATCTTCCATTAAGAACACATCTTAATTATCCGCCAAATGTGGAGCAAGAACCCCTGCAGCTCTTCTAACATGTGTTACTTGTAATTCTTCAGGAGTTGGTTGATGAGTGAAAACATTTAATTGAAACCCTCCAAGAGGAATAAAAGTGAAACCAACAGGAGGGACGAAATAAATTACGGGAGGAGGTGCAAAACGTGTGCCAGGAGGAGGCACAAAACCAGCAGGAGGTGGCTTTCCACCAATAAGAGGTACAACTAAACCATTAGGAGCTGGCATTCCACCGTTGGGAGGTGGTATTCCACCAGAAGTTTTAGTAGGAACCTCAATAGTAGCAGGACTTTGGATAGCTACCCTCAATTGTTCCTGACCTTGAGCTATAGTCCCCATATTATCCATGAAGTGATCCATCTATTCTCTAATTGTGGTTCTCACCTCATTCATGTCATCGCGAAGCTCTTCCATTGTGATCCTTAAATTGTTACTTCGATAGTTGTAGTTGTGGGAAGTCAGGTTGTCAAACTTAAGAAGAAACCATTATTAGAAAAGGGTTCCAGTTGTTATGAAATGCATGAGATGCATGAGTGCATGAAATGAAATGTTTTATTTATAGGGATTTTCATAGTTTTTGCGTTAAGAGTAATCAAAACATGGATAGACATCAAAATAAACTTCTCATTTCTTTTGAAAACACAAAGAAAAAATGAAAAGTTCAAACTAAACATAATAGAAATGAAAGATCCCTCAAACAGGCATGGAGGTGATCAATACAAACACACAAAGAAATGCAAAATCCTAAGATGTATCTCCAAACTCTACATTAGAAAGCCTATCCCATCCTAGAAATTCAATGCTCCAATCCCTCACTCTTTCGAAAAATTCCTTTGTTTCTTAATTCTTTGGCTTTTCAAGCAGCTCTTGAATAAGTTTCTCTCTCTGGTTGAGAGCCTTGTCCAACATATCAACTTCTTCTTGCAGTTGTGCTTTGATGACCTCTTCTTCAGCTTGGAGTTTGAGCTCCTCTACTTCTTCTAAAGCTTCCTTTAATTGATGCTGACATTTTCTGAGTTGTTGATCCACCTTCATTTTCTAGGCATGTTCCCTCTCAAGTATTGTTCCTCTTACTTTGAGTTGTTCTTTCAAGTCTCCCAATTGGCTTTCATACTAATCTTCCATATCTTTATTTGATTTTGCAAGAGTATCCCACTACTTCTTCAATCTAGCGTTCTCCATGATTACATTGTTTAATTATTCCTTATTATTGTCAATGGTGAAGTAAGAGGCCCTTAAGTCTTCACCAATTCATAACCTTTTGTTAGTCTCCTTGTGAATCAAATTATTCTTTTCTTCAAGCAACTTATCCTTCATTTTGACTTGATAAGCTAACTTATTCTTGGTGATGACAATTGAGGTAACTTGTATCTTCAATTCTTCATTCTCCGTACTTAGATCTTGGTTATGGGCTTGGACCTTCATAGTAACATATATGGATGGAGAGGAAGGTGGTGAGTACATAGGACCCTCAAAGGTAAATGATAACAAAGAAATCTCAACTCTTCTTTTCATCCATTCAGTGTAAAGTGCTTTTGCTAACCAATTTTTCCTTCCCAAACATGTATTCCCTTTGAGGTGATTTTTTTCAAAGCTACACTTACTCTTCCTATTAGCTCAGGATCCTCTCCTTTGTTGTAGAACACAATTTAATTTACATCTTCCTGCTTTGGTGAATCGTGAAGAACATACCCTAGTTGACGCTAAGACATCACAAGGTTATAATTGATTCCTCCTCTTGTACCCATGAGTGGAACATTTGGGAACTCGCCACAACTGAAAATGATTTCAATGCTAATGTAATCATTTTTGAACCATCCGATATCATGATAAGCGATTTCCATAACCCTTTGATACCATTTAGAAGTATTTTTCTATCAACAAAGGGTCTTTTTATAAGTAAGTGAGCCTTGTACCACCTGTACAATAAATTCCATGCAACAAATGATGGTTCCACCTTTCCCAAACCTTGAGTGAATGGAATGGTAGGTGTCAGTAATAAGAGTAGGTACTGGATTTTTGATCAAGAAAATGCTCATATCATCCGCATCAATGAAATTTTCTTAGCTAGGGAACAAGAGGATTCCATAAATAATAAGGGCTAGCAATGCATTGAAGGCATTCTAACTCTCATTATCAGCAAACATTGTAGCTTTAACCATCAAAAACTGTGTAGTCAAACCATTTTTCTCAAGACATTCTTTCAAAGCTTCTCAAACACTCAAGAATCTTAAGGGATGACCAGTCAACTCACCTCCTATGGCAAAGGTCTACAATTAAGGTTTTGAGTTTCGCAAGTAAATTTGGGTTGAAAAGGTATAAATTGGATTCCATAGTTCTTGATAGGTCCTCAATAAGGTTCATATCAAGTTTCAAGTCCTACATCATAAGTTTGCTCAGTCAATGGCCCAGATGTTTGGAAATCAACTATATTGAGCAAAATGTCAACTATGGTAAACATACAGTCAAACTTCAAGATTTTTGGTCAACATCAACATTTTGAAGTGATATTCATCATTTGATCAAGGGTTGATCATGATTCCCCAAGGAAAGCTCTCAAATCATCAAAAGTCAAGAATTGTCAAATTAGGGTTTCCTTAGGAGAAGTCAACTGAACTTTGACCAAGCATAACTTTCACATGCTTCATCAACTTTTCTTTAACCAAAGCCCATTTTGAAGAAAATTAAATTCTCTACAACTTTTTTTTATTCTCAATTCCAAAAAATGCTTCATTTGAAAGATACGAGCTAATACATTATAGGTCATTTTCAAGAGTCAACAAAAAGACACTTTTTTTCAAGGAAACTTAAATTAAGATAAAATCTCCAAATGCAAAAATGATTAAAAGAGAAAGTGTAGAGGACATCTTGATCTTTTCAGAAAGTCTAAGATCATCTTCGAAAGATGAAAATTGAGCAAGATATGAGTTGCACAAGTTGGGAAATTTTGAGGAAATGCATGAAATGCAAAATGAGCAAATTTGAATTTTTGAACTTGCAGGCCTATTTGTTGATATTCAAACACATCCATGACCTTATGAGAGACTCTTAAATCCACTCACACCTTTCCCTATAATTTATCATCATTTTATTTTTATTTTGTTTTGTTTTTACTCAAATAAACTCAAAATAAATAAATAAAATAGAAAATAAATGGGCCAAGCATGTGATGAGCCATTTTTCAGGCCCATGTAGCTCATTACAGCCTGTTAAAACTTGCCAAACTCCTGCAACTTCAAAAATGGAAAGGGACATTACAAAACTGGAAGAATTTCAATGTGTTTTATCTTGTTTCATTAAGGCCATCATGGTTTGGTTTTATACCATATTTGTCATCCCATTTCATTCTCTATATAAAGGCAAACAAAGGCAGAAGTAGGATACGAAAATCATTTGCACCAAAGCTCTTCAAAAAATTCTCTAAAATTCAAAGAAGTTGTGAAATCATATCTCGCTATTGTACCCCAATTTTCCCCCCTAAGATCCCTTCATCATACCATGTTGATTCAATCACAATAAGATCACATTAGGATTCTTGGTTCCCCTCCCTATATTTAGCTTTGCTCTTTGAGGAATAACCATGCACCTTGACTTGTGTTCTTTTGTGATCATAAATATTTTTTCTTGGTTTCTTCTCTTAATTAATGAAATGAAATTTTTATTTGTCTTGCTTGTTACTCATGTAGGTAAACGCAATAAGATTCAGTAAGTTGCTCCATGGGTTCACGAGTTTATTTCCATGCCCTAGTCAATAAAGCTTGAGAAGTTAAAACCTCACCATTGGATTTGTTTTGGAGGAAATGGAATGGAAAGGTTATTTTGGTTCACCACATTCAAGATTATCAAATTTGGTTCAAAAGTACAAGGGATTGATTGGAGAAGCTGTCATGCTTGGGCAAGGCTTTGTTCCCATTGGTCACAAATGCATATTTCTCTCAATTCTCAAGATATTGAAGTGGTTGTGGTGTCTATGAGTTCACATTTTCATCCTTAACAACTTATATTTTCAAATCATTTGTGTTGGTACAAGAAGTTTGTTCAAAATTGTCAAAGTTCTTCAAGGCATTTTTCATGATCTAGGAGCTAGGGTTTCGAACTTCAAAGAAGTGTATCTTGCTCATATTTTAATATTTTTGAGTGATTCCAAAGATATCCTTCTCTTAAAATGGTTATCAACAAATCACTTAAAAAGTTCCAAGTAGTTTTCATATGGAAGAAACTTGACGGTGATCGTTTACCGAATGCAGTGTTCGTACTGCGTCCCTGGTTTGAAATCAGTCTCTTTTGTTTCTTGGATTCTTCTATCAGTTTTCATCACTGTTTATCCATTGACCTGAGACCAGCAGGTGATCTGAGAAACATGCACTCTCATCATTTTGCTATGGGTCGAGTTTCGCCTCGTTACCCATGCATGAAATCCAGTTTCATCCTGGTACTCATCTAGTTTAGTTTCGTCTAACTGGTTATTGAGTCGAGTTTTGTCTCGCTTTTGTTCCTCTTTTCTGGGATTCTTTCAGTTCCTTCATACTGTCTATCTTAGTTGAGATTAGCAAGTGCTTCTAGAATCACGCACTCTAGCCACTTTGCTTTTGGTCGAGCTCAGAGTTTCGTCTCCTCACCCGCGTACGTTTTCTTTTCCAGAGATTAGCTTTGCCTATACTCTATGGTTTGAGTTTTATCTCACCCTTTTTGAAGTCCAGTTTTTCCCTGGCACATTTTTCCGGAAGTTTAGTTGCGTCTACTCTTCTTTGTTTTTGTTCTATTTTAACCTGCGTTACAGCTTCATTCTAGCGCATGTCTTGGGGGTTTTCTGCTTCTTGTTCTCTCTTCCTCAAGAGTGTAAATTTTCGGGTTCTTTTGTATTCAATCATCTTCAACTTTGAACGCTCGAAAGTTGTCAATTTTCTCACTTATCATGTTGAAGATATTTGAATAGAGGCAGCTGTTGCACCCCAAAATTTACCCTCTTGATTTAGGCTTATGTTTCATCATGAATATCATATTGCATTGCAATCATACATTGTTATAGGATCAAAGTACTTTGGTTATCAAGTCTTCCGCAGACTTTGAAGGTTGATTGCATTGATAAGTTGCTCAAGTAGAATCTTATCATCTAAACTTCTGGATCTTTCAAGCTTAAAAGTTATTTCATATCTCAAGATATTTTATCCATCTCTTTGGATCGTCAGAGGATTGAAGTTTGTGTTTGATTATAAGAAGAATCACTCTTTTGATTCACCAGTCAAAATTAGGGTTTTGTTTGATAAAGGCTTTTGATGCATGTACAATTCTTGATTTGGAAGCTACAACATCTCATTGGTATTTGAAAAGTCTTTGTACAAGAAATTGGTCAAGATATCTAGAGGATTTGAAGTTTTGAAGATGATTCATCAGTCTCCTAAGTTGTTAACCAAAACTAGGGTTTGGGATTTCATCAAGATTTCTTGAGAATTTTGAAGTGAAACTTTGCACATGGCCTCTATATATTTGTAAGATCATAGTTTGAAGTTTTGATCATCAATTTTGAAGGGAAGTGGATCAATTGATTCAAAGGGGCAAAATGGTCATTTTGGTCAAAATCAGTCAAAGTCAAGGTTGACCAACGGAATTTTTGGTCAACCATCAATTCAAGGGTGTAATTTTCATATTTCAAGTCCATTTTGATCATTGGATCAAAAAGATTGAGGTTTGGGTTGAAACTTGTTCATGAAGAAACCCTAAAAGTTTCTAATTTTAGAAAATGAGGACTTAACTTCAAAAATTCATATTTATTCACCTTTGATCATAAAAATGAAAATGAAATATGCTTGGAAAGATAAGAGGATGATATTTCATATCCTTTTGGTCTCATGTCCAAATTGGCAAGAAGTTAAGAATTATGGTCTTTGGAAGTTCATGTCTCAAGTTAAGATTATAGGTCATTTTCCAAAATTAGTGAATTTCATGTCCAATTTTGAGGACGTTAATTGATTCAATTACAAAAACTCAAAACTAATTGATTGTAGATATTTTCAATACCTTTCCAAATTGTACTCATTTGTGTCCAAATTCAAAAATATGAGCAAGTTATGAACTTTGGAATTTTGAGGCATTTTATTGAAATTTGACAATTATGCAAAATGGCCATTTTTTGAGAACTTTATTTTTAGCTATTCTCTTCACTTCTAATCAAGCCCATGAACAATTTTTGACATGCTGAGGCCCATTACACTCACCATTTCGTGCCCATGTGCTTCATGAACTTGCTTGAATGAAAAAAATACAAAACTTGCCCGATTTTGCAAATTCACCAACACTTCTTCATTTTAAACAATCATGAGCTCACATTTTGAACATGTATTTCTGACTTCATTTGGCTCACAAAACGCAAAAAAGGCAAGCAAATGCACGAGTGAAATGCAGGCTCCATGTGCATCCTCATTTTTGGCCAAAACTTCCAATCCTGCCCTCCAACGACTTTGAGGTTTGCATTTCCACTTCTATGCTCCTCTATTAACTCTATATAAGAGGAGGAAAGCTTTGTTTTACAGTAGACATGCTCCCATTACAAGAATTTCAGATCTGAGTTTTCCACCATTCTTCTGCAATTTGCTTCGATTCTCTCAATTCCTTGGTGTTTTCTACAAAATTCTTGTGGATTCAGCTTTAGTGAAGGGAGGAGATCAAGTTAGCACCATTTATTTGCACCTGGAGTGAAGGAGACAGTAGAACTCTTTTTGCCTTGAGGTAATAATCCTAAACTTTAATTTTCGAGATGTATTTGTTTATTGATGTGTTTGAGCTTGGATTAGTGTTCACTGATGTTGTTTGACAGTTTCTGAAGCTTTATAATGTTTGATTCGTTGAATTATGCATGATTGAGTGCTCTGAAATTTCTGATTCAGAATGTTTTTTCTCATTTTCGTTGCTTGATTGTGAATGATGTAGTTGATGTTTCGATTTGATTCGAATTGCATAATGAAGTATGATATGTTAGCTTTAATTTGCACTTGATTTCATTAATTTTGGTGGAGAAATGAGTATGTATGATGGATCTGAACATGAGCCCTAGGAACAAGTCTTGCGCGCGTTTTTGAGTTGGTCCGGAGGTTGAAGATGATGTGGTGGCGCATTTTGATTGGTCCATTTGAATAATTGTCTTATTTGAATTATTTGTTTTATTTGGTTTTATGTTTGATTTTATTTTGTGATCAAAACATTTTCAAAAATCATGAAAAAATTACCATAGGCCAATAATAATTTCTAGTATTTGTCATATTTTTTTTGGAATTTTTTTGAAATGTTTTGATTGGTTCAAAAATTAACAAGTTTAATTAATTGTTTGTTCAACAATTATTTTTATTTTAATAGTTCTTTTGATCTAAAAATTCCACAAAAATATGTTTTGAACTCTTAATATTATTTAGAATTTGATTCTGAAATTTGTTTAGCATTTTTTCTACTTTTGATTACGAATTTAATTTGAGAAGTTTATTTGAAATATTTGTTTCATAATTTTTGTTTTAATATTTCCTTTAATTCAAAAATCCTCAAAAAAAATCATGCAAGTTTGTTTTTAATCATAGTGTCTGAATATAATTTTGCTTTGACCTTTTTATGACTTTTGGCTAGGGTTTGCATTTTTGTCACTAAATAATAGTTTAATTGTTAATTGTTTGTTTGATTTTTATTTTAATATTTCCTTTAATTCAAAAATTTCACAAAAAATCAGGGATGTGTGTTCTTTATTCTAATATTTGAATATAATTTTGGTTGGATATTTTTCTGACTTTGGATTAAAATTTTATTTTGAGATGTGATTATTTGTTTAATTGATTAATTGTTTGAATTTGATTTTATTTTTGACTTTTCTTTAATTCAAAAAATATGGAAAAATATGTATTCTGACATTTAGGGTTTCCTTTTGGTTTGCATGATCTTGGTTTGAATTGTTTGAATTTTTATCTTACCTAATTAATATTTAAGATTAAAATTCAAACAATTAGGGTTTTGTAGCTTACATTGCAAGTTTCATTTTCAAAACCATTATGCCTTGGATTTTCAATGGAATTTAGGTCTTGATTATGGTTCATGAATATATTGAGAATCTGAAAACCATTTTTCTTGAATTATTTGACTTGGTTTGATATTTTTCCACAAATTATTTTGAAAGCTTGTCTAGTTTGGTAGTTTGGCCAACTAGTTTTGAACTTTGGGCCTCATTTGATCCCCTACTCAACCATTCATGAACTTAAGATTTTCTTTCTGACCTCTACACACTTCAAAGATGCTAAGAAATTTTTGGTTTGAATTATTGAAATCCTTTTCTATTTTTGATGTATTTTTGAAGTTAAGATACCAAATTAATGTTGCATATCTTGTTGCAATTTGTTTGATGGCCAATGAACTTGAGTGAGGCCTATAATTGGGCACCTAATGATCATGTTGGTTCTATTTATCCACATAAACTCAAGTCATTTCACTTAGTGCCCCATGTGTGAATGATTGAACCTTTGATGCATTGTGTGGGATTCCTCTTCTTTTATGCTTATGAGTTGTGATGAAGTAATTGAGTATGATTGAATTGTGTTTGCTACTGACCTTCATGGTCTTTGATTGTATTCTTCTCAAGCTCCCATGATCCTTGATTGATATTCAATTATCAATTCATCATGGTGATAGAAAGGAGCAACATTCCTCTAACTTTTGACCAATTTGAGCATATGCCTGTTTCTTTTTTGTCTACCATATCTAGTGTTTTGATAATTGCTATCATGTTTCCTCACTTCATTATGGTGTCATCATCCATCCTTTATGTGAGTCATCATTCAATTTAAGGAATACTAACTTGGCTGTTGAATGTGCGAGGTACTTTGAGAAATTTTTTCCATTTTTGACTTGAGGCTACTGTGTTTCACTTTATTTGTGGAACACAATTTATTATGTTGGCACTGCTCTTGTGTTTGGCATGTTTGATAGTCTATTCAGGATATGTATATGTGATTTTGAATGCCATACATTGCCCACGGGATCTGTTCATATCTGAAAATCTAGATACTTACATCCTGATGGCGTAATTTCTGACTTGTTTTGTCTGCTGATGCCAGCTTGCTTGAAGTTCTCTGGGTTTCTTTTATTCTTGCTCAGTTGCTACGGATAGTTATGCGTTTGGTATTGTACTATTTCCTCTCTTCTATTTTTATTTTGTATAGTTCTGATTGCATGATGGGACCTCTGTTGCTGATATATGTCAGGAGGCCCTCTGTTTTGTTTGACGCATATGTTGTTTGTGTTTGTTTCTTTAACTTCTGATCGATGAGTCAGTCAATTTAGAAATTGAGATCATGACTTTTCTCTCAGTGCATGTTCCTTATAGGATGTTTATTGCTTTTCTTCTTTAATTGTTGATCGATGAGTCACTAAATTTAGAAATTGAGATCACGACTTCGCTCTCAGTGCATGTTCCCTATAGGATGTTTATTGTTTTTCTTCTTTAATTGTCGATCGATGAGTCACTCAATTTAGAAATTGAGATCACGACTTCGCTCTCATTGCCTGTTCCCTATGGGATAGTTTTGTTAAGCTTCCTTTGGCATGTTAATTAATGTAGGTATCCATGTATGCTAACATAGGATAGGATTTTCCTTTATCCTCAACCTTAGGGTCAATCATTGTATGATAACGCTAGGGATAGTGCTAGGCTAGTTTCCCTTAGTTGTTTTTCTCTTCCTTTGCATTTTGCATCTTAAAAAAAATTGTTTTCTTGGCAAATCATAAAACACCTCTAATAAACTCAAACCCTTCTTCAAGGTAAAAGATACAAATCAATCATATTTGTTTGTGCGCCTCTTAGTTTTGTTTGTAAACCTTTAAGCCGATGTGTCGCCATCGCACACTTGTTTGAAGCTGATGTTTCGCCATCGCACATGTTTGTTATCCTACTTTGATTCTCAATATCATTGTTAGGTGTGATGTTTTGTCATTTGATTTATTGATGTTTTTCCATCTCTGCCATGATACCTTACTACCTTTTAGCCGATGTGTCGCCATCGCATATGTTTGTTATCCTACTTTGACTCTTAATGTCATTGTTAGGTGTGATGATTACTTATCATCTTATAGCCGATGTTTCGCCATCGCACATTTGTTTGAAGCCGATGTTTCGCCATCGCTCATGTTTGTTATCCTACTTTGATTCTCAATATCATTGTTAGGTGTGATATTTTGTTATCCGTTTTATTGATGTTTTGCCATCTTTTCCATGATATCTCGTTATCTTATAGTCGATGTTTCGCCATCACACATTTGTTTGAAGCCGATGTTTCGCAATTGCACATACTGGTTATCCTGCTTTGACTCTCAATGTCATTGTTAGGTGTGTTGTTTTATCATTTGGTGTTTCGCTATCTTTGACATGTTACTTTGTTATTATTTAGCCGATGTTTTACCATTTCATTTGTTTGTTGTTTAATTTGGTGTTTTGCCATCTTGTTTGTTTTTGTTGTCTTAACTAAAAAATACAAACCAACCAAAATATGTGAGCCGAACTACGGCTGCTCTGATTCCTTAAAAGGGATACGTAGGAAAAGGGGTAGGGCCTAACTGAGCACAACTTTTATTTTCCCTACATTGTTTTCTTTTTCTTTCGCATGCATTCCCTTTTTATCTTTAAGCCATACACATAGGTTTTGACCACACCCATTAGATTAGACAACAAGAGTGGATACTGTAGAGTACTACGGGCGTGTGGGGTGCTAATACCTTCCCCTCGCGTAACAGACTCCCTTACCCTATCTCTCGGTCGAAAGACCGTGATTTCTCCCTTTTCAGGTTTTCTCGATGTTTACCTTTCCCTTTCGGCGGGATAAAAAACGTTCAGTGGCGACTTTATTGATTTTATATCAGATGACGGTTCGGCCAGGTTGTTTCAGCTGGCGACTTCACTGGGGATAGATTGACCTCTTGCTGGTCCATCCCGGAGTCGATCCTAGATCTTGTTCGTTTTCTTTTTGGGTGCTTATTTTACTGCTTTTCATATTTATCTGTTTGCATTGCATCCTATGTGCGCTTTACTTTCTGCATACTGGATTTGGCTGGACTGTTTGGTTTCTGGATTTCTTGGTGGGTGGTTTGTTCCATGAGGTAAAAGGCCTCATGCCCAGGCTATGAGTAAATTCCATAGGAACTAGGAATAGAGTGGCCATGGTAGCTATGAGGTGGATGCTTTCTAGACCTGACCCTGAGACCCATGACTTCAGAGGTAGTTCGGATAGGTGTTATCGTATGATGATACTGACATTCGAGCTCTTGTACTCTAATTTGGCTTTTAACCTTACCTTGACCTAGACTACACCCGTGAGGGGGCGGGAAAAATTTTCTTACAGGTGCAGGTATTGTTGGTGACTTTGTGTTGCGAAGGTGACTCAGGTTCCCATGATAGTTTTAAACTTTGGGATTTTCTTTTGATCTTGAGTGGTGTTGTTCTGTAATGGTCCAACCATTATCCAGTGTGAAACTTTGATCCTGTCATGTTGCATCATAGCATATTTATTTCTAAAAAATGATGTATAAAAAATAACTAGCATACGCATGTCATATTCCAGGGACATTCAAGAGTCTTCTTTCCATCAGAAATGGTTGGCCTCCCGTCAGAAGAGTTTAATTTAGTTCGTGTTAAAGAGCCCACCAGGCATACATTCGCTTATCGGATTCCTACTATTGATGTGTCTGAATTGAAGAGGTTGAGTTCTTATCTGAAGGGTGATGTTATGAATAATTTCAACAAAAAGTTATAGCAATTTGTTACTAATCCTTAACACTCCAGTTGACCCAATGTCTTTGATCACCTTCTTCCAGTTCTATGACAAGGAATTATGGTGTTTTACTTTTCAAGATTATCAACTGGTTCCCACACTAGAAGAGTACGCGTACCTACTCAATATCAAGTTGTCCGATGAAGTTCCTTTTGTCCAAGTGCCGGAGAAGCCGAAGTTCGAAGTTATTGCTGAAATTCTTCATTTGAGTTGGAAAGAGGTGAAAGACAATTGGAAATCAAGTGAGGATACTACAGGGTTTTATTTGGATTTCTTAGTGAAGAAAGCGGAAGACTGGGCAAAGAAAGGGAATTGGAATGACTTCAGCACTCTGTTTGCTCTCATGATATACGGGATCGTCCCATTTCCTCGCAAGAGAAATTTTGTGGATTTGGCGGCTATTTGTGTTTTTAGAAATAAGAATTCGGTAACGACACTCTTGGCAGACACTCTTTACACCATTCATTTCAGGCATGGAAAAGGAGGTAATGTAAGTTTATGTCATTCGATGTTGTATCAATGGTTTAAGTTGCGCCTACCGATAAATGGCCCTTTCATGGATACCCGACATTCTCTCTGATGGTCATCAAGACTTGTCAACCTTACTTCATTTGATATCCGGTGGAATTATGACATGGGGGAAGTACGAAGTATCATCACTAGCTGCGGAGATTTCCCTAATGTTCCCCTCATAGGAACTAAGGGGTGTATCAACTATAATCCTGTGCTTGCTTATCGTCAATTGGGATAAGCAATGGATGGACCGCCAAAGGTTGAGGAGGTGTCTGAATCAGTGTATTTTGTTAGAGGAAGTGATCCTGTGATGTTGAAAAGAGTGACAAGTGCTTGGAAGGGAATTCACAAGAAGGATAGAACTACTTTGGGCAAGAAAGTTCATATTGCTAGGGTTCCTTACTTGGAGTGGATTAGAGCCAGGGTTAAGATTTTACGGTTACCATTTGCAAGGTCGGCTCCTATGTATGAGCAACCTCCTACTGTTGTGAGTAAAACGGTGCCTACCTAGGTGTTCACCCAGGTTCATGTTGAGAACATTCAACTTCGTGCAAAAGACTGTGAGGCAGGGATGAAACTTTATTTGGTAGATCAAGAAAGGGCCGACTTAGCTCGCAAACTCAAAGAAGCTCAAGGGGAAACTTCTGATGCAACCAGTTTTAGGAAGAGGTCTCATGCTGAAATGGAAGAAGAGTTGAGTAAGACCCAACAAGAGTTCCAGAAGTTTCAGGCATTTGAGAATAGATACAGGAAGAAGATTCAAAACTTGGAGAATTATCTCAATAACAAAGATGCTCAGCTTAAGAAGGAAGTAGCCCAGAAGCGTGTCGCAGAGGATCGGTTTCAAGAAAGTAAAGTAGTCGCATCACAACTTTTGAAGGATAAATCCAGGCTTGAAGAGTATTGTCAACACCTTGAAGCGTGTCTTGTTCCGGAGATTTAGTTTTTGTTACTTACCTTTTGTGTATTTGGTCACCCCAGGATTGTTGGAAGGGACCATTTGTTTGTTTTTATTATTCAGTTTTTTGTTAAGTTTACTTCGAAACATGTATTTTGTTGTTTATCGTTACACTCCTAAATGTCCGAAGTCACTTGAACATCGTTTCTTTTGTTTGTAAATAATTGTAGGGTTTGTCTTATTGTCCTTTTTCCTTTTATTGTATGCTTGATTATTGGTTGTGCACCGTGACTGATGATTAAAAGGACTCTTGAATACCGGGAAATGACAAACATATCATGCACATCATGCATTTCATAACATTAAAGGTTATCTCAAGACAGTATTCTTATTCTTCTGCTTTTCTTATTCAGAAATCAAGACGACGACTCATCGGTATTTCGCCAGAAACAATTTGCCAAGACAGATGGAACAAGTTCAAGCTGAGCTCGTTGAAATGAGGGCCCAGATGGCTACTCAGATGACCTAGTTCATGGAGGTCATCACCAATGTAAATCTCCTACAGGAGGAACTGGCTGCCATTGTCAACAACCAGCGCTGCTATCTAGGGGATGGTGGAAATCAAGGGCTCTATCAAGACATTTCTGTAGGATTGGGGGATGTGCAAGATCAGCATGTTCGAAATTTTCACAGGATGCCCGAAAACCCTTTTGTGCGCAACGTAGGACAGTTTCCCCCGTCTCTGGGACCTCGTCTTATGGGGAACAGAAGAGATAATCAGGGCGGTGTAAGAGGCTATCAGTAGCAGGATTATGACTTTGACCAAGATGAAGATCAGTTTTCTGTTCGGCGTTCAGAGCCGGAAGTTCAAGTTGAGGATAGGAAGTATCGGTTGTTGGAAGAACGTTTGAAGCCTGTGGAAGGGCAAGGAGCCTTTGGTATAGATGCTAATGATCTCGGGTTGGTTTCTGGGGTGAAAGTTCCTCCAAAGTTCAAGCCTCCTGTATTTTAAAAGTACAACGGAACGTCGTGTCTTGTTACTCATGCAATTGCTTATTTCCGAAAGATGTCGGTACATACTGAGGATCGGGGACTTTTGATTCACTTTTTCCAGGATAGCCTATCTGGGGCATCCCTAGAGTGGTACATGAAGTTGGAAAAAAACCCATATTCGTTGCTAGAATGATCTTGCTCGGGATTTTGTCAAAAATTATCAGTACAATGTGGATATGGCACCTAATCGCACTCAGTTACAGAATTTGTCACAGGGACCAAGAGAATCTTTCAAGGAATACGCTCAGAAGTGGCGTGAGTTGGCTGCGAGGGTTCAACCTCCACTCATGGAGAGAGAACTCATTGATATGTTTATGAGTACCCTGCAAGGGCCATTCTATGAGCACATGATAGGAAGTACTTCGGCAGGATTTGCAGACTTGGTTATGGCTGGTGAAAGAATTGAGATAGGTTTGAAATTGGGGAAAATTCAGATTGGAGGTTCTAGTGGCTCATCAGGGGGCAGTAAGAAACCATTCAACACTTACCCTAAGAAAAGGGAAGGCGACGCAAGCGCTGTTTACTCTCATAGAGGAAGAAGAGAGGATCGTCAGCACCAACAAATCAATGCTATTTCTATTCCTGTTAATGCTCTTCCGCAGCAGAGACCGAATACAGTGCCTCAACAACAAAGATAACAAGATGCTCCCCGTCAGTATAATAATCAACAGCAGAGGCAGTTGAGAAAATTAGATCCCTTGCCAGTATCTCTTACTGAAGCACTCCACCATTTGCCTGACTTGAAGTTGATCGGTTAGAGAAATATGCCACCATAACCCGCAAGACTTCCTCCTAACTATGATGCTAACGCAAGATGAGAATTCCATTCAGGCGGAGTCGGTCATTCTACTGACAATTGCTTTGCGTTGAAGTGCAAATTACAAGACTTGTTGGATGCTAAGGCAATTGAGTTTACTCCAGTGACTGGTCCAAATGTTACTCAGAACCCAATGCATAGGCATGGAGGGGGTGTTGTTAATATGATTGATGATAATGGTGAAGTGTTGAATTTAATCATGAATGTGGAACAAGTAACTACCCCGTTTCGGTATGTTAAGAGGTATTTGCTTGACAATTCTATTTTCCCGGGTTGTACTTCAGAGTGTGCCAAGTGTAGAGAACAACCGAAGGGCTGTGATGATTTAAAAGCCGGTATCCAGTTCATGATAAAGGATGGTTCCCTGCAGTTCGATAGAAAACCGAGCTACCGTAAGGTTACCGAAGAAGATGTTGCTGTGGTATCTATTCCTTACACTCCTGTGCGCATTCCTACCCCATCTAGGGCACCTCCTTTGATGATTACGGTACCTGGTCCCATGCCGTATACCAGTGAGAAGGCCATCCCATGGCATTACGGTGCTGATGTTTATTACCATGGGGTGAAGCAGGAAGTAAGTACTCGTTCGTCTGAGGAAGAACGTGCTGAAGGTAATGAAGGGGAAGTTCATAATTTTTCTGGTGTGGGTCGAATGACTAGAAGCAGGAGAGTATTTGGTCCTTTCAATGTGCAAGATGCGGGATGCTTCTGCAATAGAAAAAGGAACACAGCAAGCGATGATTGGTAATCCAAGGGTTACGCCAGCCAATGTGACTCAACCAATTCCGATACCAGAAGCTTCTTCAGTTCCTGATGAGGTTGAAGAGTTAATACGAATTATCAGAAAGAGTGATTATAGCATAATTGATCATCTAACCATACTCCTTCTAAGATGTTTATCTTGTCTCTGTTGATTTATTCAGAACCTCACAGAAATGCCTCGATGAAGTTATTAAAGAATGTGTTTGTGCCACATGAGATAACAGTCAATCAGTTTGAGAATGTTTATGCTAACATATCTGCCGGGAACGGTCTGGGCTTCACAGATTTTGATCTTCCTCCAGAATGGAGAGACCATAACAAAGCATTGCATATTTCAATGGAGTGTAGGGGCACTACTTTATCCCGGGTTTTGGTGGACACGGGGTCGTCTTTGAATGTATTGCCAAAGTCAGCATTGATGAAAATTGATTATTCTGGACTGGAGTTGCGCCCTAGTGATTTGATGGTGAAGGAGTTTGATGGGTCTCGAAGGTCAGTGTTTGGGGAGGTGGAGTTAGCAATCAAGGTTGGTCCTCGCACCTTCACGGCTACATTTTTTGTGATGGATATACAGCCAGCGTATTGTTGTTTTTTGGGGCGGCCGTGGATTCATAGAGCAGGGGCAGTCACTTCTACTCTTCATCAGAAACTCAAGTATCCTGTAGAGGGAAATGTGATAACTGTGTGCGGCGATGAAGACTACATCGTGAGTCATTTAACATCATTCCTCTATGTTGAAGTTGAAGGCGAGATACATGAAACTCCATTTCAAGCTTTTGAGACAGTTCATGCTGTCAATTTTCCTCCTCCAGAGCAGAAAAGGAAGCCTGAAACTGTTATGTCTTCTCTCAAGGATGCGAGAGCTGTGGTGGAAAATGGTAACCCTGAAGGTTGGGGTCAGGTGTTGGACGTTACCCCAAAAATTAATAGGTTTGGTCTTGGTTTTAGCCCAAGTCAGCAGAGTACAACTCCCAGAGCATCTAGTTTATCTACTCCTGTGAAGTTTTCCCGTCCTTGTACTGCTCAAGAAGGACACGTCAATGCAGTTGGAGACAATAGGGTTGATGGCTACAATGTCGAAGATTGGATTCGTCCGAGTATTCCAGGCCAGACACTCAACAATTGGACTTATGTGGATGTTATCCAAGTTTCAAGCGCTGAGGAGTAATTTTCTTGTTTTCTTTTATTATCATATCATAATTCCTACGCTCTGTCCAAGGCGTGGTGAATCATTTGTGTAGGGCCAACATGTTTATTTTCAAAAGTTTATCATGAAATAAAGAACGTTTTTGCATTCAAAATTTTTCTCCATTTCTTTTCTTTTATTTTGGCAATGTTTCTCTTTTCACACACTGTCACTAAAAAACGCCAAAATGTCATTCATGCAGATGCACTTCCACCATCGGTTTTATTGATAACGACTCTGCTATGGCTCATTATGACTTTGATACTCCTATTTATCAAGCTGAAGAAGAAGCATATAAGGATTGTGATCTTCCTGAGGAATTAGCAAGATTGTTGAAACAAGAGGAGAAGGTTATCTAGCCGAATCAGGATTCGATTGAGGTGGTGAATATTGGCACAAAAGAGGTAAGAAGAGAAGTCAAGATAGGGGCAGATCTTGAAGAAAGTATAAAAGTCAGATTGATTGAGCTACTCCGTGAGTATTCTGATATCTTCTCTTGGTCTTATGAGGATATGCCTGGGTTGGATACAGACATAGTGGTACATCGATTACCGCTCAAAGAAGTTTGTTCCCCTGTCAAGGAAAAGCTCCGAAGAACTCATCCTGAGATGTCCAAGAAGATCAAGGAGGAGGTCCAGAAGCAGTTGGACGCAAATTTCTTAAAGGTCATCAATTATCTGCCATGGATTGCAAATATTGTGCTTGTGCCCAAGAAGGATGGTAAGATCAGGATGTGCATGAATTATAGGGATTTGAACAGGGCCATCCCTAAAGATGACTTCCCTCTTCCAGATATTGATGTATTGGTGGATAATACTGCTCATTCCAAAGTGTTTTCGTTCATGGATGGTTTTTCGGGTTACAATCAAATTAAGATGGCTCCGGAGGATATGGAGAAGACAACATTTATCACGCCTTGGGGAACTTTCTGTTATAAAGTGATGTCGTTTGGTTTGAAAAATGTCGGGGCAACATATCAACGCGCCATGGTCACTCTCTTTCATGATTTGATTCACAAAGAGATTGAGGTAGATGTGGATGATATGATAACTAAGTCTGACACGAAAGAGGAACATCTTGTTCATCTGGAAAAAATTGTTCGAGAGACTGAGGCAATTCTTGCTGAGGTTGAATCTGAATAAGTGCACCTTCGGGGTGAGATCCGGCAAGCTGTTGGGTTTTATTGTAAGTGAAAAAGGTATCGAGGTTGACCCGGCCAAGGTAAAAGCGATACAGGATATGCCTGAACCAAGGACAGAGAAGGAAGTATGTGGTTTCTTGGGAAGGTTAAACTACATTTCTAGATTTATTTCTCATCTCACAGCCACCTGTGAACCTTTGTTCAAGTTGTTGAAGAAAAGTCAGATAAAGAAATGGAACGAGGATTGTCAGAAGGCCCTTGACAAAATAAAGGAGTATTTGCAGGAACCTCTTATAATCATGCCGCAAGTGGAAGGAAGGCCACTAATCATGTATCTAACTGTGTTGGAGAGCTCAATGGGTTGTGTCCTCAGTCAGCACGACGAGATAGGGAAGAAAGAGCAGGCTATTTACTACTTGAGTAAGAAGTTTATGGAATGCAATTCGAGGTACTCATTGCTGGAAAAGACTTGTTGTGTGCTTTCCTGGGCCGCCAAATGTTTGAGGCAATACATGTTAACTCACACCACCTACTTGATATCCAAAATGGATCCAATCAAGTATATTTTCGAGAAGCCAGCTCTTACAGGCAAGGTAGCCCGTTGGCAGATGATACTCACCGAATATGATATCCAATACACTACTCAAAAAGCAATTAAGGGTAGTGTACTGGCCGACCATCTTGTTCATCAGCCCTTGAACGATTATGAACCAATGAAGTTTGATTTTCCAGATGAGGAAATTGTGTATATTCGGGATTGTAATATGCCAGACCCAGACGAAGGACCCAAGCCGGGATCACGTTGGACGCTTGTCTTCGATGGTGCCTCCAATGCCATGGGAAACATCGTCGGAGCTATTATCACTTCCCCTAAGGGATACCACATTCCTTTCACGGCTCGTATTTGTTTCGATTGCACTAACATCATGTCCGAATATGAGGCTTGCATTTATGGCATTGAAGCGGCGATCGACCTGCGCATCAAATTTTTGAAAGTTTACGGGGATTCCAATCTTGTTATCATCCAGATTAATGGAGATTGGGAGACTCGCCATCAGAACCTAATTCCCTATCGTGCTTGTGTTATGAAACTGATTCCGTACTTCGAAGAGATCACGTTTGAACACATTCCCAGAGAAGAAAACAATCTAGCTGATGCACTAGAAACTTTGTCCTCCATGTTCAAGGTTAAGTGGGATAATGAGGCACCTTCCATTACCATCAGAAGTTTGAGTGAGCCAGCTTTCTGCTTTGAGGCTAGTTTGGAATCAAATTGTAATCCTCAGTTTTATGATGTTAAACGATATCTTGAAACACAAGAGTACCCTGAAGAGGAATCTGTCACAGATAATAAGTTCTTAAGAAGATTTTCAGCCAAGTTTTTTCTCAGTGGTGGTGTGTTGTATGGAAGGCATCATGACGGTTTACTGCTCAGATGTGTTGACAAGAAAGAAGCAGCTAGAATTATTGAGGAGATACATGAAGGTGATTTCGAGACCCATTCCAACGGGCATACCATGGCTAAAAAGATTTTGCGAGCAGGTTATTATTGGTCCACCATGGAGACTGACTTTTACAATCATGCGCGAATTTGCCACAAATGTCAAGTCTATGCTGATAAAGTGCATGTGCCGCCAGTACCTTTGAATGTCTTGACTTCCCCTTGGCCATTTGCGATATGGGGAATTGATATGATCAGCAAAATTGAACCAACTGCATCCAATGGGCATCGTTTCATTCTGGTTGCCATCGATTATTTTACAAAATGGGTCGAAGCTGCATCCTATGCCAATGTCACCAAGCATGTGGTAACTCGGTTCATTAAGCACAATATTATATGTCGCTACGGAGTGCCTAAAAAGATCATTACCGATAATGGGTCTAATCTAAACAACAAAATGATGAAGGAGCTTTGTGAGTCCTTCAAAATCAAGCATCATAATTCTTCCCCATACCGACCAAAGATGAACGGTGTTGTCGAAGCGGCCAATAAGAATATCAAGAAGATCGTACAGAAGATGTTGGTAACCTATAAAGATTGGCATGAGATGCTGCCTTTTGCTTTGCATGGTTATCGCACCACTGTGCATACTTCGAATGGAGCAACCCCATTTTCATTAGTTTACGGCATGGAAGCAGTACTGCTGGTAGAAGTCGAGATTCCTTCTCTTAGGATCATGAGGGATGTTGAGCTGGATGAAAGTGAATGGGTACAGAATCGGATGGATCAGTTGGAACTTATTGACGAGAAGAGGTTGACGGTTGTATGTCATGGTCAGGTATATCAGCAGAGGATGAGGAAAGCTTTTGATAAGAGGGTACGGCCTCGGTGTTACAAGCCAGGTGACCTTGTGCTAAAAAGGATAATTCTCCCCCAGGGAGATCCCAAGGGCAAGTGGGTTCCGACTTATGAAGGTCCTTTCGTGGTTAGGAAAGTTTTCTCTGGAGGAGCGATGATGCTCACGACTATGGATGGAGAGTACTTCCCTTTCCCTGTGAATGCTGACGTAGTTAAAAAATACTTTGCATAAAAAAAACCCGCTAAACTGAAAACCCGAAAGGGCGGTTTAGGCAAAAAGAGTGTGTCCTGGTGAATCGAAAACCCGATAGGGCGATTCAGGCAAAAGTTAGGGATTTAAAGCAAATGACTACGCTCATTATGAGATCCTTTGTTTCTTTCCTTCGTTCTGTCACCTGGCATAAGCTCGAAGCTAATCCAAGAATGATCTGTATGAAAGCAGGAAGATGAAAGTGTGAGAGTCATAAGAGTCATAGAAGAGTCGGGACTTGATGGATATTCACATTCACATTACCATTTGTAAACACTTGTCTTCTTTGATTTTGTAAAGTACTTGCTTCCAAATGTAAATGCCTTTTTCACAGGCTGATTTCTCAAAATCAATAGAATACCTTCTTTCAAGAATACGTATACGTTTCTTTTCTCCCTTTTTACTATTTTGTTTGCAAAAACGTCCAATATTTTTTTATAAGCATGTGCATATAAACTTCGTGGACCTTACACGGAAATGGTAATCTAAGTCATGGTTAGTTGATCGCTTGAAATACGGATAACAAACACCACTACCACTGTGCAAGGGGCATGTTTGGTTCTCTGTTTGATGGGATTCTCATTCACTTTACTGGTGGATGCCTTGCCATTTTGTTTCACAGCACCATGCTGTTGGTGAAGGTCATGGGTCAGGGTAATATCAAGATTACGGCAGGTCGGCGAGATCGGTGAACCTAGTTGGAGACATTTGTTCCCCATATTGGTTTTTATTACGTTTCTTTGCTGCAATTTCATGTGTTATCTTGATCGATTGTTTTAGCTTTGTCTGCATATAGGATTTTGTTTATGGCCGAATGTCAGTCTTGATGTGTTGAATATTTTTGCCTTGAAAATATTTTTTTTTCATTTTACTTAATCCATCCAGTATCACTCTTTAATCGATTTTTCGGGCATTTTGGTACCAACTGTGCCATTTCTTTTGCTTAGCCAAGAGTTTGGAGGAAGGAGTTTAGCTAAAAACGATGACTGTAATGGTATTCTTTTGAGTAGAACCCCGTTGACAATGTACAAGCATTGTTTCAATCCCCAAACACCGGAGATATAAAGGAGTTAGACCCTTGTTAACCCCTCTGAGCTTTCGAAGTAGGAGTTTCTTTTTCGTTCAAAAAAAACCTTGTTTCTTAACGAGAGGCAGGGTAGATGTTCAGTTAATTTGACCAAGCATTCAAATTTCAGAAGGAATGTCCCATCTGAAGATCACCACATTTTATCTTTTGCATCATGAGATCAGATCATGTCAAAACCACGATGTTCATTTCCGCACAAAGTCTTGAGGTCAAGATCGAATCGATACAATAATGGCTATCCCTTGCCGACCAAGGAATGAGGCATTTGTTTTCTTCAAAAAAAAGAAGAGAAGGAAAGAAAAAGTTCAAATACCTAAAGTCACATTGACTTGTTCAACATGGAAAGTATGAATAAGAAAGAAACAAAAAGCCCCGCTAAGTCGAAACATGAAAACAAGTCACTTAGGCAAAAGTTAGGGCATCCCGCTGGACTCCCAAATTTGAAATTCAAAAGATTTTGTTCAGGAAAAAGTTAGGGAAAAGAGAGCCTAAAAGGAAAAAAAAAAGAAGAGATTATTCAATAAAATTTTCATCAAAAGAAGAAGAACAATAATATCAAAAACAAAAGCAGCAAAAGTTAAGTGACAATCATGTTGGAGAATTTGTCGTGATCACTCTACCATTATAAATCCTTTTGAAAGATGAATGCTTGTGATAAGTCAGATGAACTTAGGACAGGAGAATATCACGAAGGGGGTGGGCACCAAATAACTTGAGCCTTGAAAAACTTTTTTTCTTTCTAAAAAAACCTTGAACCAGGCCATGTTACAACCTATAAAAGTCCTAACCGAAACAAGTGTTTAACTCGAAAGCATACTACAACAGGATAACGTTTCCTAAAACTCCCAAATATGTGTTGCATATCCATGTTGGTATCTTATCACCCGCATCTTGACTCGTTTTTTTTTTAAAAAAAAAGGGGGGAAGAAAAGTTTTAAAATTTTTGCACTCTAGCCAGCGATTCATTAACAACAGAGATGCAACACTTTGTTAAGGTTTTCAACTTCAAGGCTTAAATAATCTTCGCATCAGGTCTATCATTCCCAAAATAAACATCTTCCTGCATGCAAAACATTTGTTTGACATCAAAAAAGAGTTTACACGTTGAACACTTGTAAAAAGCTTAATGATTGTCAAGAAGGGAATATTTGGCTTTCTTCTGTTAGATAGAGCCCATGTATGAATAGGACTTTACCTATCCCCAGTGAAGTTTCGTTTCCGCAACAAAGATTTGTCGCCCCATGAATCTTCTTTTAAAGGCTTCATTCTGAGACTCCGGATTTGAGGATGTTGCATATCCCCAAAAGAGTTGCCAACTGAGATCCCTCGCCATGACCTCTCATTTCTCAGCCGATTTGTTGATTGGGGCATCCTTATGTTAAGATCTTTCCTTATCCCTAGTAAATTCGATATTGTGTGACTATTTGCATGATTCATCCAATGGTTGCAATCAAAAAAATCTCTCCCCAAGAAAAATATTCAGCAGAGTTTTGTCTCCCCGACAAAGTCCTATTAACTCAGCAGAGCTTTTTTCCCCCAGCAAAGGTTTTCACCCCTCACGTGGGGTTTGTTGTCTTGGGGTCATCCTCAACACGGCCGCGCGCTGTCTTTTCCAGAGATTACAGTCTTGCCCTGATCTTCTCTCTCAATGTCTAATCTTCAGATGGCGTCCCTCTCCAGAAGCTACAATGTCGATCTGATCTTCTCTAGGAGTTTTTAGTTTATTTATGCAACTCCTCTCAATGTTTGTGGACCGTTTCTACTGGTTGCTCGGTTGTTATTCCCCATACAGCTTCATCTCTTTGAGGTTGCCTCTCTAGCGGTTCCCCATATTTTCTCCTCTCCTTTGGATTTTGCAATTTATTTTTGCAAGTCGTGTCAAATTCTGACTTCTTAGTTATTGGCTTCTCAATTGGCCATTCCCCAGTGAAACTTTTAAACATGCATCATTACATTGCATCTACCAAAACGCGTAGCATTTCCATTATATGGAACATTGCGCTATATAGAAAGAATTCAAACATGCATCGGAACATAAGCCATTTTTTGTTTCTGTTGTCCCCAGTGAATTTGCTAATACTTCGGATTAAATCCCCGGCGAGGTCTTCGTCCTCATTATCTCAGTATCCTCCCTATACCAATATCCTTTTGATGTCAATCATTTGTTTGTTTGAGTGTCTACTCTTGACTGTAGTTCAGTTTTACCCAGGCGCGGTCTTTTCGGGTTTAGTCTTCACTACCCTCTCCCGTTCATTCCAGTGTCTATTGATGCACCTTTCGAATACCAGTTTCGTCATGATATTCTCTTTCAGCAGGTTTTTAGGTGTACGCCCTAATCTCCTTGTTTTGGGTTGAGCTCAGAGTTTCGTCTCCTCACCTTGCGCATGAAATCTAGTTTCATCCTGGTACTCATCTAGTTTAGTTTCTCCTAACTAGTTATTGACTCGAGTTTCGTCTCGTTTTTGCTTTCATACCTTGGATCCTTTGACGGTGTTTGTTTACCGAGTGCAGTGTTCGTACTGCGTCCCTGGTTTGAAATCAGTCTCTTTTGTTCCTTGGATTCTTCTATCAGTTTTCATCATTGTTTATCCTTTGACCTGAGACCAGCAGGTGCTCTGAGAAACATGCACTCTCATCATTTTGCTATGGGTCGAGTTTCGCCTCATTAACAGTGCGTGAAATCCAGTTTCGTCCTGGTACTCATCTAGTTTAGTTTCATCTAATTGGTTATTGAGTCGAGTTTCATCTCGCTTCTGTTCCTGTTTTCTGGGATTCTTGCAGTTCGTTCATACTGACTAACTTAGTTGAGATTAGCAAGTGCTCCTAGAATCACGCACTCTAGCCACTTTTCTTTGGGTCGAGCTTAGAGTTTCGTCTCCTCACCTGCGTACGTTTTCTTTTCCATAGCTTAGTTTCACCTATACTCTGTGGTTTGAGTTTTATCTCACCCTTTTTGAAGTCCAATTTTGCCCTGGCACATCTGTCCGGAAGTTTAGTTGCGTCTACTCTTCTTTGTTTTTGTTCTGTTTCAACCTGCGTTACAGCTTCATTCTGCCGCATGTCTTGGGGGTTTTCTGCTTCTTGTTCTCTCTTCTTCAAGAGTGTAAATTTTCGGGTTCTTTTGTATTCAATCATCTTTAACTCTGAACGCTCGAAAGTTGTCAATTTTTTCAGTTATCATGTTGAAGATATTTGAATAGAGGCAGCTGTTGCACCCCAAAATTTACCCTCTTGATTTAGGCTTATGTTTCATCATGAATATCATATTGCATTGCATTCATACATTATGATGGGATCAAAGTACTTTGGTTATCAAGTCTTCCTCAGGCTTTGAAGGTTGATTGCATTGACAAGTTGCTCAAGTAGAACCTTATCATCTAAACTTATGGATCTTTCAAGCTCAAAAGTTATTGCATATCTCAAGATATTTTATCCATCTCTTTGGATCATCAGAGGATTGATGTTTGTGTTTGATTATAAGAAGAATCACTCTTTTGATTCACTAGTCAAAATTAGGGTTTTGTTTGATCAAGGCTTTTGATGCATGTACAAGTCTTGATTTGGAAGATACAACATCTCATTGGTATTTGAAAAGTCTTTGTACAAGAAATTGGTCAAGATATCCAGAGGATTTGAGGTTTTGAAGATGATTCATCAGTCTCCTAAGTTGTTAACCAAAACTAGGGTTTGGGATTTCATCAAGATTTCTTGAGAATTTTGAAGTGAAACTTTGCACATGGCCTCTATATATTTGTAAGATCACATGTTTGAAGTTTTGATCATCAATTTTGAAGGAAAGTGGATCAATTGATTCAAAGGGTCAAAATGGTCATTTTGATCAAAATCAGTCAAAGTCAAGGTTGACCAAGGGAATTTTTGGTCAACCATCAATTCAATGGTGTGCTTTTCCTATTTCAAGTCTATTTTGATCATTGGATCAAAAAGATTGAGGTTTGGGTTGAAACTTGTTCATGAAGAAACCCTAAAAGTTTCTAATTTTTGAAAATGAGGACTTAACTTCAAAAATTCATATTTTATTCACCTTTGATCAGAAAAATGCAAATGAAATATGCTTCGAAAGATAAGAGGATGATATTTCATCTCCTTTTGGTCTCATGTCCAAATTGGAAATGAGTCAATAATTATGGTCTTTGGAAGTTCATGCCTATTGTTAAGATTATAAGTAATTTTCCAAAGATAGTGCATTTCATGTCAAATTTTGAGGACCTTAATGGATTCAATTGCAAAAACTCAAAACTGAGGGTTTGTATATCTTTTTAATACCTTTCCAAATTGTACTCATTTGTATCCAAATTAAAAAATATGAGCAAGTTATGAACTTTGGAATTTTGAGGCATTTTATTGAAATTTGACAATTATGCAAAATGGCCATTTCTTGAGAAATTCATTTTCATCTATTCTCTTCACTTCTAATCAATCCCATGAATAATTTGTGACATGTTGAGGCCCATTACACTCACCATTTCGTGCCCATGTGCTTCATGAACTTGCTTGAATGAAAAAATACAAAACTTGCCCGATTTTGCAAATTCACCAACACTTCTTCATTTCAAATAATCATGAGCTGGCATTTTGAGCACGTATTTCTGACTTCATTTGGCTCAAAAAACGCAAAAAAGGAAAGCAAATGCACGAGTGAAACGCAGGCTCCATGTGCATCCTCATTTTTGGCCAAAACTTCCAATCCTGCCCTCCAACGGCTTTGAGGTTGCATTTCCACTTCTATGCTCCTCTATTAACTCTATATAAGAAGAGGCAAGCTTTGTTTTACAGTAGACACACTCCCATTACAAGAATTTTAGATATGAGTTTTCACCATTCTTCTGCAATTTGCTTCGATTCTCTCAATTCCTTGGTGTTTTCTTCAAAATTCTTGTGGATTCAGCTTCAGTGAAGGGAGGAGATCAAGTTAGCACCATTTGTTTGCACCTGGAGTTAAGGAGACAGTAGAACTCTTTTTTCCTTAAGGTAATAATCCTAAACTTTGATTTTCGAGATGTATTTGTTTATTGATGTGTTTGAGCTTGGATTAGTGTTCACTGATGTTGTTTGAATATTTCTGAAGCTTTATAATGTTTGATTCGTTGAATTATGCATGATTGAGTGCTCTGAAATTTCTGATTCAGAATGTTTTTGCTCATTTTCTTGGCTTGATTGTGAATTATGTAGTTGTTGTTTCGATTTGATTAGAATTGCATAATGAAGTATGATATGTTAGCTTTAATTTGCACTTGATTTCATTAATTTTGGTGGAGAAATGAGTATGTATGATGGATCTGAACATGAGCCCTAGGAACAAGTCTTGCGCGCGTTTTTGAGTTGGTCCGGAGGTTGAAGATGATGTGGTGGCGCATTTTGATTGGTCCATTTGAATAATTGTCTTATTTGAATTATTTGTTTTATTTGGTTTTATGTTTGACTTTATTTTGTGATCAAAACATTTTCAAAAATCATGAAATAATTACCATAGGCCAATAATAATTTCTAGTATTTGTCATATTTTTTTTGGAATTTTTTTAAAAAGTTTTGATTGGTTCAAAAATTAATAAGTTTAATTAATTGTTTGTTCAACAATTATTTTTATTTTAATAGTTCTTTTGATCTAAAAATTCCACAAAAAAATGTTTTGAACTCTTAAAATTATTTAGAATTTGATTCTGAAATTTGTTTAGCATTTTTTCTACTTTTGATTAGGAATTTAATTTGAGAAGTTTATTTGAAATATTTGTTTCATAATTTGTTTTTTAATATTTCCTTTAATTCAAAAATCCTCAAGAAAAATCATGCAAGTTTGTTTTTAATCATAGTGTCTGAATATAATTTTTCTTTGACCTTTTTAGGACTTTTGGCTAGGGTTTGCATTTTTGTCACTAAATAATAGTTTAATTGTTAATTGTTTGGTTATTTTGAGATATGATTATTTGTTTAATTGATTAATTTTTTGAATTTGATTTTATTTTTGACTTTTCTTTAATTCAAAAAATATGGAAAAATATGTATTCTGACATTTAGGGTTTTCTTGTGGTTTGCATGATCTTGGTTTGAATTGTTTGAATTTTGATCTCACCTAATTAATATTTAAGATTAAAATTCAAACAATTAGGGTTTTGTAACATTGCAAGTTTCATTTTCAAAACCATTATGCCCTGGATTTTCAATGGAATTTAGGTCTTGATTATGGTTCATGAATGTATTGAGGATCTGAAAACCATTTTTATTGAATTATTTGACTTGGTTTGATATTTTTCCACAAATTATTTTGAAAGCTTGTCTAGTTTGGTAGTTTGGCCAACTAGTTTTGAACTTTGGGCCTCATTTGATCCCCTACTCAACCATTCATGAACTTAAGATTTGCTTTCTGGCCTCTAAACACTTCAAAGGTGCTAAGAAATTTTTGATTTGAATTATTGAAATCCTTCTCTATTTTTGATGTATTTTTGAAGTGAAGGTACCCAATTAATGTTGCATATCTTGTTGCAATTTGTTTGATGGCTAATGAACTTGAGCGAGGCCTATAATTTGGAACCTAATGATCATGTTGGTTCTGTTTATCCGCATAAACTCAAGTAATTTCACTTAGTGTCGCATTTGTGATTGATTGAACCTTTGATGCATTGTGTGGGAATCCTCTTCTTTTATGCTTGTGAGCTGTGATGAAGTAATTGAGTATGATTTAATTGTGTTTGCTACTGAACTTCATGGTATTTGATTGTATTCTTATCAATCTCCCATGATCCTTGATTGATATTCAATTGTCAATTCAATATGGTGATAGAAAGGAGCAACATTCCTCTAACTTTTGACCAATTTGTGCATATGTCTGATTCTTTTTTGTCTACCATATCTAATGTTTTGATAATTGGTATCATGTTTCCTCACTTAATTATGGTGTCATCATCCATCCTTTATGTGAGTCATCATTCAATTTATGGAATACTAACTTGGCTGATGAATGTGCGAGGTACTTTGAGAAAAGTTTTCCATTTTTGACTTGAGGCTACTGTGTTTCACTTTATTTGTGGAACACAATTTATTATGTTGGCACTGCTCTTGTGCTTGGCATGTTTGATAGTCTATGCAGGATATGTATATGTGATTTTGAATGCCATACATTGCCCATGGGATCTGTTCCTATCTGAAAATCTCAATACTTACATCCTGATGGCGTAATTTCTGACTTGATTTGTCTGCTGATGCCAGCTTGCTTGAAGTTCTCTGGGTTTCTTTTATTCTTGCTCAGTTGCTACGGATAGTTATCCGTTTGGTATTGCACTATTTCCTTTCTTCTATTTTCATTTTGTATAGTTCTTATTGCATGATGGGACCTCTATTGCTGATATATGTCAGGAGGCCCTCTGTTTTGTTTGACGCATGTGTTGTTTGTGTTTGTTTCTTTAACTTCTGATCGATGAGTCACTTAATTTAGAAATTGAGATCACGACTTCGCTCTCAGTGCATGTTCCCTATAGGATGTTTATTGCTTTTCTTCTTTAATTGTTGATCGATGAGTCACTCAATTTAGAAATTAAGATCACGACTTCGCTCTCAATGCATGTTCCCTATAGGATGTTTATTGTTTTTCTTCTTTAATTGTCAATCGATGAGTCACTCAATTTAGAAATTGAGATCACGACTTCGCTCTCATTTCCTGTTCCCTATAGGATAGTTTTGTTAAGTTTCCATTGGCATGTTAATTAAAGTAGGAATCCATGTATGCTAACATAGGATAGGATTTTCCTTTATCTTCAACCTTAGGGTCAATCATTGTATGATAACGCTAGGGATAGTGCTAGGCTAGTTTCCCTTAGTTGTTTTTCTCTTCCTTTGCATTTTGCATCTTAAAACAAAAATTGTTTTCTTGGCAAATCATAAAACACCTCTAATAAACTCAAACCCTTCTTCAAGGTAAAAGATACAAATCAATCATATTTGTTTGTGTGCCTCTTGGTTTTGTTTTTAAACCTTTAAGCCGATGTTTCTCCATCGCACACTTGTTTGAAGCCGATGTTTCGCCATCGCACATGTTTGTTATCCTAATTTGATTCTCAATATCATTATTAGGTGTGATGTTTTGTCATCCGATTTATTGATGTTTTGCCATCTCCGCCATGATACCTTACTACCTTTTAGCCGATGTTTCGCCGTCGCACATTTGTTTGAAGCCGATGTTTCGCCATTGCATATGTTTTTTATCCTACTTTGACTCTCAATATCATTGTTAGGTGTGATGATTCCTTATCATATTATAGTCGATGTTTCCCCATTGCACATTTGTTTAAAGCCGATGTTTCGGCATCGCACATGTTTGTTATCCTACTTTGATTCTCAATATCATTGTTAGGTGTGATATTTTGTTATCCGTTTTATTGATGTTTCGCTATCTTTGCCATGATATCTCGTTATCTTATAGCCGATGTTTCGCCATCGCACATTTGTTTGAAGCCGATGTTTCTCCATCACACATACTGGTTATCCTGCTTTGACTCTCAATGTCATTGTTAGGTGTTTTGTTTTATCATTTGGTGTTTCGCTATCTTTGACATGTTACTTTGTTATTATTTAGCCGATGTTTTACCATTTCATTTGTTTGTTGTTTTATTCGGTGTTTTTCCATCTTGTTTGTTTTTGTTGTCTTAACTAAAAAACACAAACCAACCAAAATATGAGCCAAACTACTGCTGCTCTGATTCCTTAAAAGGGATACATAGGCAAAGGGGTGGGGGCCAACCGAGCACAACTTTTATTTTCCTACATTGTTTTCTTTTTCTTTCACATGCATTCCCTTTTTATCTTTAAGCCATAGACATAGGTTTTGACCACACCCATTAGATTAAACAACAAGAGTGGATACCGTAGATTAGTACGGGCGTGGGGGGTGCTAATACCTTCCCCTCGTATAACAGACTCCCTTACCCGATCTCTCGGTCGAAAGACCGTGATTTCTCCCTTTTCAGGTTTTCTCGATATTTACCTTTCCCTTTCGGAGAGATAAAAAACGTTTGATGGCGACTTCATTGATTTTATATCAGATGACGGTTCGGCTGGGTTGTTTCAGACATTATAGGTCAGTTTTGAAGAAAAATTTGAAATATTTCTAAGTATGGAAAGTCAACCCTTTTTCTCCAACTTTGACTCAATGCAACATTCAGCTCAAGCATCCATTTAATCCCATTCTTTTTCCATTACAAATCTTGTAACCTCATCTTTCTAACGCGTCAAGAATCATGCCCTAAGACCCCTTGAGCTGAGAATGCCATGATTTTGAAGTTAGTAACTTGGAACTGAAGTTTCATCTCAAGTCAAATTTTGAAATCTTTGTTTTGGCTTCTAATCACAAGTTTTCCACTCGTTTTTGCCTCTAAACATGTTTAATGAAGTTCCAGAATTGATTAGCACAACAAAATGCGCGTTTTGGATGAGTTTTGATCAAATTAGAAGTCACACTTTTCTTGTTTGCAACTTCACAAGATTTCCCTCCAAATTTATCATTTCACACGCTTGGACATTCCATTTGATTCCCTATAAATAGAGGGTCACTCCTCATTCATTTCCTCAAGCTTGGATTGCCAGAATCACCCTGCCAAACTTGTTCCATAACTCAAAATTCAGTAACTTCGAAATCAATTCTCAAGCCTTTTTAAATCCAACTTTTCCATCAATTCACCTTCCTTGATCTTCCCTGAAGCTAACCATATAATTACATTCAAGAATCGTGCCCTATATTGCTCCATAGAAGTCCAGTTTTAGAGGTCTGAAACTCAACTTCAATAGGTAGATTCCTTCATCAATTCTTCAAAACTTTGATATCATTGTGATGCTGTCATTTCCCTTGTTCTAGTTGCAACACTTGCTTTTTACAGGAAACATGTTTTGACCATGAAATTTCAAATACCTTTTCAAAACTTTCCTTCCAAATTGCTTGAGCTACAGTTTATATAAATTTGTCGCGAAGGTGTGGTTGTCTTCGTCTTGAAGAGATGAAGCGAATGACATAGGTCTCGTGCTCTAATTTTACAGATTGAGCAACCTGGTTTTGGGATTGGCTGGAGGTTGAAGATGACCAATGTGTCATCTTCCAACCAATGAAGGTGCGCCATCTGTGTTTTTAAAAAATTTGATGTAATTAATGATCCTATGCATTATTCACTAAAGTCCATAACATGCACAGTGCGCCAGGTACAGTTGATTTGTTTACTAACGCGTTTTGACATTGATCAGATGGCCCGTATATTTTTTGGTTTTTATTTTCTTTTCTGATTTTTATATTTAATTGTTTTAAACTTCAAAAAATCATACAAAATTCATTTTTAGTCCAAAAAATCTAAAAAAATTATGAAAAATAATTTTGATTATTCTCTTTCTGATTTTTATTTTTCCATAATTTAATTTTGTGTTTTGGTATTTTTTATAAATTTTCACTTTATTTGAATTGTTTTAAATGTTTAAAAATACTTTCATGCATTTTTAAATTCTGAAAAAATTATGGAATGATCCAATGATATTGTGACAAATATTGGTGACCTTTTTTTTTTGTTTCAGACTTTGTTATTTTTTATCCTTTTTCGTTTATTTTACTTATTTGTTTTAAATTAAAAATAGTTTCTGACTTTAAAAGATTACCAAAAAATTTATAAAATCATTTGAGTCCTTTTTTGATTTTTCTATGGACTTACTTTTTATTTCTTGATCAATTTGAACATAGTTGATACTTTTCTCTTTTATTTCTATTTTAAAACATTATTTTTTAAACATTTTTTGTATATATTAAATGTAATATTATTTTGTGACTATTTTCTGGCTGATCTTGGGTTAAATTTTTTATCATAAACTTTATTAACATCATTGGATCCATGGTGTTGAGCCTAACTCCACAAAAATGGATGAATGATTTTAATAATAGTTTGATTAAATTTAATTCAAAAGTGGTTTGTATAATCTCTCCCACCCGTCTTCATCTCATCCCTTTCTTATTGCACCAAGAGTTATTGGAGCATGATCTCTATATCATGTCTCAAAACAAATGGTGCATAGATTGCTATTGACCGGCCTCAAAATAGGTGCGACTTCTATATAAGTCCACTTACGATTGCTTAACATAGCGCTAAATTTTGTCCCGATTCAAATAAATGATCATTTGTGGCCCAAACTTATGTTTGCAAGCCCAAGTAAGTTAATTTAATCTCTTTGATCCAATAACCTTGAGATTCATTGTGTGGAGGCTTTGGTTCTACCAATCCTCTAATGGATCTACAACACCTTTGGTCAACGCGGATCACTTAAACATCGTTGATCATTAAATGATACTCATGAGGATTCTAAATGGATGATATACTTGACAAAAAGCAAATGCAACTTGTTTTATGGAGGCTTTGGTTCTACCAATCCTCTAATGAGTTCCAAATGCAAGTTTCAAGATGATCATCGAACTAACCACTAATGACTAATAATTTAATTTATCCTGTATTTTTATTATATGCCCCTTTTATTTTTATGCACTATTTACTTTTAGCATTTACATTTCATGCCGTTTTCATATTTGCTCATTTGAGCATTTAATTTCTTGTCATTTTTATTTTGCTCACTTGAGCTTTTCTTTTCTTTTCTTAAGATACTTAATAATCAATATGAACCATAAAATCCATAATGATACTTGGACTATTTGGTTACTATCATTGGCATTATGGAGCATTGGACTTCTTAGACTTAGAATTAGAAACCTTGGCCTATGATTGGAGACCTTGTGACTTATCTGATTATTGTCTGGAGCTCTTGAGGTTTACTTCATGATATTGGGTTGTTTGTTTGTTTTGTGTGCAGGTTATTGTGATTACACTCTTTGTTTGTAATCTTGAATTCACCCGTATACAGTCGTTACTCTGTCCAATTTTTGTGAAGACTTAATACATTTGGAGTTTGGTTCTTTCAAGAGGTCTGGTATCTTTGCTTGCTTGGTTTTAATCCAAACAATGGGAATTCTACCTTGGCTCATAATGTCAAGTATTGGCTTCTCGTTGGTTAGATGGCTCCTATCCTTAGCTTTTACCTTATGCATTAGGATAGTCTCTTCTTCACCTACCATCTTATTTAATTTAAAAAATCTTCTCCCTCCTTTTGAAAACTCTTTTTTTTTTTAAACTTGAACTACTTTCATAATAAATTTGGACTTATGTCCATGCATTTTCAAAACCTTTTCATAAATAAACTTCAATCAACTTAATAATACTTTTGCATTTTTTGTGGGAAGACTAAAAGTCAATCAATCTAATTTCAAGCAATTTTGCCACTTTGGCTTTTTACTTTAAAAAATTTCTCAAAAAGATGGAATCTTGTCAATCCTTGTAGTGATACAAACAACTATATTTCAATAATATGTAGTAAAGAGAGATATTTTCCACTTGGGTGTTGAGTGAGGCATTGTTGATTTTAAAATCCAAGCCATGTCCTCCACTTTGAGATGATGCAAATTCTCCTTTCTCATGATTGTGGGTAGTAAGTATGTTTTCCATCGGACAATGACGATGATGTCTTATCTCATAAAATTAACCAACACGCTTGTTTTAAATTTTTTTAAAGAGGAACTACGTGTACCCTGATCACCTATTGCACGAAAAGGTGGTATGTAGGAACTAAACGTTCGCAACCGTGGTGGGTGAAAAAACAATAAAAATATATTTCTTTTCTCACCTCCACCATTCATTTTTATACAACATTTTTATTCAACATTTTTATAGCCAAAATATACATATTTTACAAAGAGGTTCCTGCGGAGTACCGTAGATTTTTAGGTTTCTAATACCTTCCCTTTTCATAACCAACCCCCTTAGCTTGAATCTTTCCCCCCTTTTTTGGGGCTATTCGCTCTTTTCCCATTCCTTTGGAAACAATAAAGTGTGGTGGCGATTTTATTTTGTTTTGTACAAGTCTAGTCAATCCCATGGCTTAGTCTTAAACATTTCTACTTCTACAGTAAAAATAGCGAATTCAGTGGGGAAAGATTGACCTCTTGCTGGTCCATCCCTAAGTTGGTTGAGCCTATCTTTGTTTATATTTGTGTATATGTTATTGTTGTTTATGTGTTATATGTTGTATATATGTTTATCTGGATTTTCCTGGTTTTCAGGGTGCTTGGTGATTACTTATAAGTCCTATACCCGGACTTGGGCAAACTTTAAGATAGGACAGGAGGTATAGTCATGTTAACTTTGAGGGAGTAATCCCAAAAAAGGAGGCATGAGATCCCCCACTCAGTGGAGTCCCCTTTGACTGTAGTGTCGTTTATCGAGTAATCGGGAAGACGTACTGCTTTCGACCTGGGAGCCTGCTGAAACTGAGGACCGTAGAATACCAAACCCATCTTGGCCTTTTAGGTGTAGTGCGGAAGCAATGACGGAGTAATCCCGAAATAGTTGTCACGCGATACTACGCTCGGACGAGTTTTTATTGAGAATATTACTAATTACCGAGTTAATCGGGAAGTTGGTAATATCCGAAGGAAGGACGTAGACTCTGAGAACCTTTAGAACCTCATTCGGAAGGTGATAACTTTTAGACCAATACCTTATGGGTAGTACCTTCAAACTCATGCTCGTGACGTTGAACCTATGAACCCTGTATGTATGATCTTATGTGTGATTGCTGCATCATGCATCCATGCATCCATAAGCATCTTTTGAAGAGATCTTATTTCAAGGGATTTAAAAATTGACCATTTTTGAATATCTCAGGTACTTTTTAGCCATGGATTCTGGAAAGAGAAAGACTGGGAAGTACAGTTTCAAGGATCCCAAGATAGATGAGTTGATCAGTCTAATCCCTGAGATAGAGTGCTCTACATACTTTCGAAAGAAGTATGGATCCATCATTCCTCTCATGAAGCTGAAGATGAAGAAGGGTATTCTCTCGACCTTGGTCCAGTTCTATGATCTGATGTATCATTGCTTTACTTTTCCCGACTATCAGTTGATGCCTACACTGGAGGAGTATTCTTATCTGTTGGATTTACCCATTACCGATCGTGTTCATTTTACTGGTTTTGAGGGTGAGCCAAAACCACATGAGATTGCTGCTTTGATTCATCTGGGGAAGTCTGAGGTGGAAGCCCATATGACTACCAAAGGAGGGATTAGAAGATTACCAGATCAGTTCTTATTAGAGAAAGCTCGCTACTTTGCCAGGATGAAAAGTACAGTGTCTTTTAAGGTCGTCTTTGCTCTACTTGCTTACGGGTTGTTATTATTTCCTAATGTGGAGAGGTTTTTTGACATTAATGCTATCAAGATCTTCATGGTCGGAAACCTAGTTCCTACCTTGTTGGGTGATGCTTATTACTCTATTCATCTTCGGAATTCTTATCATGGGGGGATGATTATTTGTTGCACGCCCCTGTTGTACCAGTGGTTTATCTCTCATATGCCTCAGTCTGATGCTTTTTGGGATATTAAGAAGGAACCCCATTGGGCTGCTAAGATCATGGCACTTACTCACTCAGATATTGATTGGTATCATCGAGCTTACCAGGATATAGAGATTATTGACAGTTGTGGTAGTTTCCCCAATGTACCTCTTCTTGGTACAAAGGGAGGAATTAACTATAACCCTGTTCTTACATGACGACAACTCGGTTATCCGATGAGGGATAAACCAAATAGTTTTCATTTGAGTAGTTTCTTTCTGAAGGAAGGAGAAGACCATAGGGAAGCTAGGGAGCAGATTGAGAAGGCCTGGCGTCACATTCATAAGAAGAGTAGGAAGGATTTAGGACCTAGGGGTGATGCTTCTTTGGAGCCATATCTTCAGTGGGTCCAAACGAGAGCTATTCAGTTGAAGATGTCGTATTCCTAAGAAAAACCTATGCCTGATCTGTTTGTGAAGACTACTCCTCCCTTATTAGATGATCTAGAAGAGTTGCAGCTTGCTTTGGTCAGGATGCAACAGGAAAAGGATGCTTGGAAGAACAAGTGCCGAACTTTAGAGATTTCCTATAGAGTAGACTTGAAGGAGAAAGACAACTTGATTGAGATCCTTGAGAGTCGAGCGGTAGAGACTATGGAGAGGCAAGGGGATTTATTTTCTCCTAAGCCTCAATCAGATGCTGATTACTCAATTCCTGATTCAAGTGATTGGAAGGAGGTTTCCACCAGATACGCAGAAGGAAACCTGAGGTTGAAGGCTCAGATTTCCAGGCTCACAGGAAAGCGCCAGCGTATAGAGTGATCTCCATCAGCTTTACTTCTCGGGGTTTAGATTTTATTTTCATCTTATACGTGGGATCATTGAAACTTGTAATCCATTTTGGAGTTGTTATAATAAAAATTTTCATTATTTCAAATGCGTTATTACTTTGATATTTGCAATATGTCCTTCAATTTTAAATCCCTTGAAATATTAAATAATAAAATAAAATCATGTGCATAACATTTTATGCATTATATTGCACATATTTCTTGCATTTGTTATGCATATCCAGGTGTCTTACCAAGCTTCTTTACTTCGTTCAGCAAGCTGACTCACCACTACAACACTCGGGCTAATTTCAAAAAGAAGATGGACAACTTAGAACAAGAGAATCACGAGTTGCGCGAGGAGGTTTCTTCTTTGAAGGCCGGCATGGCCAATCTTACTACTCTGATGGAATCTCTGGTGGCTACTCAAAATCAGCCACCGAGTGTCCAACCTCAACCAACAAGGGTAACTACTGAAGCTCAGACTGTTCCCATATTTGCTGCTCCAGCTGTTGTTCAAAACCGCATGCCTCAAGGTTATCCATGGGGAATGCCAGAGAATTTTGCACCTGGAGGTTTCAATCTTGGTCCTCAAGATACTCCAATTGTTCAGACTATTGTTACTTCTGCACCTCCTGTGGTGCATGCTTCTCCTGTTGCACCTCCTTCGGTGAATATGGTTCTGTTTGTTAACGATGATGTGTGTCGTCCTTTCTCTCCACCGAGTGAAGACTTGGGTCTTTATGACAGAATGGGTGATTTTCAAGAGCAGTTTGACAAGATGCAGAGAGAGATGGAGGCCCTCGGGGGAAAAGAGATGTTTGGGCAGAATGTGAATGAGTTATGCTTGGTCCCGAATGTTAAGATACCTACTAAGTTTAAGGTCCCGGAGTTTGAGAAGTACAAGGGCAACACTTTCCCTCGTACTCATCTGGTGATGTATGTAAGGAGAATGTCTACCCATAATGATAATCAGCGTTTGCTGATTCACTTTTTTCAGGATAGTTTGACCGGTGTTGCACTGAAGTGGTATATGAGTTTGGACAGTGTTAACATCCATACTTTTAATAATTTTGGAGAAGCGTTCATCAAACAATATAAGTACAACGTAGACATGGCGCCTGACCGTGATAAACTCAGAGCCACGGTACAGAAAGACAGGGAATCATTTAAAGAATATGCACATAGATGGCATGAGGTAGTCGTCCAAGTGATCCCTCCCATGGAAGAGAAGGAGATGACTAAGATTTTCTTGAAAACTCAAGGTTCTTTTTACTACGAGAGGATGGTAGCAAGTGCGCCAAGTGACTTTACTGAAATGATAGGAATGGGTATCCGCTTAGAAGAGGCTGTAAGAGAGGGCCGTTTAACAAGAAGTGAAGGCTCTAGAGGTGTGAAGAAGCCATATTATGGGTTTACCAAGAAGAAGGAAGGGGATGCAAATGTTGTTATGCAAGAGAGGAGGGTTAATACTCCTACAAGGAATTATCAGCGTCATCAGCAAGTCGCCTCAGTTACTCCAGTTGTGGGTGCAGCTCCAAATACCGTTGCTTATCAGAGACCGTCCCAGCTGGGGAATCAAGGGTATAATCAGAGAAGGGAGAGTTATGACCCTATTCCTATGAGCTATACAGAGTTACTACTGGAATTGATTCATAAGAAGCTGGTTCAGACCCGACCATCTCCCGCTGTACCATCACCATTGCCTTGGTATTACAAGGCAGACCAAACATGTGTTTTTCATCAGGGAGCACCAAGGCATAATGTTGAGAATTGTTATCCTTTGAAGACTGAGGTGCAGAAATTGGTGAAGTATGGTATTTTATCTTTCAAGGATGTGTGCCCTAATGTAAAAGACAATCCTCTACCCAAGCATGGAGGAGTAAATGTTGTGAATATGGTGGCCAATTGTCCAGGCAAATTCCGAATTTTTGATATTAATCTGGTTAGAGGAGATTTGGTGAAAATGAATGCAGACCTTTGTGAATTTAGCTACTATACGCATGACTATTCTGGTTGTGCTATTTGCAGTAGAGACATACAGGGTTGCAATAAGATAAAGGCTGATTTACAGGAGATAATGGATGACGGCCTCATCCACATAATCAGGCCTAGGGCAGAGTATGAAGAGGAGGTGAATATGGTTTTTGGATGTCCTGGATAATTTAGAATTTTTGATGTAGAGTATATGAATGAGGACCTTGTGCAATTGCATGCTACTTTCTGCAACTTGGCTGGTGAGGTAGAACACCAATATGGATCTTGCCGAATTTGCTGTCGAGATTCCCGAGAATGTTCAATCGTGAAGAAAGGTGTTTAGTTGTTATTGGACAATGGAACTATCAAGTTTACATGTCAAAGGGATGATTACCATGAAGTCGATTTGATTGAGGTTTGCTTGACTGAAGAAGAGTCGGATGAAGAGTATGCCTCTGTAGATGAGTATTTCTCCTCATATGAGGATTTGTTTTCCAGAGATGACTCTATGATGACTGATTATGTCGAAGAAGGGGTAAACATCATTGTACCTTATTTTGGGGCACCCGCCAATTTTAAAGTTGAATATTATAGCAAGCCAGTTGTTACCCCATTGGTGATTAGTTTGCCAGGTCCTATCCCTTACAAGTCAAATAAGGTTGTGCCCTACAAATACAACGCTACAATATTAGAGGATGGAGTGAAAGTTCCCATCCAGCCAATGCTTGATGTTGGGAATATTGCTTAAAATAGAAGGGTGACCCGCAACGGTCGTGTGTTTGCACCAGTTGTTCGAGGAGATGTTAGTGTTGGAAAGAAAATTGTTGAGAATGTTGAACCCAAGAAGGCTACGGGTGAGACTAGTGGAGCTATGTTAGAGAAAGAAGTGGATGATATTTTGAAGATAATCAAGATGAGCGAATACAGAATTATAGATCAGCTACTGCAGACTCCTTCAAAAATATCTATCTTGGCGTTATTGTTGAACTCCTCTGCTCACAGAGAATCCTTGATGATGGTATTGGACCAAGCTTTTGTGGAGAGTGATATGCCAATAGACCAATTCAGCAGCGTAATAGGGAACATTACATCATGTAATAACTTGAGTTTCTGCAATGATGAATTACCAGATGAAGGAAGGAATCACAACCTGGCCCTCCACATCTCTATAAACTGCAAGAATGATTCACTATCCAATGTGCTGATTGATAATGGATCCGCTTTGAATGTTATACCGAGGAGCACTCTTATGAAGTTGAAATATCAAGGAACGCCTATGCGCCCAAGTGGCATCATTGTGAAAGCGTTTGATGGATCAAGGAAATATGTTATTGGTGAAGTGGACTTGCCTATTCATATAGGACCATATTTGTTTAAGATATCTTTCCAGGTCATGGACATTGTTCCCGCTTATAGATGTTTGTTGGGACGGTCGTGGATTCATGAGGCAAGGGCTGTCACTTCAAATTTACACCAGAAACTGAAATTTGTACGTGAAGGGAAAGTAGTAATCATAAATGGGGAACAAGCATTATTGATATCTCATTTGTCCTCTTTCAGAATTGTGGAGGAAAATGAAGCTGTTGTTAGAACCCAGTTCTAAGCCATATCCATTGACAACATAAGAGGAAATGAGAATTCCATAGTTTCACTTAAGGATGCGCAACAAGTTATGCAAAAGGGTCATAGCGAGGTATGGGGACAGATTATGGATCCACCTATAAACAAGAACAGAGCCGACTTGGGGTTCTCTTTGAAGAATGACAAAGGTAAGGGCATGAAGCCGAAGTCTACTGCAAGCAAGTATCAAGACATCTTCCGTAGCAGGGGTTATCTTCATCCAACTGTTTCCGGGATTAATGCCACTGTGGAAGATGAAGCAGAGTAGGAAGTCCCAAATTTTGTGACGCACGGAGTTAGGGTTAAGAACTGGATCACCATTGATGTTCCTTCTTGCATACAGTTTCAAACTAATTTGTTTTGTTAATATTTTTTAAAAGCTTTCACTCTGCCCAAGGTGGAAGTATTAATGTTGTAGGACTTATCTGTTTGCTGTGACTTTTAAAATCAATAATAAAAGTAGTCTTTGTTTCCCAATTGTGTCTTTATTTTCTGCTTTTTCTTGGAAAATGGTAATCAGAAAAAACCCTTCAAAATAAATAATAACTGAAATTCAATCTGCATGATCACTTATTATATGTATCAGTTTCTAAAAGCAATCATAAATCAAATGTGCAGATTAATTAAAAAACCGGTTGAATACAATGACCCTGCACCCTCTCCCAACTTTGAATGTCCTGTGTATGGGGCCGAAGAAGAAGATTGTGATGAGATTCCATAAGAGGTCTCACGGTTGCTTGAGCACGAGGAAAATACCATTCATCCATATAAAGATCCATTGGAAGTGATCAATTTGGGTTCAGAAGAAGATCTGAAGGAAGTCAAGATTGGAGCATTGCTGCATCCTGATGTGAAGAGTAGGTTGATTGAGCTATTGAAAGAGTATATGGATATTTTTGCTTGGTCTTATCAATATATGCCTGGTCTATATACATATATTATAGAGCACCATTTTCCGTTGAAGCCAGAGTGTCCGCCAATAAAACAGAAGTTGAGAAGAACTCACCCAGATATGGCAGTGAAGATCAAAGTGGAGGTTCTAAAGTAGATTAATGATGGTTTTCTTGTGACGTCAGTGTATCCTCAATGGATTTCCAATATTTTCCCTGTACCGAAAAAGGACGGAAAAGTTCGTATGTGCGTAGGTTACAGAGATCTAAATAAAGTTAGTCCAAAAGATGATTTTACATTTCCACACATTGATATGTTAGTGGATAGCACAGCAAAATTCAAAGTATTCTCGTTCATGGATGGATTTTTCGGGTATAATCAAATAAGAATGGCTCCGGAGGACATGTAAAAAACAATGTTTATCACACCCTGGGGAACATTCTATTACAGAGTGATGCCCTTCGGGTTGAAGAACGCTGGTGCAACGTACCAGAGGGCTATGACAACCATATTCCATGATCTGATGCACAAGGAAATCGAGGTATATGTTGATGATATGATTTCTAAATCCCAGGTTGAAGAAGGGCATGTAGAAGATTTGTTGAAGTTGTTTCAGCATTTGAGGAAGTATCGTCTCCGCTTGAATCCAAATAAATGCACCTTCAGTGTTCGATCAGGAAAATTGTTCGATTTCATTGTTAGGCAGAAAGGGATTGAAGTTGACCTTGATAAAGTCAAAGAAATTCAAGAGATGCCAGCTCCAAGAACTGAAAATCAAGTCAGAGGGTTCCTCGGGCGTTTGAATTATATTTCCAAATTCATTTCCCACATGACTGCAACATGTGAACCGATCTTTAAGTTGTTAAACAAAGATCAAGGTTGTGTGTGGACAAATGACTGCCAAAGGGAATTTGAAAGTATTAAAGAATATCTGCTTGAACCTCCTATCTTGATCCCTCCTATCGAAGGAAGGTCGTTGATTATGTATCTGATGGTGTTAGATAAATCCATGGGCTCTATTCTTGGACAACAAGATGAAACAGTGAAGAAAGAGTTTGCCATTTATTATCTCAGTAAAAAGTTCACTAATTGTGAGTCGCGGTATTATATGCTGGAAAATACATGTTGTGCTTAGGCCTGGGCGGAAAAGCGTTTACGGTAGTATATGTTGAATCACCCCACTTGGTTGATCTCCAAAATAGATCTAATCAAGTACATTTTTGAAAAGCCTGCTCTTACTGGGAGAATTTCCCGCTGGAGGATGTTGTTATATGAATATGACATTGAATACCACACTCAAAAAGCTATTAAAAGTAGCGTGTTGGCAGATTATCTTGCTCACCAACCAGTGGAGGATCATCAGTTTGTGGAGTATAATTTTCCTGATGAGGATGTGATATTCCTGAAAGTAAAAGATTGTGATGAACCATTGCCTAAGAAAGGTCCTGATCCTGAATCTCGTTGGAGTTTGATATTTCATGGAGATGTGAATGCTTATGGTAAAGGAATTGGTGTTGTGATTGTCGCTCCACATGGATCGCACATTCCTTTTACTGCAAGGTTGACATTTGATTATACTAATAATATGGCAGAATATGAGGCTTGTATCATGGGTCTCGAAACAGCTATTGATCTCAGAATTAAAGTTCTAGATGTGTATGGTGATTTAGCTTTGGTAATAAACCAGATTAAAGGAGAATGGGATACTCCTCACCCCAACTTGATCCCTTACAAAGATTATGCTAGAAGTTTATAACCCTTCTTTAATAAAGTTGAATTCCAACATATTCCAAGAGATGAAAATCAAATGGCGGATGCTCTGGCAACTATGGCTTCTATGTATCAAGTAAGTACATGGAATAATATACCTCGAATTATGGTTCGGCGACTGGATAGACTCGCTCATGTGTTTACAACAGAGGAGGTAGCAGATGAGAAGCCTTAGTATTATGATATCAAGCATTTTCTCCAGACTCAGGAATACCTGATTGGTGCATCGAATAAAGATAGAAAGACGTTGAGAAGATTGGCAGACAGTTTCTTCCTTAGTGAAAATGTGTTGTATAAAAGAAATTATGACTTGGTCTTGCTCAGATGCATGGATAGACACGAAGCAGGCATGTTAATGCATGAGGTTCATGAAGGTTCATTTTGCAGTCATGCCAATGGACATTCGATGGCTAAAAGAATGCTAAGGGAAGGTTACTATTGGCTGACAATGGAATCTGATTGTTATAAATTTGCAAAGAAGTGTCTTAAATTCCATATTTATGCAGATAAGGTCCATGTGCCTCCGACACTTCTCAATGTGATTTGCTCCCCGTGGCCTTTCTCCATGTGGGGTATTGACATGATTGGGACTATAGAACCCAAAGCTTTGAATGGACATTGTTTTATCTTGGTAGAAATTGATTACTTCACCAAGTGGGTGGAGGCTGCTTCATATGCCAATGTTACTAAGCAGGTGGTTGTGTGCTTCATCAAGAATAATCTTATATGTCGGTATGGTGTGCTGAGCAGAATTATCACCGACAATGGCTTGAATAGAACAATAAAATGATGACAGAACTGTGTGAAGAATTCAAGATTGTCCATCATAATTCCTCTCCGTATAGGCCAAAGATGAATGGGGTTGTTGAAGTTGTTAATAATAATATCAAGAAGATTATCCAGAAAATGGTCGTTACTTATAAGGATTGGCATGAAATGCTCCCTTTTGCTTTGCATGGATATCGAACATTTGTCCGCACTTCAACGGGAGAAACCCCGTTCTCCCTGGTGTATTGAATGGAAGTTGTACTCCTAGTCGAGGTTGATATTCCCTCTTTGCGTGTGATAATGGAAACCAAGTTGGATGAGGCTGAATGGGTCCAAAACCGGTTTGACCAATTGAATCTGGTCGAAGAGAAGAGGATGAAAACTTTGTGTCATGGATAGTTATATCAGAAAAGAATGAAGAAAGCTTTCGATAAAAAGGTCAAACCTCGTGAATTCAGAGAAGGTGGCCTCGTGCTCTGGAAGATCATGTCTTTCAACACTGATTCTAGGGGTAAGTGGACTCCCAATTTTGAAGGCCCATATGTTGTCAAGAAAGCCTTCTTTGGCGGTGAATTAATTCTTGAAACTATGGATGGCGAGGAGTTCCCACGTTTCATGAATGCTGATGCAGTCAAGAAACACTTCGTCTAAAGAAATGAAAGAACGGCTTGCTAAGTTGAAAACCCGAAAGGGCGGCTTAGGCAAAAAAGAGCGTCTCGGTAGGCCGAAAACCCGAAAGGGCGGTCTAGGAAAAAGTTAGAGACATAAACAGAATAAATTTCCTACTAAGTTAAAAACCCGAAAGGGAAGCTTAGGAAAAAGTTAGGGACTTTCTTGGCAAGTATGTAAGTACGAAGTGCGCCTAAGAGGGGGGGGGGGTGAATTAGGTACTTTAAAAAATTCTGGTTTTAGTGATGATGGATATTATTTTTCAGGATTATGGTGACATTTGGAAAGAGTAAAGTGCATAAAAATAAAGAGACACGAGCGATATATCCTTGTTCCCCTCACAGTCCGAGAGTACTCCAGTCCCCTTTCAACATGAAAGAGATTTCCTTATTGTGGAAAACTTAAACAAGAACTACCAAAAAGCCAAGAACAATCCTCTTGGACCAAGAACAATCCTCTTGGATTTTCACTATGTCAACAATGAGAACAATCCTCTCAAAGTGACTACACTTGTATCCAACAATCCTGGAAAGACAAGATTTAAAAACCACTTAAACTTATTTCCAACAATCCTGGAAAAATAAGTAAGTAACTATCAATATTTGATTTTGAGTGAGTTGAGTAGTATTTATCACTTAGAGTGATTTAACAATGAATGATCTTCTCTTCCAATGATAATATTGTACAATGACTCAAGATATATTTGCTCAAAGTTTTCTGTTTAACAATGTATGAAAGTGTGCAAAAAACTTATGTAGGAAGTGAAGAAAAGCTTGAGTTTGTATTTTGAATATTCAGAAAATATATTTGGAAGAGGTGTTTAAAATGATTTTGAAAATGAATATTTATATGTTCATAACACCCCTTTTGGAACATCATAAAGTTCTGAAAATGAATCATGAACAGTTGCCAAGATTGAGTGAAAGGTTTCAATGAAAAGGTATTATGAACAGGCATGTGCAAAGCTGTTGTTTTTCAAAATCGTGCAGCATGCAATCAATTGCACCCTTTGTGTAAATCAATTGCACGGGGTTTCAACAGCTATATTTTCAAAAAATTTAAGTGTGCAATCGATTGTGCAAGCAATGTAAATCGATTGCACTGAGAAACAGAAGCAAACGTTTTGAAAAATTTTAGTATGCAATCGATTGCATAAGCAATGTAAATCGATTTCACTGAGAAACAGAAGCAAAAGATCTGAAAAATTGAGCATGCAATCGATTGCACTAATATGCAAATCGATTGCACTCAAGTGAAAAATGAATTTTAACTTTGAAAAACTTGATTAATGGTTTATAAAACATTTCTTATTCACCATTGAGCATCTATATCTTAAGATCAAAGTAAGTAATATCATTATACCTTGAAAGTTGTTAAGAGCTTTGAACTTAAGACTTTGTCCATAGATGCTTTGAGCTTGATCATAAATCTTTTCCTTCTTTGTCAATCATGGTTTGTCTTCATCAAAACAAAAGTTCTTTTGAGAAGCTTGATTTTACATTCTCCCCCTTTTTGATGATGACAAACAATCTTGCTTTATGTGTTGTACTTTCCGGAAAGAGTTTCTCCCCCTAAGATGCAAAACTCCCCCTATGTATGAGAAGGTTGGAATCCTTTGTATTTATTCATATTGAATGGAGAGTACCTTTTAAAAAGTACCACATCTTTCTCCCCCATTTGACATTATCAAAAAGAAGGGAAAGATGCAAAAAAAATAGTAATAAAGCAATATATCGAGAAAACTTTAATTAAACAAACAACAAAAATTGTTTAACGATTACACAGAAATTTAACAAACAAAACAAGACAAGGACATAATAGAAAATAGAGTTGGCCAGAACTTCAAGGGTGATGCATGTCCTGGTGGTTATAGGACTAAGAGCCTTGATTCGGAAATTGTTGTTGAATAGGGGGTTTTGTGTAGTGTTGAGGAGGTGAAGCTAGATTATTTGGATCATATGGTGGAATGTGAAGATGAGAGTAAAGGTAAGAAAATTGTTGATTCACATCCGTGCGGAAGTCATTAATCTGGGTTGTAGTAGAATCATTGATCGCATTCCATTGGTTGTTGATGTTGGTGTTCATGGAAGCAAATTGTTGAGACATGTAATCCATAAGCTCTTGATTGCTTGGTCCAGAGGGATCAGTAGGTGGAGGAGGTACAACTTCACCACCTTCGACTTCTTGATCGTTCCCTTCATCTCCAACCACATCTTCACCAATGTAAGTGACAATTTTTGTTTACGGATTGAAATGCACGCCCATTCTGGAGTCAACATTCTTGATGGAAATCTTATTCAGATTTGGATCCATATTCACTTTTTCAAACCCAGCAAAATCCACTCCAAATTCCTCCATAATTAAAGTAACAAAATAACCATATGGAAGAAATTTCGATTTTGCATCGACTCTCAGCATATGCACCATTATAAGTCTTTCCCAGTTAACACTTATTCCTTTCTTTCTTGCATAAATCAGCTGCATTTCCAGGTCGGTCATAGTGCAGTGGTTTCCAGCTCTTGGAAACATAATATAGACCATAAAGTAATGAAATAGTCGATAGTATATATAGAAGTTACCTGCACTCCAGGAGTCTCTGGATGGAATTACTCCGCCTAGACCACGAATCCGTTTGGTACGGAATTCAGCTTCACTTAACCTCCCAATGCTGTAATAGAAATCCTTTTTCCGGTAGTCATCCCATGCCTCATTTTCAGGGTCATACAGATAACTTCCAGTGTAAGGAATATGAAGAATCTCACTAACAACCTTAGGAGTTAGAGAGATACGAGTACCCAGCACATATGTAACCATTTTGCCTTTTTGGGGAGTTAGATTGCTGAAAAACATTCTTACCAAATCCGGATAATATGGACCAAACGATGAAATTAATGGTTCTAGACCATAAGCAGCTAAATCATTTTGAAAAGAGAAGCATTCTTGGGGAAAGGATGATAGCATACCATATTTAGGATTGGACACTATTTTCCTTTGAAAGTCCTTTGTGAATCTGACTTCTTGTTCTTCGGTGAGAGATGAAAGCAATGGATTAGAGGATGAATCACCTTTTTCTTCCCTTTTTTTGAAGCCGACACCTTTCTTTTTTGTCTTGAAGCCATGGGTAAGGTATTTAGGGTTTTGAGGATTTTAGGTTTTTGAGAGAGAAAGGTGTTTGAGAGCTGAAATTTGGATATGATTTGAGTAGATAGGAATGAGTGGGTTGTATTAAAGTTTATTTGGCTTGGGAATATGAGAGAGAGGAATTCTGACCAACAAATATTTTTGTCATAAAAGCAAGTTACAGTAGGTGCAATCGATTTGCATACAGATGCAATCGATTTGCACATAAAACAGAACCAAAATAAAACTAAAACGCACATAGTGCAATCGATTTGCACTTGAAACAGAAAGGTCAAAATTAAAAATACTCAGTGAGCAATCGATTTACACTATTTGTGCAATCGATTTGCATCAACCAAAAATACCCAAAAACAAATTTTTCTTAAATTTAAACACAACTCAACATTTATATTCACATATAGCATGGTTTAAAACATATATATAAAATCATAACAAGGATAGAAGGCACCTTATATGTCGTGTTCGTCAAGTATGCCAAGCTCTCGTCAAATCTTATAGAACGATTCTCTTGCCAAAGGTTTAGTGAACATATCGGCACGCTGATTATGAGTATCTACAAAGGTTACCTCGACGTCTCCTTAAAGTACATGATCACGGAGGAAATGATGTCGTATGTCTATGTGTTTAGTTCTTGAATGCATGACGGGATTCTTCGTATGTTTATTGCACTTGTATTATCGCATCGTAGAGGAATGCATCCTAGATCGAGTCTGTAGTCACAAAGTTGTTGTTTGAGCCACAAAATTTAAGCGCAACTACTACCCGCTGCAATATATTCAGCTTCGGCCGTGCTAAGAGCAACGCATGCTTGTTTCTTGCAGGCCGATGATACTAATGCATTTCCAAGGATGTGACAAGTACCACTTGTGCTTTTTCTATCAGTTTTACAACCTGCATAATCCGCGTCAGAATAACCAACTAAGTTGCAAACACTACCTTTAGGATACCATAATCCGACATTTGTTGTTCCTTTGTGATACTTCATGATCCTCTTTACCACCATGAGATGAGATTCCTTTGGATTAGCTTGAAAGCGAGCACAGAGACAAACACTAAACATTATGTCAGGACCGCTTGCCGTCAGATACAATAAGGAGCCAATCATACCTCGATACCTTATAATGTTGATGGAAACACCTAATTCATCTTGATCAACATATGAACCGGAACCCATTGGTGTAGACATTGCCTTAAAGTTTTCCATGTCAAATATTTTCAAGAGTTCCTTGCAATATTTGTATTGGTTGATGAAGATGCCATCTTTTAATTGTTTGATTTGAAGTTCAAGAAAATAATTCATTTTACCCATCTTAGACATTTCAAATTCTCCTTGCATCATTGCTGAAAATTCTTCACACATTTCTTGATTTGAAGAACCGAAAATGATATCATCAACATAGACTTGAGCTAGAAAAGTGTCATCTTTGATTTTCTTGATAAACAGAGTCTTGTAAACTTTGCCCTTTTCAAAACCTTTTTCGCATAAGAAGTTGCTTAAACGATCATACCATGCCCTTGGTGCTTGTTTCAATTTTTAGAGAGATTTTCTCAATTTAAATACATGAGATGAATTCTTGAAATCTTTGAACCCCGGGGGTTGCTTAACATAGACTTCTTCAGTGATATATCCATTCAAGAATTCGCTTTTGACATCCATTTGGAAAAGCTGAAAATTTAATGAGCAAGCATAGGCAAGTAAGAGACGAATAGCTTCTAACCTTGCAACCGGAGCGAAAGTTTCTTCAAAATCTACTCCTTCTTCTTGATTGTAGCCTTGTGCTACCAACCTTGCTTTGTTACGAACAATTATTCCATTCTCGTCAAGTTTGTTTTTAAACACCCATCTTGTTCCAATAATGTGTTTGTTGCTTGGCCTAGGGACAAGTTCCCAAACTTGATTCCTTTCAAATTGATTTAATTCTTCTTGCATCGCGATAATCCATTGGTCATCGCCTAAGGCTTCATCAACTTTGAAAGGTTCAATTTGAGAGACAAATGCCATGTTTAGGCAAGCATATTTGAGATTTAATATTTTTGACACACCTTGACTTATATCACCAATTACTTTATCGATAGGATGATCTCTATAAGTTCTCCATTCTTTTGGTAGATCATTGAGATTTGATTCTTGTTGGGGTGATTCTTCGTGTTGAATTGGTTTATCTTTGGAAGAATTTTCTTGAGGACCTTCTAGTATTTCATCATTATCATTATCACAAACAATATTATCCTCCTTGGAGGGGTTAGTTTCATCAAAAGATACATGCATTGATTCTTCAATTGTTAAAGTTCTTTTGTTGTAGATTCTATATGCCTTACTAGAAAGAGAGTAGCCAAGAAAAATACCTTCATCGAATTTTTCATCAAACTTACCAAGGTTATCTTTGTCGTTGTTTAAGACAAAGAATTTTCATCCGAAGATGTGAAAGAAAGAAATGTTTGGTTTCCTCCCTTTGAAGAGTTCATATGGAGTTTTCTTCAAGATAGGTCTTATGTTAACTCTATTACTAACAAAACATGCCGTGCTCACCGCATCCGCCCAAAAGTATTTTGGAAGATTTGAGTCGCTAAGCATTTTTCTAGCAAGTTCCACAAGAGGCCTATTCTTTCTTTCTACCACTCCATTTTGTTGAGGAGTCCTTGGTGCCGAGAAGTTGTGAGATATTCCATGTTCTCCACAAAATTCTTCAAATAGAGCATTTTGAAATTCTCTGCCATGATCACTTCTTATGGAGGCAATTGTTAGAGACTTCTCATTCTGGATTTGTTTAGCATACTTCTTGAACGCCTTGAATGCATCACTTTTCTGTACTAAAAAGAATGTCTAAGTATATCTAGAGAAATCTTCAACAATAACCAAAGCATATACATTACCTCCGAAACTTATTGTTCTTGATGGACCAAATAAGTCCATATGTAACAATTGTAGTGGCCTTGTAGTGGACACCACATTCTTAGATTTGAAAGTTGACTTTGTTTGTTTCCCCTTTTGACAAGCATCGCATATTCTATCTTTGACAAAATTTCTCTTAGGTAATACAATGACAAGATCATGCTTGATTAGTTTATTCAAGTGTTCCATGTGAATATGAGCAATTCTTTTGTGCCACAGCCATGAATCGTCGTTGTTCACCATGAGACATTTAACCTTCAAAGATGGATCATCAAGGGAAAACATGAATATATTATTGATTCTTTTACCTTTAAGTATAACCTCATGTGTGACTTCGTATTCTATCAAGCATTCATCCTTGGTGAACTTGATCTTGAAGCCTTTGTCACAAAGTTGGCAAATACTAAGAAGATTGTGCTTTAGTCCTTTAACATAAAGAAAATCTTAAATGGATGTGAAAGGAGGAGCACCAACTTTTCCTTTTCCAAGGATTCTTCCCTTATTATTGTCTCCATAAGTGACAAAACCCTTGGCCTTTAGCACTAGATTTGAAAATTAGTTTATATCTCCTGTCATATGCTTTGAACAACCACTATCAAGATACAAAAGATTGCATGTGGTATTCAAGCATACCTGCAAAACAAATTAGGCTTTGTTAGGTACACAAGTTGCTTTGGGTCCTTCATAATTAGTGCCTTTCTTTACCCACACATAATTCCCACTTGCCACACTAAAGTTTCTAACATAGCAAGCATTAGGTGTATGGCCTTTAATGCCACAATAAAAACAAGTAGGTTCAAAGTTACTTCTATATATAGAAGGATAAGATTTCTTATTAGGAAATGTTTTATTTTTAGGATAGTGATGAACTATTTTAGGTTTGCTCCCTTTCTCTTTGGATGATTGATCACTAGCCTTAACAAAGATAGTTTTATTAGAACTTGGTTTTGAGAACTTTGAATATCCAAGTCCACTTTTATTATTAGAGTATCTTTGTTGGCTAAGAACACCTTCCAATCCAATTTGGCCTTTTTCATATCTTTCAATGACACTTTTTAATTGGACAATTTGGAAAGAGAGTGATTCATAATTTTTGCATACAAAATTCTGGTTTTATTCATCACTTGATTTTTGTTTTTCTTCTTTGAAATCTTTTTCCATAGATTCACATTTTTCTTCTAAGGATGAAATTTGTTTCTTTTATGATGAAATAGTTTTATACAAAATTTTGCATTCATTCAATAGTTCATCTATAGCACCTTGTGCATCACTATCAAAAAGAGAAAATTCATTACTAACCTCATTGTCTTCATCATCAGAGTGGTGTGAGGCCATCAAGGCTAGATTTGCACTTTCATCACTATCAGAATCAGATGAGGAACTTATTTCATTATCCTCCCATGAAACATAAGCCTTTTTGTTCTTGAATCCCTTTTTTTTAAGCCACCTTTCTTGGAGAGTTTTGGACAATCCGGCTTGATATGACCTTGCTTACCACATTCATAACATATGATTTCTTGTGTTGATGTGGAAGCTTCCTTTTTCTTAAATTGTTTCTTTCCTTTTGAATGAGAAAAGGGTTTGTCATTTCTACCAAAGAACTTACCAAGCCTTTTAACAAGAAGCATGAAATTTTCATCTTCTTCCGAATTGTCTTCCTTTTCAGCTTCCTTGGAATCTATCTTCAAAGCAATATTCTTGGATTTCTTCTCTTGATTTTCATGTTTTTCAAGTCTTCCGAGTTTCGTTTCATATTCTTGAAGTTTTCCAAAAAATGTTGCGGACGTCATGGAGTAGAGACTTTTCTTTTCTGAAATTGCAGTTACCTTTGGTTGCCATTCCCTAGTTAAGGACCTAAGTACTTTCAGATTTAGCTCATCATTCGTCAAAGTCTTACCAAGAGCACTTAAATGATTTGTCAAGTGCACAAATCTCTTTTGTAGACCAAGAATGGTTTCTCCGAGCTGCACTCGAAATAATTCATATTCTTGACTCAGGGTATTTAGTCTTGATCTTTTTACTTCAACCGTTCCTTCATGAGTTTGTACCAAGGTATCCCATATTTCTTTTGTTGTCTTGCATGCCGAGACACGGAAGAATTCATCCATGCTAAGTGCACCTTGAAGAAGGTTTATTTCCTTTTTATCATAGATAACTTTCTTCTTATCATCATCGTCCCATGCAGTTTTAGGCTTTGATGAGCCAGCACCATTGATTACCGTTATAGGGATAAATGGACCATTCTCGACGGTATCCCATATTTCTTCTCCTTGTGCTTCTAGATGTGCCTTCATGCGTATTTTCCAGAAGTCAAAATATTCACCACAAAATAGAGGAGGCTTGTTGTTACTACCACCATCTCTGAAAATGGGATTTTGATTTGCGGAAGCCATTCTGGATCTTTTAGGAACATGTTACCTATAACTTGCTCTGATGCCAATTGTAAGTACGAAGTGCGCCTAAGAGGGGGGTGAATTAGATACTTTAAAAAATTTTGGTTTTAGTGATGATGGATCTTATTTTTATGGATTATGGTGAGATTAGGAAAGAGTAAAGTGCAGAAAAATAAAGAGACACGAGCGATATATCCTGGTTCCCCTCACAGTCCGAGAGTACTCCAGTCCCCTTTCAACATGAAAGAGATTTCCTTATTGTGGTAAACTTAAACAAGAACTACCAAAAAGCCAAGAACAATCCTCTTGGACCAAGAACAATCCTCTTGGATTTTCACTATGTCAACAATGAGAACAATCCTCTCAAAGTGACCACACTTGTATCCAACAATCCTGGAAAGACAAGATTTAAAAACCACTTAAACTTATTTCCAACAATCTTGGAAAAATAAGTAAGTAACTATCAATATTTGATTTTGAGTGAGTTGAGTAGTATTTATCACTTAGAGTGATTTAACAATGAATGATCTTCTCTTCCAATGATAATATTGTACAATGACTCAAGATATATTTGCTCAAAGTTTTCTGTTTAACAATGTATGAAAGTGTGCAGAAAACTTATGTAAGAAGTGAAGAAAAGCTTGAGTTTGTATTTTGAAAATTCAGAAAACATATTTTGAATAGGTGTTTAAAATGATTTTGAAAATGAATATTTATATGTTCATAACACCATTTTTGGAACATCATAAAGTTCTGAAAATGAATCATGAACAATTGCCAAGATTGAGTGAAAGGTTTCAATGAAAAGGTATTATGAACAGGCATGTGCAAAGCTGTTGTTTTTCAAAATCGTGCAGCATGCAATCAATTGCACCCTTTGTGTAAATCAATTGCAAGGGGTTTCAACAGCTATATTTTCAAAAAAATTAAGTGTGCAATCGATTGTGTAAGCAATGTAAATCGATTGCATGTGAAGACAGTAAAAAAAAAGAGTGAGTGCAATCGATTGCACAAGCAATTTAAATCGATTGCACTGAGAAACAGAAGCAAACGTTTTGAAAATTTTAAGTATGCAATCGATTGCACAAGCAATGTAAATCGATTGCACTGAGAAACAGAAGCAAAAGATCTGAAAAATTGAAGCATGCAATCGATTGCACTAATATGCAAATCGATTGCATTCAAGTGAAAAATGAATTTTAACTTTGAAAAACTTGAGTAATGGTTTATAAAACATTTCTTATTCACCATTGAGCATCTATATCTTAAGATCAAAGTAAGTAATATCATTATACCTTGAAAGTTGTTAAGAGCTTTGAACTGAAGACTTTGTCCATAGATGCTTTGAGCTTGATCATAAATCTTTGCCTTCTTTGTCAATCATGGTTTGTCTTCATCAAAACTAAAGTTCATTTGAGAAGCTTGATTTTACAAAGTAACTACATCACGCAAGATCTGATCATTGAAGTAACAACCTTCTCGAATCCTCATCATACTTCAACTGAAGCTGCTACTAAGGACTTCAAAGAAATTGTTAGAGGGGATAGTGGTCATTGTATCTCAATGTATTTTTTCCATTATATATTACCATTTCCCAAACTTTGTAATCATCTATGGAGTCTCGTCGTTCGCATATTACCATTCTATTAATAAAGTTTGAGTTGTTACCCAATTCTTTGTGTTTCTTATTTTATTTAGCTTGCAAAGACTCCATTTATTATTGATGATAACTTTCAAAGCATAAATATTAAGTAACAAAATCGATTTTTCAAAAAGAATTTACAATTTGCTTTTACTTTAGAATTTGTGATGCGAAAAAAAAAATAACAACAACAAAAATGGTGATCCCGGAAATGGAAAAACTCCTGTTGTTTTAAGAAGTATTTGTTCCCCTAGGGAAGGTTTACTCAGGATGATTTTCCGTATTAGGTTCGAGACTCTGGTATCCTCGGTCAAGTTTGGATTCATTTCTCCTCTTTTCTGAGTTTTCATGATGTGAAGTTTCAATCCGAGATTTCTCTAGTGAAGTTTTCGTTCGGTCTAATGGAAGTTCTTTTTCTAGAGAAGTTGGTACCATAATCACTCTTGAAGAACGCAGGTCCCCGATTTCTCTAGTGAAGAACGTATTTTGGTTTTCCCTTTGAGGATATGGTGTTAACCTTCCCAATGAAGTGGGCCTGAATTCCCCAGTGAATGTTTTGATGATTTCGTATCCATCTGCTTTACATGAGATTGGTTTTGCAATCCCCAATATAAGTGTTACTTTTGAAAACATTTATTTTCCCGGTAAAGCCTGGGTAAAGCCTTCCGGATTATGTTTCTCCCCAGTAAAGCTAAAGTAGGAAGTAGGTTTTGTTTCCTCAATTGGCATTTACTTTTTTTTGGAATGATCATCTTGGATGTGATTTAGCCGAGTGTTGTTTGTGCCCGAGGTGGTTTTTCCTGGTTACTCCCAGTGTTGTATATCTGTTTCGTCAGCATATGCACAATAACACTCATACATTCATACATACGTCATGCATAGCTAAAATTGGAAAATCATTGCTCATTAACATTTGTTAATATTTTTGTTGACATATCACCCTGTTTTGCAGAGTTACGTTGTTATCTCTTTAATAGAGTGTTGGCCTTAAGCAGAAAGCGTATATTCTTTCAATTTCCCCACTGAATTATCCCTCGTGGAAGATTTTTGCTTTAACCTTCCTGTACAACTCTTTGTTTAGATGGATTTGGTTTCCCTCTTGAGTTTATTTCTCAAAGGATGTATTTTGGTTGACTGTTTCATTCCAATTTATTTCTGATTTGAATCTTTGTTTCCCAGCAATATTATTTACTTTTGATTTCTGAAAGCTTCGAGTTTTGGTTTGTGCATTTATTTTGAACGAGAAGACTTTATCTCCTCAGCAGGAATATTGTGGAATTTCCCCCGGAAGTCATATTTCATTCCCCAGGAAGCCATATTGTTCTCCCCGGAAATTCATTTCTTTTTACAATCCTCCATGACAACAAGTAACATGCCTCTTTATTTGAGGAACTTGTGCTTCCCTGTAAAAGTCGACGTAACTTTTTTTTGCTATCTCCTCTATGAGTGGATAGTTTGCAGTCCATCGTCATTTTAGCCCAGTGGATGGCAAGACTTTCAAATTCCCAGAGACAGTTCGTTGTGAAATCATTGCAGGTGATAGTCTCTTTATATGAGACAATTTATATATTATTCTTTCCAGGCAGAGTGCCTCGGTTAAAGAAGAAGTTGAGACCCGTTCTAGGTGAAATGCCAGAATTTTGGGGAAACTTGTTATCTTTTTGCTACCTTCAGTGAATGTTGGTAGTTCATCGTCAGTGAATGGAAATGCTATGATATATTTTCTCTCTACCTTCAGTGAAAGTTGGTAGGTCATCGGCAGTGAACGTCGATGATTGTTATCTTTTTGCTACCTTCAGTGAATGTTGGTAGTTCATCGTTAGTGAACGACGGTGCTATGATATATTCTCTTTCTACCTTCAGTGAAAGTTGGTAGATCATCGGCAGTGAACTTCGATGATTGTTATCTTTTTGCTACCTTCAGTGAATGTTGGTAGTTCATCATCAGTGAACGGAGGTGCTATGATATATTTTCTCTTCCTACCTTCAGTGAAAGTTGGTAGGTCACCTTCAGTGAAAGTTGGTGATTGTCATCTTTTTGCTACCTTCAGTGAACGTTGGTAGTTCATCGTCAGTGAACGGTGGTGCTATGATATATTCTCTTTCTACCTTCAGTTAAAGTTGTTAGATCATCGGAAGTGAACATCGATGATTGTTATCTTTTTGCTACCTTCAGTGAAATTTGGTAGTTCATCGTAAGTGAACGGCAGTGCTATGATATATTATCTTTCTACCTCCAGTGAAAGTTGGTAGATCATCGGCAGTGAACGTCGATGATTGTTATCTTTTTGCTACCTTCAGTGAACGTTGGTAGTTCATCGTCAGTGAACAGCGGTGCTATGATATATTTTCTCTTCCTACCTTCAGTGAAAGTTGGTAGGTCACCTTCAGTGAAAGTTGTGATTGTTATCTTTTTTCTACCTTCAGTGAATGTCGGTAGTTCATCGTCAGTGAACGACAGTGCTCTAATATATTTTCTCTCTACCTTCAGTGAAATTTGGTAGGTCATCGGCAGTGAACTTCGATGATTCTTTCTCTCTTCCTTCAGTAAACGTTGGTATCTTCGCCTTCAGTGGAAGTTGGTGTATCCTTTGACAATTTTACCATCCTCTCTGATTCAGGTCTTTTTGATCCACCAGTGATTTATTTTCCTGGTTGGGTTACTCTCTTGTTTCTTTATTTTTGTTACATCCCCAGTGGTGTTTTGCGTCCCTTTAGAATTGTCCATGTGCATTCATATTCATAAGCATTGCATGGCATCTTATGGCCAAAAATAGGGTTTGTTTTATATTTAAGTATCTTCGATCACGTCGACACGAAGATTTTTAAGCTTTGTACCCGAATTTTTGCCCCTAAGATACCTTCATCATACCATGTTGATTCAATCACAATAAGATCACATTAGGATTCTTGGTTCCCCTCCCTATATTTAGCTTTGCTCTTTGAGGAATCACCAAGCACCTTGACTTGTGTTATTTTGTGATCATGAATATTTTTGTCTTGATTTCTTCTCTTAATTAATAAAATGCAATGTTGGTTTGTCTTGCTTGTTACTCATGTAGGTAAAGGCAATAAGATTCAGTAAGTTTCTCCATGGGTTCATTAATTTATTTCCATGACCTAGTCAATAAAGCTTAAGAAGTTCAAACCTTACCGTTGGATTTGTTTTGTAGGAAATGGCATGGAAAGGTTATTTTGGTTCACCACATTTAAAGATTATCAAATTTGGTTCAAAAGTACAAGGGATTGATTGGAGAAGCTGTCATGCTTGGGCAAGGCTTTGTTCCCATTGGTCACAAATGCATATTTCTCTCAATTATCAAGATATGGAAGTGGTTGTGGTTTATATGAGTTCTAATTATCATCCTTAAAAACTTATATTTACAAAGCGTTTGTGTTGGTACAAGAAGTTTGTTCAAAATTGTCAAAGTTCCTCAAGGCATTTTTCTTGATCTAGGAGATAGGGTTTTGAACTTCAAAGAAGTGTATCTTGCTCATCTTTTTGTATTTTTGAGTGATTCCAAATACATCCTTATCTTTAAAAAGTTATAAACAAATCATTTCAAAAGTTCCAAGGAGTTTTCATGTGGAAGAAACTTGATGAAGAAGAAAGATTACAAGTCCTCCAAATGAATCCCCAATTTTCAATGTGTAACTTCAAATGATCATAACTTTGTCAATTTTTATCACCTTGAGCCCATTATTTTTCCACAATGATATTGAGGATGTGAACTTTATGCCTTCTTTTATGTGCAAAGTGAGAAAATGGATGTAAGTTTCCTTAAGGATACAAAAGATTATAGGTCATTTCATGATTTTTTGCCAACTTCAACAATTCATAACTCTCTCAATTTTTGGATATTTTGAATGGTTCAAGTCCCAAAATGTCATTCAAGAGGTCTATTTAATTACATTTCTTATGGTCAAGAGCAAAATCCAAGTGGAAGGCCATGTTTGGATGCAAGACATTATAGGTCGCTTTTGAAGAAAATTTTGAAATATTTCTAAGTATGGAAAGTCACCCCTTTTTCTCCAACTTTGACTCAATGCAACTTTCAGCTCAAGCATCCATTTAATCTCATTCTTTTTCCATTGCAAATCTTGTAACCTCATCTTTCTAAAGCATCAATAATCTTTCCCTAAGACCCCTTGAGCTGAGAATGCCATGATTTTGAAGTTGGTAACTTGGAACTGAAGTTTCATCTCAAGTCAGATTTTGAACTCTTTGTTTTGGCTTCTAATCACAAGTTTTCCACCCGTTTTTGCCTCTAAACATGTTTGATGAAGTTCCAGAATTGATTAGCACAACAAAATGCGCGTTTTGGATGAGTTTTGATCAAATTAGAAGTCACACTTTTCTTGTTTGCAACTTCACACGATTTCCCTCCAAACTTCATCATTTCACATGCTTGAACATTCCATTTGATTCCTTATAAATAGAGGGTCATTCCTCATTCATTTCCTCAAGCTTGGATAGCCAGAATCACCCTGCCAAACTTTTTCCATTACTCAAAATTCAGTAACTTCGAAATCTATTCTCAAGCCTTTTTCAATCCAACTTTTCCATCAATTCACCTTCCTTGATCTTCCCTGAAGCTAACCATATAATTACATTCAAGAATCGTGTCCTATATTGCTCCATAGAAGTCCAGTTTCAGAGCTCTGCAACTCAACTTTAATAGGTAGATTCCTTCATCAATTCTTCAAAACTTTGATATCATTGTGATGCTCTCATTGCCCTGTGTGATCGGTGGAAATATAACTGACTGTTTAAAGCTGGTTTCGCGAAATGTCGCGGAAGCAAGAGTCGCCACCGTCTTTTATTTTCTCCAACATGGAAAGGACAAAAGCACAGCAAAATTCCTTATGAGATAGTTTCTCGGTTCGGGAGGTAGATTTATAGAAAGGGAAGGTGTTAGCACCCTTTCTATCCATGGTTATCCATGGGCTCTTAGATACTTGCTCATTGTGTTTTCAAAAGTGTTTGCTTTTCAAGTGTGAGTGGGTTTGAAAAAGTTTCGTTTAAAGATTTCAGATCGACTCTTGTATCAGTCCTCAAGAGTGTTTGAAAAATTGTTTTGAAAGCTTTTTTGAAAGTGTCGGTGTGAAAAGAGTTTTGATTTGTTTTCAATGAGCAAGTATCTATGAGTCATCTACCTACCTTAAGGAATTAGGCTGTGTAAATGTCCTTAAGGTAGTGCCATCCCACCATTGAGAGGTAGGTAGCACCACCGTTGGAGGTGTTCGGGTCAATTCGTTTGTTAGGGACAGTGTGGTCACCAGAGCAACAGTAGGACACCTTAGAAGCTACCCTTATGCCATTGATCCTTTTTAATTCGAGGCAACTTTTTCGAGGCAACTTGTTTTGAGGCATGTGGATCAACGGACATAAGGACTTACTAAAACGTCCTATACTCGACGACCACGTTTCGAAGGTAAGGCAACAGTGAGGCGTACCCTAGGAGTGGTGTGTGAATTTGTGTGTTGTTTTCATGTTAATATTTGTCTTTGATCAGGCATTGGTGAGCTACGAGTTATTTTTAATTGTCATGCATTCTTTCATACAAGTTAACAGTTAAAGGGGGTGCGGAAAATAAATTGTGGAAACGTAAATCCTACGCTATTACAAGGCGCGGGTCTATACATCGCCAAAAATTTACAAAGACCCCTTTTAAGTAAATAAGTACGGAAAATAAAAAAAAACAGTAAAAGGTCCTATTTACTATTACATATCTGGAGCAATTACATAATAATCAAAAATAGGGAATTAAAATTAAAATGCGCGTGAATAAAATTAAATCGGAATGTTCTAAGGGTTTTGACCCTTTTAAGAAAAGAAATTAATTTTTTGGTCTTTTTGGTAATCAAATGAAATTAAAAAAAAAAACTGATTAATGACTAATTAATTATTTTAATTACAAGAAAATATTTTTTGTTTTTTTATATTTTTTATGAAATAAAATAGAAAAAGAAATAAAATTCTAGGTTAACCTAAATCTAAATCTATTTTAATTATTAAAATGTTAAAATGGCCTAATTAAAAAACTAGTTCAATTATGGTTTATTTACAAAATAAAAATAATAATAATAAAAGTGTTAATTATATTTTTGGGTTTTTTATGAAAATGGTTAATTGATTAATTGTGTTAATGGTTAATTTAGAGAGAAAAAAATAAAATAAAAAAAACAAATAGATATAAAAAGGAAAATAATGCAAACCCATGGGGGGTTTTGGACCGAATAGGAGGGTATGATGCTGGATCTGGGCCCATTGAGGCAAAGGCCTCGTTGACTTTTCTGCTTGCATGTGCATCCATTGACTGAAGCATAGGGTAAGCCTCTTTTGTGCCCTTTGGATTGAAGCTCCTGGGCGCGTGGCAAGCTGGCATGTGAGGTTGTATGATGAGCCCTTTGATGAACACTGCATGGGAATAAGCTAAACAAAATAATAGAAATTATTTGGGGGGACCTGGGATTCGAACCCAGGTCCCAAGAGTCAATACCTGTACGCCTAACCAATTGAGCTGTGTGACTTAATTGTTAATATTATGGAACATAATTATTATAAGGAAAAAACAAAGTCAATGATATAAAATAAAAAAATGCGCTGGAATTCAAACCCCCCAGTCAGGTCTTGCCACGCCAGCCTTCTTCTTCATCGTGTACCTGTAACATAAGCAAATAGCGGGGGTTTTAAACCCCCACTAAACACCACCTGCAAAAAATAGCGAATAGCTCATGCTTGAACATAAATTGAGCGCGAGGTCATGGTTGTGTTCGTTTGGATGTCACGATTTCAATGGTATACGTTTGGTTGTCCAATTTTTCCATATGGGGAAAACCCCAATTTGGAGCTCTGAAAAACCTAGCTTTTGACAATGGTGGATCCTGATACACGCATCATTAGTTCAATCAAATGCTACCAATAGCTTCAGAATGTTAACATGAGTATAAATCAATTCAAAAAGAATGTTAAAAGCGCATGGAAATGGAGTTTTGATTTTCACATATTTGACAAACCGTGGGGTGTCGTGAGGATGATTCCTTGCGCGTTTGGGCTTGATTTTGATTGCTAGAGATTCCTGGCAATGTAAGGAATGTGTTTGGATTGGAATGGAGGCTTGAGAGGCGCTGCAACTAGGTTTTCAGTTTCTCCTTTTTCTTTGAAATTTTTCAAAAGTGTATGGCCGTTTTTGGTGCCTCTTTTTCGTGAATCCCTTTGTGATAGCTTGCATATAGGTTATGTAATGTGTTTCAATCAGAATTAAGGCCAATAACACAATGCATTCATGCTTGGGATTTTCCATAAACTCCATTGAAGCACTTTCCATTTTTGAGCCAAAATTTGAAGTCTTGCTTCATTTAGGCCTTTGCACGAAATTGGAATGATCATGATGGTGTATCAAAGCATTTCAATACAAAATATTCCCTTTTATTAATTTTCTTGATTTTTATTTGATTTTAAAAGATTTAAAATTCATTAAATCCAATAAAATTAAATAAAAATGAAAAAATTAATTTTAAATTTTGAAATAATTTGTGGGACACGTGGGAAGTATGGCCAAGCTGAAACAAGTGGAAAAAGTGGGCCCCTTTTGTCAAAATGAATTTTCAAGGATAATTGGTTTTGGCCATTTCACAAAAATTTCCCAACTTCTCCAATGCATATCTTGCTCAATTTTGAAGCTATGAACATGTTCTTGGACATTTTGGAAAGGTCTTGAAGTCCTATAACCAATGTCTTTGGTCCCATGTCATTTTGATTTACCAATCTCAAGTTATGGTCTTTGACTTAAAGTCCCTTTTTGTTGACTTTTGAAAATGACCTATAATGTTGAAATTGATAACTTTTTGTGAGAGCATTTATTGGACTTGTAATGTGAAGATGAGTTGTAGGAAATGTCTTCCCCTTCAAGATGAGCATTGGATGGGATTTTTCTGATGAACCATGAAAAAGTTATGCCTTGGTCAAGTTACAGTTGACTTTTCAGCTGTCCGAAAATAGAAACTTTTGCATCTTGAGACTTTTTTGAGCCATGCTTGAGGAATCATGATCAAGAATTGATCAAATGATGATTGTGGCTTCAAAATAAGATTTTGACCAAAAATTTTGACTTTTGACTGTCAAATGACATTTTTGCCCCTGCAGTTGACTGTGGAGCAATTAGGGTTTTTGACTGTGCAACTTGACCTTGTGAGCCTTGAAACTTGACATGTAGGTGCTTGACAATGTGCATGAGCATGTGGGACTTGATTGAGCCCTTGAAAACTTCAATTTCCTTGCAAGAACCAAAACCCTAGTTTGACTGGCTTAGGAGGATGGTTGACTGTGTAGCCCTTGAGTAGACTTGATGCAATTTGAGGTGATGCTTTGTCAAAACATTGAAGAATATGGGAGGGCAAATTTTGGGGTACAACAGTTGCCCCTGTTAAATCTTCTTAGACATGAGGATGTAGATTGGCGTGCATGCCTTTCGTGATCCGAGGGTGGAAGATGATTGAACACTAGAGTGCCCAGAAATTTGCACTCACATAGTAGAGTATCAGCAGTGTGATGGCGGGAATGGGCTTACAGATGCCATTTGGAGAAATGATGGATAGGTGGATGGGCTTATAGATGCCATCTGGGGGTGTCGATCGCGTAAGAGATTCCTTAGCGAGAACTTGCGTACCTGAAAAGAAAGATACTTACCTGGCCTATTACAGGGATTGATCCTCAAATTCTTTAGGTGGACGTGCCCTGGCAGGATACAGGAATCGAGTCCGGAAAACAGTCGTCAACAGATACACCCTGGCAAGATACAGGAATCGGATCTTCGAACTCTTCAGACGTGCCCTGGCAAGATGCAGGAATCGAGTCTGGAACTTCAAAAGGTTCCGTCTCAGAGAAATCTTTAGGAATTGATTTAGCTGGACTAGAGGAGGTCTTGGAATAACTTTTACGGGAGCGGCATCAGAAAAATCTTTAGGAGTTGATTTCACTGGATTTGGATTAGCATCAGAAAAATCTTTAGGAATCGACTTAACTGGCTTTGTCTTCTTTCACTGGGTTAGCATCAGAAAAATCTTTAGGAATCGATTTAACTGGACCAGAGGAGGTCTTGGCGTCATCAGAAAAATCTTTAGGAATCGATTTAGCTGGATTAGACAAGGTCTTGGAATCTTCAACTGGATCTGCATCAGAAAAATCTTTAGGAATCGATTAAATTGGACCAGAGAAGGCCTTTGACTGGATCGGCATCAGAAAAATCTTTAGGAGTTGATTTAACTGGACCAGGCAAGGTCTTGGAATCTTCAACTAGGTCTTCATCAGGAAAATCTTTAGGAATCGATTTAACTGGGCCAGAGAAGGCCTTTGACTGGATTGGCATCAGAAAAATCTTTAGGAGTTGATTTAACTGGACCAGGCAAGGTCTTGGAATCTTCAACTGGGTCTTCATCAGGAAAATCTTTAGGAATCGATTTAACTGGACCAGAGAAGGCCTTTGACTGGATCGGCATCAGAAAAATCTTTAGGAGTTGATTTAACTGGACCAGGCAAGGTCTTGGAATCTTCAACTAGGTCTTCATCAGGAAAATCTTTAGGAATCGATTTAACTAGACCAGAGAAGGCCTTTGACTGGATCGGCATCAGAAAAATCTTTAGGAGTTGATTTAACTGGACCAGGAAAGGTCTTGGAATCTTCAACTGGGTCTTCATCAGGAAAATCTTTAGGAATCGATTTAACTGGACCAGAGAAGGCCTTTGACTGGATCGGCTTCGGAAAAAATCTTTAGGAGTTGATTTAACTGGACCAGAGAAGGCCTTTGACTGGATCGGCTTCAGAAAAATCTTTAGGAGTTGATTTAACTGGACCAGGCAAGGTCTTGGAATCTTCAACTGGGTCTTCATCAGGAAAATCTTTAGGAGTCGATTTAACTGGACCAGAGAAGGCCTTTGACTGGATTGCATCAGAAAAATCTTTAGGAGTTGATTTAACTGGACCAGGCAAGGTCTTGGAATAGCTGAGAACTTAACTGGATCTTTCCTGAAAGGTAAAAGTCAGTCGTATGCAATGCATGATATGGATCAAGCAATGATGTTCTCAACATGAATGAGAGTGTAAGATATGATGCGTATGTGCATGCTATAATGTATGAAGATGTGGTGTCTATGAAATGTGTTTTCGTCTAGGAAAGTAAATCCTTGACGGGTGCCGGGAAGTCAATTCCTGGGCTGATGCTGAATAGTAGAACTTCTTGTTTCCGCTGGGGATGGTAGTTGCAAGAATACCGGTAGGAGAAGATGACTCCGTTGGGGAATGAACTTGGAGAATAGATTACTCTGCAGGGAGTTACTCTGGCGACTTCACTAGGGAAGATGCTCTGTGGGGAGAGAGATACTTTGATGATAACTCCGCTGGGGATACCATTGATGTGTTATGTTGAAGAATATGATGAACTCCGCTGGGGATAGGAAGACTTCGCCGAGGACGATTTTTCCATGGTTATTGGCTGAGGATAACCCAGTTGTATCCTGGTGGGGAATTAACCTTTGAATAAAGCCGGGAGACGCGTCCGTATGCTGCGGGTGATAAGCTTCCACAATCTACTGGGGATAAGCTTCACGACTTGCTGGGGAGACTGATTGAACTCTCCTGGGGAAACTTTTGAACTGTATTGGGGAAGTGGCTCCGCTGGATGTCTAAATTCCGCCGGGGAACAATCTTAGATCAAGACTACCGGGGATGTTAGTTGAGGGATAGCTGTACTCCGTTGGGGAAGGTTGAGATTTTCTGGGGATACCCAACTTTCTTGAGGCTGACCAAAGGATAACTCTGCTCGGGGAGAGTATTGCTGACTTGCTGGAGATATGCTGTGCCTTCTCGGGGAGGAGTATTGTTGAACCTTGTCTTGCTCTGTGGGGAATTAGGGTATCTTGGTTACACTCTTCAACTGAATCTACCTTGGTACCTTGGTGGACAGAGAAACTAGATCGTCAGGATAACTCATTATTGCCCCAGTTTCTGTGGGAGAAGAAAGCCTATGAGATGCTTGATGACTGCCGGTTGACAAATCTTCTTCTGGTAGGCAAGTGACGAGATGATGGGACACAGTCGTACGCTTTGATCCCTAATTTTTGCCTGGACCGCCCTTTCGGGTTTTCAGTCCACCGGGGTACCCATTTTTGCCCAAGCCGTCTTTTCAGGTTTTTGACTTGCCGGGTGTACAGATCTTTTCATTTTCATCCCTTATTTTTGCCCGAACCCTTTTGGTTCGCCGGGAAACCCTTATTTTTTCCTAGGTGTGTCAACCTAACGGGTCTTTGATTATGCGTAGTATCTTTTCCGACTATGTCCACATTCTCAGAGAGGAGGGGGGTTGCCCCTGTCAATAGGGTTGTGTTGTCATACCACCAGAAGATCTTCGTTTGATCGTCCAATGCCCCAAGTGATCCAGATGGAGATTTTCCCCAAGCTGGTTGGCCTTTTGAGAGATTCTCCGAATCTTGACTTAACTGCCCCAGATGATGGACAATGATCAATGCCATGCCCCTTAGTTTGAGGTGTTTTCTCCATTTGAGGTGACCTCTTTGTTGAGAAGACTTTTGTTCAATGGATATTCTTCGTGCGAATTTCTCTGCTTGTTCAAATAACTAGTCATATGTAAACAATGTTATTTTAAGAATGCAAAAGCTTATGTCTGTCTTGAAATTTTGAAAAATGCATTTTTTGTAAAACAAGCAAATTTTGTGAAATGTGATGTCAACTCAAGATTTTACAGCGAGCCTTAAGGAGTCAGGATACCTTTCGTAACAGTATGCTTTCGAATTAACCCGTGCTTCAGCTAGGACTTTTGAAGGGTTATAACGTGGCCTGGTTCACGGTTTAATAAACAAAGGATAAAGGCTCAAATTTTATTTGTACCCACCCGTTCTTCGTGATGTTCTTCGATCCTAAACTCAGCTAATCGTGCGTTAGACCTTGTTTGAGTCTTTGCTCTGATATTCCAGTGATGGTTTGGATGTTGACAGTTTATTTTGAATAGGCAGTCATTTCTTTTTTTTGCTGAGGGTTTGTGGGACCTCTTTCTTTTTTATTTTTATTATCCCTATTTTTGTCCGAACTGTTTCTTTTACAGGCAGCGGGATGCCCCAGTTTTGTAAGTCTCCTTCATAGGTTTTGACTTATTGGGTTTTTATTTTGGGAGATAATGACTGCCTGTCTTTATGATTATTTGGAAACATCACTGTCTTTTGATTTGGAAGGACTTCTTTGGTGCCATTCGTTGTGCACTTGGATCAGCTGAGAGAACTACCCTTCCCTAGGTTATGATTAAGGGTTAAAATTTTTTTTTTTTTTTGTGAAAAGAAAAACTCCTACTTCTTTGGCTCAAAGGGGTTGAAGAGGGATTATCATCCTTATAACTCCAGTGTTTAGGAATTGAAACAATGCCTGTACCTCATCAGCGGGGTTTGTTCAAAAGCATACTGTAAGGAACGTGGTATCGTTTTCGTCATCCTCCCTCGAAAGGCTTAGGAATTTGTTCGAGAGTTGAACATCACAAAAATGAAAGCAATTTTAAGCGTAATGAACAATTAATTCAAGACAGACACGTGTAATGCATTCATTGAATAAAAGAGTTTGACATGATAATTATTGTTTGAATAAACAAAGAAAAAATACAACTTGAATTCAAATGAACAAAAAGTGCTTTCTATCCTAGCCATGCTTTGGCAAGGGAGCAGTGATCACATTGGGAGCCTCGGGCGCCTCGAACTCAATCTCCTTTGCGTCAATCAAGTCTTGGATCTTATTTTTCAAGCTCCAACAATCATCTGTAGTATGCCCTGGGCTGTCAGAGTGATAAGCGCAGCGGGCGTTGGGATTATACTTGGGTGACGCTGTATTTTGATTCTTTGGAGCTTCTTTTAGAGTCACCAACTTGGTCTCCAGCAACTGTGGCAACATCTAGGATAAGGTCATGCTGAGCCGAGTGAACTGCCTTCTCTCGCTCTTTTGTTGGTTGTGATGCTGAGGAGCACCAGCAGGTTTTGAGATCACCACTGCATTGACAACTTGGCGGCGTTCTGGTCTATTCTGTCTCCTTGAACCATAGACAACATTGGATTCCTTCTTAACAGGTTTTTTATCGGTGCTCGATGAAGCATCCTTCTGTATCTTCCCAGACTTGATACCAGCTTCTATCCTCTCACCAGTCAAGATCAGATCTGTAAACCCAGCAGAAGAGTTCCCAATCAGATGGTTATAGAATGGACCAGACAGGGTCCCCAAGAACATGTCGACGAGTTCGCGGTCAGTCAGAGGTGGTTGTACCCTTCCAGCAAGGTCCCTCCATTTTTGAGCATATTCTTTAAAACCTTCGCCTGCACCCAAAGACATTCCCTGAAGCTGAGTGCGCGTGGGAGCAAGGTCGGCATTATAATGGTATTGCTTGTAGAATGCAGTGGCCAAGTCCTCCCAGCTGCGGATGTTGGCTCCATTCAGTTGATAGAACCAGTCGAGTTGAGTTCCCGACAGACTATCCTGAAAAAAGTGAATCCACAAATTCTTGTCAGCCGTGTAGGGCTGGATCCTCCTTGTGTAAGACCTGAGATGCAGCTTAGGACAGGATGCCCCGTCGTACTTTGCAAAGGCAGGTGCCTTGAATTTGTGCGGGATTACTACCCCAGAAGACAGACCTAGATCTTCGAAGTCCAGGCCGGGCACTTTTTGTATCTCCATAGCACTTAGCCGGTCTTCCAGCTGTTTGTACCTATCCTCAGCTGGAGGGTACTGTTCATTATTGAAATCTGTCTCGGTGTCAGAGACCACGGGACTAGGAACCCTTTCCTCTTGATGACCGCCTTCCCCAACAGATGGAGTAGTCCTCTCAGCTTCATTCTGCAGTGTATTCCCAGATCTGCGCCTAGGGTTGAACAAAACAGTCTTCTTCTTCTTCTTTTTCAAAAGCAGAGTTTTCAACTCCTGTTACCCCTGGGCTAAGCTCATGACCAGCTCCTGGAACTGGGCATTCTGGGCCTGGAGGGCCTTGATAGCTTGTTCATTGGATGGTGCAGAAGACATGATGATGCTGAAATAAACAGCAGAGAAGGTAAGTGACCTGTAACGGGGGTACCTGTATTGCAATGATATGTATGATATGCATGCAATGTTTTCAAGGATCTCGCGGGGTAAACAAGAAAAATTGTTAGATTTTGAATTTTGTAGCTTGATGGAAGGAACTTCATGTTGTGGAGAGTCCTTCTTCAAGAGTCAAGGCTCACCATATCTAGTGGGTCATAGCCCCTGACTTAAGTCATCAACCTGGCTAGAGGAAAATAAATCCCCTCTGCCCCTTGCTAGAGATTTTGGTTCATCATGACCTGCATCACAAGCCCTTGAGATCCTTGAAATGGATTAGTCCTTATGTAGGATGCATGCAATGGTATGATGTTATGCTATGCATGGAGTGATGTAAGTAAACCCTGTAATGAGTCCCGATTAAGGACTGTAAACAATACCTACAAGAAACTCATGTGTCAGATAACAAGCATGCAAGTAGTTCAAGTATGAAGGCACACAAGTCACACAGAAGAGCCCTTAGGGTTTAGGCCAGCACGAAGTTTGGGTACTACCCTCTTTCAGTTTGTTGGTTAAGACCTGTCCTAGAAAATAGTAATCGGGTTCTAGAGGATCCCAATATCACTGACTACCCTCAATCGATCATAACTCCAGCATCGCAATCTTTTCTTGCGGCCAGAACCATCGCGAGAGTTTAGCCTCAATGGGTGTAGCATACTGCTACTGTTCTATGGCCAAGTTGGGTCAAATTAAGGTTCTAAGGTCGGTTGGTGCTTAATGACTCCTCAGAAGACCCATATTCTCCTCGTTTCAACACAAGGGATATCGGTACAGACCAAGGTGCCACACCAACGTAGCCACTGCTTCACCCGTGTCGGTCTACGCCGGACAGGTCCCTCAGCTTATGCTACCTAAAGAAGGGTATTCCCCAGATCCGGGTTAGGATCCATGTAACTCCAAAACAAAACCCACAATTTTAAATCAAGCAAATCAGGCAATTGAAAACACAAGTGATCTTAGTCCTAAGGTACACCTCACTTTATAAGTTTCCCCAGCAGAGTCGCCAGTTCTGTGATCGGTGGAAATAGAACTGACTGTTTAAAGCTGGTTTCGCGAAATGTCGCGGAAGCAAGAGTCGCCACCGTCTTTTATTTTCTCCAACATGGAAAGGACAAAAGCACAGCAAAATTCCTTATGAGATAGTTTCTCGGTTCGGGAGATAGATTTATAGAAAGGGAAGGTGTTAGCACCCTTTATATCCATGGTTATCCATAGGCTCTTAGATACTTTCTCATTGTGTTTTCAAAAGTGTTTGCTTTTCAAGTGTGAGTGGGTTTGAAAAAGTTTCGTTTAAAGATTTCAGATCGAATCTTGTATCAGTCCTCAAGAGTGTTTGAAAAATTGTTTTGAAAGCTTTTTTGAAAGTGTCGGTGTGAAAAGAGTTTTGATTTGTTTTCAATGAGCAAGTATCTATGAGTCATCTACCTACCCTAAGGAATTAGGCTGTGTAAATGTCCTTAAGGTAGTGCCATCCCACCATTGAGAGGTAGGTAGCACCACCGTTGGAGGTGTTCGGGTCAATTCGTTTGTTAGGGACAGTGTGGTCACCAGAGAAACAGTAGGACACCTTAGAAGCTACCCTTATGCCATTGATCCTTTTTAATTCGAGGCAACTTTTCCGAGGCAACTTGTTTTGAGGCATGTGGATCAACAGACATAAGGACTTACTAAAACGTCCTATACTCGACGACCACGTTTCGAAGGTAAGGCAACAGTGAGGCGTACCCCAGGAGTGGTGTGTGAATTTGTGTGTTGTTTTCATGTTAATATTTGTCTTTGATCAGGCATTGGTGAGCTACGAGTTATTTTTAATTGTCATGCATTCTTTCATACAAGTTAACAGTTTAAGGGGGTGCGGAAAATAAATTGCGGAAACGTAAATCCTACGCTATTACAAGGCGCGTGTCTATACATCGCCAAAAATTTACAAAGACCCCTTTTAAGTAAATAAGTACGGAAAATTAAAAAAAAACAGTAAAAGGTCCTATTTACTATTACATATCCGGAGCAATTACATAATAATCAAAAATAGGGAATTAAAATTAAAATGCGCGCGAATAAAATTAAATCGGAATGTTCTAAGGGTTTTGACCCTTTTAAGAAAAGAAATTAATTTTTTGGTCTTTTTGGTAATCAAATGAAATTAAAAAAAAACTGATTAATGACTAATTAATTATTTTAATTACAAGAAAATATTTTTTTTTATTTATATTTTTTATGAAATAAAATAGAAAAAGAAATAAAATTCTAGGTTAACCTAAATCTAAATCTATTTTAATTATTAAAATGTTAAAATGGCCTAATTAAAAAACTAGTTCAATTATGGTTTATTTACAAAATAAAAATAATAATAATAAAAGTGTTAATTATATTTTTGGGTTTTTTATGAAAATGGTTAATTGATTAATTGTGTTAATGGTTAATTTAGAGAGAGAAAAACAAAATAAAAAAAAACAAATAGATATAAAAAGGAAAATAATGCAAACCCATGGGGGGTTTTGGACCAAATAGGAGGGTATGATGCTGGATCTGGGCCTATTGAGGCAAAGGCCTCGTTGACTTTTCTGCTTGCATGTGCATCCATTGACTGAATCATAGGTTAAGCCTCTTTTGTGCCCTTTGGATTGAAGCTCTTGGGCGCGTGGCAAGCTGGCATGTGAGGTTGTATGATGAGCCCTTTGATGAACACTGCATGGGAATAAGCTAAACAAAATAATAGAAATTATTTGGGGGGACCTGGGATTCGAACCCAGGTCCCAAGAGTCAATACCTGTACGCCTAACCAATTGAGTTGTGTGACTTAATTGTTAATATTATGGAACATAATTATTATAAGGAAAAAACAAAGTCAATGATATAAAATAAAAAAACGCGCTGGAATTCAAACCCCCCAGTCAGGTCTTGCCATGCCAGCCTTCTTCTTCATCGTGTACCTGTAACATAAGCAAATAGCGGGGGTTTTAAACCCCCACTAAACACCACCTGCAAAAAATAGCGAATAGCTCATGCTTGAACATAAATTGAGCGCGAGGTCATGTTTGTGTTCGTTTGGATGTCACGATTTCAATGGTATACGTTTGGTTGTCCAATTTTTCCATATGGGGAAAACCCCAATTTGGAGCTCTGAAAAACCTAGCTTTTGACAATGGTGGATCCTGATACACGCATCATTAGTTCAATCAAATGCTACCAATAGCTTCAGAATGTTAACATGAGTATAAATCAATTCAAAAAGAATGTTAAAAGCGCATGGAAATGGAGTTTTGATTTTCACATATTTGACAAACCGTGGGGTGTCGTGAGGATGATTCCTTGCGCGTTTGGGCTTGATTTTGATTGCTAGAGATTCCTGGCAATGTAAGGAATGTGTTTGGATTGGAATGGAGGCTTGAGAGGCGCTGCAACTAGGTTTTCAGTTTCTCCTTTTTCTTTGAAATTTTTCAAAAGTGTATGGCCGTTTTTGGTGCCTATTTTTCGTGAATCCCTTTGTGATAGCTTGCATATAGGTTATGTAATGTGTTTCAATCAGAATTAAGGCCAATAACACAATGCATTCATGCTTGGGATTTTCCATAAACTCCATTGAAGCACTTTCCATTTTTGAGCCAAAATTTGAATTCTTGCTTCATTTAGGCCTTTGCACGAAATTGGAATGATCATGATGGTGTATCAAAGCATTTCAATACAAAATATTCCCTTTTATTAATTTTCTTGATTTTTATTTGATTTTAAAAGATTTAAAATGCATTAAATCCAATAAAATTAAATAAAAATGAAAAAATTAATTTTAAATTTTGAAATAATTTGTGGGACACGTGGGAAGCATGGCCAAGCTGAAACAAGTGGAAAAAGTGGGCCCCTTTTGTCAAAATGAATTTTCAAGGATAATTGGTTTTGGCCATTTCACAAAAATTTCCCAACTTCTCCAATGCATATCTTGCTCAATTTGGAAGCTATGAACATGTTCTTGGACATTTTGGAAAGGTCTTGAAGTCCTATAACCAATGTCTTTGGTCCCATGTCATTTTGATTTACCAATCTCAAGTTATGGTCTTTGACTTAAAGTCCCTTTTTGTTGACTTTTGAAAATGACCTATAATGTTGAAATTGATAACTTTTTGTGAGAGCATTTCTTGGACTTGGAATGTGAAGATGAGTTGTAGGTAATGTCTTCCCCTTCAAGATTAGCATTGGATGGCATTTTTATGATGAACCATGAAAAAGTTATGCCTTGGTCAAGTTACAGTTGACTTTTCAGCTGTCCGAAAATAGAAACTTTTGCATCTTGAGACTTTTTTGAGCCATGCTTGAGGAATCATGATCAAGAATTGATCAAATGATGATTGTGGCTTAAAAATAAGATGTTGACCAAAATTTTGACTTTTGACTGTCAAATGACCATTTTGCCCCTGCAGTTGACTGTGGAGCAATTAGGGTTTTTGACTGTGCAACTTGACCTTGTGAGCCTTGAAACTTGACATGTAGGTGCTTGACAATGTGCATGAGCATGTGGGACTTGATTGAGCCCTTGAAAACTTCAATTTCCTTGCAAGAACCAAAACCCTAGTTTGACTGGCTTAGGAGGATGGTTGACTGTGTAGCCCTTGAGTAGACTTGATGCAATATGAGGTGATGCTTTGTCAAAACATTGAAGAATATGGGAGGGCAAATTTTGGGGTACAACACCCTGGTTCTAGTCACAACACTTGCTTTTTACTGGAAACACGTTTTGACCATGAAATTTCAAATCCCTTTCCAAAACATTCCTTCCAAATTGCTTGAGCTACAGTTTATATAAATTTGTCGCGAAGGTGCGGTTGTCTTTGTCTTGAAGAGATGAAGCGGAAGGCATAGGTCTCGTGCTCTAATTTTACAGATTGAGCAACCTGGTTTTGGGACTGGCTGGAGGTTGAAGATGACCAACGTGTCATCTTCCAACCAATGAAGGCGTGTCATTTGTGTTTTTCAAAAATTTGATTTAATTAATGATCCTATGCATTATTCACTAAAGTCCATAACATGCACACAGCGTCAGGTCCACTTGATATGTTTACTAACGCATTTTGACATTGATCAGATGGCCCATATATTTTTTTTTATTTTCTTTTCTGATTTTTATATTTAATTGTTTTAAACATCAAAGAATCATAGAAAAATCATTTTTAGTCCAAAAAATCTGAAAAAATTATGAAAAATATTTTTGATTATTCTCTTTCTGATTTTTATTTTTCCACAATTTAATTTTTTGTTTTGGTATTTTTTATAAATTTTCACTTTATTTGAATTATTTTAAATGTTTCAAAATACTTTTATGCATTTTTAAATTCTGAAAAAATTATGGAATGATCCAATGATATTGTGACAAATATTGGTGACCTTATTTTATTTTTGTTTCTGACTTTGTTATTTTTTATCATTTTTGGTTTATTTTACTCATTTCTTTTAATTTAAAAATAGTTTCTGACATTAAAAAATTACCAAAAAATTTATAAAATCATTTGAGTCTTTTTCTGATTTTTCTATGGACTTACTTTTTATTTCTTGATCAATTTGAACATAGTTGATATTTTTCTCTTTTATTTCTATTTTAAAACATTGTTTTTTAAACCTTTTTTGTATATATTAAATGTAATATTATTTTGTGACTATTTTCTGGCTGATCTTGGGTTATGTTTTTTATCATGAACTTTATTAACATCATTTGATCCATGGTGTTGAGTCTAACTCCACAAAAATGGATGAATGATTTTAATAATAGTTTGATTAAATTTAATTCAAAAGTGGTTTCTATATTCTCTCCCACCCCTCTTCATCTCATCCCTTTCTTATTGCACCAAGTGTTATTGGAGCATGATCTCTATATCATGTCTCAAAATAAATGGTGCATAGATTGCTATTGACCGGCCTCAAAATAGGTGCGACTTCTATATAAGTCCACTTATGATTGCTTAACATAATGCTAAATTTTGTCCCGATTCGAATAAATGATCATTCGTGGCCCAAACTTATGTTTGCAAGCTCAAGTATGTTAATTTAATCTCTTTGATCCAATAACCTTGAGATTCATTATGTGGAGGCTTTGGTTCTATCAATCCTCTAATGGATCTACAACACCTTTGGTCAACGTGGATCACTTAAACATCTTGATCATTAAATGGTACTCATGAGGATTCCAAATGGATGATATACTTGACAAAAAGCAAATGCAACTTATTGTATGGAGGCTTTGGTTCTACCAATCCTCTAATGAGTTCCAAATGCAAGTTTCAAGATGATCATCCAACTAACCACTAATCACTAATAATTGACTTTATCCTGTTTTTTTATTATATGCCCCTTTTATTTTTATGCACTATTTACTTTTAGCATTTACATTTCATGCCATTTTCATCTTTTCTCATTTGAGCATTTACTTTCTTGTCATTTTTATTTTGCTCACTTGAGATTTTCTTTTCTTTTCTTAAGATACTTAATAATCAATATGAACCATAAAATACTTAATTATACTTGGACTATTTGGTTACTATCCTTGGCATTATGGAGCATTGGACTTCTTGGACTTAGAATTAGAAACCTTGGCCTATGATTGGAGACCTTGTGACCTTATCTTATTATTGTCTGGAGCTCTTGAGGTTTACCTCAATACATTGGGGTTTTTGTTTGTTTTATGTGCAGGTTATTGTGATTACACTCTTTGTTTGTAATCTGGAATTCACCCGTATACAGTCATTACTCTACCCAATTTTTGTGAAGACTTAATATATTTGGAGTTTAGTTCTTTCAAGAGGTCTGGTATCTTTGCTTGCTTGGTTTCAATCCAAAGAATGAGAATTCTATCTTGGCTCATAATGTCAAGTATTGGCTTCTCGTTGGTTAGATGGTTCCTATTCTTAGCTTTTACCTTATGCATTAGGATAGTCTCTTCTTCTCCTCCCATCTTCTTTAATTCCAAAAAATCTTCTCCCTCCTTTTGAAAACTCTTCTTTTTTTTAAAACTTTAACTACTTTCATAATAAATTTGGACTTATGTCCATGCATTTTTAAAACATTTTCATAAATAAACTTTAATCAACTCAATAATACTTTGGAATTTTTTGTGGGAAGACTAAAAGTCAATCAATCTCATTTCAAGCCATTTTGCCACTTTGGATTTTTACTTTAAAAAATTTTCTCACAAGATGGGACTCTTGTCAATCCTTGTAGTGATGCAAACAACTATACTTCTACAATATATAGTAAAGAGAGATATTTTTCACTTGGGTGTTGAGTGAGGAATTGTTGATTTTAAAATCCAAGCCATATCCTCCACTTTGAGATGATGCAAATTCTCCTTTCTCATGATTGTGGGTAGTAAGTATGTTTTCCATACGGACAATGATGATGATGTCTTATCTCATAAAATTAACCAACACACTTGTTTTACAATTTTTTAAAGAGAAACTATGTGTACCCTGATCCCCTATTGCACGAAAAGGTCGTACGTAGGCACTAAAGGTTCGCAACCGCGGCGGGTGCAAAAAACAATAAAAATATATTTCTTTTCTTACCTCCACCATTCGTTTTTTATATAACATTTTTATAGACAAAATATACAGATTTTATAAAGAGGTTCCTGCGGAGTACCATAGATGTTTAGAGTGCTAATACCTTCCCTTTGCATAACCAACCCCCTTACCTTGAATCTTCCCCCATTTTTTTGGGTTATTCGCTCTTTTCCCATTCCTTTGGAAACAATAAAGTGCGGTGGCGATTTTATTTTGATTTGTACAAGTCTAGTCAATCCCATGGCTTAGTCTTAAACATTTCTACCACTATACTCACCTTCCAGCAAGTTTCGATCTGAACTAAGGCTTGCATTCGCTTCCTGAGGGTCAAAAGTGTTGATCCAAGTTCATACTCACAACCTTCAAGCGCCAGAACCTGATTTGTGTATCACACTGGTTTTGAAATTGCTAAAAAATCAAAATTATGTTTTCGTGCATTTTTAATCCTTGCTAAAATGTTTGATTTCCTCCTATGCATCATTAGAGTAGGTTAGGCATTTTACATGTAAAGATTGACGTAGAAATGGTGTTTAACCATTGTTAGGGCACTGAAGCCATTGATCATTGGACTGAACATTACAAGCACTCTTAGATCTTCTTAACCATTCCATTGAGTAGCATGCCAATTAATGGATTTAAGTTGTTAGATATTCTGTTTTGACGTGTTTTCGCAGGTTTTAGAGAAGGAACAGGTTGGAGAAGACGACCGGAGCTACGGCTCTGGCGCTTCTCTGATCAACAGGATCAGTTTTAATTTTCTTTTTATTGTTTTATTTTATATACCAGATGTCTAGACTGTCCCAGCGGTGAGTGCATGTTTGTTAAAGCATTGGAGTGTCAGGGCGTGGGTTTGATCGTCGTCCCTTGAATTTTATTTTTCATGTTCTTTCCTTAATAGATCAAGTGTAAACAAGGCCAGTATGCGCATCATGCAACTCAAGGTTGAGCCATCATATCTCAAGGCTTCAAATCTAACACCCCTGGATCAGCAGGCACACCATGGGACACAAGGATCTAGATGCACTGAATCGCGTGTAGCTCCTGGGCTCATTCATGTTGGGCCTAACTGTTTTGGAATCCACACCCCCACCCCCCAATTTCTTTAATCTTTTTCATAAATAAAATTTGAATTAATTTAAATTAAATCACATGTTAATTTTTTTCAAATTAATTAACTAATTAGAATTAGGTTTTTCATAATTTTAATTATTTTTCTAAACAAAAATACCAAAAACATTTTTGTACTTAGAAGTTTTTTAGGGATTTTTAGATATCTTTACTCTCTTCCATCTCCGTGTATTTATTTATTTTTGCATTATTATTTTCCATAATTTTGTAACTGTCCATAATTTGTAATAGTTAATTAGGACCCTTACATTTTATCCCTAATTTTTTGTTTGTATTCCCCCATCCCCGAAGCGATGTAATAGCGTAGTTTACTTTCCGCACTCTTATTTTCTGCCCTTATATATATATATATATATATATATATATATATATATATATATATATATATATATATATATATATATATATATATATATATATATATATATATATATATATATATATATATATATATATATATATATATATATATATATATATATATATATATATATATATATATATATATATATATATATATATATATATATATATATATATATATATATATATATATATATATATATATATATATATATATATATATATATATATATATATATATATATATATATATATATATATATATATATATATATATATATATATATATTGTTAGATTAATTAGGCATGCAAGATAAGACATAAAAGCAAACGGTAGAAAAATTAATCAAGACAAATTAATTGAAAACAAATCACTGTTCACACACGCACCTCTAGGGTGATTCCACTTCTTACCTTCGGATAAAAAACAGTCATATCCCTCGAACATAGTGATACCATTAGCAAAGACCCTCGACTAAAAGTCATCATAAATATCATAGTCCCTCGATGACCCTTCAAAGCTGCCTTTGGTAAATGATCTTGTCCCTCGATGTTGCCTATGAATACATGATGATAGTCCCTTCGAATTGCTAAAGGTATCCCTATATGTTGCCTTTATGACTATATGACAACCCGCTCCTGTCCCTCAAACATCCAATGATAGGGCTACCTACTAACTAATAGTAGGATAGCACTATCTCAAAGAAATGAGGAAAAGAACAAAGACCTTTTAAGTACGTAGATAGCTCGTAGGTTCTTGCTCATAGAACAAAATAGTTTTATCATATATACACTTTCTTTTCTAAATATTTTCAAAGATAAAATACTTTGTATGCATTCCCAAATATACGAGAATCATTATAAAGTTACCCGTACTAAGGCATCTTTTCAAAATATTTTCAAAAATACACTTACATAAAGAGTATTTTCAAAGTGAGCTAGCAACTAAGAGCTCATAGGTAACTACGCATGAAAAGGGTGCTAACACCTTCCCTTTCCATAACCTACCTCCCTTACTCAGAAAATATTCTCGAAAGGTCTTTCCTGTTCTTTTAACCCTTTCCTTTATTGGATAAAAGAAAAGTCGGAGGCGACTCTTGCTAACTGTAACATTTGCGGTAAAATGCAAAACTAGTAAAGTCAATTCCTCCACCATATTACAGAACTGACGACTCTACTGGGGAAACATAAAATTAAATTGGGGTTACCTTAGAGATAGTTCATATTTAAATGATTTCATTGTTTGACTTTCCTGATTTATGTTTAAGTGTTGTTTGGGTTATTCTTGTAAATATCCTATACCCGGATCTGGGGCATTTAGGTAAGTAGCAATAGATCGTGAAAATTGTGTGGTGTATACTGATACGATTAAAGTTATGGCTAGGTTAGGGCGACACATTGGTTGTTTCCGGTGTCCCTTGAGTTAAAGTCAAGGAGAATGATGGGCTGTCGTGTGGTGTCATAAAGCACTAACTGATCGTAGAACCTTAGTTGACACAAAATTAGCCATTAGAAAGTAGGGAGATATCCTGATTTGGTGCAGACTGAAGTTGGTTGATACTCGATTCTACATTCATTGACGTCGGACTCTCGGTATATTTCGGTCACAAATCAGATGCTTGAGCTGAAACAATGCCCGAGAGAAAGATCGGTGATATTGAGACTCCTAGAACCTGGTTACTTTCTTATAGGACAGGTTGAGCCAACTAAAACTTCAAGAGGGTACTTACCTACAACTCTATGCAAGCTTTAAATGTAAGGCCTTGTGTGTTTTGCTTGTGTATGATTAAATTGTTCGAACATAACATCATGCATCATAACATTCATACCATTTCATTGCTACTAACCATTTCAAGGACCAGGGAATTTATCTTTGTTCTGTTTTGCAGACTATGGCCTCCACTCGCAGAAACATTATCCGAGTCAACATTGTAAGGGTACCCCCTTAAATTAAAGAGTTAGTCTCAAGGGTTCTAGAAAGTTCTTCATTTATCAGAAGCCATGGTCGACTGCTCAGTTTGGTTACTCTAGGTTTTGAGGAAGATATGATGAGAGTCCTATTCCAGTTCTTTGACCCTGCACATCATTGGTTCACCTTTCCTGATTATCAGTTGGTACCCACTATGGAAGAGTTCTCTCAACTAATGGGATTACCTATTCTTGATCAGATGCCCTTCACCAGTTTAGAGGAAGCTCCAAAACCAGAAGTTATTACAGCAGCTTTACATCTGAAGCGGTCCGACATTATATCGAATTAGGAAACAAGAAGCGGAGTCAAAGGTTTTGTGGCTAAGTTTCTGTTGGAGAAAGCTCAACTATTCCTAGATTCTATGAGTTTCCACGCCTTTGGGGATATCTTAGCTCTTCTAATCTATGGGCTGGTACTATTCCATAATCCAGACCAACTCATTAATGTGAACGCCGTCAAGATTTTTCTTGCTTGTAATCCTGTGCCTACCTTGCTCGGATACATTCTACATTCTCTTCACAATCGTACTATGAAGAGATGAGGAACTCTCATGTGTTGTATACCTCTACTATCCAGGTGGCTTATTTCGCACCTTCCCCGCTCGGTAATGAAGAATGAACAAGGCTTGAGGTGGTCGCAAAGAATAATGTCCCTTTCTCATACAGATATTTCATGAAGACATCACTATCATTGGTCGCTGTTGGAATTCCCTAATGTTCCACTCCTTGGCATTAGGGGACGTATTACTTATAACCCGTCTTTGGATCTATGTCAGTTTGGTTACGCTCGAAGAGATGGTCCTCATGACGCACTTATCCAGGGTATTATGTTCGATTATGAAAGTGATATTTAAATTTATCATCAGAGGTTTATACGTGCTTGTGGAATGGTAAGCAAGATTGAGAGTAAGGCTTTAGGGCAGAATATTTCCATCCCTCTGGAGCCTTATCTCAAATGGGTATGAGCTCGCGCTTAAAACCTATTGATTCCATACCCAGCTATCTTACCAGTGATCATGGAGCATGTTATTCAAGGAGACGTCTCTCCCACCATCTTCCAACCGAACATGCCTACTGACCTTGAAGAGTTGCAGAAGTCTTGGATTCAACTGAAGTAATAATGAGATACCTTTGAGACTCAATTCTATGCCAGTGAGAAGAAAGTGTTGGAGCTGACAAAGCAACTTCACGAGGAACAGAGTCTTAATGCATACATCAGCACAAAGAGGAAGTGCCCATGGGAGACTTGATTCTTAGATTTTAGGAGTTCATTTTCTCTTTTAGAGTTTTTGTTGTTATTGTAAGCCTAAAAGGAAGTTATAATTTGAACATTTCTAATAAAATCTTTATTTTTTGTTTCCTTTTTGGTTAGCAAATTTAAATCTCCTAAAGTCCTTGAAATCATTGCATTTACATATCATGCATCATTACATAACAGGTTTGTCATAAAGGTTTATCATTTTATCACTGTTTATTTCAGAAAAAAAAAAGGACCTCGAACAAACTGTTAAGCATCTTCAGGCTCAACATGCAGAGTTTCAAGAAACTCTCATGAATTTGGCACAGGGACAGAAATAGTTGTTGGCACTCATCGCCAAGAAAAAGAATACCAAGAAGCCGACTACTCAATGTCATTGTCTTTGGTAAATTAGGTCTGGTTCCTGGTGTAGTCATCCCACCTAAGTTCAAGGTCCTTGTCTTTGCTAAGTACAATGGGGTTTCTTGTCCTAAACTCCATTTGAGGTCGTATGTTAGCCTCACACTACAGAACGGAAGTTATGGGTCCATTTCTTCCAGGAAAGTTTGGCTGGCACTCAACTGGAATGGTTCTATCAGCTAGAGGGAACCAACATTCATACCAGGGAAGACTTGGCTGCTGCTTTCTATAAGCAATATCATAACAATGTTAACCTGGAACCAACTCGAGTGCAACTGCAGAATATGTCCATTCTTTAATTTATTGATCGGGATCTCTTTGTCGGGTTTTACAAAGTTGATTTTGACAGGGGAGAGAATTGAAAGTGGAATTAAAAGTGGGAAGATCCTGATGGCTACATCTTCTAGTGCTATTAAGAAGCCATTTGGAGGTAAAAAGGAAGTCAATGTTGTCTATGGCCACAAGAGTCGTAGTAAAAGTAACTTCCATCATACTGTGGTAGCGGTATTGATATCTAATCTGGCACCTGTTGAACAACAACAGCGGGTAAATCGACGAAGGCCAGACGCTCCACCAAGGAAATTTACTAAAATTGGCATGCCTTTATATTAGGTGTTACAGCATTTGTTGAAGGCTGAACTCATTTCACTACGGGATCCTCCTCAGAATCCCAACACCTCCTCTCCAAAGTATAATCCAAACGTGAGGTGCAATTATCATTCAAATAGTCCTGGTCATGACACCAACAATTGATGGGCCCTGAAGAGAAAGATTCAGGACATGATCGATAATAAAGAAATTGAGTTCGATCCTCCGAAGACCTCAAATGCGATTACCGCGCCTATGCCCAAGCATGACAAGGGCATAAGTGTTGTTGAAGATGTGTTGTATATTACCTATGTAGATGATATGGTTACTCCTCTTTCTACAATTAATAAAATTTTGTTACAGGCTGGTTTATTTCCAGGTTGTGCTGAAGAATGTTATTGTTCAGTGGTGTAACCCAATGGTTTTGGGTTACTAAAGGAAGGCGTTCAGCACTTGATGGACGAACATGTTATTCTAATTGAGAAGATTATGAATTTGTGCCAAGACTTGTCTATTACCATATTCCTCATAGAAAGTTATTCCATGGCATTATGGTTCTGACGTCTATTACCATGGCGTTAAGAAAGAGTTGTCTGATGAAGAGAGTAAAGAAGTTGATCCCAGTATTGTCAATATTGTGGGGACTAGCAAAATTACCAGAAGCGAAAGGATTTTCTCCCCGGAAATCTCTTTGCCTATTCAAGTCACAGCCACCAAGACAACTGTTGAGGCTCAGGGTAAAGAGCCAGTAATAGAGTCGGCCCGGATGGATGCGTAAAAAGAAGCCAAAATCAAAGATACCTCTGAGCAAGATTTGGAAGAAGTCTTGAAGATCATTTGCAGAAGTGACTACAAAATTGTGGAACAGCTGGGGCAAAGCTCGTCTAAAATCTCCATGATGTCTTTGTTGCTGTGGGCTGATGACGTGAGATGGCTCGTTTGATATCTGCTAGCGGGTGGCAGAAGGCAGACGACTTAGAAGCAAACGAGTTTCTCCGTGCCCAGGTTATTCGCGGCGACCGGGTACGCGTGGCGTGGGATCTTATAACCGTGCTTGGGCATTTTTTTACTTCCCTTTCCCTCCCCATATGTCTCCATTGAATGCAGGGGAACTATGTTGGCCCATGTGTTGATTGATACATGATCTTCTCTAAATGTTCTACTAAAGGACACTCTCTACCGATTAGATTGTGAAGGGGTTGTGCTGAAGCCCAGCAATATCATAGTTCGAGCCTTCAACGGATTGAAAATGATGGTGCATAGACAAGTGGACCTCCCAGTCAAGGTGGGTTCACAGATTTTTGAATCCATATTCTATGTGATGGACATCCGGCCGGCTTACTCTTGTTTATTGGGATGCCCTTGGATCCATGGGGCAGGTGATGTCACCTCTACCTTGCACCAGAAGATAAAGTATCCGGTAAAAGGGAAAGTTGTTACTGTCTGTGGGGAGGAGGAATACATGGTCAGCCATCTCAATTTGTTTGGATACATGGAGATGGACGGAGAATTTATTGAAACACCATGTCAAACCATTGAAGTGATTTCTCCTACTACTGTTGAAGACGTTTCTGCCATTCCGAAGATCACCAAAACTCCTCACAAGATGGCCTCCTTGAAAGATGCTAAGGCTTCTATTGAAGAAGGTTTTAATACTATTTGGGGTCAGCTTCCTGATATCCCTTATAAATCTAACAAGTATGGTCTGGGCTTTACTGCAGAAGGTCAGGGGGCTGTTCTTCGTGCTCGTCCTGGGAGACCTCTATTCCGTATCACCAATAACAAAGTTAATGCTATAGAGGATGCAAACATTGATTGTGACTTCAACAGTTGGATATTCCCTACCGTTGGTGATGGACTGGATAACTGGAAGACATAAGACATCTTTCTAATCTCCTTTAGTCAAGAGTAATATCTATATTCTTGTCTTATTGTGTTCAAAAGTTTTTGGTTATGTAATAAACAATGACATTAAAACGCTGTGTCTTACACGGGGCGCAATGGTTCATCTTTTAAAGGGTTGATAATTCATAAACATTTGTTCATTCAATAAAAACATTGGACACAAATTTTGTGATCTCTGCCTTTCATTTATCTTTTTTCATTTTCAAATAGCTATGTGTTCTTACACTCACCCACACACTATATTGCAGACCCTCGTCCACTCTGGATCTTGTCGATAATGATTATGCTATTGCCGCATATGACTTTAAAAATCTGATCTACCAAGCCGAGGACGAAGGTGAGGAAGATTGTGAAATACCTAGAGAACTTGCCAGGCTATTGATACAAGAAGAAAAGGCTATCCAACTGCATGAAGAGCCTGTCGAAGTGGTGAACTTGGGTACCGAGACAGACAAGCAAGAGGTCAAGATCGGCGCTAACTTAGAGAGGAGTGTCAAAAGCAAGTTAATCCAGATGTTGCATGAATGTGTTGAAATCTTCGCTTTATCATACGAAGACATGCCAGGGCTCGATACCAATATTGTGGCTCACTGTATCCCAATGAAAGATGGATGTGCTCTGATAAAACTGAAGGTTCGTCGTATGCGTCCTGAAATGTCAGAAAAAATCAAATTCAAGGTAATGAAGCAATTCAACGCAAGTTTCTTAGCAATAATGTCATATCCTCAATGGGTTGCTTATGTTGATCCGGTGCCAAAGAAGGACAGAAAGGTACGTATGTGTGTAGATTACAGGGATCTGAACAGGGCAAGCCCCAAAGATGACTTCCCACTACCACATATCAATGTTTTGGTCGATAACACCGCTCAGCACAAGGTATTCTCCTTCATGGATGGCTTCTCGGGTTATAATCAGATCAAGAAGGCGCCTGAATACATGTAGAAAACTACCTTTGTCACACAGTGGGGCACTTTATGCTACAAAGTTATGCCCTTTGGGTTGAAGAGCACTGGGGCGACTTATCAGCGTGTCATGGTAGCCTTATTTCATGACATGATTCACCATGAAATAGAGGTCTATGTTGACGACATGATATCCAAGTCACAAAATGATGAAGACATCTTGATCACCTGCACAAACCATTTGAAAGACTGGGGAAGTGTATAAACTAAGGTTAAACCCAAACAAGTGCACCTTTGGGTGAGATCCGGTAAACTCCTGGGTTTTTTTGTCATTGGTAAGGGTATTGAGGTTGATCCAGCAAAAGTTAAATCCATTCAAGAGATGCCAGTTCTTCGTACCGAGAAGGAGGTCAGAGGTTTATTAGGATGGTTGAATTACATTGCCCATTTCATTTCTCATATAACTGCTACTTGTGAGCCAATCTATAAGCTGCTGAAGAAAGATCAAGTGGTAAAATGGAACGACGACTGTCAAATAGCTTTTGATAAAATTAAAGAGTACTTACAAGAACCTCTGATTTTGATGCCATCAATTGAAGGACGACCACTAATCATGTACTTAACAGTGCTAGAGAACTCAATGGGGTGTGTACTGGGGCAACATGACGAGTCTGGTCGAAAAGAGCATGCAATATACTACCTTAGCAAAACGTTTACCGACTGTGAAACAAGATATTCACTGCTCAAGAAAACTTGCTGCACTTTGGCATGGGCTGCTCACCGACTAAGACAGTATATGTTGACCCATACTACCTTGTTGATCTCTAAAATGGACCCCATCAAGTACATATTCAAGAAGCCAGCTATCTTCGGAAGAATAGCTCGATGGCAAATGGTCTTAACAGAGTATGACATTCATTACACCACTCAAAAAGCCATCAAAGAAAGTGTACTAGCCGACCATTTGGCGCATCAAGATGTAGGCAAGTATCAGTCTATGAATTTTGAATTCCCAGACGAGAACATTATTCTAGTAACAGATTATGAAGAAGCTGGACCGTATGAAGGACCAGAGCCAGGATCCTGATGAACTATGGTTTTTGATGGAGCTTCTAATGCACTCGGCAACAGAATCGGTGTTGTGATTATCTCCCCCGCAGGTTTCCATACACCCTTCACCGCCAGACTTTGCTTTGACTGCACCAATAATATGGTTGAATATGAAGCGTGCATCATAGGTCTTAGGGCTGCTATTGACCTAAGAACCAAGTTCTTAAGTATATATGGAGACTCATCTTTGGTGATCAGCCAAGTTAAGGGATATTGGGATACGAAGCACTCGAATCTTATTCCTTATAAAGAGCATGTGTTAACCATGATTTCGTATTTCAAGGAGATTACCTTTGAACACATACCAAGAGAAGAGAATTAGTTGGCCGACACATTAGCTACCATGTCGTCCATGTTCAAGTTCAGATGGGACAATGAGGCTTCCAGAATTATAATTGAAAGAATCAACAAACCGGCACACTGCTGTGAAATTGACATTGATGGAGTAGAGGAAAAACCCTGGTTTCATGAGGAGAAAAGGTATATGGAGGCTCAAGAATACCCAAAAGGAGCATCTATCAATGATAAGAAATTCCTACGGAGGTTCTTGGCAAAGTTGTTCTTAAGCAATGGAACATATACAAGCGCAATCATGATTCGACTCTGCTTCGTTGTGTAAACAAGAAAGAAGCAGAAGAGATTATGCAATATATGCATGAAGGCGTCTTTGGTACTCACTCCAGTGGGCATACCATGGATAAAAAGATCTTAAGAGCTGGTTACTATTGGTTGACTATGGAAACTGATTGTCACCACCACTTGCAAACTTGTCATAAATGCCAAATTTATGTTGATAAAGTTCTTGTACCTCTAGTAGCTTTGAATGTCATGACTGCTCCTTGGTCGTTTGCAATGTGTGGAATTTATATGATTGGAGAAATCAAGCCTACTTCCTCTAACGGCCACCACTTAATCCTCGTCGCCATTGATTACTTTAAAAAATGGGTTGAAGCTGCCTCATTTGCCTATGTTACCAAGAATGTGGTCGCCCGATTCATCAAGCACAACCTGATTTGTCGGTATGGCATCTCCGAGAGGACTATCACATACAATGGTACCGATCTCAACAATATAATGATCACTAAGCTTTGCACGTAGTTCTAGATCAAGCATCACAACTCTTCTCTGATCTTCTCCGCCAATAAGAACATCGAGAAGATCATAAAGAAGATGGTTATGACATACAAAGATTGGCATGAGATGTCACTGTTTGCTCTCCATGGCTACCTCACTTAGGCTAGAACATCAACTGGGCAACCCCATTCTCACTGGTCTATGGTATGGAAGTCTTCCTACTTATCGAGATTCAGATTCCTTCTCTAAGAATCATGAAAGATGCAGACTTGGATGAAGGCGAGTGGGTTCATACCAGGTTGGATCAGTTAAATCTAATCGACAAGAAAAGGCTTGCGGCTGTCTGTCATAGTCAGATGTATCAGAAGCGTATGATCAAGCCATTCAATAATAATATCAAGCATCGGGTATATCAAGCTGGTGACTTGGTAATAAAGCGCATCATTCTTCCACAGGGTGATCCCAGGGGAAAATGGACTCCCACTTACGAAGGGCCATTTGTAATCAAAAAATCATTTTCTGGCGGAGCTATGATACTGACCATTATGGACGGTGAAGATTTCCCGCACCCTGTGAATGCGGATATAGTCAAAAGATACTATGCATAAAGATGACTCGCTAGGTAGACTGGCCTTGGAAAAAATAAGGGTATCCCAGCGAACCAAAAAGGTTGTGGAAAAAATCAAGGATATATATGAAAAGACTGTACACCCGGCAAGTCAAAAACCTGAAAAGACGGCTTGGACAAAAAAGGGTATCCCAATGGACTAAAAACCCGAACGGACGGTCCAAGAAAAAATTAGGGATTAAAGTGTACGGATATGTCCCCATTGGATCACTTACGGCAAGCTTTATTACCAAAGTTAGAGTTCAAACGGTACAGATCAATTCACTCACTTTCTTCTGACAGAAAAGTATGAGATGCTTAAAGACGTAGGGGCGATAGCAGAGTTGGAACCCGATGATATTATTCCCACATAGATATTATCTTGTTCACACTTTGTATTCTCTTCATTTCATGACGATTTCCCCTTATTGGGATCTCTATCTCTTTTTACAAAATCGCCTGTTTATGGGCAAAATATCAACGAAATACAAATTCAATTTCAAAATTCAAACTCTTTGTTTTTACTTTTTCTGTTTTGTTTGCAAGACATCCAAATGGCTAAGATTGAATAAGCATGTGCATATGAATACAATTGACTGTTAACAAATGCATAAAAACAGGAATAAATGTTTACTCAGGACTCTAGAGTTTGGATAACGTCCAAGCCTTCCACAAATCCCCACGGAGCCACTTCCATAAGATTATCCCTACAAAGTAATCTTCACAAGTTCATACATTCCTTGAAATTTCCTCGGCAGTTTGCTCTGGCAGATAAAGGAGTATAGTCTTCTTCCCAACATTATCACCCATCTAAGGAATCCCAATCATTACAGTTTATGGAAATTCTTCTCCCCGACCGAGTTTTCAAAACTGTAAAATCCCCTATAGACTACTTCTCTCCAACAAAGCTCATTCTCCTCAGCAAGGAGTTTCCCTCAGTAGAGTATTCCTCCATCAACAGGGTTTACTTCCCCAATGGAGTTCAAATTCCCATCAACAAGGTTTATTTCCCCAACAGGGTTTATTTCCCCAGCAAAGTTCAAATCTCCCCAGCTTAAGTCTGCTTCTACCACAGATTATCGACAAGATTCTTGTCTCCAGCAAAAGACAACCCGAATTGTTATCCTTAGAGATTTGCTGCAAATATGAAACCAGACCAGATATCTCTCAAACTGTATCCTCCTCAGACGAGTCAAAAGGTTATCGATCTATTTAATCCCTAGTAAGGGTATACAAGAACTATAACTCCTAGTAGATCAAGGATAAACCAAAGTTTTGAACTCTTCTCCCCCCAAGCAAAAATCAACATTCCCTAGAGGAGTTTCCTCGAATAGAGAGTAGGAATCCCCAGTGGAAACAGTCCCCAGAAGATCGAAGATACACATACTCTTCATCTCAGCAACAACCAGAGATTCACTTTCCTTACACAAAAATGTTGCTCGAGTTTACAAATACACTTCAATAACATTTCACATTCATACATAATTTGCGAACATCATATGCATACAAAACGCATATAACACAGTGTAATGCGGTGGGAGAAATGACTTGGTTGTTTTGCGTTTTATTGCAAATGTTGCAGATAGCAAGAGTCGCCACCGACTTTTCTTTTATCCAATAAAGGAAAGGGTGAAAAGAACAGGAAAGACCTTTTGAGAATTTTCTTGAGTTCGGGGGGCAGGTTATGAAAAGGGAAGGTGTTAGAACCCTTTTCATCCGTAGTTATCTACGGGATCTTAATTGCTAGCTCACTTTATAATGCTTTGTGTTTTGTGTAAGTTTGAAAATATTTTGAAAACGCCTTCGTATGACAAACTTTGCAATGATTCTCATATCACTGAGAATGTATAAAAAGTGTTGGTTTTAAAATTATTTGTTGAAAAGGGAATGTTTTGAAAGATGTTTTGAAGATGCCAATGTAAGGAAATTTTGTAATGATTCTCGTATCGTTTAGAATGTATACAAAATGTTTGTTTTGAAAAGTGTTTTGAAAGTGTGAGGTGTAAATGGTTTTTTTTATGAGCAAGCAATTACGAGCAATCTACATACTCAAAAAGTCTTTGTTCTTTTCCTCCTCCTTTAGATAGTGCTATTTTACCATTGATTGGGAGAGAGTCATATCATTGGATGTGAGGGACGGGCGTGGGTCATCGTACAGTCATAAAAGGAAACTTCTAAGATGTTTTAGCAATTGTCGTTAGGGTCTAAGATCGTTTACCGAAGGCAACAATTGAAGGGTCATCGAGGGACTATGATCTTTTAATCAAGGGTCTTTGCTAAAACATCGCACGTTTGAGGGACATGACTGTTTTTATCTGAGGCAATAAGTGTGGGTTACGCTAGAGGTGTATGTGTGTAAAGTGTATTGATTTCATGTATTTTATCTTAAATTAGGATTGTCTAATGTTCGATTTTAGTCTTGTCATGCAAACCCTAATTACTAGCAATAATAAGGAAAACGATAAATTGTGGAATTTAAATGTCCTACGCTATTACAACGCTTTGGGAATGGGCGGTAAATTTGTGAATAGGGGAAGAAAGCAATAAAGCTTAATTATCTATTACAAACCATATACATGAATAATCATAAAATGTAAAAATGTAAAAGGAGGAGAAGGAAATTGTTTTTAGGGTTTTTGATGAAAAAAAGGTTTTAGTAATTAACCTAATTAAACTAATTAAATTTAATTACAAGAAAAGTTAATTAATTATTTAACAAAATCTAAAATCTAATTTAATTAAAATTAAAAAGAAAAATAAAACCTAAGTCTAAGTAATTTGTTTAGAAAACAATTTGAATATTAATATTAATTAAGAAAATGTTTTACAATGTAAAAGAAAAATAATAAAAATTAATTTAATAAAAATAAAATAAAATGCTTAAATTAAATTATTTAAGAAAAATGTATGTTTTTGGTTTTCTTTTTTGGTTTAGATAAAATAAATATATAAATGAAAATATAAAAGAAATGAAAATAATTGGGCTAGGTGTTAAGAAGTGATCAGGGGGTTAAAAAAAGAAAACACGCCCAAATCATGTTTTTGTTTTGAATCAGAAAATAAAGAAAATAAGAAGTGGGCTTGCGCAAGATATAGTAAATATGGGTGAGAAATTAAAAACAATCCAGGCTCAGAACAAAGTCCAACGCCTGTTTTGGATCATATATGGCCAGCCTTCTGAGGTGCATCATACGCTTGCTTTGTGGTTTGTTGGATGAGATCTTATGATAATCCTATGGTGAAGTAATAAAGGTACATGATGGACTCAAAGAAGCCATGCGCACCAAATCTGCAAAAAAATATGTGAAAAAATACAAAAGGGTACCATTGGGGCTCGAACCTAGGTCCCTATAGAGTAATTCCTTATACGCGTGCGCTCTACTACTGGGGTGGCTGTTTCATCCGTTAGTAATACAACTTGCACTAAATATAAAATAAACGCATTTCTGAATTTAAAAATGACTTCATCTTCAACCTTGCGCGCGCAGAGAAGAACACCACCATGGCCAAAACTGTAACTTCTTCATTTCTCAACCATTTTCAAAATTGTAAACATGAAAGTTGTTCCATTTTTCTCCACGAATTCAACCATATAAATAACTAAAGCTATAAGTCAAAGATGAACATGAATTTTGTTTGGTACCAAATAAAACCTAATTTTTTCAGAAAGTTCAAACTTAAGATTCGCATCACTCAGGCAACATAAATGAAAACTAAAGGCGTGGTTAGCTTCAGGGCTATGATGACTACATTTTCATTCGCAAAGTAACCATTAATGATGCTTATAGTGAGAGTTCAAATTTGAAAAACTTACCTCAAAACAGGAAATCGTGTATGGATTTTGAGCACCCCTAGAAGTGTTGTGATGATCTGGATAGCTTCATTGGACTCCTATGAAGCTAATGCAACTCTTACTTTATGTTGAAAGTGCCTGAATCGTGCTGGAGAAGTCAAGTTGCAGGTTATTTTTTTTGAGTTTGGAAGATGTTGAAATTGGATTTATAGTTATGAAACAATGATGGGGATGAGTTGTATATGATGTATGGAAGCTTTGTGATTGATTTAGAGAGGAAACGCACGAGTTGATTGTGAGTTTGAAGTTTTTGGCCAGAACTTGCAACAATGGAGGTTTGTGTGTAAGTTATGAGTTTTAGGGAGTTTGAGGGTGTTTCAAGGCTTGTAAAATCTTGTTATGGCTTGCAAATAACCTCTCTATTTATATAGTAAAGGTTTTAGGACTTGAAGTAATCAGAATCAAGAAATCACATGTTATTATTTTGAAACTTGTTTTCGAAGCAACTTTGACAAACATAGTTTCAATGCATAATACAAGCAAGGTATGAGTAGTTAGAGGATCTAGAAAAGTTTCTTATGGCTTTTAAATTGTGTGGGATCAGAAGGAACAAGTGCAAAGCTCAAGGAGAGTGGACTTTGTGATTAAAGCCACTTTTCCAAAATGGCAATGTTGCCTTTGTGCCAAAAATGGATTAATCACCTGGACAATGGCTCAAATGCTTGGACAATAGCTCAATCAGTTGTGTAAACAATTAAGTATGGAGTTATTTGCAAGTTATAATCCTACAAAGCAAGATTTATGCAGCATGGCTTGAGATTTGACCAAGTGTTCTTCATCAAAATAACCTGAAATTCAAGAATGGATGCCCAACTTCTTCTCTTCGATTCTCCTAGCTCAAGCATGATCTCTTCAAGTTCTTAGACATTTTGGAAAGCTTGAAATATTGTCTACAACCTTCATGTTGACCATTTTGTCTAAATCAACTTGGAACCTGGTGAAAAAATGCCAAGAATTTGGGACAAAAAATCTGCCTAACTTGATGAAAATTTCACCAAGTGTTTTTGATAAAAAGTCATGACTTCATGAGCCCGTATCTTCAAATCTAATCATTTTTTAACATCAACCCTAAGGGACAAAGTTGTAGAATTCATAAAGATCTACAACTTTCATGTTAAAGGTTTTCCTTGAATCATCTTGCATCTTAGTGAAAAATGGTCATGAAGTAGTGAAACTATCAAGTGTAAAAACACTTAGAATTTTTCTAAGTATTGAAAACATTGACTTTTTGTGGACTTTCTTGACTTTATTGATTATTTATGATCAAGTTTGATATTTTTGAATGCCTTGATGAATCTTTATCTTTGAAATTCAATGTTGACCAAAAAGTCAAAGTTTGACTTTTTGTGTATCAGTTGACTTTTCATCAATTGATCAAATTTCAACTATTAATACATTGATCTTGAGAAATGATTTAAGCCATGAAATTAGGTCAACATGTTGTGTTTTAGTCCTTGAGATCATGCTTCAATCCATTAGGTCATGTACTAGGTCAAAATTCACTGATCAGTCATTCTCGGTCAAAACCCTAATTTTGATAATTTTGCCCCTTTGATGATTTGAATGTTTTTCTTGAGGAATTGTGACCAGCCCTTCATAAATTGATGAATATGACCTCAAAATGTTGATGTTGGCATACAATCATGAAGTTTGACTATATATTGACCATAGTTAACTTTGTACCCAATACAGCTGATTTTCAGTCATCTAAGCAATTGATTGAGCAAATTTGTGATGCAAGGCTTGAAACTTGGTATGAGTAATCTTTAAGACCTATAATGAACCATGAAAGTAACTTGAAGTATTAAAATTTCATTTATCCTTGATAAAACCAAAACCCTAATTTGCGGGCTCAGTGCTTAGGAGGTGAGCTTGTTTGATCAATTCTTGAGAAATCTTGAGCCTTTGAGATCTTTTGTGAGAAATGTCTTGAGAAAAGAGAGGGAAAATTTTGGGGTAGAACAGCTGCCATTGTTCATCTTCTTAAACCTGAAGAGTTAGACTGTCTTGTCTGCCGTTCGTGACTTGAAGGTAGAAGACGATTGAACACTTAAGTGCCCAAAAATTTGCACTCGCTTGTGCACGAAGTAAAACTGTTTGTTGATTATATTCCGAATGGGCTTAGAGATGCCATTTGGATAGATGATGGAGAGTCGTCGTAGATGGGCTTAAAGATGCCATCCAAATTAACTATTCATAGAAATATCAGAACAAGTCTACGCTTGACTGTAATTGAAGAAGTATCAGAATAAATCTTTGGTTGATTTAATATGAGCAAAAAAAGGTCTACTGAGAGAAATATAAAAATAAATCTTTGGTCAATTTAATCTGATCCAGTAGAGGTCTTTAAATATTTAACTGGAAGAATTATCAGAGTAAATCTTTGGTCGATTTAATCTGAGCCATAAAAGGTCTATTGATAAGAATAAATTTTTGGTCGATTTAATCTGAGCCAGCAAATGTCTTTAAGTCTTTAACTAAGATAAGTATCTGAATAAATATTTGATTGATTTAATATGATCCAGAACAGGGTCTACTGAGAGAAGTATCAGAATAAATCTTTGGTCGATTTAATCTGAGCTAGCAGATGTCTTTAAATCTTTAAAGGTGTCAGAATAAATCTTTGGTCGATTTAATCTAAGCCAGAAAAAGCTCTACTGAAAGAAGTATCAGAATAAATCTTTGGTTGATTTAATCTGAGCCAACAAATGTCTTTAAATCTTTAACTAAGAGAAGTATCAGAATAAATCTTTGGTCGATTTAATCTGATCTAGAAAAAGGTCTACTGAGAGAAGTATCAGAATAAGTCTTTGGTCGATTTAATCTGAGCCAGTAGATGTCTTTAAATATTTAACTGAGAGAAGTATCAGAATAAATCTTTGGTCGATTTAATCTCAGCCAGAAAAAAGTTCTACTGAGAGAAGTATCAGAATATATCTTTGGTCGATTTAATCTGAGCCAGCAGAGGTCTTTAAATTTTTAACTGAGAGAAGTATCAGAATAAATCTTTGGTCGGTTTAATCTGAGCCAGAAAAAGGTCTACTGAGAGAAGTATCAGAATAAATCTTTGTTCGATTTAATCTAAGCCAACTGATGTTTGAAGGGAGTATCCATCATGTAGATATATGCCCTTTCTTGTTTCAGAAATTAATCTGGAACTGTTGAAAATTGTTGATGATATTCATCTGTTAATTGATCTTTCCTGAAAAGGTAAAGACTTAGTTGTATGCAATGTCATGATGTATGAAATGCATTGCATAATGATGTTCTCAAAATAAATGAGATTGTGTTATATGCGTTTCGTATGCATAGGCTATGATGTATGAACGCAAAATGTTGTTGAAGTGTATTTGTAAACCCGTGCAGAATCTTATCTGGGAAAATAAGTCCCTGACCATTGCTGGGGATGAAGAGTATGTGCATCTTCAATCTTGTATAGAATGCTTCTGTTGGGGATTCCTGACTGTTGTTTGAGGAAACTTTGCAGGGGGAATGTTTGACTTCCGCTTAGGGAGTTTGGGAACATTGGTCGTCCATTGCTCTATTGAGCAATTTATTTCTTATGTACCCTGGCTGGGGTTAAAAGAAATGGTTAAACTTATGACTCGTCTGAGGAGGATAATTCTTTTATATACCCTGATTGGGGATTAAAGAGATAGATAAGCCTATGGCTCGTCTAGGGAAGATAAAGTTTGATTGATATCTGGTCTAGTTCCAAGTTTCGTAGCAACTCTCTGGGGATAGTAGTGACTTCTCTGGGGAGAGGAATTTTGCCAGTGATTAGTAGTAGTCGGGGGAATTGACTCAAGTTGAGGAGACTTGTAATCTGTTAGGGAAATAAACCCTGTTGGGGAAATAAACCTTGTTGTTGAAGAAATGCTCTACTGAGGAAACAAACTCTCCCGGGAATTTGAATTTGCTAAAGAGAAGAAATTTGCAGGAGTTTTATAGTTATCAAGCTCAACTGGGGAAGAGAATTTCCATGAACTATACTGATTGGAAACTCCGTAGGTTGGTGATATTACCAGGAAAGAGATAGTACTCCTTTGTTTACTAGAGCGATCTACCGGGGAGATTACGGGGAATGTACCCTTATTTGTGAAGACTACTCTGTGGGGATAGTCTCTTTGAAGTAGCTCTGTGGGGATAATTGGACAGCTTGAGCGTCATCTCAGTTTCTAGAATCTTGAGTAAATGCTTATTCTTCTTCTTATGCATAATACTTGTTAACAGTTAATCATGTTCATATGCATATGTTCATTCAATTTATTCATTGGACGTTTTTGCAAACAGAATAGAAAAAACAAAATTTTGGACTTTAAAGTATATTTGTATTGATAATTGGCCTATAAATAGGCGATTTTGTACAAAGAGACAGAAATCCTACTAAGATGAAGTCATCATGAAATGAAAAGAGTACAAAGTGAAAACAAATATATATATATATATATATATATATATATATATATATATATATATATATATATATATATATATATATATATATATATATATATATATATATATATATATATATATATATATATATATATATATATATATATATATATATATATATCCATGTGGAAGTGATCTCATTGGGTTCCCAAACTCTACTATTTCCCCTATGTCTTCGAGCATCTCGTCCCTTGCGATTGGAAGAAGTTGATCGAACCATTTGAACTTTCGACTTTAGTAATAAAGCTTGCATGTAATTGATCTAACGGGACATAATCGTACGCTTTTAATCCATAAATTTTGCCTAGACCTCCCTTTCAGGTTTTCAGTCCACCAGGATACCCTTTTTTGCCAAAGCCGCCCTTTCAGGTTTTTGACTTGTCGGGTGTACAATCTTTTGTATATATCCCTTATTTTTTCCCGAACCCTTTTGGTTCTTCGGGATGCCCTTATTTTTTTCCTAGGTATGTCAACCTAGCAGGTCATTCTTATGCGTAGTATTTTTTGACTATGTCTGCATTCACATGGTGCGAGAATTCTTCGTCGTCCATAGTGGTTAGCATCATAGAACCGCCCGAGAATACTTTCTTGAAAACAAATGGCCCTTCATAGGTGGGATTCCATTTGCCTCTCGGATCACCTTGTGGTAGTATGATGTGCTTTATTACCAAGTCACCAGCCTGGTATACCCGATGCTTGATCTTTTAGTTGAATGCCTTGATCATATGTTTTTGATAAATTTGACTGTGACAGACAGCAGCCAGCCTCGTTTCGTCAATTAAATTCAACTGATCTAACCTTGTATGAATCCATTCGTCTTCGTCTGAGCCTACTTCTTTCATAATCCTTAGAGAAGGAATTTGAACTTCGACATGCAGGACAACATCCATGCCATAGACCAAAGAGAAATGGGATTCCCCAGTTGATGTTCGTGCCGAAGTACGATAACCATGAAGAGAAAATGGTAACATCTCATGCTAATATTTATAGGTTACCACCATCTTTTGCACAATCTTCTTTATGTTCTTGTTGGTGAATTCTATTGTGCCATTCATCTTAGGTCTGTATGGAGAAGAGTTGTGATGCTTGATCTTGAACTGCATGCAGAGTTCACTGATCATGCCATTGTTGAGGTTGGTACCATTGTCAGTGGTAATCCTCTCAGGGATGCCATATCTACAAATAAGGTTATGCTTGATGAAACGGGCCACGACGCTCATGGTAATTGAGGCAAATGAAGTTGCTTCAACCCACTTGGTAAAGTAGTAAATGGAGACAAGAATGAAACGATGCCCATTAAAGACAGTAGGCCTGATTTCTATGATCATGTCGATACCCCACATCGCAAATGGCCAAGGAGCAGTCATGACATTCAAAGGAACTGGAGGCACATGAACCTTATCAGCATAAGTTTGGAACTTATGGCAAGTCCTCTTGTGGTGGTGACAATCAGTTTCCATGGTCGACCAATAGTAGCCAGCTCTCTGGATCTTCTTGGCCATAGTATGTCCACTATATTGAAATCCAAAGATAACTCCGTGCATGTCCTCCATAATCTTCTATGCTTCCTTCTTGTCCACACAACGAAGCAGAGTTGAATCATGGTTGCGTTTGTACAAAATCCCATTGCTTATGAAGAACTTGGCTGAGAACCTCCACATGAACTTATTGTCATTGACGGGCGCCCCTTCAGGATACTCTTGAGCTTCGAGATATCTTTTCACGTCATGAAACCAAGGCTTCTCCTCTACATCATCAGTGTCAATCTCATAGTAGTGCGCTGGTTCTTCAAATCCTATGACAGTAATTCTAGGAGCTTTGTTGTCCCATTTGACTTTGAACATAGATGACATTGTAGCTAAGGCATCTTCCAACTAATTTTCTTCCCTCATAATATGTTCAAAGATGACCTATTTAAACCACGAGATCATGGTTAGCACAAGTTCTTTATAAGGGATAAGATTTAGATGTTTGGTATCCCATTCTCCTTTAATTTGACTTATCACCAAGGCTGAGTCTCCATATACACTTAAGAATTTGATTCTTAGGTCAATAGTAGATTTAAGACCCAAGATGCACGCCTCGTACTCAGCCATGTTGTTGGTACACACAAAGCAAAGTCTGTCAGTAAAGGGTGTATGGAAACCTTTCGGGGCGTTGGAAGCTCTATCAAAAACCATAGTCCATCGGGATCCTTTCTCAGGTCCTTCATACGGTCTGGGTTATTCACCATGTATTACTAGCATAATACTCTCGTCCAGGAATTCAAAGTTCATGGATTGGTAATCATCCACAGCTTGATGATCCAAATGATCTTCCAGTACACTTCCTTTGATTGTTTTTTGTGTAGTGTATTGAATGTCGTATTCAGTTAAGATCATTTTCCATTGAGCTATTCTTTCGGAGAGAGCTGGCTTCTCGAAGATGTACTTGATGGGATCCATCTTAGAGATCAACATAGTAGTATGAGTTAACATATACTAACTTATTCGACGAGCAGACCATGCCAAAGTGTATCAAGTTTTCTCGAGCAATGAATATCTTATTTCACAGTCCATAAACTTTTTGCTAAGGTAGTATATTGCGTGCTCTTTTCGACCAGGCTCGTCATGTTGCCCCAGCACATATCCCATTGAATTCTCTAACATGGTTAAGTACATGATCAAAGGTCTTCCTTTGACTGGTGGCATCAAAATTGAAGAGTGGCTCACAAGTAGCAGTTAAGTGAGAGATGAATCAGGCAATGTAGTTGATTCGTCCTAAGAAACCTCTAACCTCCTTCTCAGTACGAGGAGATGGCATTTCTTGGATATTTTTAAATTTATAAGGATGGACTTAAATACCTTTTCCACTAACGACAAATCCTACGAGCTTACCATACCTTACCCCAAAGATGCATTTCTGGATTCAGCATCAGCTTGTATTTCTTCAGCCTGTCAAATAGTTTCTGAAAATGAATAAAGTTCTCTTCCACAGTTTGTGATCTCCCGATCATGTCATCCATATAGACTTCTAATTCATGATGGATCATGTCATGAAATAAAGCCATCATAGCCCGTTGATAAGTTGCGCCTGCATTCTTCAGCCCAAAAGGCATGACCTTATAACAGAAGGTGTCCTACTGTGTGACAAAGGTAGTTTTCTCCATGTCTTCAGGTGCCATTTTGATTTGGTTGTACCTGGAGAAGCCATCCATGAAGAAGAATACCTTGTGTTGAGCGGTGTTGTCAACCAAGACATCAATATGTGGTAGTGAGAAGTCGTCTTTGGGGCTTGCCCTATTTAAATCCATATAGTATACACACATACGGACCTTGTCGTCTTTCTTCGACACTGGAACAACATTTTCAACCCATTGGGGATACAAAGTTACTGCCAAGAAACCTGCATTGAATTATTTCATTACCTCAGCCTTGATCTTCTCAGACATATCAGGACGCATGCGATGAACCTTTTGTTTGATCGGAGAACAACCCTCTTTCATTTGCAGACGATGGACCACGATATTAGTATCGAGCCCTGGCATGTATTTGTATGACCAAGCAAAGACCTTAACATATTCTTGCAACATTTGTACCAATCTTCTCTTGACACTGTCTTCCAAGTTGGAGCCAATCTTGACTTCTTTCTTATCTTCCTCAGTACCCAAGTTTATCACTTCGACCGATTCTTTGTGCGGTTGGATAGCCTTTTCCTCTTGTATCGGGATTCTGGCGAGTTCTCCAGGTATCTCACAATCTTCTTCACCTTCGTCTTCGGCTTGATAGATTGGATTTTCGAAGTCATAAACGTCAATAGCAAAAATTTTGTCAATGAGATCCGGAGTGGATGTGGATCTGCAAATGTGTGTGTGTGCATGTAAGGTCATATGGCTATTTTGAAAAATGCAGTAAAGTAAAAGAAAGAGAAGGAGCGCAAAAATTGAATGCAAAATCATCCAATGTTTTCATTAAATGGGCATATGATATATGAAATGACAACCCTTAGCAAATGGACCATTGTGCCCCGGGAAAGGCCCATGATTTAAAGTCATTGTTTTAAACAGAAATTATACAGACAAACTTCTTAAAGCAATAAAAATAGGAAATAGCAATTACTCCTGGCTGAAGGATATTGAGATGAAGTCTTTCGCCTTCGAATTGTTAAGTCCACCATTAGTAGTTGGGAATATCCAGTCGTCCAAGTCACCATCACTATCAGTGTATCCCAAAGAATTGAATTCATTGTTGCTAATACAGAGAGATGGCCCTCCATCACGAACACGTCGAACCTCTTTCTGAGCCTTTGAAGTAAAACTCAACCTAAATTTTTCAGATTTGTAGGGGATATCAGGAATTTGTCCCCAGATAGTGCATCCTCCATCTTCTACAACAGCCCTAGCATCTTTTTAAGAGGCCATTCTTGGTTGGTTTTTAGAGACCTCAGGAATAGTAGCTTTAGCAACAACAATCGTCGGAGGGATTACCTCAAATGCTTGACAGGGGGTTTCAATGAATTCTCCATCCATTTAAATATATTTGAACAAATTCAAATGACTGACCATATATTCTTCCTTTCCACAGACTGTGATGATCTTTCCTTTCATTGGGTAATTCAGCTTTTGATGTAATGTAGAGGTAACGGAACCTGTCCCATGAATCCATGGGCGTCCGAGTAAGCATGAATAGGTCGGGAGGATATCCATTACATAGAATGTAGAGTTGAAAACTTGATATCCCACCTTGATCGGAAGATCAATCGAAGGCTCTTACCACAATATCGCTGGGTTTCAGCACCAGCCCTTCACAGTTCAGTCTATCTAAAGCACCTTTGCGCAAAACATGTAGGGAGGACCCAGTATCTACTAACACATGCTCCAGAGTGGTGCCTTTGCATTCAATAGAGATGTGCAGAGCCTTGTTATGATTCTTCCCCGTCGGAGTTAAATCCACATCAGAAAATCCCAATCCATTATCAGCAGTTAGGCTTGCTACACAATTCTCAAATTGATCAGCAGTGGTCTCTTGTGGTACATGGACATTCTTAAAAAATTTCAACAGAGCTTGGCCATGTGCTTCGGAGCACAACAACAAGGACAACATGGATATCTTTGAGGGTGTCTGCCCCAGTTGCTCCCCTATTTTGTAGTCACTGTTTCAGAAAATATTTAGAATTTCCTCCATCTCTTGTCTAGATGGGTCTTTAATTGTAGCATCTCTAGATGGTGCCTCCATATGGAAAGGCTCAGTAACTTTCTCTTTACCTTGGGTATCAACAGTTGGTCTAGCAGTAGGAATACGAACAGGTGTTGTAGTAGTTGTTGGAGGAGAGATCTCTGGAGAGAAGATCCTTCCTGTCCTAGTGACCTTACTAGTTCCCGAAATGTTTGTAATTTCAAGATCTTCACTTTCATTAATCCATGGCTCTTGCTTGACACCATGATAATAAACTTCTGCCCCATAGTTCCAAGGCACAACTTTGTCAGAGGAATAGCGGATTAGCCCTGGTGTAGTGATAATTAGGGGAGCCACCCTTGGCTCAACAAGAATCCTTATGGGGCCTTTAGTGGTGATCTTAATAAGAGTATTTGAAATGGTGATTATGGAAACATCTTCAAGTCTCAGATCTTGGAAAGTACTTTCAGGAAAACTCTTCGCGGACAGAGTTTACTCGAACAGAATTTCATGGCTATCAATCAGGTGTTGGATACCTTTCTTCAGCCACAGACATCCATTAGTTTGAGAAGCACAATGGTAAAAAAATTCAAGGCATGCTGGAAATAAACCGAATCTTAACAAATTCTTCTTAACGGTCATCAAGGGAGTAGTCAAACCACTGATGGAGGAGACATAGGAAACATCGTCAATGGCATTAACACATTTACCATGACTGGGCATGGGTGCGGTAATCACATTAGAGGATTGTGAAGGGTCAAACTTAATCACTTTATTGTCAGCCAAATCTTGGATTTTGCTTTTTAGGGCCCAACAATCATTGGTGTCGTGCCCAGGGCTATTGGAATGGTATGCAAACCTTGCATTTGGGTTATACTTCGAAGATGATGTGTTGGGACTTTGAGGATGATCCCGTCGTGTTACCAAATCTGCCTTCAACAGATGTTGTAAAGCTTGAGACAATAGCATGTTGATCCTAGTGAACTGCCTTCTCGGGGCATCCGGCCTTTGCTGATTGTTTTGACATTGTGGTTGTTGAACTGGGGTTGGGTTAGAAATCAATACTACACTTACTGACTGATAACGATCATTCTTGATAGGGCTCCTTTGTCCATAAACAAAATTAGTTTCCTTCTTACCAGCAAATGGTTTCTTTACAACATTAGAGGTTGAGGCCATTGGGATCTTCCCACTTTTGATTCCACTTTCAACACTGTAATACGGTGGGAGAACTGACTTAGGTGTTTTGCGTTTTATCGCAATTGTTGCGGATAGCAAGAGTCACCATTGACTTTTCTTTTATCCAATAAAGGAAAGGGTGAAAAGGACAGGAAAGACCTTTTGAAAATTTTCTTGAGTTTGGGGGGTAGGTTATTAAAAGGGAAGGTGTTAGCACCCTTTTCATCTGTAGTTATCTACGGGCTCTTAGTTGCTAGCTCACTTTGAAATTCTTTGTTTGAAATGTGTTTGTGATTGTTTGTGAAAGTATTTTTTGAAAAGTTCCTTTGCTTAGGCGAACTTTGTAATGATTCTTGTCTCTATAAGAATGCATACAAAGTATTAACTTTTGAAAATATATCATTTGAAAGTGTTGGTGTCTTTGAAATGATGTTGTTTTTAAAATGGTTATGAGCAAGCAACTACGAGCGTTCTACCTAATCAAAAAGTCTTAGTTCTTTTCCTCCTCCTTTAGATATTGCTATCTTACCATTGATTGATAAAAATCCCTATCATTAGATGTGAAGGGAAGGGTGTGGGTCGTTGTATAGTTATAGAAGGCAACATTGTAAGATATCTTACCAACTTGTTGTGAGGGTCTAAGATCGTTTATGAATGCAAGATCGAAGGGTCATCGTGGGACTACAATCTTATATTTGAGGGTCATTGCTAAAGTATCCCACGCTCGAGGGACATGACTATTTTTCATCTGAGGCAACACGTGTGGATTACCCTATAAGTGAGCGTGTGAAAAGTGTTTGATTGTATGCATTTTTGTCTTTGTGATTATGGTTTTCTAACGGTTGATTTTATCTTACCATACACACCCTAATTACCAGCGTTTATATTTGAAAGTGATAAATTGCATAATTAAAGATTCTACGCTATTATATCATTTGGGGACGGGGGTACAAATTTACAAATGGGGGGATGGAAGCAAATAAATCCTAATTTACTATTACAACCAAATTGAATTTAACGATAATGTACAAGAAAATGTAAATACAAAGAATAAAATGATATGAAAAGAAACGAAATGTTTTTGTTATGAAGAAAAGGTTTGGGCCTAATTAACTAAATAAAATTATTTAATTAAACTAATAAAATTAAACTTAAGTTAATTAAGAAAATTAATTTGATTAAAGGAACAAGTTTAGGATTTGTGTGAAAAGTTTTTAATTAAATTAAATTAGTCTATATAAAAAAATTAATTAATTAAAAGCCCTAATTTCTAAATTAATTTTAAATAAAAGATAAACCTAAGTCTAAGTAATAAATTAATTTTAAGAAGAGAAATTGATTTTAATAAAAAAATGTTTTTTTTTTTGCTTTTGGTTTAGAAAGAAATAACAATGGGAATATATTAAAGTTATAAATGATAAAAAATATTTTGGAAAATCAAAACCAAACTCAGCATTTATTGATACATAATGGCCTGCATTGGCTCATTTTCCTGTTTTGCATCGACACATGTCAGCTTTGCATTGACACATGTCATTTTCTTGCTCCTAGAAGTCAAAAAACAGTTCAGTATGAGTAGACGCATAAGGCTTTGTATCGACTCATTTTTGTTTCGTATCGACACATGTGTGTTTTGTATCGACTCATAACCTGTTTTGTACATAGCATGTGTCGACTCATAGTGTTTTGTATCGACTCATACTGTTGTTTTTTACTTCTAACATTGTTCTGCTGCATATATGGTTAGCTCTCAACACAGGGTTAGTGAAAATGAAAAACAAGTATATGGTTAGCTTCAAGGTAATGATATCTAAATTTTATTTTCAAAAATGAACCATTAATGATGCTTTATATGAAGAGTTCAAAGTCAAGAAAACTTACCTTGAAGTTGAAATTTGTGTTTTGAGTTTGAACTGTTGTGTTGGCTGTTTTTGAGCTTGGGAAGTGGTGATAGTGATGTCACAGAAGTTTTTTTTGTGTTTTAACAACTCCTATATGATGTATGTGGAGTGTTTGGATGGTTTGTTTGGACAGAAATTGCAAGGTGTGAGAGGTTCAAAGATTTGGACTTCAAAGCTCAAGAATGGAGGTTTTGTGGACAGTTATGGTTTTTGGGGAGTATGAGACTTTGAGGGCATGTCTACACAACAATAACTTCTTCTTTTTTTAGCTTGAAAATGGGTTATCTATGTATAGATAAGGTTTGAGAGGATGAGAGAGTTTTTTTTACAAATTGTCAAAATTCTGGTTTAGTTGAGATGAAACAACCAAGTTATGTGAAAAATGGTGTTCCAGTGCATGGTACAAACATGGTCTGAAGTTGTTAGAGGCTTTTAGGAATGTTGCTTATTTCTTTGACATTGTCTATGTGCAGAGAAAACAATTGAGAGGCTCAAGGAGTTGACAATTGCATAAAGCATGCTTTGTGTGATGGCAATGGTCCCTTTGTGCCATTGATGAAATAATGCAATGGACAATACTTAAATCACTTGGATAATGGTTCAATCAATTGTGTAAAAATATGATTATGGATATATTTACAAGTCAAAAGTATTGCAAATCAAGATTATACAGCATGGCATAAGGATTTTGTTATATGTTCTTCAACAAAATGACTTGCAATTCAAGAATGGATGCCCAACTTCAGGCGCTTGAATCTCCTAGCTCAAGTATGATCAATACATGATCTTGGATTTTTTGGAAAGCTTGAAACATCCTCTATAACTTTCATGTTGGCAATTTTTACAAAATCATCTTGGAACTATGTGAAAAAATGCCAAGAAGTTAGGATAAAATCCTGACCAAAATCTGTTGGAAATTTTTGTGTTAGATGAAAATGTCATGACTTCATGGGCTTATATCTTAAAATCTAAGCATTTTCTGGACATCAAACCTCTAATACAAAGTTGTAGAATTCATCAAGATCTACAAATTTTATGTTGAAAGTTTCCTTTGAATCATCATGCATCTTGGTGAAAAATTTTCCTGGAGTAGTGAAGTTATCATGTACAAAACACTTAGAAAAATTTCTAAGTCTTGAAAAGTTTGACTTTTCAAATTAACTTTTGACTTTCTTGACTTCTTGATGATCAAGCTTGATATTCTTGAATGTCTTGATGAATTTTTATCTTTGAAACTTAATATTGACCAAAAAGTCAAAGTTTGACTTTTCAGTGTATAATTGACTTTTTCATCAGTTGACCAAATTTCATCTATCAATCCAATGATCTTGAGAAATGTTTTGAGCCATAAAATTAGGTCAACATGTTGTATTTGAATCCTTAAGATTATAATTTAAGCCATTAGATCATGTATTATGTCAAACAATCCTTGATCAGTCAAATACAGTCAAAACCCTAATTTTGACCATTTTGCCCTTTTGGTGATTTAATAATTTTCCTGGGAAATTGTGATTCAAACTTGATGAATTGATATATATAACTTAAAAATGTTGATATTGGTCAAAAATCTTGAAATTTGATTGTAGGTTGACCACAGTTGACTTTTTACCCAATACACCTGATTTTAGTTCATCTTGTCAATTGACTGGGCAAACTTGAACTGCAAGACTTAAAACTTAACATGAGCAATCTTGAAAGTCCATAATGATATATGAAAGTCATATGAGGCATTAAAAGTCCAATTGTCCTTGTGAAAACTCAAACCCTAATTTGAGGCATCAATGTTGAGGAGATATCTTGACCTAGTCAATCCTTGTGCAAGCTTGAGCTATTGAAGATCTTGTGGGAAATGTCTTGAGAAAAGAGAGGGGAGTTGAGAATTTTGTGTCTGCAAGTCTTTCACAGTCTTCTCGAGATCCATCTTACTGAAATAAACAGTAGAAAGATGAGGCAACATGTGTTGAAAACCTGCTTATGTCATGATGCATGTAATGCGAATGCAAATGTTTTCAAGGATTTAAGGAAATTTAAATTTTCTAAAAAGAGAAAACAACAAACATGAACTTCATTAATAAAGATAGGGATTACAAATGCCTCTCAGGCTTGAAATGGAGGAAGCAAAAATAATACAAAATAAACTCCTAAAACAAAAAAGAATTAGGCTTCCCATGAGCGCATCCTCTTCGGTGCAATGTAGGCATTCAAACTTCGCTCTTCATGAAGTTGTCACGTAAGCTCAAAAACCTTCTTCTCGCTTGCGTAGAACTAGGTTTCAAAGGTGTCTCACTCTTCTTTGATTTGAATCCATGATCTTGGCAATTCCTCAAGAGTAGTTGGCATGTTAAGATGAAGAAGAGTGTAAGGGGTGTCTCCCTCAGCAACGGGCTCCATAATCACAGGTAGGATGGTGGGGTAAAACATCATGATACTTTGAGCATGAGTTCATACCCACTTAAGGTAAGGCTCAATGGGGATGGAATTTTTATGCCCCAATATCTCACTATCCACTTTATTTACCATTCTCCAAGCACGTACGAACCTTTGACGATAGCCTTGGTCATTGCCCTCGTAATTGAAAATCAAACCTTGGATGAGCGCATCATGCGGACCATCTCTCCATGCATACCAAAAATGTCGTAATGCAAGATAAGGGTTATAGGTGATACCTCCCCTAATGCCTAAGAGTGGGACATTATGGAATTCCCCAAAAATGTCAATGATGGTAATATCCTCCAAAGATCGAGAACACCAATGGATATCCGAGTGCGAGAGTGACATCATCTTTTGAGACCATGTCAAGCCTTGATCATTCTTCAATGTTGATCGAGGTAGGTGCGAAATAAACCACCTAGAGAGTAATGGAATGCAACAAAAAAGAGTACCCATTTTCTTCATGGTGCGAGTTTGGAAGCAATGTAGAATGTCTCCAAGGAAGGTAGGTACGGGATTACGAAAGAGAAAAACCTTGAGGGAATTCAAAACTATGAGTTGGTCCGTATTAGGAAATAGAACCAAACCATAGATTAGAAGGGCCAAGACATCCTTAAAAGCTTGAAAATCCATATCTTCCCAGAACGAACGAGCCTTCCCCAACAGAAATTTGGCTAATAAACCCTTAACTCCACTTCTTGGCTCCCAATTTGTCATAATGTCAAATATCTTCAAATGCAAGGCTTTGGCAATAACATCAGGCTTTGGAGTCTCCTCTAAACCGGTGAATGGTATTTGATCAAGCACAAAAACTCCTAACAATTGAGAGAATTATTCTAATGTAGGCACCAATTGGTAGTCGGAAAAGGTGAAGAAATGATGCATAGGCTCAAAGAATTGGAAAAGCACACACATCATTTCTTCTTGGAAGTTTGAGGCAGCCAAGTTGAGAAGTCGGCCATATTTCTTGGTGAAGGGAGAATCTCCAGGCACTCTTGATGCTAACTCTTTAAGTTGAGGATTGTTGAAGCAGTGTAGCGGCAAGCAACAAAAATTTTGGAAATATTTATCCAGGAATTTATCGTGTCCACAGAGATTGGTTATTAAATTGTCGTTCGACAAATTATTGTTAATCAGTTTGGGGTTGAATGGATTTTGTAAGGAAAATGTTATTAACAAAAAATAATTGTAAACAAAAGTAAAAACTAAGGAAGAACTTATGAAGCCTGCATATAATCTACTCATCACAGACTTAAATATATCAACCAGTTACGTTCGACCTAACAATACTCATCAATGTCACTACGCACCACTCACAACATAAGTCATTTCTAACCCAAATTGAGAGACTGACTGTATCACCAAGGAAATGATCTTTCTACCTCCTCAACAACACATAAGATAACTATGTAATTGCATTGACGATCTCTCAGCATCGCACAACCACACAGGAATTAAGCTTTGATACCCAAATAGATGTCAGCTCTAAATCTATCTTTAGAGTTCAGAAACTGATAGATAATCATCCTAGATAAGAATCTAAGTAGTTTATGTCTATAACAACTCAAATCCCTAGCACGGAGCAAAAACCTAAGACAACAATCCATAAAGATTTGTAAAGAAAGTTTTATATAACGCCATGGGCGACAAATATATATAAGTTCAGAGTAAAATACATGTACAAAACCCAACAAAAGAGAAATACATAGAGAGGAGAAGAGATAAACCACAAATCTTTCAATTTGTTAGCGCCGGTCAATGAGAAATCCACCTCCAATCATCCATAAGCAAAGCCCTAGTGTTGTTATCTAAGCTAATCCACTACAAAAATGAGGTGGATGGAGTTAAGAGAACAAATATCTGAAGGAAAGTTGCGATCAAAAGCGCAGCGGAATTTAAAATTTTCCTTTAGCGATCCTTACGAATGAGCATGGTCAGTGATAGAAATATTTACCTCTTGTGGCGATTCAGACCTTTGATGTTGTGATCACGAGCGTTGATGAAGAACAACGCCTCTACTCAGTCCACACGAACAGATCACTTCGGGTCACAGTGCTAGCTGATCACGAACGGAAACCTTGAGTGAGAGAGAGAATCAAAAATGAAATTGCATCAAGTGAAATTGCTTCATCACAAGGGATCTATTTATAGAATCACTCGTGTGGGCTACAAGCTAAAAGCCCAATTAAGGCTATAAGCTAAAAGCCCAATTAAGCTTATGGACATCATACCTTATGATGTACCATATATCACTTATCCACGTGGTACCTTACCACTTTCCGTATTACACTTAAGTGCACCGTACCTTACGGTGTTCCTTATTTATTCTATCTCTCATCAACCTGTTCTTATGTGTGTGACACTGTAGGTTTTCGCGACGTTGGCAATTATATTAAATCACACATTTAATATAATAAACAGTGAGCGGTATCTAGCAACACATCACTGTTACCCAAGTCACGAAAATGTCATGTGATCTGACCAAACCTTTTCCGTGATAATATTTGTGTTGTACAATTACCCTTTTGCCCTCATGTCTATATTGAACACAAGGCATACACTGTGTCGCCCTTGTCCAGTTCAATATTGGGCCCTTAGACATTTATCCTGTTATGCAGGATGAGCAAATTCCATCTAGGTCACTCATGTCCCTTAGCATGCTTTGTGAAGTACCCACCAACCGTCTTTATAGTCACCCAGTTACGGATGACGTTTGATCAGCAATAAAGTACTTGACTCTACATCTAGGGTCCATAGTGGTTTCAGGTCGAAGGGTGGTATACACCATTATCATCATGAGAATAACTTATGACACTTTGCATAACATTCTATGTAGTATTCTCATAGCGGGTCAATCCAGTATAAATATTACTCCTAATATTCATACCTATGTCAAGACTTGATAACTCCTTATCTATGATCCATGAGTTGTGATCATCAATCTATCTTCATAATAATCTTAATGCTTTAATGTTATCCCACTTCACATTAAAGCTTGACTACGGATACTTTAAGAATAGTGTCTTATGTTTAATGGGATCTCATGATTAAGTCACACTCAACATTTCATTAAACAAATAAACCATTCTAGGGACTTTATTATTTTGGAAAGAAAACATAATAAAGAAATGCCTTTTATTATTAATAAATAATTCGATACAAGTACCAAAAGTATTGGCCTCTAGGGCTTACACCAAAAATCTCCCACTAGCACTAGAGCCAATCAGGCATACCCCTAATACCCATAGATCTAGTATGTCCATCATGCTTCAGTTGTGCAAGAGGCTTTGTTAATGGGTCAGCAACATTGTCAAGTGTAGGTACTCTGCATATTTTCACATCTCCCCGATCGATTATCTCTCGAATGAGATGATAACGCCTAAGTATGTCTTTGGATCGTTGGTGAGATCTAGGCTCCTTAGCTTGTGCGATAGCACAATTGTTATCACAATAGAGATCAATGGGATCCACAATGCTATGGACTATGCCAAGTTCACTAATGAACTTCTTGATCTAAACAGCTTCCTTTGCTGCAGTTGAGGCAGCAATATACTCAGCCTCGGTTGTAGAATCAGCAACTGTATCTTGCTTTGAACTTTTCCAGCTCACAGCGCCACCATTTAAACAAAACACATAACCAGATTGCGATCTAAAGTCATCCTTATCTGTCTGGAAGCTAGCATCGGTGTATCCAATTACAGCAAGCTCTTCCTGACCTCCATATATCAAGAATGAGTCCTTAGTCCTTCTCAAGTACTTAAGGATATTCTTGACAGCTACCCAATGAGCATCACCGGGATTAGACTGGTACCTACTCGTTGCACTTAAAGAATACGAGACATATGGTCGAGTACATAGCATGGCATACATGATATATCCTATTGCAGATGCATATGGAATCTTATCCATGCAATCCCTTTCTTCCTTACTTGAAGGGGATTATGTTTTTGACAGACACATGCCATGTTGCATAGGTATGAATCCTTTCTTGGAATCATGCATATTAAAGCGTCTCAACACTTTTTCTATGTATGTACTCTAACTTAGGCCAAGCAGTTTTTGTGACCTATCTCTATAGATCCCGATTCCTAATATATAGGCTGCTTCACCTAGGTCCTTCATTGAAAAGCATTTCCCTAACCAAGTATTCACTTGTTGCAAGGTAGGGACATCGTTTCCAATGAGTAATATGTCATCTACATATAATACCAGGAATACGATCATGCTCCCACTAACCTTATTGTAGACACAAGGCTCATCTTAATTCTTGATAAATCCATATTGTTTTACTGTTTCATCAAAACGAAGATTCCAGCTTCTGGAAGCTTGCTTCAATCCATAAATTGATCGTTGTAACTTACATATCTTTTGGGCTTCTTCTGGTATGTCAAATCCTTCAGGTTGTGTCATGTACACATCCTCAAGAAGATTCCCATTAAGGAAAGCAATTTTGACATCCATCTGCCATATTTCATAATCATGATATGCAGCGATAGCAAGTAAAATCCGAACATATTTAAGCATTGCAACTGGTGAAAAGGTTTCATCATAGTCAACCCCATGAATTTGTTTATAGCCTTTTGCAACCAGTCTTGCCTTATAGGTATGTACCTTACCATCCATGTCAGTCTTCTTTTTGAAGACCCACTTGCATCCTACAGGGTTAACTCCTATAGGAGGCTCTACCAAGGTCCAAACTTGGTTTGTGTACATGGAATCCATTTCAGATTTCATGGCTTCTAGCCACTTCTCGGACTCAGGACCAGTTATGGCCTCTTGGTAGGTCACAGGCTCATCTTGATCCATGAGTAATACATCACCCTGATCACTTATGAGATATCCATATCTCTCAGGTTGTTGATGTATCCTGCTTGACCTACGCTGGTCTTGTTCTACTTGAGCAGGTTGCTCTTCCACAACTACTTGTGTTTCCTGATCTAATTCCTCCATAGGTGTATCAATGCTTTGTGGTTCTTGAATTTCTTCAAGCTCTATTTTCCTCCCACTGATTCTTTTGGAAATAAAATCCTTTTCCAGAAAAACTCCAGTTCGAGCGACAAATACTTTGCCCTCAGAAGGATTGTAGAAGTAATACCCTCTTGTTTATTTAGGATACCCCACAAATAAGCATTTGTCAGATTTGGGCTCAAGCTTAGTTGAAATTTGTCGTTTCACATAAACTTCGCAACCCCAAATCTTCATGTAAGACATATGTGGTTTATTACCACTCCATATCTCATATGGTGTCTTATCAACCTTTTTGGATGGAACCCGGTTAAGTGTGTAAGCTGCAGTCAATAGTGCATGTCCCCAAAAGGAGTTCGGAAGATCGGCGTGACTCATCATGGATCGGACCATGTCTAACAAGGTTCGATTTCTTCTCTCAGATACACCATTCCATTGTGGTGTTCCGGGAGGAGTAAGTTGGGATAAAATCCCACATTCCTTTAGATGGTCATCAAACTCTAGGCTTAAATATTCACCGCCTCGATCTGATCGAAGAACTTTAATATTCTTACCTAGTTGGTTTTGTACTTCATTCTTGAATTCCTTGAATTTTTCAAAGGTTTCAGATTTGTGTTTCATTAAATACACATAACCATATCTACTGAAATCATCAGTAAATGTGATGAAGTATTGAAAACCTCCTCTGGCTGGTATGTTCAGTGGTCCACAGACATCGGTATGTATGAGGACCAAAAGATCATTAGCCCTTTCACCTTTTCCTGTGAATGGGGACTTTGTCATCTTTCCAATTAAACAAGATCTGCATGTCTCATATGATTCATAATCAAAAGATTCCAAGAGTCCATCTTTATGGAGTTTGGAAATGCGTTTCTTATTTATGTGGCCTAACCTACAGTGCCAAAGGTAGCTTGGATTTAACTCATTAGGTTTAATCCGTTTAGTATTAATGTTATAAATTGGCATTTCAAGATCAAGGACATATAGTCCATTGTTCATTTATGCAAAAGCATAGAATATATCATTCAAATAAATAGAGCAACAATTGTTCTTTATTATAAATGAAAAACCAAACTTGTCCAAACAATTCCTACTAATTGCAAGTACATAATAACAGTTCTCTAACTGAATTATTAAACCACTAGGTAAAGTCAAAACATAAGTTCCTACGGCTAAAGCAGCAACCTTTGCTCCATTTCCAACTCGTAGGTCAACTTCACCTTTTGCCAAATCTCTACTCCTTTTTAGCCCCTGCACATTAGTACAAATGTGAGAACCGCATCCAGTATCTAATACCCATGATGCAGAAGTAGATAAATAAATTTCAATAACAAAAATACCTGAATTTGAAGTCCCTACTCCATTGCTCATATCTTCCAGGTACTTTGGGCAGTTTCTCTTCCAATGTCCGGTCTTACCGCAATAGAAGCAAGTGCCCTCCTTTGCTATGCCTCCACTAGGCTTCAAAGCAGGAACAGTAGGTTTAGGCTTGGCAACTTCCTTGCCTTTCCCTTTACCAACCTGCTTGGTAGGCCTCTTGTTCAGCTTCTTTCCATTACTGACCATCAGAATGGACTTCCCTTTTGTCTTCATATTCTGCTCAGCAGTTTTCAACATGCTTAGCAATTCTGGAAGACTCTTATCCATGTCATTCATGTTGAAATTCATGACAAACTGATTAAAGCTATCTGGAAACGATTGCAAGATAAAATCAGTTGCAAGTTCCTTTCCAAGCGGAAACCCTAACCTTTCAAGGTTCTCCACATACCCAATAATTTTGAGTACATGGGGACCTACAGGGTTTCCCTTATATAACTTGCTGTTAAAAAGGGCCTTTGAAACCTGAAACCTCTCATTTCTTGCCTGCTCTTGATAGAGCATTTTCAGATGTCCGATCATATCGAACGCTGACATGTTCTCGTGTTGCTTTTGCAACTCCGAGTTCATAGTAGCTAGCATGAGACAAGCGGCTTCGTTAGCATCATCAAAATGCTTCTTATAAGCATCTCTTTCTGCCTTAGGTGCCGAACTAGGCGGTTCCTCTTCAGGAACATGTGTCTCCAAGACATACAACTTCTTATCGTGCTTGAGGATAATCCTCAGATTTCGGTGCCAATCCAGGAAATTTGTCCCAGACAATTTTTCCTTATCTAGGATTGATCGCAAAATATGGTTGTTTGTTGTCATGGTAATCTACAAAAAAAAATGAAAATATAAGTATCATTAAAACAACATATTTAATTAGGCCTTTAATCAAATATGCTCCCACTATTTTACTCAAACCAAATGACCCTCATCATTTGATTCGGAAAATCCCGTTGGAAGACTTTCTAGTGGGTCGAGATCCACATTTCACTTTGTTCTAAGTCAGTGTTAGGCTGATTACACAAAACTAGGTTATTTAGGTAGGAACTCCTTCCAATTGTATCTCATACAATTCTCGAATATTTTCAGTTGGGTGAATAACTCCTTATTCTAATTGATCATATGAATCATTCCCAACTCTTGCTTCTAAACATGTATAATCTTATTATAATGTGTTTAGTTAAGTTTGACCCATTGTTTTAGCAGTTGGATATTACAATTATCCCATCGCACCTTACTAATATAGAACATGCACCTCGCGTAGGTGAAACCTACATTGTTCGATACTAGTCTTTATGAGTGCTAAAACTTGGAAAGCATGAACTTAATATTTAACTTGAGGGATTTTGTTATTAGTTTGATCTCACCGGCTTAACATGCAATTCGTCTCTCTCATGCATCAACATACAAACACATGCATCAATATACATAAAAGGATACAGTTATGGCCCCTAGCACAATTGTTCTCCCAAGCCAATGAGAGAACCTAAGCTAACCTAATAACGATCTAAACTTCTCCAAGCAAGATCTCCAAGGTTGTCCTCCTTTGATATTGTATTCTTCTCTTTCTTCATAACATTACATTACATAAAAGAAACTCGTTTTACATACGAGGGAGTGAGATGAGAAAAGAAGTTACATCAAGAAATTTATAGAGTGGCACGACACACAGGCCGTATTTTACAATCCCAAAACAAAATAAAGGAAAAATCTAAGGCCATAACTGATCACCACAAGACAATAATAATAAACACACTTTTATTATTAGTTTAAATTTTGTTAATTAAAAAAAAGGCAAATTAAATTTCGACGATTGATCACACTACGCAGAGTTAGCCGGGGGTTCCGCGGACGGGGGTCAAGGGGGCAGCGCCCCTTTGCGGGGTTGTTAGGGGCAGCGCCCCGTCGCAAAATTTTAATGAACAATTCATTTGAAATCGGCGTCATTTTCGCACAACTCTTGTGCATTCACAACCCTAATCGCATAACTCTGCAACAACACAACCCTTGTGCCGTCATGAACCCTAATGCAACAGTTTCATGTTGTCAAACACATTTCGATTAATAATTCAGTATGATTAATCACATGCCATTGCTTCACCATACTAATGTCGGATTCCGAAGCATATGAACAGTGATCGGTCAAAGGAATAACAATCATCAAGTGTTTGAATGAACGAAACAGAAACAGTATATCCCATATACCATCGTTGCATCAGATTTACTTATATCATATATAAAAGTGATCGATATTATTTGTGTAACCTATGGACGATCGATGTATCGCTGCTTCACCATACTAATGTCGGATTCCGAAGCATAGTCAACATCAATCATCCAAATCGTACACAACAGATGCCAAATTTAATTACTCATTTATTATTCAATTCATTCTGGTTTTAATCGAATCAAAACAGAAAATATAGAACATAAACAACTATCAGATCCATGGTTTCGTAAGTGGCTCTGATACGACTGAAGGAAAATTGCGATCAAAAGCGCAGCGGAATTTAAAATTTTCCTTTAGCGATCCTTTCGAATGAGCATGGTCAGTGATAGAAATATTTATCTCTTGTGGCGATTCAGACCTTTGATGTTGTGATCACGAGCGTTGATGAAGAACAACGCCTCTACTCAGTCCACACGAACAGATCGCTTCCGGTCATAGTGCTAGCTGATCACGAACAAAAACCTTGAGTGAGAGAGAGAATCAAAAAAGAAATTGCATCAAGTGAAATTGCTTCATCACATAGGATCTATTTATAGAATCACTCGTGTGGGCTACAAGCTAAAAGCCCAATTAAGGCTATAAGCTAAAAGCCCAATTAAGCTTATGGACATCATACCTTATGATGTACCATATATCACTTATCCACGTGGTACCTTACCACTTTCCGTATTACACTTAAGTGCACCGTACCTTATGGTGTTCCTTATTTATTCTATCTCTCATCAACCTGTCCTTATGTGTGTGACCCTGTAGGTTTTCGCGACATTGGCAATTATATTAAATCACACATTTAATATAATAAACAGTGAGCGGTATCTAGCAACACATCACTATTACCCAAGTCACAAAAATGTCATGTGATCTGACCAAACCTTTTCCGTGATAATATTTGGGTTGTACAATTACCCTTTTGCCGTCATGTCTATATTGAACACAAGGCATACATTGTGTCACCCTTGTCCAGTTCAATATTGGTCCCTTAGACATTTATCCTGTTATGCAGGATGAGCAAATTCCATCTAGGTCACTCATGTCCCTTAGCATGCTTTGTGAAGTACCCATCAACCATCTTTATAGTCATCCAGTTACGGATGACGTTTGATCAGCAATAAAGTACTTGACTCTACATCTAGGGTCCATAGTGGTTTCAGGTCGAAGGGTGGTATACACCATTATCATCATGAGAATAACTTATGACACTTTGCATAACATTCTATGTAGTATTCTCATAGCGGGTCAATCCAGTATAAATATTACTCCTAATATTCATACCTATGTCAAGACTTGATAACTCCTTATCTATGATCCATGAGATGTGATCATCAATATATCTCCATAATAATCTTAATGCTTTAATGTTATCCCACTTCACATTAAAGCTTGACTATGGATACTTTAAGAATAGTGTCTTATGTTTAATGGGATCTCATGATTAAGTCACACTCAACATTTCATTAAACAAATAAACCATTCTAGGGACTTTATTATTTTGGAAAGCAAACATAATAAAGAAATGCCTTTTATTATTAATAAATAATTCGATACAAGTACCAAAAGTATTGGCCTCTAGGGCTTACACCAACAAAATCTCTCCCAAAACCAACACCAAACAAATGAAACAAAATGAAAGATATAACAAAATTCTGATCCACACGCGTCGCCCTGCGATATAAAAGCATCGTCCGACGATGGTTCCTATATATAAGGCCCAGGCTATGCCACGTCCTTAACTGAAAAAAATATCTTCTATCGCCCGACGATCATAATTCATCGCCCGATGATTCTCCTTATTTTCGCCTGGCGATGCAGTAGTGAAGCAAGGCAGGGAATTCATCAAAATTGGTCTTCAAAATTCCGCCCTTTGTGGGGAATTCCCTAGTGTTGTTACCATCAAAACATTTATGTCATTTATTCCACAATCTATTGCTACTTACCTAATGATGTTCCCAAATCTAGGTAGAGGATTAATACAAAACCTAAACAAGGACCCAAAAATGTAAAGCAAACAAATCAAACAATGAAATCATTTAAAGGTGTTCTAAATCTAAGGTAACCCGACTTTTAATATAATTCCCCAGCAGAGTCGCCAGTTCTGTAATACGGTGGGAGAACTAACTTGGGTGCTTTGTGTTTTGTCGCAAATGTTGCGGATAGCAAGAGTCTCCGCCTACTTTTCTTTTTTCCAATAAAGGAAAGGGTGAAAAGAACAGGAAAGACCTTTTTAGAATTTTCTTGAGTTATGGGGGTAGGTTATGAAAAGGGAAGGTGTTAGCACCCTTTTCATCCATAGTTATCTACGGGCTCTTAGTTTCTAGGTCACATTGAAATGCTTTGTTTGAAATGTGTTTGTGATTGTTTTTGAAAGTATTCTTCAAATTTTCCTTTGTTTAGGAGAACTTTGTAATGATTCTCGTCTCTATAAGAATTCATACAAAGTATTGACTTTTGAAAATATTATATTTGAAAGTGTTGGTGTGTTTGAAATGATGTTATTTTGAAAATGGTTGTGAGCAAGCAACTACGAGTGTTCTACCTACTCAAAAAGTCTTAGTTCTTTTCCTCCTCCTTTAGATATTGCTATCTTACCATTGATTGATAAGAAGCCCTATCATTGGATGTGAAGGGACGGGCGTGGGTCGTCGTATAGTCATAGAAGGCAACATTGTAGGATACCTTAGCAATTTGTTGTGAGGGTCTAAGATCGTTTACAAAGGCAACATCGAAGGGTCATCGTGGGACTATGATCTTATATTCGAGGGTCATTGCTAAAGTATCTCACGCTCGAGGGACATGACTAATTTTCATCTGAGGCAACAAGTGTGGATTACCCTAGAGGTGCGAGTGTGAAAAGTATTTGATTGCATGCATTTTTGTCTTTGAGATTAGGGTTTTCTAACGGTTGATTTTATCTTGCCATACACGCCCTAATTACTAGCATTTATATTTGAAAGCGATAAATTGTAGAATGTAAAGATTCTACGTTATTACATCATTTAGGGATGGGGTACAAATTTACAAATGGGGGCATGAAAGCAAATAAATCCTAATTTACTATTACAACCATATTGAGTTGAACGATAATGTACAAGAAAATGTAAATACAAAGAATAAAATGATATGAAAAGAAACGAAAAATGTTTTTGTTATGAAGAAAGGGTTTTGACCTAATGAACTAAAGAAAATAAATTAATTAAACTAAGAAAATTAAACTTAAGTTAATTAAGAAAAATAATTTGATTGAAGGAACAAGTTTAGGATTTGTGTGAAAAGGTTTTAATTAAATTAAATTATTATATATAAAAAAATTAATTTAATTAAAATCCCTAAGTTCTAAATTAATTTTAAAGAAAAGATAAACCTAAGTCTAAATATTAAATTAATTTTAAGGAGAGAAATTGATTTTAATAAAAAAATGTATTTTCTCTCTTTTGGTTTAGAAAGAAATAACAATGGGAATATATTAAAGTTATAAAGGATAAATAAAATATTTTGGAAAATCAAAACCATACTCAGCATTTATTTATACATAGTGGCCTGCATTGGCTCATTTTCCTGTTTTGCATCAACACATATCAGCTTTGCATCGACACATGTCATTTTCTTGCTCCTGGAAGTCAAACACAGTTCAGTATGAGTCGATACATAAGGGTTTGTATCAACTCATTTCTGTTTCGTATCGACACATGCGTGTTTTGTACCGACTCATAACCTGTTTTGTACATAGCATGTTGTAATACGGTGGGAGAACTGACTTGGGTGTTTTTTGTTTGATCACAATTGTTGCGGATAGCAAGAGTCGCCATCGACTTTTATTTTATCCAATAAGGGAAGGTTGAAAATAACAGGAAAGACCTTTCGATATTATTTCTTGAGTTCGGGGGGTAGATTATTAAAAGGGAAGGTATTAGCACCGTTTTCATCCACAATTATCTATGGGCTCTTAGTTGCTTGCTAGATCACTTACTTTTGTTTGAAAGTGTGTTTGGTGGTGTGGTTTTGAAAGTATTTTGAAAACGTGTCTTTGTAATGATTCTCGTCTCTATAAGAACGCATACAAAGTGTTGTTTAGAAAATAGTTCAAAGAAGTCTTTGTGTAATGTGTTTTTGAAAGTGATTTTGAAACAGGTGTCTTTGTAATGGTTCTCGTCTCTATAAGAACGCATACAAAGAGTTGTCTTTTGAAAAATTTTCAAAATGAAAGTGTTTGGTGTATGAAATATTTTTGTTGTGAGCAAGCGAGCAACTAGGAGTAACCTACCTACTTAAAGGTCTTTTGTGTTCTTTTCCTCCTCCTTTGGATGTTGCTATCTTACCATTGATTTGGTAAGAAACCCCATCATTGGATGTGAAGGGACGGGCGTGGGTCATTGTATAGTCATAGAAGGTAACCTATGGGACGTTTTAGCAATGTCATTTAGGGACTAGATCGTTTACCGAAGGCAATATTGAGGGTCATCAAGGGACTATGATATTTTATCGAGGGTCTTTGCTAAAACGTCCATATTCGAGGGACATGACTATTTTTCCGAGGCAACAAGTGGAGTTAACCCTAGAGGTGCATGTGTGCAAAGTGTGTTTGATTGCATGCATTTTTGTCTTTTGATTTTTGGTTGTCTACTTGTTGATTTTTATCTTGCCATACATACCCTATTTTACTAGCAATCATGTAAAAGTAATAAAATGCAGAAAGATAAAATCCTACATTATTACAACCATATTGAATTGCATGAAAATATAAAGGTGATAGTCAAATAAAAGCAATAAAAATGAAGGTATTTCAATTGAGGCAGAAGACCCTTTGATTCTGCACTTTCTGGCTTCCTTCGATTTGGCCTGCAAGGGGTGAGGGTGTGGCTTTCGACTGAGTCCTGGGGGTCAGCATGTTTTGCCTTTCGACTGGGCATGGAACTAGTGCAAGATGCAATCTGCCTTTTTGTCTCCTTCGACTGGGAGTTGAAAGTAGTGGGGGAGTGCCTTTCGACTGGGCCTGGAATTAGTGTAGGCAGGCTTTTCATCTGGGCCTGGAAGTCAGCATGGTGTTACTTTTGGTTGCCTCTTTCGTTTGACTTGGAGATTAGTGTGGAAGCCAGATGCTATGTTTTCATACTCCTGTTTCTTGTTTATTTTGTTTGAGTTTTTAAATAACAACATGTCCTAAGGCCATGCTAACATTGCCTTACAACCAGTTTAATACTTAATACATGTTTAGGTAAACAAGAAGCAAAACAAAAGGGTTAGCTCTGAAAACATATTAAAAGGGTAGAAATAAAAAGAACAATGGTATGTACATGCTTGAAACGAAAGAAAAGCCTATTTACATGTTATACAAGAAACGAAAAGCTCAAGGTTTGGAACTACTTACCTTGCTGGAGGTTGGAGGGTATGCTATACCTTGAAGTGGTTTCCTTGAATGTTGCTGGATTCAAAGGAAGGGACCAGAGGCAGTGTTCCTATTATTTGATTCGAAGGAGAAAAACAAATGATATGTCTTTTCTACTGGATTTTAAAGGGAATAAAATGTGTGGGACTTTTCAGAATCGAAAGAGGTAAATATTAGATTCTGGGTTTTTGCTTTCATAAGTGTTTGAGTGTTTGAGAGCTTTGTTGTGTTTGAGAAAATTTTGGAGATTCGTTCCTCTGGCCAAAAATTCCTCCCTTTCTTTGAAGATGTTTCTCTATTTATAGAGAAAAGTTTGAATGTGTTTTGAAGTAACCAGGTTTGTATGATAGCAAACCATGGTTTGGTTAAAAATGAAACAGGTCTTGTCCCTTTTGGTTGTTCCCACGTTTCCAGTAAAAGTGGGGCCTGCTGGCAGAAGATTGGACTTGTGCTTCTGGAACTGCTTTTCGTTCAGACATGAATCAGGTTGGAAGATGCCTTTGTGATAAAAGTAATCTCTATGAGAAAAAAAGTATGTAGCCTTTTCTATTTTAACCAAGAATACTATTATCCAATAGATAAAGCTTTTATCCTTTGTACAAGCTTTTGATTATGTAAAGATTTAGAAGCAACATAGCCTGACAAGTAGGGTAAGGCTATGAGATTTTCTCATACTTTCTTCGAAGGATCCAGAGTTGGGTTCGAAAGATGCTGATTCGAAGGAAACCAAAACTCTAATCGAAGCTTTGTAAGAAGGTGGCTCTTGTCCAATCGAAGGCTTGCCTGCCAGGTGTCACATGTGGCCAAACGAAATAGTGTACATAGGGGGATCCCTTCCTTGTGACTTCATGCAAACATGCAAAAGATCTATGTTCAAATGAAGCTTGCATGAAGGGAACAACATGCCCAAATGAAAGGTGTGACAAGTAGCTTGTACTTAAAGATTCATGTGCCCAAACGAAGCAAGCATGAAGACAGTCAAATGCCCAAATGAAATTTTTGACCAAAACCTTGTGCTGAAGGATTCATGTGCCCAAACGAAGGGTGTGACCAGTAGCTTGTACTGAAGGAACCACATGTCCAAACGAAAGGTGCCTGTAGGAGGCCAAAATGTCCAGATTCAAAAGCGGCACAAAGGATGCTACTGTCTTATGAATCGAAAGAAGCATGAAATAAGTCCTAGTCCTATCGAAGTAGTATTTGAAAGAGACTAAAGTCTAAACGAAACAATGGAAATCAAAGAAGGCCTGAAGGAGACCAAAGTCCAATCGAAGCAAGGGGAATCGAAGTAGATTTGCAGGGGACCAAAAATCCGATCGAAGCAAGGGGAATCGAAGAAAACTTAATTTTCTCCAATTTTGTTGAAAAGATTATTTTTATTTGTTTTTCCCTTTTTAAAAGTTTCCTCCAATTGTACTTGTGCAAGCTTGAACTTTGAGAATCCTTGTGAGAAATGCCTTGAGAAATGAGAGGGAAAATTTCGGGGTACAACAGCTGCCCCTGTTCAATCTTCTTAAACCTGAAGAGTTAGACTGGCAAGCCTGCCATTCGTGACTTGAAGGTGGAAGATGATTGAACACTAAAGTGCCCAGAAATTTTCACTCGATGATATGTTAGTTGACTGTGTAAGAAATTGGCTTAAAGATGCCATTTGGATAAATGATGGAAAGTTGTTAGAGATGGGCTTATAGATGCCATCGAAAGTGATTGTTGGCAAAAATGGAAGAAGTATCAGAATAAATCTCTGGTTGATTTATACCGAAACAGTGGATGTAGTGGGATGAGTACTAGAATAATATCCATAAATGGATTGTATCTGACTCGTATCTGAAAGATGTACTGAATGAGTGTCAGAATGACATCCGTATCTGGATCGTATCTGGACTGTATTTGAGAAATATGTTGAATGAGTATCATAATGACATTTGTATTTGGATCGTATTTGGACCGTACTTGAAAGGTATGCTGAATGAGTAGCAGAATGACATCCGTGTCTGGATCGTATCTGGACTGTATTTGGAAAATGCTGGAGTAAGTATCAGAGTGTCAGTCGTATCTAGATCGCACCTAAACTGTTTCTAGAAGAGAATCAGGAATAAGTATCAGAATGTCAGCCATATCTGGATCGCATCTGAACTGTTTCTAGAAGGAATCTGGAGTAAGTATCAGAATGTCAGCCATATCTGGATCGCATCTAAATTGTTTCTAGAAGGAATCTGGAGTAAGTATCCGAATGTCAGTCATATCTCAATCGCATATGAATTGTTTCTAAAAGGAATATGGAGTAAGTATCAAAATGTCAGCAAAATCTGGATCGTATCTGAACTGTTTCTAGAAGGAATCTGGAGTAAGTATCAGAATGGCATCCATATCTTGATCGCATCTAAACTGTTTCTAGAAGGAATCTAGAGTAATTATTAGAATGTCAGCCTTATCTGGATTTCATCTGAACTATTTCTAGAAGGAATCTGGAGTAAGTATCAGAATGCCATCCATATTTGGATCGCATCTGAACTATTTCTAGAAGGAATCTAGAGTAACTATCAGAATGTCAACCATATCTGGATCGCATCTGAACTGTTTCTAGAAGGAATCTGGAGTAAGTATCAGAATGTCAGCCATATCTGGATCGCATCTAAATTGTTTCTAGAAGGAATCTGGAGTAAGTATCAGAATGTCAGCCATATCTAGATCGCATCTGAACTGTTTCTAGAAGGAATCTGGAGTAAGTATCAGAATGTCAGCCATATCTGGATCGCATCTAAACTTTTTCTAGAAGAGTGTATGAGAAGTAGCCCGTGTAGGATTGCTTCAGCTGGTCGTGTAGATAATTGCCCTGGCTTGTTTCAGGAATTGATCTTCGACTTTAGAAAGAAAGATAGTTTTTCGGGCCTATTATAGGTATTAATCTATAATCGGTCGTCCACAGATAGTTGTCCTATCTTGTTACAGGTAATCATTTGGAATTGTTGAAAATTGTTGTGGATATTTATCTATTGTTTAGTCTTTCCTGAAAAGGTAAAGATTTAGCCTTATGCAATGTCATGATGTATGAAATGCATGGCATAATGATGTTTTTCAACATAAATGAGATTATGGTGTATGCATTTATCATGTATGTAAATATGATACATGAAATGTTGTTGGAATATAATTTTGTCTTGGAAAATAAATCCTTGACAAATGTTGGGGAGTTTTGGGAAGCTGAATCTCGAACGGCCGTTGGGGATGAAGAGTATGCACAACTTTCCAGACCTTGTCTTTAAAATGTTTCTGCTAATGTTTCCGCTGGGAATTCCTGTTTTGTTGATTGAGGAGAAACTTCGTTGGGGAATATTGGCTTTGCTTGAGAAGGCTCTATGGAGAGTGTTGATCTTTGTTTGGGGAAAAGAGTTTAGGAGTCTTAGCAACTCGTTTCTCTATTGGGGAGTTATTCTTGACTGGAGAGAATCAAAAGTTAGCTGTTATTTGGTCGAAATCCAGGCTTGGCAGCAAATTGTTGAGGATAATTGAAGTTGACTGTTATTCGGTCGTATTCCAGGCTTCGCAGCGACTTATTGGGGAAGATTAAATTATCTGTTATCTGGTCGGATTCCAGGCTTCGTAGGAAATTACTTGGGAGAGTGAAGTTAGGTTGTTATCTGGTCGGATTCCAGGTTCCGTTGAAACTTTTTGAGGTGGATGAAATTAATTATTATCTGGTCGAATTCCAGGCTTCACAATAACTTACTTGAAAGGATGAAGTTGAACTGATATCTGGTCGGGTCCAGGATTCACAGTAACTTGCTTGAACGAATGAAGTTGAGATGATATCTGGTCGGGTCTAGGCTTCACCGTAACTTGTTTGAAATGTTGAACTGATATATGGTCGGGTCCAGGCTTCATAACAAATTCTTAATTTAATTGTTATCTGGTAGGATTCCAAGCTTCATAACAAATTCTGAATTTAATTGTTATCTGGTCGGATTCCAGGCTTCACAACAATTTTCTGAGAAAAAGAAGTTAATTTTTATCTGGTCGAATTTTAGGCTTCATAACAACTTACTGAAGTTAATTGTTATCTGGTTGGTTTTCAGGCTTCGCAATAACTTCTTGGGGATTGTAAAGCAGTCTATTAAGGAAGAGGAGTTGCGGTCCCTTGATTTGTAGCAATCGGAGAGGCAAAATCAAGTTGGGGAATCTGTAGTTTGTTGGGGAAATAAAGCTTGTCGCCAGTTTGTTGGAGAGGTGTCTTCTTTTGGCAGAAATCCTCGAGGATTCTTGAGATCGACTCAGTTGGGGATAAGTTTTTAGAGATTGAAACCCTGGTTAGGTTCACCCTATGAAAAGGAATTTGTGTGGGATTTGTCATTGCCCCTAGTAGCAGGTGTTGCCACACTGCCAGAAGATGTTTGTTTGATCGTACATGATTCGTTGCTGGAACTCGTGTCCAATTCCCTGAGTGATTCAGATGGAGACCTGCCCTTGGTATATTAAGCATTTCTTGAGATTTTTGTTGGAATCTTGATCGGACTTCCCCATATGTACGGATAGTGACACGTCATGCCCACTTGCTTATAGGAGATCTGTTATTGGAAGTGTCTTCCCACTTGAAGTGATTTTGTTCATTGAGAGGGTTTTTGTTCATTGGATATTCGTCGTGCGAATTTCTCCGTTGTCAAACAAATAGACATATGAAAACAGTGATATTCAAATAATGCAAAGTTTATGCTTGTCTTTGATGTTTTGAAAATGCATTTTAGCAGATAAAAGAATTTTTTGTAAGAAAATTCAACTCAGGATTTAGAATAAAGCCCTACAAGAGTCAGGATACCTTTCGTAACAGTATGCTTTCGAATTAACCCATGCTTCAATTAGGACTTTTGAAGGGTTGTAACGTGGCTTAGTTCACGGTTTAAGAAACAAAGGATAAGGATCAAAGTTTTTTTGTACCCGCCCATTCTTCATTATGTTCTTCAGTCCTAAAATCGGTTAATTGTACGTTTGAACTCCAATTGAGTCTAAAATGACATCTTGGTGATGGTTCAGACAAGTTTAGTTTATCGAAAGGAAGTCATTTTTTGTAACATTTTTCATGTTGTTGAGGATTTGCAGTGACCTCTTTTTTTTATTATCCCTGATTTTTGCCTGACTGTTCCTGTTTTGAGATTACAGTCAGCGGGATGCCCCAGTTTTTCTTAAGTCTCCTTCGTAGGTTTTGACTTAGTGGGCTTTTCTTTTTGAGAGATAATGACTTCCTATGTGATAGGGAACCATCACCGTCTTTTGATTCGATAGGAATGTTTTTGATGTCATTCGTTGTATTACAAAGTGAAAGCTTGCGACTGAACGTGCATTTGAATTAACTGAGAGACTACCCAGCCCCAGGTTTTGATTATAGGTTTCAAATTATGTAAAAAAAAGAAACTCCTACTTCTTTGGCTCAAAGGGGTTGACTAGGGATTATCCTCCTTATAACTCCAATGTTTAGGAATTGAAAGAACGCATATACATCGTCAACAAGGTCTGTCCAAAAGCATACTGTATGAGATTAAGGCATTGTTTTCGTCATCCTCCCTCTAAAGGATTGCAACTTTTAAAACAAGAGTTGAATATCATAAAGGGAGTAAAAAGCATAGTTTAAATGAAATGAAAAGAATAGATTAATTCAAGACAAACATATGCAATGAATTAATGAAACGGAGTTTGACATTAATGGATAAGTGTTTGAACAGAAAAAAGATTACTATTGAAAATTCAAAATGAATAAGACGCTCTCAATGATTCGGCATAGGAGCAGTGATCAATGTTAGGATCCCCTGGAGGATCGAACTCAATCTCCTTGGCATCAATCATATGTTGGATCTTGTTCTTCAGAGCCCAACAGTCGTTTGTGTCGTGTCCAGGACTATCAGAATGGTATGCACACCTTTCATTGGGATGTTAGGTAGGAGAAGAAGTGTTGGGGTTCTGGAGAGGAGCCTTTAACGTAATCAACTCTGATTTCAACATGTGTTGTAGCGCTTGAGCTGGTGGCATGTTGATCTTAGTGAATTGTCTTTTAGACTCGGCCTCCTTATGTTGATGCCCCTGTTGCCGTGATTGCACCAATACAGGATTAGAGATCAGAACTGCCCCTACGTGCTGGTCGTGGTTAACCTAGTTACGACATTTTTGATCGTACGCAACATCAGACTCTTTCTTCCAAATGAGAGGTTGTTTCCCTGTACTCGAGGATGCACCCCCATTGGATTTTACCGCTTTTGATTCCAGCTTCGACCCTCTCGCCCGTTAGTATTATTCTGGTGAACTCAGCTGAGGAGCTTCCGATTAGGTGATTGAAGAAAGGTCCCTTCAGAGTTCCCATAAAGATATCAATCAGCTCCCTATCAGTTAAGGGTGGTTGCACCCTGCCAGCCAGGTCTCTCCACTTTTGGGCGTATTCTTTGAAGCCTTCGTTGGAACGCATGGTCATGTTCTGCAACTGCATACGAGTTGGTGCAAGATCAGCATTGTATTGGTACTGCTTGTAGAAAGCAGCAGCTAGATCTTCCCAAGTGTGAATGTGGGAACTCTCCAAATGATATAACCACTCAAGTTGCACCACAACTAAGCTCTCTTGGAAGAATTGGATCCAAAGCTTCTGATCAGTTGTGTATGGTTGAATCTTGCGGACATAAGACTTTAGGTGCATCTTAGGGAAAGAGACTCAATTGTACGGGGAAAAGGTAGGGATTTTGAACTTTGGTTGGATGACCACTCCAGGGACCAAACCCATGTCTCCTAAGTCCAATCCAGGCACAACTTGGATCTCCACAGCTTTTAGTCTGTCTTTAATTTGTTTGTATTTTTCATCCGCTGGTGGATACTTCTCCTCAGAAGAGTCTTCGTCATCAGTAGCTTTGTTAGCTCTAGTGCTTCCACCTTCCTCTTCTTGACTATATTTAGAAGAAGCATCTTTTTTTTGAGCTAGTTGGGCATGCCCCTTGGACCTTCTCCTTACGTTGAGGATGACAAACTTTTTCTTCTTCTTTCTCTCTTTGGTGAAGAGTGTTTTCAGATCTTCCTGCCCCTTGGCCAAGTTCATGGGCGCTTGTTGGAACTGAACGTTTTGAGCTTGGAGATCTTGAACTATTTGCTCTAGAGACATCTCTACTGAAATAAACAGTAAGCATATGAGAAAACATGTACGGGAAAACCTGTTATGTTGAACCAGACGCCTATCAAGGGGCAAAAGGATTCATTCTCTAAATCAAACACCGTCAAGACCAAAGCACGGTAACTTGAGTCAAGGGCTATGACCCACTTGACATGGTGAGCTTGATTCTCGTGGAAGGACATCCGCTGATACGAAGTTCTCCAATCAAAGCCGTGGATCAAAATTCAACTTCTAAAATCTTCTTGTATTTACCCCACGAGATCCTTGAAATGGTTATTGAAAATTCTATGGTATGATGTTATGTACAAGTATGCAAAGTAAGTAAGTTGTTATGTACAAATAGTCATATACACACAAAGCAAACAAGTCCTTAGGTTTAGGCTTGCATGGAGTTTATAGGTAAGTACCCTCTTGAAGTTTAGTTAGCTCAACCTGTCCAGTAATAGTAACCGAGTTCTAGGGGATCTCAAAATCACTGATCTTTCTTCATCGGGAATTGTTTCAGCGCAAGCCTCTTTAATGGCGACCGAAATATCCAGAAAGTCCGATCTCAATAAGCGTAATATCGAGTATCAACCAACTTCGAACTGCACCAAAGTCGGCTACCTCACTACTTCCTAATGGCCAAGTTGGTCTAATAAAGGTTCTAAAGTCAGCTAGTGCTTCATGACACCACACAACGGCCCCGTATTCTCCTTGACTACTCAAGCGCTGCCGGTACCAACAAATGTGTCACACTAACGTAGCTATTTCTTAGACCATGTCGGTATACCCTGCACAGTTTCCACAATCTATTTCTATTTACCTAAAATGTGCCCCAGATCTGGGTAGAGGATCAAAACAAGCCCAAACAAGGAACCATAATGTAAAGCATGCAAGTCAAACAAGGAAAACAAGTAAATGTGATCTAACCCTAAGGTAACCCCACTTTGAAAGAAGTCCCCCAGCAGAGTCGCCAGTTTTGTAATACGATTGGAGAACTGACTTGGGTGTTTTGCGTTTGATTGCAATTGTTGCGGATAGCAAGAGTCGCCACTGACTTTTCTTTTATCTAATAAGGAAAGGCTGAAAAGAACAGGAAAGACCTTTCGAGATTATTTCTTGTTTTGTGGGGGTAGATTATGGAAAGGGAAGGTACTACCACCCTTTTAATCCATAGTTATCTATGGGCTCTTAGTTTCTTGCTAGATCACTTGCTTTTGTTTGAAAGTGTACTTTGTGGTGTGGTTTTGAAAGTATTTTGAAAACGTGCCTTTGTAATGATTCTCGTCTCTATAAGAACGCATACAAAGTGTTGTTTGGAAAATAGTTCAAAGAAGTGTTTATGTAATGTGCTTTCGAAAGTGATTATGAAAAGGGTGTCTTTGTAATGGTTCTTGTCTCTATAAGAACACATACAAAGCGTTGTCTTTTGAAAATGCTCAAAATGAAAGTGTTTGGTGTATGAAATATTTTTGTTGTGAGCAAGCGAGCAACTAGGAGAAACCTACCTACTCAAAGGTCTTTTATGTTCTTTTCCTCCTCCGTTGGATGTTGCTATCTTACCATTGATTTAGAAAGAAACCCCATCATTGAATGTGAAGGGACGGGCGTGGGTCATCGTATATTCATAGAAGGCAACCTATGGGACGTTTTAGCAATGTCGTTTAGGGACTAGATTGTTTATCGAAGGCAATATTGAGGGTCATCGAGGGACTACGATATTTTATCGAGGTTCTTTGCTAAAACGTCCATATTTGAGGGACATGACTATTTTTCCGAGGCAACAAGTGGAGTTAACCCTAGAGGTGCATGTGTGCAAAATGTGTTTGATTGCATGCATTTTTGTCTTTTGATTTTGGGTTGTCTACTTGTTGATTTTTATCTTGCCATACATACCCTATTTTACTAGCAATCATGTAAAATTAATAAAATGCGGAAAGATAAAATCCTACACTATTACAACCATATTGAATTGCATGAAAATATAAAGGAAAAAATGAAATAAAAGCAAGAAAAATTAAGGTCTTTCGATTGAGGCAGAAGACCCTTTGATTCTGCACTTTCTAGCTTCCTTCGATTTGGACTGCAAGGGGTGAGGGCGTGGTTTCGACTGAGGCCTCGGGGTCAGCATGTTTTTCCTTTCTACTGGGCCTGGAACCAGTGCAATATGCAATCTATCTTTTTGTCTCCTTTGACTGGGGGTTGAAAGCAGTGAGGGAGTGCCTTTCGACTGCGCCTGAAATTAGTGTAGGCATGCTTTTCGTCTGGGCCTAGAAGTCAGCATGGTGTGCCTTCTGGTTGCCTCTTTTGTTTGACCCGGAGGTTAGTGTCAAAGCCATAGGCTTTATTTTCCTACTTCAGTTTATTGTTTCTTTCGTTTGAGTTTTAAATAACAACATGGCCTAAGTCCATGCTAGCATTGTCTTACAACCAATTTAATACTTAATACATGTTTAGGTAAACAAGAAGCAAAACGAAAGGGTTAGCTCTAAAAACATATTAAAAAGGTGGAAACGAAAAGAACAACGGTATGTACATGCTTGAAACGAAAGAAAAGCCTATTTACATGTTATACAAGAAACGAAAAGCTTAAGGTTTTGAACTACTTACCTTGTTGGAGGCTGGAGGGTGTGCTGGACCTTGAAGTGGTTTCCTTGAATGCTGTTGGATTCGAAGGAAGGGACCAGAGGCAGTGTTCCTACTGTTTGATTTGAAGGAGAAAAACAAATGAGATGTCTTTTCTACTGGATTCGAAAGGGAATAAAATGTGTGGGACTTTTCAGAATCGAAAGAGGTAAATGTTAGATTCTGGGTTTTTGCTTTCAAAAGTGTTTGAGTGTTTGAGAGCTTTGTTGTGTTTGAGAAAATTTTGAAGATTTGTTCCTCTAGCCAAAAAGTCTTCCCTTTCTTTGCAAATGTTTCTCTATTTATATAGAAAAGGTTGAAGGTGTTTTGAAGTAACCAGGTTTGTATGATAGCAAACCATGGTTTGGTTAAAAATGAAACAGGTCTTGTCCCTTTTCGTTGTTCCCACGTTTCCAGTACAAGTGGGGCCTGCTGGCAGAAGATTGGACTTGTGCTTCTGGCATTGTTTTTCATTCAGAAATGAATCAAGTTGGAAGCTGCTTTTGTGATAAAAGTACTCTCTATGGAAAAAAAAGTACGTAGCTTTTTCTATTTTAACCAAGAATAGTAGTATCCAATAGACAAAGCTTATATCCTTTGTACAAGCTTCTGATTATGTAAAGATTTGGAAGCAACATAGCCTAACAAGTAGGGTAAGGCTATGAGATTTTCTCAAACTTTCTTCGAAGGATCCAGAGTTTGGTTCGAAAGATGCTGATTCGAAGGAAACCAAAACTCCAATTGAAGCTTTGTGTGAAGGTGTCTCTTGTCCAATCGAAGGCTTGCCTGCCAGGGGTCACATGTGGCCAAACGAAAGAGTGTACATAGGGGGATCCATGCCTTGTGAATTCATGCCAACATGCAAAAGATCTATGTTCAAACGAAGCTTGCATGAAGGGAACCAACATGCCAAACAAAAGGTGTGACCAGTAGCTTGTACTGAAAGATTCATGTGCCCAAACGAAGCAAGCATGAAAGGAGTCAAATGCCCAAACAAAAGTTTTGACCAAAACCTTATGCTAAAGGATTCATGTGCCCAAACAAAGGGTGTGACCAGTAGTTTGTACTGAAGGAACCACATGCCCAAACGAAAGGTGCACGTAGGAGGCCAAAATGTCCATATTCGAAAGAGGCACAAAGGATGCTACTGTCTTATGAATTGAAGGAAGCTTGAAAGAAATCTTAGTCCAATTGAAGCAGTCTTTAAAAGAGATTAAAGTCCAAACGAAAAAAGGGAAATCAAAGAAGGCCTGAAGGAGACCAAAGTCCAATCGAAGCAAGGGGAATCGAAGTAGATTTGCAGGGGACCAAAAATCTAACCGAAGCAAGGGGAATCGAAGAAAACTTAATTTTCTCCAATTTTGTTGAAAAGATTATTTTTATCTGTTTTGACCTTTTTAACTGTTTCCTCCAATTGTACTTGTGCAATCTTGAACTTGGAGAATCCTTGTGAGAAATTCCTTGAGAAATGAGAGGGAAATTTTTGGGGTACAACACATGTGTCGACTCATAGTGTTTAGTATCGACTCATACTGCTGTTTTTTTACTTCTAACATTGTTCTGCTGCATATATGGTTAGCTCTCAACACAGGGTTAGTGAAAATGAAAAACAAGTATATGGTTAGCTTCAAGGCAATGATATCTATATTTTATCTTCACAAATGAACCATTAATGATGCTTTATATGAAGAGTTCAAATTCAAGAATACTTACCTTGAAGCTGAAATTTGTGTTTTGAGTTTGAACTATTGTGTTGGCTGTTTTTGAGCTTGGGAAATGGTGATAGTGATGTTACAGAAGTTGTTCTTGTGTTTGAACAACTCCTATATGATGTATATGGAGTATTTTGATGGTTTGTTTGGACATGAATTACAAGGTGTGAGAAGTTCAAAGATTTGGACTTCAAAGCTCAAGAATGGAGGTTTTGTGGACAATTATGGTTTTTGGAGAGTATGAGATTTTGAGGGATTTTCTACACAACAAAAACTACTTATTTTTTTATCTTGCAAATGGATTCTCTATTTATAGAGAATGTTTGAGAGGATGAGAGAGTTTTTTTTACAAATTGTCAAAAATATTGTTTGGTTGAGATGAAACAATCAAGTTATGTGAAAAATGGTGTTTCAATGCATGGTACAAGCATGGTCTGATGTTGCTATAGGCTTTTAGGCATGTTGCTTCTTGTTTGACATTGTGTATGTGTAGAGAAAACAATTGAGAGGCTCAAGGAGTTGAGAGACTTATGATGTGTGCAAGTTGGGAAATTTTGAGAAAATTCATGAAAATAAAGTGACAAAACTTGAATTTTTGGGCTAATGGGCTTGTGTTTCAAGGTCCAAACGTGCATAAGGCCTCAATATGAACATCTGAACTTATTCATACACCCCTTTGGTTTTTATTCTATTTTTTTATTTATTTAAAGTCAAAATTAAGTTAGATAAAGTCTAGCCTTTCGTATAAGGTCCAAGCCCAATCCCTTTTGACCTAATTAACCACTATATATTCCATATATTTCAAACAAGAGACCACACGAAAACTTTGCACAAGATCACCTTTCCAAAATTCCAAAAAATATCAAAACTAGGACAAACTTCAAACCCTACTTGCAGCCTTGCACAAAGCCAGATATTTATCCCAATCAATCCCTGAAGCATTGTAGGTTAAGAATGGATCAGCCTTGAAGATCCAAAGGGCCTGAAATCCTCATATATGCTTCACTGATTTCCAATATTGCATAACATTCATGTTTTTTGTTTTCTTTGTGTTTTGATGCAACATAACCTTACTATTATGTTTTTGAGATATCAATGTGCAGGATGAGACTGTCGCCCCCATAATGGTTGAATCTTAAATTTCCATGTTTGGTCTGTTTCATGTTATTTTCGTCGTATCTCATAATGTAGCACGATTTGGCCAAAACTAATGCTTCCATTGAAATCGCAAGGCCTGAATTAGGGGGATAGGGTCCCTAGGAATTACTAACACTCCTTGTTTTTACAGGTTGAAAAACGTACTCGCCGGAGAAGACGACCGGAGCAAGGGCTCCACGCTTCTCCAATATAGTTATTTGAGTTTATTATATTTTTATTTGTTTTAACTTAGGTACCAGATGAAATAGCTACCCCAGTGGCAAGGAAGTGTGCGTTAAGGCATTAGTTTAAAAGGGTGTGGGTTCGATCCTACCTTTTGACACTTTGTTTGTTTTTCATATTTTCAAAATTTTGCAGGTTTGATACATGTTGTGTTACCCGCGTCTTCCTAACACAGGCGCACGCCTGGCGCAGTGGAAAAGCGTGTGGTGGAAAGGGCAAAGGGTGTGGGTTCAACACCCACCCCTGGCATTTTCATTGTTTTTTTTTGTTTATAACCCTTTTTATTGATTTTTCTTCCCCTATGTATTTTTGGCTAACATTAACTATTTTCCCCTTAACCCTATTTTCACTTAACCATAAAAAACAAAACCCATTTTTTTATAAACCCTAATTAAATTAGGTTTTAGGTTTTTTTTTTATTAATTTAATTAATAACTCTTTTATTAATTAAATTTAATTAGCTATAGGTTTATTTTAATCATCATCAAAAACCTTTTTTTCATAAAAAATCACCAAAAAAAAACATTTTGTTTTCCTCTTTCCTTTTTTCTTATTTTAATTCCATAGATCAAGTTGTATAGGTTGCGCGAATGTAATATTTATCTCGTGAATTTTCCATTATTATGTAACAGCTCCAAAATGTAATAGTTGGAGGTTTTTATTTTCCGCACTTTACTATTATGTAATTGCCCCAAAGTCATGTAATAGCGTAGGAACTTTTATTTTTGCATTTTACCTTTTTATATTTACTATACTACTTTTTAGTAATTAGGGTTGTATGGCAAGATAAAAATCCAATCGATAGCAAAACTCTAAATTCAAGACTAAAATAACTGAAATTAACACACTCGCACACTTGAACCTTTAAGGAAACCTCTCTTCATTGCCTTCGAAACAAAATGGTCATGTCCCTCGAATGTAAGGACGCTTCAGCAAAGTCCCTCGAATCAAATATCATAGTCCCTCGATGATCCTTTAGATGTTACCTTTTGATAAATGATCTTGTCCCTTACGAAATTGCTAAAGCATCCTTACAAGTTGCCTTCAATGACCGTACGATGACCCTTCGCCTGTCCCTTCACATCCAACGATAGGGATTCCTACTAACTAATGGTACGGATAGCACTATCTAAAGGAGGGGAAAAGTATAAGAATGATCTTGAGTGGGTAGAACTGTTAATCGCTTGCTCACAAACCTTTCAAAAACAAAAACATTTCACACAAACACTTTCAAAGATATTTTCAAAACACTTTGTATACACTATTGAGGAACGATACAATAGTCATTACAAAGTTCACCTTACATTGGCAAAATTTCAAAATATTTTCAAACACACACACAAAAAAGAAAATTTTCAAATTCAGCTAAGCGATTAAGAGCCCATAGATAACTACGGATGAAAAGGGTGTGTGATACAGTGGGAGAGAACTGACTGTTTTTGGAATTTTGGTTTGCGTTTTGCGTTTGTTTTCACAAAATGTCGCGGTAAGCAAGAGTCCCCACCGACTTTTATTTTATTCAACAAGGAAAGGAAAAAAAGTACAGAAAAATTCCTTTTTCGAGATGTTTCTCGGGTCCGGGGGGTAGATTATCGAAAGGGAAGGTGTTAGCACCCTTTCTATCTGTGGTTATCCACGGGCTCTTAGGTACTTGCTCAAAGTGTTTTCAAAATTTGCTTTTCTTTGTGTTTGTGGGTTTGAAAGGAGTTTTTTGTTTTGAAGAAAGTGTAAGTGCGAAAAGTTTTATTTTTGTTTTTGAAAGGAGCAAGTACTTAAGAACCATCTACCTACTCGAAAAGGGAATTAATCTGGGCTAATGTCCTTTAGACAGGGCTATCCTACTATGAATGAATAGGTAGCCTCGTCGTTGGAGTTTTAAGGGTCAATTCGATTAAGGGATATGTGGTCACTAAAGCAATGTTAGGATGCCTTAGCGGTAACCCTAATGTCTTAGATCATTTTTTCCGAGGCAACCGTTTCGAGGCAACTATGATCTTTGGACAAGAGGGCAACCTCTAAAACTTCCTATACTTAATGACCACGTTCGAAGGCAACCAAGTGAGGTGTACCCTAAGAGTGCGCATGTGCGAGTGTGTTATTTTTCAGTTAATTTATCTTTGTACATGTCATGGGTGAGCTATGTTGATTTTAAGTTCATATATTCGATCTTGTCATGCATTCCCTATTATCAAACATCTAACTGTTTATAAGTGGCGGAAATTTAATTTGCGGAAATTAAATCTAAACTATTACAAGGCGTCGGGTATTTACATCGCCAAAAACAACCCTTGAAGTTAAAATGCGGAAAATAAAATAAAGCGATAAAATAAACAAAGTCCTAATTTAACTATTACATTCCGGGAAACAGATACATCAATATGTCAAAATAGATCACGTGCGGAAAATTAAATCGAATGTGAATATTTAGGGTTTTGACCCTTTTTTTTGAAAGAAAGCATTTTTTGGTTTATTTTGGATTAAAAGAAATTATATCTAAGTTAATTAAACAAATTAATTAATTAATTAATTAAAAATATATTTTTTTTTGTATTTTTGGATATTTAGATATTTAAAGAAATAAAATAAATTTGGTCAAAGTTAATAAAACCTAATATTCTACATTAATTTTAATTATTGCAAAAATGTTAAAAGTTATACCTAATTAAAAACTAAATTAATTAATTTAATATTTATTTACAAAAATAAAATGATGAATTTAATTTTAATAAATAAAATATATTTTTTGGTTTTTGATTTTATGAGGAAAAAGGAAATTTAATGGGTTAGTGATTTAAACAATAAAAATAATAATTAAACAAAATAAAGAAAGAAAATAAAAAAAGAAATACTCAGGGGGGTTCAGGCCCAATTTGGGAGTGAAATAGCAAGTTTGAGGCCCAAACGTGCAAGCCTGTATTAACTTTCCCAGATTCTCTATGGCATGTTGACTTGGGAGTATGATGCACCTCTCATCTGGACCACCAGATCTGGCCTGGGGCCATCTGTCGCTTGGAGATCTGGGGGAGTATGGTGCATTGCAAGGCATGAGGTACGCTGGAATATCTGCAAGAAAAATATAACAAATATGTTCGGGACCTGGGATTCGAACCCAGGTCCTGTTGGACTATGCACTAACGCCTTCACCACTGGACCAGTAAACTTTGTTTGTTAATGGATTAGGTAACAATTAATATATTAGAAAACAAAACAAATGCCAGAATTAAAAAATAAAAAGCGTGAAATTATGAATGGACAAATGGGAAACGGGCACGTAATCATCTTCTTTGCCCAGCCCTGGTTATTTACCTGCGGATTTTTATCCGCAGCTAAATCCATGGGTTCATCCTAAAACGAGTTCTAGGCCATGGAAATTAATTCCAAGACCACAGCCATGTTCGTCTTCCTCTCCTGATTTCATCTATGTCCATTATTGGTTCCAATTTTTCCTGCAAAGAAAACGCCCAAAAACAAACTTCCAAAACCCTAGGTTCGGGTATGGGGTTATGGCTCATGAAAACACAATCAAATGATGCAGAAAGTTTCTAAATCACTCAAGAATCATGAATATGTCAATGTTTTGTCAAGAAAATGCCAGAATAAGAGATTGTGATTTCAAATACAGGGTCGTTTTCAGGGAGACTTACAACACGATTTAGGAGGTGATTGGCCTTGCATTTGATTGCTACAGACTCAATGGATATCCAACAAGAGGATAGCATTGAGATTTTGCTTTGATCGGCCTCTAAGCACGATTTTAGATTCAAGCTTTTTTCAAGTTTTTTCAAGTTTTGCTTTTGTGATTTGGCAGCCTCTAGGTTCTAATTTTCGTGCCTTTGCATTGTATAAGTAACATGGAGTGAATTAGGTCAAGTTTTGGGCTTTGAATCCTTATGCATTGATGATTTAGGATTTGATATGATCCTCCATGAAAAAGCTTCCAAATTTGTCCAAAAACCAATATCTGGTGCATGATATGGCTTGATACGAGTTTGATCTTGTCCATGATGACAATTAAGGCCTGTATCAATCAAAAAGATACCAAGTTATCAATATTTATATTTTATTTGGATTTAAATTGATTTAAAATGAATTAATTCAATAAAAATCAAATAAAATAGAAAAATCAATGAATGGACATAAGACTGGAGATAGGACACGGGTGTAGTGTGACAAGATCAAATCAAGTGGAAAAAAGTGGGCCCATTTGACAAAAGTTGAAAATTTGGGGATAGTTGACTTTTGGCAATTTTGGAAAAATGCCCAACTTCAACAATGCGTAACTTATTCAATTTTGAACTTTTGGAGGTTTTCTTGGACTGTTTAGAAACCTTGAGATGTCCTATAACCAACCCTTTTGGTCTCATCTCATTTTGATATTCCATTCTTAAGTTATAAGATTTGGCAAAAAAGGTGTTTTTGTTGACTTTCAAAAATGACCTATAATGTCCAAATTTGTAACTTTTTGTGAGTACATTTATTTATCTTGGGGTGTGAAGATGGATTGTAGGAAATTGCATCCTCTTCAAAATTAGCTTTGGATGGGTCATTTCGTATAAATTATGAGAAAGTTATGCTTGGTCAAAGTTGAGTTGACTTTTCCTACAAAACCCTAATTTAGCAACTTTTGAATCTTGATGAATCTTGAGCAATCCTTGATGAATCATGATCAACCCTTGATAAAATGATGAAATAACCTTAAAAATGAGAATGTTGACAAAAAATCTTGAGGTTTGACTGTTTATAGTTCACAATTGACTTTTGCCCTAGCACAGTCGATTTTTGGGCCTCTTGAGCAATTGACTGACCAAACTTCCTCTGCAAGGCTTGAAATTTGACATGGATGAACTTGAGAACATATTAGGACATTGGGGAGAACTTGATGTCATTAGTATGCAAGGACCTTGATGAAACACAAAACCCTAATTTGAGGTTGACTGTCTTAGGAGATAGCTTGACTGTCCAACTCTAGAGCAATCTTGAGTAACTTGGAGATTCTTCTTGCAATGTCTTGAGAAATATGGGAGGGAAAATTTTGAGGTACAACAGCTGCCCCTGTTCAATTTTCTAAAACCTGAGGATATAGATTGGCTTTTGGGCCTTTCGTGATCCAAAGGTGGAAGATGATTGAACACTAGAGTGCCCAGAAATTTGCACTCGCATGAAGTGGTATCAGCATTGTGATGTCGGGAATGGGCTTAAAGATGCCATTTGGAGACTGTTGATGGGTGGTCTGAACTTCAACTGGAATGTGAATCAGATGATCTTATCGGAGATCTGACTGAACCAAAGGAGGTCTTGGATTGACTTTGACTGGGTCGGCATCAGAAAAATCTTTAGGAGTCGATTTAACTGGACCAGACAAGGTCTTGTCTTCTTTGACTGGGTTGGCATCAGAAAAATCTTTGGGAATCGATTTAACTGGACCATATGAGGTTTTGTCTTCTTTGACTGGATTGGCATCAGAAAAATCTTTAGGAATCGATTTAACTGGACCAGAGGAGGTTTTGTCTTCTTTGACTGGATTGTCGGTAGAAAAATATTTAGGAATCGATTTAACTAGACCAGAGGAGGTTTTGTCTTCTTTGACTGGATTGGCATCACAAAAATCTTTAGGAATCGATTTAACTGGACCAGAGGAGGTTTTGTCTTCTTTGACTGGATTGGCATCAGAAAAATCTTTAGGAATCGATTTAACTGGACCAGAGGAGGTTTTGTCTTCTTTGACTGGATTGGCGTCAGAAAAATCTTTAGGAATCAATTTAACTGGACCAGAGGAGGTTTTGTCTTCTTTGACTGGATTGGCATCAGAAAAATCTTTAGGAATCGATTTAACTGGACCAGAGGAGATTTTGTCTTCTTTGACTGGATTGGCATCAGAAAAATCTTTAGGAACCGATTTAACTGGACCAGAGGAGGTTTTGTCTTCTTTGATTGGATCGGCATCAGGAAAATCTTTAGGAATCAATTTAACTGGACCCGACAAGGTCTTTGACATAGCTGAGAACTTAACTGCATCTTTCCTGAAAGGTAGAGGTCAGTCATATGCAATGCATGATATGGATCAAGCAATGATGTTCTCAACATAAATGAGATTGTATGGTATGATGCATTTATGCATGTATCATGATGTATAGAAATGTAATGCTTTAGCTGGGGAAAATAAATCCCGGATAGCTGTTGGGGAATAGAGTTGAATTCTTTGTTTCCGCTGGGGATGGTGAACGAAGGTGACTGCGAGAATAAACCTGCATGAGAAGATAACTTCGTTGTGGAATAAACTGATGAGGAGATTACTTTGTAGGGAAGAGATGCTCTGCTGAAGATTCCACTGATAGACTCCGCTGGGGATGGATTACCGTTGTTGGTGATACTGAATATGTTGAGGATTGAATTCCTATTTATGAAAGGAAAGAACTTCGCTGGGGCCAATATTTCAATTGCAACTTGTTGGGGATAATCCTGTTAGACTTTTATGTGGATAATCCTCTGCGTTCTGTTGGGAATGATCCTTGGAACTCGGCTGGGGAGATTTATTTTGTACTCCGATGGGGATAAACTTCCAGAGTCTACTGGGGATGATGATTCGACTCCGTTGGGGAAGCTTTTTCAGACCGTGCTGGGGAAATATTGACTCTACTGGGGTATCTTGTATTCTGCCGGGAAACATTCTTGTACTCCGTTGGGGAATATTAAGACTCCTGGGGACATCAAGCCTTTTTAGTGCTGATGGTAGATCAACTCTGCTTGGGGAGAGTATTGTTGATTCGTTCATAGTTGTAAGTCTCAGCTGGGGGAGAGCTACCATTACTGTCTTACTCTGTGGGGAGTGAAGGTATCTTAGCCATATTCTTCAGCCGAATATACATTTGTACCTGGTGGACAGAGCAACTATACAGCTTGGACAATTCTTATTGCCCCTGTTTCTGATATTACCCGTAAATCGCCTTTCGTTTCGCATGTAAATATTTATGAGCAGCAAATAATGTCAAATGCATATATCAAAAATGAACATTGGACGTTCTTTGCAAAACAAAACAGATAAAGGAAAAACAATTTGAAATTTCTCTGAATAATGAATTTGTATTGATTTGAAGTTAGGCCTGTAAATAGGCGTTTTTGTACAAGAGGCTGACGTCCTAGTAAGAGAACACCGCCGAATAATAGAATTTACACAATTTGTGAAAAAACTAAACAAAACAGCTATGTGAATAATCCCACTGGGTCCCAACTCTGCTATTTCCTTTATGTCCTCGAGCATCTCATCACTTTGCTATTGGTTGAAAGTAGATCAGATTGATTAGTGTTGTCTGAACTTGATAGTTGATACCGAAGTCTGGATGCAAGGTGATCCAATGAGACATAGTGTTACGCTTTGATCCCTAATTTTTGCCTGGACCGCCCTTTCGGGTTTTCAGTCCACTGGGATACGCTTTTTTGCCCAAGCCGCATTTTCAGGTTTTCAACTTGCCGGGTGTACAGATTTTTTTCATTTTTATCCCTTATTTTTCCCCGAACCCTTTTGGTTCGCCGGGAAACCCTTATTTTTTCCTAGGCCAGTCAACCTAGTGGGTTTTTGATTATGCGTAGTATCTTTTCACTATGTCTGCATTGACGGGGTGAGGAAGGTCGTCACCATCCATGGTGGTTAGAATCATAGCTCCTCCTGAGAAAATGTTCGTAACCACAAATGGCCCTTCGTAAGTAGGGGTCCATTTGCCCCTGGGATCACCTTGAGGTAATATGATGCGCTTGATTACCAGGTCCCCAACTTGATACTCCTGTCGTCTGACTTTCTTGTTAAATGCCTTGATCATTCGCTTTTGGTACGTCTGACCATGACAAATAGCAGTAAGTCTCTTTTCGTCGATTAGGTTCAACTGACCAAGCCGGGTCTGAATCCAGTCATCTTCACTCAAACCTGCATCCTTCATGATCCGAAGAGAGGGTATCTGAACTTTGATGGGCAAGACAACCTCCATACCATATACCAAGGAATAAGGTGTTTCCCCTGTTGACATTCGCGCTGAGGTACGGTACCCATGAAGAGAAAATGGTAACATCTCGTGCTTGTCTTTGTATGTCACTATCATCTTCTGCACAATCTTCTTAATGTTTTTATTATCCGTTTCGACAACCCCATTCATCTTCGGCTGGTAGGGAGAAGAGTTATGATGTTGTATCTTGAATTGCTCGCAGAGCTCAGTGATCATCTTGTTATTGAGGTTGGTACTATTATCCGTAATGATCCTCTCTGGTACACCATATCGACAGATCAAATTGTGCCGAATAAACCGTGCCACGACGTTCTTGGTTACAGTAGAGAAGGAAGCTGCTTCAACCCACTTCGTAAAGTAATCAATTGCTACCAGGATGAAACGATGCCCATTAGATGCCGTAGGTCTGATCTCGCCGATCATATCAATGCCCCACATCACAAAAGGCCACGGAGCTGTCAAGAAGTTCAGAGGTACTAGAGGTATGTGCACCTTATCAGCATAGACTTGGCACTTGTGACATGTCTGAGAATGCTGATAACAGTCGGTTTCCATAGTGGACCAATAATATCCTGCCCGTAGGATCTTCTTCGTCATGGTATGTCCACTGGAATGAGTTCCAAAAGTACCTTCATGTAACTCCGCCATGATCCTTTCTGCTTCATTCTTATCCACACATCGCAGTAAGGTTGTATCATGGTTACGCTTGTAAAGGATGCCATTGCTGATGAAGAACTTCGCCGCGAACCTCCTTAGAAACTTCTTGTCATTAACAGATGCACCCTCGGGGTATTCTTGAGCTTCAAGATACCTCTTCACCTCATGATACCAGGGTTTGTCTGCTACCTCTTCAGTCTCAAGATCACAGCAATGTGCCGGTTCGTCCAATCTTTCAATAATAATCTAGGGAGCCTCGTTGTCCTAATTAACCTTGGACATAGAAGACATCGTAGCTAGCGCGTCCGCCAACTGATTCTCCTCTCTGGGGAAGTGTTCAAAGGTTATCTCCTTGAAATGGGGAAGCAATGTCAACACATACTCCTTGTAAGGAATGAGATTTGGGTGTTTCGTATCCCACTCGCCTTTGATCTGACTGATCACGAGAGTGGAATCTCCGAAGACACTTAGAAACTTAATCCTTAGGTCAATTGCTGCTCGAAGACCCATGATGCACGCTTCATACTCCGCCATGTTGTTGGTGCAGTTGAAACATAGTCGGGCGGTGAACGGTGTATGAGAGCCCTTAGGAGATATGATCACGGCGCCAATGCCATTACCTAAAGAGTTCGAAGCTCCATAAAAGTACATAGACCATCGGGATCCTTCCTCAGGTCCTTCATCCGGTCCAGGTGTCTCACAATCAGTTACCAACATGATATTCTCGTCCAGAAATTCAAAGTTCATAGACTGATAATCATCCACTGCCTGATGTTCTAAATCGTCTGCCAACACACTTCCCTTGATTGCCTTTTGGGTCGTGTACTGGATGTCATACTCAGTCAAGATCATCTGCCATCTTGCTATTCTTCCGGACAAGACAGGCTTTTCGAAGATATACTTGATTGGATCCATCTTTGATTTCAACAGAGTAGTGTGAGTCAACATATACTGTCTCAGCCGGCGAGCAGCCCATGCCAAAACGCAGCAAGTTTTCTCGAGCAGTGAGTATCGGGTCTCACAGTCGGTAAACTTTTTGCTAAGGTAATAAATAGCATGCTCTTTTTGGCCAGACTCGTCATGTTGACCCAGCACACACCCCATTGAGTTATCGAGTACTGTCAAGTATAAGATCAGAGGTCTCCCTTCAACTGGAGGCATCATAATAGGTGGCTCTTGGAGATACTCTTTGATCCTTTCGAAAGCAGCCTGACATTCATCATTCCAACGTACCACTTGATCTTTCTTCAGTAGCTTGAAGATTGGCTCACAAGTAGCAGTTAGGTGCGAGATGAATCCGGCAATGTAGTTCAGACGTCCCAGAAAGCCTCTGACTTCTTTCTCTGTTCTGGGAGTTGGAATCTCCTGTATAGCTTTCACTTTTGCCGGATCCAGTTGAATACCTTTGTCGCTCACGATGAAACCCAATAGCTTACCAGATCTCACCCCGAAGGTGCACTTGTTTGGGTTCAATCTCAGCTTATACAACTTCAGCCTGTCAAACAGCTTCTACAGATGGTCAAGGTGTTCCTCCTCAATCTAGGACCTTGCAATCATATCGTCGACGTATACTTCAATCTCATGATGGATCATGTCATGAAACAAAGCAACCATGGCACGCTGATATGTTGCCCTAGCATTCTTCAGTCCAAAAGGCATGACCTTGTAGCAAAAGGTACCCCACTGAGTAACAAAGGTCGTCTTATCCATGTCTTCGGGAGCCATTTTAATCTGATTATATCCGGAGAAACCATCCATAAAGGAGAATACCTTGTGTTGAGTGGTGTTGTCAACCAGAACGTCGATATGAGGTAGAGGGAAGTCATCCTTGGGGCTTGCCCTGTTCAAATCCTTGTAATCAACACACATTCGGACCTTACCATCATTCTTCGGTACCGGAACCACATTGGCAACCCACTGAGGGTAAGAAGTAACTGCCAGAAAACCGGCGTCAAACTGCTTCATAACCTCAACCTTGATCTTCTCAGACATCTCTGGGCGCATTCGACGGACCTTCTGTTTTACTGGAGGACAATCTTCCTTGGTAGGTAGGCGGTGAACCACAACGTCAGTATCCAAACCAGGCAAATCTTTGTAAGACCGGGAAAATATCTTAACATAGTCGTGCAGCATCTGAATCAACCGTTGCTTCACACTAAGCTCAAGATTCGCACCGATCTTGACCTCTCTTTTGTCTATATCTGTACCCAGATTCACTGATTCCACTGGCTCTTCGTGCAGCTGAATAGCCCTCTCTTCTTGGAGTGGCAGTCTTGCAAGTTTGACAGGCACTTCGCAATCATCTTCACCTTCGTCTTCGACTAAGTTGATCGGATTTTCGAAGTCATAACTGGCAGTAGCAGAGTCGTTACTAGTGAGATCCAGAGTGGATGTTGACTTGTATACGTAAGTGTGTGTAAAATAGCTGTTTTGCAATATATGATAAAAGAAAAACAAGGAGCGCAAAATTTGAAATGCAAGAAACGTCCAATGCTTTTATTAATGATATATGAAAATGACACACATAAAGCCCTCACAAATGAAGCCACAGTGCCCCGGGTAAGACACCGGGCCGTAAAGTTTTAAAACATTGTCTGTTACATATTCAAAACAAAATGTTTCATTATTGGGTGATAACATAAACGGGCATAGAATCCTTCGCTTTCCAGTTGCTTAGTCCACCATCGGCAGTAGGATAGATCCAACTGTCGATGTCAAACTCTTCATCATCGTCATCTCTGATAGCATTCACTCCTGCATCTTGTTTAGGATTTTCTGGTGCTCCAAACTCAATCTCCTTCGCATCGATCAAGTCTTGTACCTTGTTCTTCAAAACCCAACAATCATCTGTATTATGCCCCAGGCTATCAGAGTGAAAGGCACAGCGGGCATTAGGGTTGTACTTCGGCGACGTAGTGTTTGGATTCTTTAGGGCTTCCTTTAGAATCACCTTATTGGTCTTCAGCAACTGTGGCAGAATCTGAGATAAGGTCATGTTGAGACGGGTGAATTGCCTTCGAGGTCTCTCGTCCTTTTGTTGATTTTTGTGTTGAGGAGCACCAGTAGGTTTTGAAATAACAACCGCATTAACAGCTTGGCGGTGTTCATGTCTATTCTGTCTTTTCGAACTGTAGATAGCACTGGACTCTTTCTTAAAGGGCTTCTTCTTGGTGCTTGATGAGGCACCCTTCTGTATCTTTCCAGCCTTAATACCAACCTCAATCCTCTCACCGGTCAAAATAAGCTCTGTAAACCCAGATGAAGAGCTTCCAATTAAGTGGTTGAAAAATGGACCAGACAGGGTCCCCAGAAACATGTCAACTAGCTCCCGATCAGCCAAGGGTGGTTGTACTCTTCCGGCGAGGTCCCTCCACTTCTGAGCATAGTCTTTGAATCCTTCACCCGTTCCCATTGACATACCCTGGAGTTGGGTACGCGTGGGAGCGAGGTCGGAGTTGTATTGATACTGCCTGTAGAAAGCAGTAGCCAAATCTTCCCAACTGCGGATACTGGTTCCGTCCAACTGGTAGAACCACTCAAGCTGAGTCCCTTAGAGACTGTCTTGAAAGAAATGGATCCATAGGTTCTTATCAGCGGTGTACGGATAAATCTTCCTCACATATGACCGGAGGTGCAGCTTTGGAAAAGAAACTCCGTCATACTTAGCAAAGGCTGGTGCCTTGAATTTGTGGGGAATCACCACCCCAGATGATAGACCTAGATCACCAAAGTCCAGACCAGGCACTTTCTGGACTTCCATAGCACTCAACCGGTCTTCCAGTTGCTTGTATATATCCTCAGCAGGAGGATACTGTTCTTCATCCAAGATCTCTTTAGTGCCCCAATGTAAGTGGGCATATGAGGATGGAGGATGGTAGGAAGAACCCCCTCTTCATTAGCAATTTCAACAATGACAGGCCAGACGGCTTCATATGGCATACCCAGCTTCTGGGCACGGATACGGACCTATCTGAGATATGGCTCCATTAGAAGGGAAGTCTTGTGGCCCAGCTCGTGTGGATCAGATCTATGAACTCTATCCCAAGCCCTTATGAATCTGCAACGTTGCTCATGAGGTCCTTCTCTTCTGGCACGCCCAAACTGACGTAGAGCTAAGCATGGGTTATAAGAAATTCCTCCATGCGTTCCTAACAGCGGAACATTGGGATACTCCCCACAGCGATCAATGATAGCCTCCTCATCCATACCTTTGAGAGTCCAAATAATGTCATTATGAGAAAGAGACATAACCTTATAAGCCCAGCCCATGCCTTCTTTATTCTTCAGCACTGATTTGGGGAGGTGCGAAATAAACCACCTTGCCAATAACGGAAAACAGCACATCAAGGTTCCCCTCTTTCGGGCCGTACGAGCATAAAGCTGATGAAGAATGTCACCCAAGAGAGTGGGTACAGGATTACGAGAGATGAAGATTTTCACCGCATTCACATCAACAAAGGAGTCAGAGTTCAGAAACAATACCAATCCATATATCAGAAGAGCCAGAATATCTTCGAATGCCTTGAAGTCTAGACTATCCCAGAAATAATTAGCCTTACCAACCAAGAACTTAGTCAGAAAGCCCTTTGCTCCACTTCTAGTCTCCCAATTAGCCATTACCTCCTCCTTGGTCAAATGAAGGGCTGCAGCAATCTCTTCGGGCCTAAGAATCTTCTCCCAACCAGTAAACAGGGTCTGCTCCAGAATGGAGATACCGAGCAGATCAGAGAACTCTTCTAAGGAGGGAACCAGCTGATAGTCTTGAAAAGTAAAGCAATAGTACAGCGGATCATAGAATTGGACCAAAACACTCATCATCTGCTCGTCCAATTTGGAGGTGACCAAACTGAGGAGATAACCATGTCTCCTGAGGAAGGAAGTAGTATCAGGCATCTTTGCAACCAAATCTTTAAGCAAGGTGGGAACCTGGACAAAGTTGATCCGGGTGGTATTTCTATGCATAGGCATCATGATGACCTACAAAACAGAGCAAAGATGAAACCCTCCTGTATTTGAAATAGGTTAGTCCAATGCAAGATATATGCAATGTTATAATGTCATGATGTCATGATAGAAAGCACATCACAAGTATCCACAAAAGGCAAACATGGTAAAGGCACACAAGTCACACAGAGAGCCCTTAGATTTCAGGCTGGCAAGGAGCTTAGGTACTACCCTCTTTCAGTTCAGTTGGTTTAAACCTGTCCTAAAAATAGTAACTGGGTTCTAGAGGATCTCAATATCACTGACTACCCTCAATCGGTCATAATTCCAGTTTAGCAACCTTTTCTTGCGGCCAGAATCATCGCGAGAGTTTAGTCTCAATTAGTGTAGCATACTGCTACTGTTCTATGGCCAAGTTGGTCAATTTAAAGGTTCTAAGGCCAGTTAGTGCTTAATGACCCCTTAGATGACCCATATTATCCTCTTTCCAACACAAGGGATATCGGTACAATCTAAAGTGCCACACCAACGTAGCTACTGCTTCAACCGTATCGGTCTACACCGTACAGTTCCCTCACAGTTTATTGCTACTTACCTAAAGGGTATCCCCCAGATCCGGGTTGGGATCTATAGAAACTCCGATACAAGCCCACAAATGTAAATCATACAAAGCATGCAATTGAAAACACAATGACCTAATCCTAAGGTATACCCCACTTATAATATCCCCAGCAGAGTCGCCAGTTATGTGATACGGTGGGAGAGAACTGACTATTTTTGGAATGCTGGTTTGCATTTTGCGTTTGTTTTCGCAAAATGTCGCGGTAAGCAAGAGTCGCCACCGACTTTTATTTTATCCAACAAGGAAAGGAAAAAAGCACAGAAAAATTCCTTTTTCGAGATGTTTCTCAGGTCCGGGGGGTAGATTATAGAAAGGGAAGGTGTTATCACCCTTTCTATCCGTGGTTATCCACGGGCTCTTAGGTACTTGCTCAAAGTGTTTTCAAAATTTGCTTTTCTTTGTGTTTGTGGGTTTGAAAGGAGTTTTTTGTTTTGAAGAAAGTGTAAGTGAGAAAAGTTTTATTTTTGTTTTTGAAAGGAGCAAGTACTTAAGAACCATCTACCTACTCGAAAAGGGAATTAATATGGGCTAATGTCCTTTAGACAGGGCTATCCTACTATGAATGAATAGGTAGCCTTGTCGTTGGAGTTTTAAGGGTCAATTCGATTAAGGGATATGTGGTCACTAAAGCAATGTTAGGATGCCTTAGCGGTAACCCTAATGTCTTAGATCATTTTTTCCGAGGAAACCGTTTCGAGGCAACTATGATCTTTGGACAAGAGGGAAACCTCTAAAACTTCCTATACTTAATGACCACGTTTGAAGGCAACCAAGTGAGGTGTACCCTAAGAGTGCGCATGTGCGAGTGTGTCATTTTTCAGTTAATTTATCTTTGTACATGTCATGGTGAGCTATGTTGATTTTAAGTTCATACATTGGATCTTGTCATGCATTCCCTATTATCAAACATCTAACAGTTTATAAGTGGCAGAAATTAAATTTGCGGAAATTAAATCTAAACTATTACAAGGCGTCGGGTATTTACATCGCCAAAAACAACCCTTGAAATTAAAATGCCGAAAATAAAATAAAGCGATAAAATAAACAAAGTCCTAATTTAACTATTGCACTCCGGGAAACAGATACATCAATATGGCAAAATAGATCACGTGCGGAAAATTAAATCGAATGCGAATTTTTAGGGTTTTGACCCTTTTTTTTGAAAGAAAGCTTTTTTTGGTTTATTTTGGATTAAAAGAAATTAGATCTAAGTTAGTTAAACAAATAAATTAATTAATTAATTAAAAAGATATTTTTTTGGATTTTTGGATATTTAGATATTTAAAGAAATAAAATAAATTTGGTCAAAGTTAATAAAACCTAATATTCTACATTAATTTTAATTATTGCAAAAATGTAAAAAGTTATACCTAATTATAAACTAAATTAATTAATTTAATATTTATTTTACAAAAATAAAATGATGAATTTAATTTTAATAAATAAAATATATTTTTTGGTTTTTGATTTTATGAGGAAAAAGTAAATTTAATTGGTTAGTGATTTAAACAATAAAAATAATAATTAAACAAAATAAAGAAAGAAAATAAAAAAAAGAAATACTCAGGGGGGTTCAGACCCAATTTGGGAGTGAAATAGCAAGTTTGAGGCCCAAACGTGCAAGCCTGTATTGACTTTCCTAGATTCTCTATGGCATGTTGACTTGGGAGTATGATGCACCTCTCATCTGGACCACCAGATCTGGCCTGGGGCCATCTGGCGCTTGGAGATCTGAGGGAGTATGGTGCATTGCAAGGCATGAGGTACGCTGGAATATCTGCAAGAAAAATACAACAAATATGTTGGGGACCTGGGATTCGAACCCAGGTCCTGTTGGACTATGCACTAACGCCTTCACCACTGGACCACTGGACTTTGTTTGTTAATGGATTAGGTAACAATTAATATATTAGAAAACAAAACAAATGCCAGAATTAAAAAATAAAAAGCGCGAAATTATGAATGGACAAATGGGAAAGGGGCACGTAATCATCTTCTTCGCCCAACCCTGGTTATTTACCTGCGGATTTTTATCCGCAGCTAAATCCATGGGTTCATCCTAAAACGAGTTCTAGGCCATGGAAATTAATTCCAAGACCACAGCCATGTTCGTCTTCCTCTCCTGATTTCATCTATGTCCATTATTGGTTCCAATTTTTCCTGCGAAGAAAACGCCCAAAAATAAACTTCCAAAACCCTAGGTTCGGGTATGGGGTTATGGCTCATGAAAACACAATCAAATGATGCAGAAAGTTTCTAATTCACTCAAGAATCATGAATATGTTAATGTTTTGTCAAGAAAATGCCAGAATAAGAGATTGCGATTTCAAATACAGGGTCGTTTTCAGGGAGACTTACAGCGCGATTTAGGAGGTGAATGGCCTTGCTTTTGATTGCTACAGACTCAATGGATATCCAGCAAGAGGATAGCATTGAGATTTTGCTTTGAATCGGCCTCGAAGCATGATTTCAGATTCAAGCTTTTTTCAAGTTTTTTCAAGTTTTGCTTTTGTGATTTGGCAGCCTCTAGGTTCTAATTTCCGTGCCTTTGCATTTTATAAGTAACATGGAGTGAATTAGGTCAAGTTTTGGGCTTTGAATCCTTATGCATTGATGATTTAGGATTTGATATGATCCTCCATGAAAAAGCTTCCAAATTTGTCCAAAAACCAATATTTTGTGCATGATATGGCTTGATACGAGTTTGATCTTGTCCATGATGACAATTAAGGCTTGTATCAATCAAAAAGATACCAAGTTATCAATATTTAGATTTTATTTGGATTTAAATTGATTTAAAATGAATTAATTCAATAAAAATCAAATAAAATAGAAAAATCAATGAATGGACATAAGACTGAAGATAGGACACGGGTGTAGTGTGACAATATCAAATCAAGTGGAAAAAAGTGGGCCCATTTGACAAAAGTTGAAAATTTGGGGATAGTTGACTTTTGGCAATTTTGGAAAAATGCCCAACTTCAACAATGCGTAACTTATTCAATTTTGAACTTTTGGAGGTGTTCTTGGACTGTTTAGAAACCTTGAGATGTCCTATAACCAACCCTTTTGGTCTCATCTCATTTTGATATTCCATTCTTAAGTTATAAGATTTGGCAAAAAAGGTGTTTTTGTTGACTTTCAAAAATGACCTATAATGTCCAAATTTGTAACTTTTTGTGAGTACATTTATTTATCTTGGGGTGTGAAGATGGATTGTAGGAAATTGCATCCTCTTCAAAATTAGCTTTGGATGGGTCATTTCGTATAAATTATGAGAAAGTTATGCTTGGTCAAAGTTGAGTTGACTTTTCCTACAAAACCCTAATTTAGCAACTTTTGAATCTTGATGAATCTTGAGCAATCCTTGATGAATCATGATCAACCCTTGATAAAATGATGAAATAACCTTAAAAATGAGAATGTTGACAAAAAATCTTGAGGTTTGACTGTTTATAGTTCACAATTGACTTTTGCCCTAGCACAGTCAATTTTTGGGCCTCTTGAGCAATTGACTGACCAAACTTCCTCTGCAAGGCTTGAAATTTGACATGGATGAACTTGAGAACATATTAGGACATTGGGGAGAACTTGATGTCATTTGTATGCAAGGACCTTGATGCAACACAAAACCCTAATTTGAGGTTGACTGCCTTAGGAGATAGCTTGATTGTCCAACTCTTGAGCAATCTTGAGTAACTTGGAGATTCTTCTTGCAATGTCTTGAGATATATGGGAGGGAAAATTTTGGGGTACAACAGGGTGCTAACACCTTCCCTTTTCATAACCTATCTCCCAAAATCAAAATCTATCAAGGTCTTTCCTATTCTTTTCACCCTTTCCTTATTGGATAAAAGAAAAGTCGGTGGCGACTCTAGCTATCCGCACATTTTGGATAAAACCAAAAAAGTTAGTTCTCCCACCGTATTACAGAACTAGCGACTCTGCTGGGGAATTACTTAAAAAAGAGGGATTACCTTAGAGATTAGATCACTTTAATTGCTTTAAATTGTCTGCTTTGTTTTCTTTATCTTTGAGGGTTGTTTGGGTTTTAATTTTTTGCAAAGATCCTACACCTGGATCTAGGGTCCCTAGTTAAGTTGCAATAGATCATGGAAATTGTACGGTATAGACCAATATGGTTGAAGTGATGGCTACATTAGTGTGACACATTGGTTTGTACCGATGTTCCTTGAGTCAGTCGAGGATAACATTAGGCTGCCGCGTGGTGTCATAAGCACTAACTGGCCTTTAGAACCTTAATTGACCCATCTTGGCCATTAGAAGATAGTGATATAGCCGGCTTTGGTGCAGTCCAAAGTTGGTTGATACTCCATGCTACACTCATTGAGATTCGACTTTCAGGATATTTCGGTGGCAAGTCAGTTTCCCTGCTGAAATAAAACCTGTAAGAAAGATCGGTGATATGAGACTCCTAGAACTCAGTTACTTTTTAGGACATGTTGAGCCCACTTGACTTCAATAGAAAAGGGTACTTACCTACGGACCTCATGTAAGCCTTTAAACCTAAGGCTCTTGTTTGCTTTTCTTATGTTTGCTACATGTTCAAACATGACATCATGACATCATAACATCACATTTTCACTAACCATTTCAAGGATCTCAGGGACTTGTGATGCAGGTTTATCATGAACCAGACTTCTAGCAAGTGGAAAGAGGATTTATTTTCCTCTAACCAGATGCCGTCAAAGACCAAAGTCTGTTCCTTTGAGTCATTAATTAGGACCCACTTGACATGGTGAGCTTGATTCTCATAGAAAGACGTTCAAAGACGTAAAGTTCTTCAGTCAAAGCTGCAGCCAGACTCAACTTTTAACATTTCCTTTTTGTTTATCCCGTGAGATCCTTGAAAAAATTGCATATACAGCCACCTACCATACGCATCATATCATAGCAGGTATTTCCCAAGGCAGGTTTTCTCATCTTATTGTTGTTTATTTCAGTAAAAGATGACTCTTGAACAAACCGTCAAAGAACTTTAAGCTCAGAAAGCTTAATTCTAATAGACGCTTCTGAACTTAGCCAATGGGCAGAAAAAGATGATGGCGCTCATCGCCAAGAAGAAAATACTAGGAAACTGGTCGGTATCTTCAACATGGGAAGAAGATTCATAGGACCCTCCAAGCAGGTTCAAACTTTTGACATCACATCAGATGAAGAGGACAATCAGGAGGAAGATGGTAAAAGTATTAAAGTTGATGGGGGGAAGCAACTTCGGTTCTAGAAAAATTCCTAATGAAGAAGACTATGCAGATGAACAGTATCCTTCTGTTGATGACAAATACACACAGCTGGAAGATCATCTCAATGCTATGGAAATCCAGAGAGTTCCTGGGTTGGATTTTGAAGAGCTGGGTCTAATTTCAGAAGTTTTTATCCGTCACAAATTCAAGGTCCCCACTTTCACAAAGTATGATGGTGTTTCCTGTCCAAAACTTCATTTGAGGTCTTATGTCCAGAAGATCTAACCCCACACTGCCGATAGGAAGTTATGGGTATATTTCTCTTAAGAGAGCCTATCTAGGACACAATTAGAATGGTTCTATCAACTAGAAGGGACCAATATTTGTACTTGGGAAGACTTGTTTGTTGCATTCTACTAGTACTAGTACAATGTTGATCTTGCATCAACTCGTGTGCAATTACAGCGTATGACTATGGGTTCGAACAAAGGCTTTAAGAAGTATGCCCAGAAGTGGAGACATTTAGCAGGAAGAGTTCAACCTCCTTTGTCTGATAGGGAGCTGGTTGATATGTTTATGGGAACTTTGACAGGTCCTTTCTTCAATCATCTGATCGGAAGCTCTTTATCCGGATTCACTAAGCTGATTTTAACTAGGGAACATGTTGAAGGTGGAATCAGAAGCGGAAAGATTCAAGTGGTTGTGTCTTCATGTACTATGAAGAAGACGTTCAATGGAAAGAAGGAAACTAATGTTATGTATGGCGAGAAGGGTCATGCTAGAAGTGACAGCAGCCAATCTGTAGGAGTTGTGCTAATTTCTAATCCTACGCCAACGCAACATCAACAAGGCAATCAGTGTAGGCCAGAGGCATCCAAGAGAAAATTTACCAAGACCAACATGCCATTGTCTCTGGCATTCCAACATCTATTGAAGGAAGAGTTGATTACATTGAGGGACCCTTCTCAGAATCCCAACACCTCCTCTCCTCGGTACAATCCTAATGTAAGATGTGCATATCATTCCAATAGTCCCGGACATGACACAAATGGATGTTGGGCTTTGAAAAATAAAATTCAAGACATGATTGATAGTAAAGAAATTGAGTTTGATCCTCCTGAGACCCTCAATGTGATTACAGCACCTATTTCTAAGCACGACAAATAAGTTAATGTTATTGATGATGTTTCCGTTATGGAAGATGCTAATAGTAACTATGACCTAGACAGTTGGATTTTTCCTACTACCGGCAACAGGATCAACAATTGGAAGACTAACAACGTTATACCAATCTCCTTTAGTCAGGAGTAAATGCTATTTAGGTTTCTTTTTGCTTTCAAAGTTTTGGCTATGTAATTTTTAAATAATAACTTTAAGCCTTGTGCCTTACTCGGGGCACAACGGTTCATTTGTTATGGTTGTCATTTCATTAACATATTTTCATTCAATAAATAATTGGACATTTGCTTTCAAATTTTGCGCTCTTTGTCTTTCTTTTATGTTATCACTTTCAAAATAGTTATGTGTTCTTACATACACCCACATAATAAATTACAAATCCATATCCACTCCGGATCCTATTGATAACAATTCTGTCATTGCCACTTATGACTTCAAAAATCCGATCTACCAAGGCGAGGACAAAGGTGAGGAAGATTGTGAAATACCTGGAGAACTTTCCAGACTATTAATGCAGGAAGAAATATCCATACAACCGCATGAAGAGCCAGTTGAGGTTGTGAACTTAGGTACTGAAGAAGACAAGAAAGAAGTCAAGATAGTTGCCAACCTCGAGGACAGTATCAAGAACAGATTAATTCAGATGTTGCATGACTATGTTGAGATCTTTACTTTGTCGTACGAAGACATACTAGGGCTCGACACTGATATTGTGGTTCACCGTCTACCAATGAAAGAAGGTTGTTCTCCAATAAAGCAGAAGGTTCGTTGTATGCGTCCCGAGATGTCAGAGAATATTAAGGTTGAGGTTATGAAGCAATTCAATGCAGGTTTCTTAGCGGTTACGTCCTATCCTCAGTGGGTTGTAAATGTGGTTCTGGTGCCAAAGAAGGATGGCAAAGTGCGTATGTGTGTAGACTACATGGATTTGAATAGGGCAAGCTCCAAATATGACTTTCCGCTTCCGCATATTGACGTTCTGGTTGACAACACCGCTCAGCATTAAATATTCTCCTTCGTGGATGGTTTCTCTAGTTATAATTAAATCAAGATGGCACCTGAAGACATGGAGAAAACTACCTTCGTCACACAATGGGGCACTTTCTATTACAAGGTTTCGGTTTGAAGAACGCTGGTGTAACATATCAGCGTGCTATGGTATATTTGTTCCATGACATGATTCATCACGAGATAGAGGTTTACATTGACAACATGATAGCCAGGTCTCAAACTGAAGAAGAACATCTCGACCACATGCACAATTTGTTTGAGAGGTTGAAGAAATACAAGCTGAGGTTGAATTTGAACAAGTATACCTTTGGGGTAAGATCTGGTAAACTCCTAGGTTTTGTCGTCAGTGGTAAAGGTATTGAAGTTGACCCTGCCAAGGTCAAAGACATTCAATAAATGCCAGCTCCCCGTACTGAGAAGGAAGTTAAAGGTTTCCTGTGATGATTAAACTATATTGCCAGATTTATTTCTCATTTGACCGCTACTTGTGAACCGATCTTCAAGTTGCTAAAGAAAGATCAAGTAGTAAAGTGGAAATATGATTGTCATATAGCTTTCGACAAAAATCAAGGAGTACCTCCAAGAACCTCCAATTCTGATGCCATCAGTTGAAGGAAGGCCTCTGATCATGTACCTAACAATGTTAGAGAACTCAATGGGGTGTGTACTGGGGCAGCATGACAAGTCTGGTCAAAAATAGCATGCATTATATTGCCTTTGCAAAAAGTTTATCATTTGTGAAACAAGATACTCACTGCTCGAGAAAACTTGTTGCACTTTGGCATGGGCTACTCGTCGACTAAGACAGTATATGTTGACTCATACCACTTTGTTGATCTCTAAAATGGATCCTATAAAATACATATCCGAGAAGCCCGCTCTCTCCGAAAGAATATCAAGATGGAAAATGGTATTGACAGAATATCACATTCAGTATACTACTTAGAAGGCAATCAAAGGAAGTGTATTGATAGATCATTTGGCTCATCAAGCTGTAGACGACTACCAGTATATGAATTTAGGGTTCCCAGATGAGAACATTATGCTAGTTACAGATTGTGAAGAACCTAGCCCGTATGAAGGACCTGAGCCAGGATCCAAAAGCACTATGGTTTTGATGGAGCTTCCAACGCGCTTGGCAATGGAATTGGTGTTATGATTATCTCTCTCAAGGATTGCCATACGTCATTCACCGCCAAATTATATTTTGACTGTACCAACAACATGGCAGAATACGAAGCGTACATCATGGGCATCAAAGCTGCTATCGATATGAGGATCAAGTTCTTGAATGTATATGGGGACTCAGCTCTATTGATTAGTCAGATTAAGGGAGAATGGGATATGAAGCATCTAAATCTCATTCCTTATCAAGAGCATGTATTGACACTAATTCCGTACTTCGAGGAAATTACTTTTGAACATATCCCACGAGAAGAGAACCACTTTGAAGACGCATTAGCTACCATGTCACCTATGTTCAAAGTCAGATGGGACAATGAAGCTCCTCAAATTACTATTGAGATACTAGACAAACCAACGCATTGCTACGAAGTTAATACTGATGGAGTACAGGAAAAACCTTGGTAACATGATGTAAAAAGATACCTCGAGGCTCAGGAGTACCCCGATGGGGAATCTATCAATGACAAGAAATTCCTACGAAGGTTCTCTGCCAAGTTCTTTCTGAGCAACGGAATTTTGTACAAGCGTAATCACGATTCAACTCTGCTTTGTTGTGTGAACAAAAAGGAATCTGAGAAAATTATGGAAGATATGCACGAAGGAGTCTTAGATACACACTCTAGTTGGAATACGATGGCTAAGAATATTCAGAGAGCAGGTTATTATTGGTCGACCATGGAAACTGATTTTCATGATCATTCCAGAACCTATCACAAATGCCAGATTTATGCTGACAAAGTATATGCGCCTCTGGTTCCTCTGAATGTATTGACTGATCCTTGGTCATTTACAATGTGGGGTATTGATATGATTGGAGAGATTAAGCCTAACGCTTCTAACGGAAACATTTCGTCCTCGTCGTAATTGATTGTTTCACGAAGTGGATTGAAGCAGCCTCATTTGCCTCTATTACCAAGAATGTTGTGGCTCGGTTTATTAAGCATAATCTTATCTGTCGGTATGGCATCCCCTAAAGGACCATCACGAATAATGGTACCAATCTCAACAATACTATAATCAAAGAAATCTGCATGTAGTTCATGATTAAGCACCACAATTATTCTCTGTATCGATCGAAGATGAATGGCACAATGGAAGCCGCCAACAAGAACATCAAGAAGATCTTGTAGAAGATGACAATGACGTACAAAGATATGCATGAGATGTTACCATTTTCTCTTCATGGCTATCACACTTCAGTACAGACATCAACTGGGGCAACTTCATTCTCTCTAGCCTACGGTATGGAAGTTGTCTTACCAGTTGAAGTCCAGATTCCTTCTTTAAGGATTATGAAAGACACATATTTAGATAAAGACGAGTGGATTTAGACTAGGCTGGACCAGATAAATTTGATTGATGAGAAAAGGCTTGCGGCTATTTGTCATGGTCATATGTACCAGAAGCGCATGATCAAAGCCTTCAACAAGAAAGTCAAGCATCAAATATATCAGGATGGTAACTTAGTAATAAAGTGCATCATCCTACCACAAGGTGATCCCAGGGGCAAATGGACTCACACATATGAAGGGCCATTTGTAATCAAGATGATATTTTATGGCGGTGCTATGATACTTACCACCATGGACGGTAAAGTTTTCCACACCCTATAAACGCGGACATAGTCAAAAAATACTACACATAAAAGAGACTCGCTAGGTTGACAGGCTTAGGCAAAAGTAAGGGCATCCCGGCGAACCAAAAGGGTTCAGGCCAAAAATTAGGGATATATATATATATATATATATATATATATATATATATATATATATATATATATATATATATATATATATATATTATACACCTGGCAAGTCAAAAACCTGAAAAGGCGGCTTGGGAAAAAAAGGGTATCCTAGTGGACTGAGCACCCGAAAGGGAGGTCCAGGAAAAAGTTAGGGATTAAATCGTACGACTATGTCCCGTTGAATCACCCATCCACTTACGGCCAGCTTCACTAACAACGACAAGTTCAAATGGTACAGATCAATTCACTCAACTTCTTCTGACAGTGAGGGATGAGATACTTGAAGACATAGAGGCAATAATATAGTTGAAACTTGATGGGATCGTTTCCACATAGCTATTTTTCTCTATTTTACTTTGTACTCTTTTCATTTCACGACGATTTCCTCTTACTAGGATATTTGTCTCTTTGTACAAAACATCCTGTTTATTGGCAAACTTTCAATACAAATATAATTCAAAATTCAAATTTGTCTTACTTTATCTGTTTTGTTTGCAAAAACGTCCAACGGCTAAATTAAATGAACATATGCATATGAATATGATTACTGTTAACAAATATACGCATAAAAATAGGGTTAGAATTTACTAAAGACTCTACGAGTTGGGATAATGTTCAATTCATCCATAAATCCCCACAGAATAATCTTCGTGGAACTATCTCTAGAATATCTACCTTCACAAGCTCATCTCCAACAGAGATATAGTCCGCAGCAAGTCTAATATGCCTTCAGACATAAATTGGGGCATCTACCAGCAGTTCAAATGATCATCTCCCCTTGTAGGTATCCTAGCGTACAAGGAAGTTTGATCATTTCCCTAGCATACGACAGAAACTTCCTTCGCATAGCCTATGAAATTCCAATTCCCATCAGAAATTATACCCTCAGCACAGTTTATAGGAATTTAATTTCCCAACGGAGTTTATTTCTCCAACACTGTAAAATCCCCAGCTGAATTATCTTCTCCAGCAATGTTTATTTCTCCAACATGGTTTATTTCCCCAATAGGGCTTACTTCCCAAACAGAGGTTATTTCTCCGATTATCGTGATTCCCCGACAGGATTCTCTTCCCGAGCCAGATGTCATTCAACTTTATTCTCCCCAGAAGAGTTGACATCCATGCATCAGAGGATTATCCATCTCTTTTGTCCCCCAATCAGGGTACGTAAGAATCCAATAAAGAACGACCAATGTTCCCGGAATTCTTCTATCCCCAAGCTGAAGTCGAACGTCCACAGCGGAGTATCCTCAAACGGAAAGCAGGAATCCCCAGCGTAGACATTCTAAACAAGATTGAAGATTCATATTCTTCATCCCCAACAACAGTCAAGGATTTATTTTCTCCATCCAAAGATGTCATACGAAGCTACCGATGTCGTCAGCAACATCTTACATCCATACATCATTTACAAAATAGCCTAGCATATGCATAAGAAACACATACATTATTCTCATTTCTTTTGAGAGCATCATTGTGCAATGAATTATATACATCATGACATTTCATAAAGCTAACTTTGTTTCCTTTTAGGTTAGGTCACAAACAGATAAACCCTGTCAGCAATTTCTCATACTTCAGATACAATCAACTGACAATTCATTCTAATATTCTTTTAGATACAGTAAAGCATAGACTCATTCCGATACTCATTCTAGTTCATGTTCCTGATATACTCCAGATACGATCAAGACGTAGATCCATTCTTATATTCATTCCGGTATATCTCAGATACAGCCAAGCGTAAGCTCATTATAATATAGATCTCAGATACAGTCGGGCGATGACTCATTCTGATCCTTTCATAGATACAGCTAGGCGTAGGCTCATTCTAACACATATCTCAGATACAGTCAGGCGTAGGCTCATTCTAACACAGATATTAGATACACTCGGACGAAGATTCATTATGATCCACTTATAGATACAGTTGAGACATAGACTCATTCTAGGATATCATTCAGATACAATCGCGACACAAGATTCATTCTGACACTCCCTAGTACTTCTACTAGATACAGTTGGACGCAGACTCATTCTAGTATACTCCTCAAATATAGTCGGACGTAGATTCATTCTGATACTCCTATCAATAGTTACTTTGGATGTTATCTATAAGCCCGTCTCCGACGATGCTCTACCACCTCTCCGAATGGAACCTTCAAGCCCATTCAAGCAATATTATCAACCAATAGCGTTACTTTGTACACATGCAAGTGCAAATTTCTAGGCACTTAAGTGTTCAATCCTCTTCCACCTTCAGATCACGAATGGTGGACATGCTAATCTAACTTTTCATGTTTAATAATATTGAACAGGGGCAGATGTTGTACCCTAAAATTTTCCTTCCCATTTTTCTTCAAAGATATCTTTTCATGCTTTTAGGGTTTTCAATTGCTCAAGGTTGCTCAAGAATTGATCAGACAAATTCTCCTCCTAAGCAATGGAACTACAACTAAGGTTTTACTTTTCTCAAGGAAGATTGGACTTATAAAGCCTCAAGTGTATTTCATGGTTCCTCATATGTCTCAAGGAACTCTCATTCTAAGTTTCAAGCCTTGCATCATAAGTTTTCTCAGTCAATTGCTCAGATGACTAAAAAACAATTGTATTGGACAAAAAGTCAATTGTGGTCAACATACAGTCAAACATCAAGATTTTTTTGTCAACATATTTTGAAGTCACATCTATCATTTAATCAATGTTTGATCATAATTCATCAAGAAAACTAAAGATTCAACAAAAGTCAAAAGTTACTAAATTAGGGTTTTTTTAAGGCGAAGTCAACTAAACTTTGACCAAGCATAACTTCCACATACTTCATCATATTTTCCTCAAACAAAGCTCATTTGGAATGAAATTCAATTCTATACAACTTTGTAACTCTAAGATCAAGTCCAAAAATGCTTCATTTAAGAGATATGGGCCAAAACATTTTAGGTCATTCCAAAAGTTAACAAAAAGACACTTTTTGTCAAGGTAACTTACATCAAGATAAATTCTTCAAATGCAAAAATGATCAACATAGAGATTGTAGAGGACATATTGAGCTTTCCAAAGAGTCCTAGATCACCTTGAAATGATAAAAATTGAGAGTTATGATTGGTGCAAGTTGGTAAATTTTGAGAAAATGCATGAAACCTAAAGTGACCAAACTTGAATTTTTGGGCTAGTGGGATTGAGTTGCAAGGTTCAAACGTGCATAAGGCCTCAATATAAACCTCTTAACTTATTCATACACCCCTTGGGTTTTTATTCTTTTTTTATTTAAAGTCAAAATTAAATTAGATAAAGCCAAGCCTTTCTTATAAGGTCCAACCCCAATCGCTTTTGACCTAATTCATCACTATATATGCCATATATTTCAGACAAGAGACCACACAAAAACTTTGCACAAGATCACCTTTCCAAAATTCCAAAAAATATAAAAACTAGGGAAAACTTCAAACCCTACTTGTAGCCTTCCACAAAGCCAAATATCTATCCCAATCGATCCCTGAAGCATTGTAGGGTAAGAATGGATCAACCTTGAAGATCCAAAGGTCCTGAAACCCTCGTATATGCTTCGTCAGTTTCCAATATTGCATGACATTCATGTTTTTTTTCTTTGTGTTTTGATGCATACTAACCTTACTAATATGGTTTTATTAGATATCAATGTGCAGAATGAGACCATCACATGACCCCCATAATGGTTGAATCGTGAATTGCCATGCTTGGTTCGTTTCATGTTATTTTCGTCGTATCTCACAATACAACATGATTTGGCCAAAACTAATACTTCCATTGAAATCACAAGGCCTGAATTAGGGGAGTAGGGTCCATGGGAATCACTAACACTCATCATTTTTGCAGGTTGAAAAACGTACTCACTGGAGAAGACGACCGGAGCTAGGGCCCCGACGCTTCTCTGGTCCAGTTATTTGAGTTTATTATATTTTTATTTGTTTTCACTTAGGTATCGGATGAAACAGCCACCCTAGTGGCAAGGAAGCGTGTGTTAAGGAATTAGTGTACAAGGGTGTGGGTTCGATCTTGCCTTTTGACATTTTTTTTTCTTCATATTTTCTAAACTTTGCAGGTTTGATACATGTGGTGTTGCGTGCATCCTCCTAACACAGGCGTGCTCCTGGCGCAATGGCAAAGCGTGTATTGGAAAGGGTAAAAGGAGTGGGTTCAACACCCACCCCTGCTACTTTCATTGTTTTTTTGTTTATAACCTTTTTTATTGATTTTTCATCCCCTATGTTTTTTAGCTAACATTAAATATTTTCCCCTTAACCCTATTTTCACTTAACCATAAAAAAAAACCTTTTTTACAAACCCTAATTAAATTAGGTTTTTTATTAATTTAATTAATTAACTCTTTTATTCATTAAAATTAATTAGCTTTAGCTTTATTTTAATCATCGTCAAAAACCTTTTTTTCATAAAAAATCGCCAAAAAAAACATTTTGTTTTCCTCTTTCCTTTTTTCTTATTTTAATTCCATAGATCAAGTTGTAGAGGTTGCGCGAATGTAACCTTTATCTCCCGCATTTTCCATTATTATGTAATTGCTCTAGAATGTAACAGTTGTAGATTTTTATTTTCCGCACTTTACTATTATATAATTTCCCCAAAGCCATGTAATAGCGTAGGAACTTTACTTTCCGCATTTTACCTTTTTATATTTAGTATACTACGGCTTAGTAATTAGAGTTGTATGGAAATATAAAAACCTAATCGATAGCAAAACCCTAAATTCAAGACTAAAATAATTGAAAATAACACACTTGTACACTTGCACCTTTAGGGTAACCTCTCTTCGCTGCCTTCGAAATAAAACGGTCATAGTCCCTCGATGATCCTTTCAATGTTGCATTTCGATAAATGATCTCGTCCCTTACGAAATTGCTAAAGTGTCCTTATAAGTTACCTTCAATGACAGTACAATGACCCTTCACTTGTCCCTTCACATCTAACGATAGAGCTTCCTACTGATTAATGGTACGGATATCACTATCTAAAGGAGGAGGAAAAGTGCAAGAATGACCCTGAGTGGGAAGAACTGTTAATCGATTTCTCACAAACCTTTCAAAAACAAAAACATTCCACACAAACACTTTCAAAGATGTTTTCAAAAAACTTTGTATACACTCTTGAGGACCGATACAATAGTCATTATAAAGTTCGCCTTACATTGGCAATTTTCAAAAATATTTTCAAACACACACACAAAAAAGCAAATTTTCAAAGTCAGCTAAGCGATTAAGAGCCCATAGATAACTACAGATGAAAAGGGTACTAACACCTTCCCTTTTCATAACCTACCCCTCGAACTCAAAATCCATCAAGGTCTTTCCTGTTCTTTTCACCCTTTCCTTATTGTATATAATAAAAGTCGATGGCGACTCTAGCTATCCGCATATTTTGGATAAAACCAAAAAAAATTAGTTCTCCCATCGTATTACACATGTGCGGTGGTTATTTCCCTTATTTTATATTGCAATGGATTGTTCTTTTTTTCATAGTTACATTATTTTGATAAACACTTTCATTTTGGTATTAGTAGTGAAATTATGTTTTTGCTATGGTTGGCACATGCGTGTACAACATCAAGAGTTCTATTATGAAATGTTAAAAGATCGTGATGCTCAACTTAACCTTAATTGTTCTTTTGCATTACATTACATTTGTTGTGATGTGTGTTAATCGTTATTTAATATCTTGCATCATTGCATATATATATATATATATATATATATATATATATATATATATATATATATATATATATATATATATATATATATATATATATATATATATATATATATATATATATATAGGAATATGTAATTGTTGCTTTTATATGTAAAATTTCCTCTGAATAATAATTATGAATTGTTTTGGGAACTATGGTACTTCTAACTGGTTGTTATCTTCTTTTTGATGTTGTCAAAGATGGATAAGCATATGCGAGACAAAGATGGGAAACATAAAGTCAGGGGGAGCTTTTGATAATTACAAGAATTGCATCGTCTCAAGTTTTACCATCATAAAAAAGGGGAGTTTGTGAGGACAACTTCGTTTCAAAAGTGTTTTGTATGATGTCAAAACCGGGACAAGATGGCACTTCTGTGAAGTAGATGGTATCCCTATGTCTTGTGGCACTCCTCTACATTATAGGTCTTAGGAATCATCAAAAATCATATTGAAATTGATCCAAATCATTGAAAACCCATTTTTTCATAGTTTTTCGTTGCATGTGTCGACACATTCGAGTTTCAGGTCGACACATGTAACTCATTTTTAAAGCCTGTAACTTCTGTAAGTTTGAGGTCGGCACATATGACCTAAACACAAAGTATGTGTCGACACATACGAGTTTGAGGTCGACACATCCTGTTTGCTTCGGTCATATTTTAATTTATTTTTTATTCCAAATTTGCCCTTATTGCCCTAATTGTCCCAAAACTATAAATACTCATTCATGCATCATTCACAACTTGATGATACCATAAAATTACCCTACTTTTTCTCTTCATATTAAACCTTCCAATCTATGCATACACACCAATATTAAATTGTGATAATGTTCCGCCGGGGTTCCATCTAGACAAAGAATTGTGGATTTCTAATTGGTTTGGGTTGAGTTCTTGTAGGGGTCTTCATCCAGAAAAAACCATTGGGTTTGACCTCCTACATTATTTGTTGAACTGGAGGGTTTTCGTGCAAGATCGTGCGAAGGATCATCCATGTGAAAAATCCCTTGGAGTGTTTGAAATATTTTCAAGGAACCTTAGAGTGGTTGTAATCTTTTTAAGGAAGAAGCAAGAATTGGATGATAGAATCAGTGATCTTGTGTTGATAGCTTGCAATCAGATTTACTCGAGTGAAAAATCCCTTAGAGTGTTTGAAATATTTGCAAGGAACCTTTGGGTGTTTGAAATCCTTTTAAGGAAGTAGCTTAAGCGGCGAATATGTTGTATATATCAGTTGATTTGATCTTGCTTAAGATCAAACATTGGAAGAAGGAGCATCAACACAAAATTGGAGAATTTTATATTGTTGTTTATAACTCTTCCATTGTATTAAATATTTTGCATATAAAAATTATCCTAGTTCCATTGGAATTAGGCGCCGACGTACCCACACGCGAGGACGATAGTGGGGAACTGTGTAGACAAATTCCTTGTGTGTTTTTACTTTTACGCTTTTACTTGCTTTCAACTTCATCAATCTTTTTATCAAATAGCATTGTGATAGTAATTGAATTGTAAGAATTTTTATCTCAAAATATGTTTTTGAAATAGGTATGGATATAGCTTATAATCAATTTTGATTATAAGTGGTTTGTATATCAACATTACTCAAAGAGAAATTCATAAAATTCACTTGCACGCCAAGTGTTTGATAAAATGATCAAGTTAGTTCTTTTATTATTTAGCCTTGGAAATAGCATTGCAAAGTGATTGTGTTCAAACAATAAATAAAGTGTATTGTTGATTTGAGTTTGTATCAATCCAATAAGTTGTTTTTAGACGACTTATTCAGTTAATTACTTCCGCATCAAAAAGTTTTAAAAACAATTAATTTCTAGATTTGTGTCTAGAAATATTCTGTGCGCCTTTATTCACCCCCCCTCTAGATACACCTCATCGTCTAACACAAGTAAACATGGTGTACCTCTGGATTAAAAGGAGTTTATGACTTGGAGAAAAAATGATCTTTGTGTAAGGTAGTAAGTTGGAGAATTGGTGTTTTGATGTGTGAGAGATAATGATCTTTTACCTTTGAATGATAAAGAATCTTGTTAACTTTTTTTCAAGAATGATTCCTCTTTTTTTTTCTCTCTTTTTCTTTCTCCTAAGTGCAATTTTTTTTATTTTTCTTGAAGAGGAAGCTTGTATTTATAAGCAAAGAGTAGTCGTGAACAGTCCTCGCCTTTGTGTCATATATTAATATTCTTTTCTTCTTCAAAACGAGTCGTCAACCTTATATCATGATGAAGACAAGATTTGATGGGTCAATAGGCTTTATGCCAAATCAATGATAAAGTGATGACATCATTTGTACTTGAAAATAGTGAAATTTGTCTTTTAGTGAAACGAGTCCTCTAGATTCCTTAGTATGGCCAAGTTCTCTAGTTACTTTTTCTTGGGTGATGACGTCATGATGATATCGTGTAGATGATTCATGATGACATCATGTCGATGATGTCATGATGGCATCATGTTGATGATGTCATGATGATGTCATGTTTTTGTCTACTTGTGGAGAAGAGTCCTCTAGTAAACATGAGTCCTCCATTTTTTGTCTTTTTGTGAAGAAGAGTCATCTGGTAAACATGAGTCATCAAGACACTTTAAAGCTTTTTTGCTTGATTTTTATGGGTGATAAAGATGATGATTACTTTATCATCATGGATGCATGAGGAGCTTGAATCACTTAAGATCATTGATTTGTCAATCCTTGAACTCCTTTTCTTGCTTAAATAACAAATTAGTAGAGCATATATTGTATTTCTTAAATATTAGTGATACAAAACATGAATCATGATGTTATGATAAATGCAAATGATTGTAAAGCATAAGTCAGTTGTGATTGAAATCCCAATGGAAAATTTTAGGGTGCAACACGCTTGATTACAAGGGAGATAAATAGTGTCTAACACATTCCCTTTATCTAATTAACTCGTGAACCTAGTAATCTCTAAAAAATTAGGGTTTTTCGTTCCTTTCTCGTCCTTAGGGAAAAAAAGTAGTGGTGGCGACTCTCTTATTTTTTACCAGTTACGACACACAGAATGACTGTATTTATAGAAGAAGGTCTTAGATTTCATAATAAAATTTGTTTTAAAGATTTCCTTGGGAAGATACTTTTGTTAAGTAATATACTCTTATATGTCCTATAAGTTATGGAAATAGTGCTTGGTTTCTCTCTAGCCAATAATGTTTTGAAAATTGTTTTAACTTTGTACTTCTTCAAACTATTTTCAAAAACTTTTTTTGATTGATGGATAAGCAGAATCTATTAAGTCTAGTGCATGTATTAAAGTGAGACAAATAAAGGTACATAAAAGACTTTCTGCATTTCATAGGAAAAAGCTAGTACAAGGACAAAACATTATACTTTTGCATCTTGAAGGTAAGAAATATCTAAGAATTATCAATGGAGCTTTCTGGGTGATTCTCTAGTTAATCCAAATACTTAAAATAGTCTTGATCAGCCTCATCTTCAGATGAAGGAGAATCCTCTCTCCTGCTTCTTTGTATGGCTTCTATAACTTTGGTTCTACTTCGAGTAATAGCTCCAAAAGTACTTGCTAACCCAATAACAAAGAAAACATTAGTCAGTGATTCCTCCTCAGACTTTTATTTCTTCTCCTTTGTTTCCTTCTTATGTTTCAAAGTCTTCTTGGCATCTCTTTCTACCTTGGATGGTTTTCGCCTACCCATTTTTTGGTCTGTGCAAATCTGAAAAGAGAAAGATGATTTGGTTAAGCTATATGGTACTTGCACTTATAGAGAAATTTTCCTTGGAAAAGATCTGCAAAAATCTTATGTCCATGCTTCTCGAGCTTTACTACCTATGCTATAATGTCTGAATCTCACTCTAAACCATCTTAGAATTTGTAGTACGAATGCTTATTTATCAAACATGTTTCTGTCTTTTCAGTGATTTTTTTTTACTATTTTCTTTCAGAGCATAATCTTTTTTTTTCCTTTTGTCTCAAAACTTCTTTCTCTTTTTTCTTTATTTACTTTCTTTCTTCTTTCTTTCTTTTTTGTTTTCTTTTTATTGATGACAAAAGGAGGGGGGAATTATATGAGAAATATGGAAGTATTTAAAGAGTTTGACAAAAATACATTTTCTATGTGAGAATGTGTTTTATCAATATCCTGAACCCAAATTATTCAACTTAATCATCTTATGATTAAAGTTGTAACAAAAAGTCTGTGAAATATGAAAATACTTAAAGACTTTCATAAATACGTTTTCTATGTGAAAATGTGCTTTCAAGATTCTGAATTCAAGACATTTTCTATGTGAAAATATGCTTTTATCCAGATCCATGGTGTAACAAGAAGTATTTGATTTTACGCTTAAATATTTTAAGACTTTTATAAAGACATTTTCTATGATAAGATGTGCTTTTGTAAAGATCCTGAATCCTCAACTTAATAAAAATGTGCTTAAAAGTTGTAGAGGGTGTTTTAATAACTTGGATAGTATATTAAGGGAAAGCTTACAAAACTCAACCTGTGAATTATTAAAATACAGAGAGAGCTTACAAACCTCAGGCTATGAACTCAATTTAATAAAATTGAATTAATAATTTGGACAAAATCTAGGTAGAGCTTACAAAACTAAACCTATGAACTGTTAGACTCAGGGGGAGCTTACAAACCTCAAACTCTAATGTTGTCAAGTTATTAATCAAAATGGTTTAATTAATTAGGATAGAACATAGGTGAAGCTTACAAACCTCAACCTATGGACTGTTAGACTCATGGGAGCTTACAAACCAAAACCTTTGTTGTTGTCAAATTATTAAAACTAACCAACCAATTGTTCTTAAAATACTCATGTTTGTCATCATCAAAAAGGGGAAGATTGTTGGAATAAAATATATTCACGCTAATTGAGTGCATACTTCTTGGGTTTTGATGATAACAAAAATACTTAAAGAATAATAGGGTATACTAATGTTTGATTAAGTGTGCGGGATCATTAAGCTTATAATTAACTTGGTTTTGGCCTAGTTAAATAGCTTGTAAAGAAGAAGCAAGTGAAACCAAATTTTACCGGATCAGAACCTGAGTTTCAAGATAAACCTCAGTGCCATATTGAAGCTTTTGATATTTGAATATAAACTCAATTGTTATGTTGACTTTGCCTCTGATGATTCCAACGGAACTAAACTCCTTGTTGGAAGCACAAGTACAAATCTCTTTTTTTCGTATTCCGTGCAAAAGTAATTACATCTTTCTAACGACTTGAATTATGGAGGAAGTATTGAACAATTAGTTTAGGCACTACTACAAAAATCGCTTTTAACCTCGGACGTGAAATGCATTTAACCTCGGCTAAAGAAGCGAGGTAACCAGGGGCATCATGAAAAGTATCAACTTAACACCTCGGTTTTTAAAACATCAAGGGGAAAATTCTTATGCACATGTTGTCAAACCCCTACCATTGCACTTTTAATATTTTCAAAATTAGCGCATCAAATCTCTCGGTTCATCAATAACACTGAGGAGTAAGATTGATATATATTTTTTGAATTTCGTTAAAACTACAGAATATTAATAAATTAATTTTTTACCCATACTATTACATTGTTTACATATAATATTTTTGTAAATATATATAAAAAATTTGGAATCTGATTCATCATCACCACTGTTGGTGAAGATCGGATGTTGGATCCTCGTTTCATTGAAATGTTGGGAAAGAGAAAATGTTGAGTGCAATATATTTCAGATCCCTTTTACATGTATTTGTTCCTGGTATAAGAAAAATGTTAGTTAAATGAATGAATATATGATTATAGAAGAACACCATAAAAATTTGATTACTGAAGAACACAAACCTTAAACTCAATTAATTTTCTGCTCTTGCAATCCATCGTAGATAAGTTTATCGAGTATTTTAGGTTTCAAAGTTTTCATATTATGATTCATTAACAAGTATTGATATTCAGAATACGTTTATAACGGATGTCAGTTAAGTGTCGCGCGTATCACTAATTGAAGTGACATGAGCGTTGATACTCATGAAATGGATGACAAAAATTTGTTTAAGGATGGTGATAAATATCCTAAATAATCACGACTGAATTAACTTCTAAGGAGCTATTTGCTCTAAGTAAGGAGTTACCAGTTCCAAACATTGGAAATGTTTTTTATGTACTTGCAATCCATCATAGAGAATATTTACGAGCTTTTTTATGTTCCAAAAATTTATTATCTTGAAAAAATGTTATCAACGCCTATGCTTTCACAAGAAAGATATATAGTGATGAGTGTAGAATTTTGTTGTGGATTGATGTCTTGGCAATAACTCGAGTGTTGTTCCTTTAAGAATGTAGGTATAGATTCATTGTTGTAGTTGTGTAACATATTACCTCAGTTTTTCAAAAAACAGAGGGGAAACATATTTTCTATTTTAAATAGAAAAATAAAATAAAATAAAAAAGCCCATTGGTTTTACCAAAAAACCGAGGTGAATAATATCTATTTTTTAATATTATATTGTTTGCACAAAATATTAAAAAAATTCAGATTCATCATCTTCAGCGCTGCAATTCCAAATTTTGTTGGAAATATCTTTTCAGAGGTTGCTCCTAAGAGAAGAATGATTTTTTGCACTTGCAATCTATCATAGAGAACTTTGCAAATATTCTTTAACATAGAGTTGTTCCAAAAATACAACATCAACACCATTATGTGAGATAGATTGCAAGGACGGAAAAATGTTTTGTTCAAGCATATAAGAAGATTGAAGATTTTTCTGTCTTGCAATCCATCCCAAAGAATGATGCATGCGAGTTTGGGACAGCTTCATATAAGTAAGAATTAGGGTAAAATCAGTTTAACGAGTGTAGTAAAATCTGATTATGTTATCCCTTGGTTTTTAACGAAATCGAAGATATAAAGCATTTAGTATTCACTTATAAACAAATAAAAACATAAATTGCAATAGTTGAGATTCGAAGTGTGTCCTGGTGTATCCTGATTTGTTTCCCCCCCCCCCCCCCCCCCCCCCCCCCCCCCCCCCCCCGATTTTATTAAAACTCAAGGGGTTTGTTATTTTTATTTTTATAAAAAAATAAAACATGGCGCGCCTTGGCATAATACCTGGTGTTTTTTCTAGCTAAGGTAAAAGCTTCGTCATGAAATGTATTATTTGTTGTAGTGAGGCAATAAAATCTCTTTTAAGTTTGATTGAGCAAAGAAGTCCTGGACAATTGGTTTGGGCAAGAAGTCTCTTTCTAGTGAAATTAAGCAGGAAGTCTTGGACTGGTGTGTTTAAGTAAATTATAATCATCTACTGATTATAGTGAAAAGCTCTTGTGTGACAAGGGGACAAGACTGCTGTCATTATAAAGGAACCAGTATATGTTTTGTTTGTGATTTACTTATAACTTCTGCAACTTTAATATTCCATTGATGCATACTCAAGCTTAAAATCTGAACTTGGTCAGATTCAGAAACTATTGTTTAAAAAAACTTAAATTATCAGTTACACAATTCAATTCCCCTTCTTATATATTTTCTCACCTTCAGTGTGATCCAAAACCAAAACTTTTAAATCTCAATATTTGTGTTGCATCAAGGAGTTCCAAACTATATTTGAATCATAGATCATCCTCCTATCCTATTTAACAAGCAAAGTCATATTCAAAAGCTCACAATTTTTAATACCACCTTCAAGTTTTTGTTTGCACATGGAGTTTCATGAGACTTAGTTAATACATTTTTTGTTCTCCACACCACTCCAAAGAAAAGCCCGCTGGATTCAAATAATCTCTTTAACGACCCGAGATGGAGCTTTGTAGAAAGATAATAGAAGAGGGGATAGAGAGCTCAAAACAGAATTAATTAGTTACCCTTCCTGCTAAGGAAACTCTTTTCTCGAGATGGAGCTTTTGTTTGTGTTGATTTGGAATGTTATGTGTTGCTAATGAAATTTAAACATGCTTCGAGAAGTATTTATGAAATCCTTAAAGGCTTATTACATTGATATTTAATTTAGTCGTAATTATTTAATCAATTTTTTTTCATAATTGAGACAATCCGTCAAGATTACTTTTTTTGAAAATCTCTCTTAAATTTTCAATACATTTTCCTTGTACCTAATAGTTAACGAAATTTATTTTGTTTATGTATCATATCATGCCTTCTTGAAAGTTATAGCTTCTTCAGAAATCCTGATATTTGATATAGAGGGAAATAATCGTTTGTAGACTTAAAGTATAAATAAATATATCAATTATTAATTGATTTAGTGATAATTAACATTGAATTTAATAGAGAGAATTACAGTTCAATCTTCTGCAATTGCGATTGAAAGAGAGTTAGTATCACTTTAATGCTTGAAAGAAAAAAGTACAAATAAATATATAAAAGTCAATTTTTAATTAAGAATAAGTAAAAATATCTGTTACAATTTATTTGCATCGTTGTAAAATCAATTGTAACATCATCAAGAAATAAACAAAACATCGTCTTCTGCCACTAATACGGGATAACATCAAATTTTTGAATAGCCAAGGTAAGAATTAAAACTCAAATAAAAAATACTTAAAATAAAAGTAATAAAATGAAACATATTTCATATTTGATCGACAGTAAAACGATTCAAATAGAATTGTGATGAAGAACCTCAGTAATTAACTTATGAAGATTATTGTACGAGGATCCTCCAAAATCAGTTGTCTTTTTAGATATCTTTTGCCACTCTAAACTCTTTTGTTTCATTTCTTTTCCATTTTCTCCATCCATCATTTCCATCACAAGTTCTGTTATCTCTTCTCTTTTCACATCATTGTTAATTTCCATTCCTGTTTTCCAAGTGTTGCATAAATACCTACAGTTTGTTTGTTGTTCAGCAAAGAAAGGCCAACAAATAGTAGGCACACCTGAAGAAATAGATTCAATTGTAGAATTCCAACCACAATGAGTTAGAAAAACTCCAATTGATGGATGAGCAAGAACTTGGTCTTGAGAGCACCAACTAGTTATGTATCCTCTATCCTTAACTTCATCTAAAAACTCTTGTGGCAAACTTGAAGTTTCTTCACCCATTACAACATCTGACCTCATTATCCATAAAAATGGTACCTTGCTATTTGCTATTCCCCAAGCAAATTCTTTCAAGTGATGATTTGTCATAACAGTTACACTTCCATAATTAACATATAAGACCGAGCTAGGTTTCCTTTTATTCAACCAATTTATACATTTTGGATCACTTTTCCATAAACTTGAACCGCTTGCTTTAAAACCATATTCCTTTTCTAAAAAATGTCTTCCGAGCAAGTGAAGTGGACCAATACTATATATGTTTGGATTTTTTCTCCTAAAAATTTTAAGAGATTCACCTTCCAATTCTTCAAATGTGTTGATTATAATTGTTGATGAATTCAAACAGTTTTGTGCCTCGGAACCCATGTAATCAAACATAATATCATTTAGATCAGTAACTCTAATAAAACTTGGAAGATCTTTTAGTTTAATATCTTTCATTCCTGGAATCCAATCTATACTTTGATCCAAAGTGCCATCGACAATAAAATTTTCATCTAAAAAATCCACAAACATAATCAAGTTACTCATAACAAATTTAACTATATGAATATTAAATATTACTATCATTTTTGTTCATACAGTTTTAAATTATCTATAATACAAATCAGTATGTCTCCTCCTAACAATATACTGTTTCTTTGATAAAATATAATTTAGAGTTAAATTGATTTTGATATAAGAAATCATCAAATTTAAAAATTAAAATAATGTGTTTCAATTTCAATTTGATAAAACATGATCAGATTAAATAGCCTATCCATTTCTTAAAAATTAATTCAAATGGATGTAACCCAAGAGAGTACTACTAGTATACCTTTGAATGGAAGAATGCCCCTTTTGACAAGTTCATCATAATGCAAATATCCCAGAAATCCACAAGCAGAAGCTGTCCAAAACTGTAACTCTTGAATGCCCAATTCCTTAGCCACTCGTCCAGCAAATCCCAAAAGGCCATCAGCAATTATGCAAGTAACAGGAATATGAGGTGATGAAGTGTTAATCTTATTTATAAGATCTTTGAAAGGAGCATAAAATTTTGTTCTAATTGCATCACTCAATTGTGGAACATCTTGTGTTGCGTCTTTATCTGATTCTGGCAAACCATCAGGTATGGTCTCAAATTGAAAATCTGGGAGACCTTTCACAAACTCTTCTCCAAGAGATTTTATCAAACGTTTGTGGTTGAACTCGGTGTTGACAAAGGTTATGTGAAAACCTTTGCAACGGAGGAGTTTTGCTAGTTGCATTAAGGGATTGACATGACCCTGTGCAGGATATGGTATAAATACAGCATGAGGCTTTTGGGTATGTTTAGGAGTAGACTCCATGAAATTTAAATTGTTTCTTTGGGAGTTATTAAAACTTGTACAATGGTGGTGATGGATTTAGTTTGCCTATCATGTCGTTTATATATAATGTAATGTTAAGAATCATGTTAGGGAATATCCACTTTGTTTTATGTTTATAAATATAACGGAGTATACTTTTGTTTTGTATTGATAGTTGTTAGTGAATATCCTTATTGTAGAATTAGAATATCAAAGAAGCTATGTCTTGAGATGAGTTAGAAATAAGAATGCAGGGGCGGCAAATTGTCTAGTATATGTATACTGAATAATGAATATGGACATTAATTAAGTTACAAGCTTTTTCTTTTAATTATGTCTTCAAAATGAGAAAGGAAATGGAGGAAGACAAGAAAGAATACCGTTGAGTGTAAAAGAGGCAGAAAATTGAAGAAAGAAACATAAATATTGGTTGATTGATTGATTGTTTAATATATTATTGATTTATGATTGAGGCCTCAAAACATATTTATTGGAAGACGTAACTATCTAAAATTGATCTCATAATAATTTTCTTTATGTGATGTTATAATTACAAACAATCTACTACTTAATTAAGAATAAAAGATGCTTAGGCACTTTCATTCTTACATTTTTCTCAAAAAAAAAATGTATACTACAAAATATTTTTATTGGTAATTTACTAAATTCATTACCACTAACTAATAATATGTATCTATTATGTTTGTTTCATTGAACATTGTCGTCGACCCAGTTTATGGGTTGTGGTTTCGATTTCCTTGATACTCTCTTTGTATTCTCATCATCAAATTCACTTTTTTCTTGTCATAGTTTGTAGGTATGGGGTGGAGAGGGATTCTCTGAGGGTTTTGAAGCTAATCTCATGTTTCAAAGTTTCTTATAGGTACATTTGATAGGCACATCTTAGTTTTTTTGACGATTTTGATTTTTGGTTTCTTTAAGTTGATGAAACTTTATGTTGATATTTGTCTATTCTGTCTTCAACAGTGATTCTAGGGTGTTAATGTTCAAATTAGAAGTAGTGATCAATGGGGAAATATAACAGCTGGAACTGAGTTGATAAGGAAGATATTGGAGATAGAAGGTGTTAGTGCTCCCTATGGTAAAGTTCTCCTTTTATATGAAGGAAAAAAGAATAAGGTATTGGTACAAATAGTGTGATTAGATTTAATACATAAATATTCTTTGAAGAGTGTTTTATTTATTCCGTTTGTTTGTTGTATGTTTAGTTAATCTATCTTAGTGGTTCTTATATTCCCCCTGCAGGTTACGCTGGTGTTCCGAGACTTATCTTGGCTGGTAGCTTTGGAGCTTCCATGTACTTCATGACCAAAAAGAATGTCAAGTTAGGTAAGGAGCTTTCTCACGCGTATTAATTGTGTGTTCATAATATCAGTTTTCACATTTCATTAAAAATTTTGTTTCATGAGTGTTGATATTCATATAAGTTCTTCTACATTTTTGCAGGGAAGGCTACTGTTATAACCATATGAGGGCTGTAGCTGGCGTCGTAGTAGGGTCAGTTGTAGAGAATTGGTTGCAGATAGATATCATCTCGTTTCTGGGCATACACTCCCATGCCATTGCTGTTAGCGAAGTCATACTTTTATCCCAATTCTTGGTATCTATATGCCTAAGGTAGACAAAAAAACATGGCGATCTTTATATTAAAATGTGAAATTTGTAATTATTCATTTCCATGATCATGTCAAAGGGTTTACAGGGAATGCTACTAATATATAACCATATAGTTGACCCTGTGTCAGTTGTACATAACCGGTTGGAGTAGAAATTATTCCATTTCGGGCATACACTTTCCTGCAGCTCTTAGTGAAACAAACAACTTTACAGCATCAAGCAATTTAAAATTTTGAGTTTCAAGAACACTTTAACACTATAAATTAATGAAAAAAATATTTCTAATTAAGAAAACTAAGAAAAGTTTATTGCTTGTAATCAGTTTTCATTTATATGTTAACATTTATAGAGACTTTTCAATTTTCTCATTTTTGTGAATGAACTTGAAAACAAGTAACATTTCAAGTTCACAAAAATAACTTCAAGTGATAATGCTGGAAATTCTGGTTGTGTTAGATCTATGATGAAAATAGAATTTGAATTTGCTTTTGAAAGTCACATGCAAGAGAATGTAGCATGCATGTGTTTATCTTGAAATTCAGTAAATAACCGTTAGTCTTCCAAAACAAAGATAATTTTGATTACTCACAGAATCGACTAGATTGATCCTAAGATATGTGTTTAGTTTTAGTAATTTATAGTTTTCGAATGTAATGGTTAATTGGTAAGTAAATGTAAAACTATGCGAATAAATAACAGGAAAGTGAAAAGATTTTGATTTGAATGTAAAAGTAATTAAAAGAACTTTTGTAAAGGTAAATTGACAATTGAATAAAACAAGGTGATTCATACGTACATTCTCAGAAAAACTCTTTTCTCGGTAAGTTAGTACTTTGAGTAAAAAATTGAGTATTTGTACAGAATTTGAACACATTAAAATACTAACAAAGATTATAATTTATACTAACTCGACCATAACGGTCTTTTCATAAAAGAATGTCACGTTTGATGTTTGCATTTTCTTGAATCTTCAGACTTTCATACGTCTTTTTGGATAAGATCAAACTATTTGAATTTAAAATATTCTTCCTTTCGAGGCGCCAAATCAACTAACGTGACTTGTCGAAATATTCATCTTCGTAACTTTAAATATTATTTGTCCCACTTATTCACGAAAATAACCATTTCGCTAATATTTAAGAAGACTAATCTATCCATAGACCTGTTATTCAAAATCTTTAGGAAATATTCTCATATTTCTTATAGAGCTAACTTTCCTTCGACGTCCTTTATTTCTCCTTAATATTTTCGACCGTCGAAATTTCCAGCTAACAGCATGGCACACCAATATGTTCACATTATTATATCATCAGTCCAAAGGGTATTTGTGATACGGTGGCAGAATTGACTGTTATACTGGTTTTGCGTTTGTATTCGCAAATGTTGCGGTAAGCAAGAGTCGCCACCGACTTTTCTTTTATCCAAATTAAGGAAATGGTGAAAAGAACAGAAAAAGACTTTTTCGAAAATTTTCTGAGCAAGGGGGGTAGATTATGGAAAGGGAAGATTTAGCACCCTTTCTATCCGTAGTTTTCTACGGGCTCTTAGATGCTTAGCTTATTTTTAAAATACCTTTGTGCTTTTGTGTGTTTTCAAAAAAAAAAAGTATTTTGAAATTTCCTTATTGCGGCGATTCGATTTATGATAACTCTTGTATCAGTCCTCAAGAGTGTTGATAAAGCACTTTTTGAAAGTATTTTTGGAATGTCTTGCGTAAGTGTGAGAATTTGTTTTGAGCAAGCATTTAAGAATTATCTACTTATACTCGAAATGTTTGTTCTTTTCCTCCTTTCCTTTAGATAGTGTTATCCTACTATTAGTGAGTAGGTAGCGCTATCGTTGGATGTTTGAGGGACATTCGAAGGGACGTACAGTCATAAAGGTAACATATAGAGACGCTTTAGCAATTTTATTTAAGGGACTAGGTTATTTACCGAAAGGCAACATTGTTGGGTCATCGAGGTACTATGATCTTTTGATTTAAGGGTCTTTGCTAAAGGATCCCCATTTTCAAGGGACATGACTGTTTTATTTTCCGAAAGGCAACCAAAGTGGGCGTACCCTAGAGGTGTATATGTGAAAGTGTGTTATGTTCAGTTATTTTAGTCTTAGATGTTAGGTTTGCTAACGTTTGACTATTAATTTTGTCATACAATCCTATTAGTCTAGCAGTAATATATACAGTAATTTAAAGTGCAAGAATTTATATTTACGTTATTACAATCCTTCGGGGAGGGGGATATTTACATGTCCAACAATGTGGGAAAATAAAGAAAACGGTAAAGTAATATACTAATTAATTCTATTACATCCAGTAGACAGATACAAAAATATGAAAATAGAAGGGAAATATTGAACTCGCACGAAATGGAGAAGAACGTCTAAAACCCTATGAATTATTAAGTAAAATAAAATCTTTTGGTTTTTGTTTATTCTAAGAAAATACTTAAAATTAAATTAAATGAGAAAGACTAAATTTAATCCTAATTAATTAAATAAATAAAATAAAACTAATTCTAATATTTTTTTTTGTATTTTTGTTAAGAAAATATTTGAATTAGATAACCTATTTCTAATTGATTTTAAATTAATTAAAATAAGTCAAAATAATTAAGTAAATTAAATTATGAAAACTAAATTAATTTGAAAAATCCTAAATATATTATTTTTTATGATTTTTGATTTTATATTATTCTAAAAAAATGATTAAAAAAACAATTAAACAAATAAATAAAGAAAAAAAGTAAATGGGCTTGACACAAGGCAGAAAGGGGGTGCAATCTTGAAAACGTGAGGCGCGTGTTAAGCTGGCCCAGAGGCTGTATTGGATCTGGTGAGAGGGTCCTTTGAATGCCTATGGTGGGGGTGCATGTTTGTTGCGCTTGGATCTAAACGTGTTGACCTCTGATGATGTAGATTTGATGCTACATGGTGCGCGTGTATAGCTTGGCTGCACTGGATCTGCAAAGAAGAAATGGAAAAATAATATGCAAGAGGAAGGGGTCGAACCCCTTCCCTTGCACACATATAACTCCTTAACACATACACACCCAACTGTTGGGACGGCTTTACATCCGGGAGTATATATATCAAATGATTATAATATAATGTAAAACGAGTAATAGTGCTGAGTTGTCATACACGCACGTTTCAGTGGGGTCCAAATATTTGAATGGACTAATCATTTTGTTCCATCTGTCTATGCAGGCGTCAACGTCGGTCAAGCCACCGGGAGTGGTGGCTCCGGTCATCCCTTCTGGTTGCTCAAAATCTCTAACCTGCGAAAATCAAACACAACAAGAACGAAAATCACCCTACTCCCCTAATTTGGGGTCTACAAATTCAATGGTGACATTTATTTGGTCTGAAAGTTCCTAGGTTATGAGTTGTGAAGCTTTCAGTTTGTGATGCCCTAATAATGGCATCATACAATCCAGGCCGCAAAGTTCTCATGCTATACGTCCCACCCGCTCTAATGAACCTCCTGATCACAAATCAAACCATCAAAAACATCAACAACACATAAATCTATAGTTTCAAATATAACAAACCTTGTTGATCGGTGATACACGATCCAGCAGTTTGAGGGTGCTATGAGCTTTGAAAATGGCAGGGATAGGTTTCTGGGGTCTTCAGGAACGTATTTGAGTCCTTTTTTTTGGACTGAGGGAGGCTGGAAACACGTTTTCTGGATTTGACAACCTTGGATATTTTTTGCAATTTTTTATGGCTTCTTTAGGTAGTGTCTATGTCTGTGTGATGCTAGCAGGAAGGTAGTATATAGAGAGGAAATGGATGGAACATAGTAACATGGAAAGAATCAAGCCCATAACTCTTGCTTTCATACCAAAATCCAACAAATTAAAAAACTTCCAAAACTTGCAAAACTTACCCTTTTCTTGCTTGCATGTACCTGGACAATTGTGCATGAAATTATGGGCCCAAGGCTGACCTAACACACCAGCCCATATGTCTAAAACAAATATCTATTATTTTATGCGTTTTATTTTTATTTATTTGAAATAAATAAAATAAAATGTGAATAAAATAACTATAAATTGCAAGGCATAGTAAGAATGAGTTTAAGGGTCCTTGAGTAAATCATGAGCATGCTTGAACCCCAAAGAATAGGTCCATGAACTTAAAAATGCATTTTTGCTCTAAGTTGACTTTTTGCATTTTCACAAATTTTCCCAACTTGGGCAACCTATAACTTGCTCAATTTTTATCTCAAGATGATGATATTTGACTTTTTGGAAAGTGCAAGATGTCTACTTCAATCCCTCTATTGATCAATTTTGCATTTGAAAACTTTATCTTGAGGTAAATTGTCTTGACAAGAAATGTCTTTTGTTGACTTTCTGAAAATGACCTGTAATGTATAAGCTTGTATATTTCAAATGGTGCATATCTTGAACTTGAGGACAAAAGAGAAGTTTTATGGAATTAGATTCTATTCAAAATGAGCTTTGGTTGGGGAAAAATGGATGAAGCATGTGAAAGTTATGCCTGGTCAAAGTTCAGTTGACTTTTCCTATACAAACCCTAATTTAGCAATTATTGACTTTTGATAGTTTAGGAGTATTTCTTGAGGAGTCATGATCAAACCTTGATCAAATGATGGATATCACTTCAAAATATTGATGTTGACCAAAAATCATGAAGTTTGACTATTTTTGGGCCACAATTGACTTTTGACCTAGTACAGTTGATTTTCTAGCATTTGAGCAATTGACTGAGCAAACTTATAGTGTAAGATATGAAATTTGTCATGGACAATATTGAAGGCATATTAGGACAATGGAAAACATTTGAGACCTTTGGAGTTCACACATCTTTATGAAAATTGAAACCCTAATTGGAGGTTCATTGCGTAGGAGGAGAATTTGTTTGGTCAATTCTTGGTCAACTTTGAGCAATTAAGGACCTCTATGAGCATGTCTTGAGTAAAAATGGGAGGGAAAATTTTGGGGTACAACACTTAAGTTTATAGTTATTGCAGAAGGGAAGCTTATACCATTGTCGAGCATGGCAGCAAGATGGAAGGGTTTCGTCGTAACTTCACGATCCTGCGACCAACTCCCATGGCAAGGATATGCACGAAGTTCGAAGAGGATTGCTTCCTGATGTATGAGGTCGTCTTCAAATACTTGGGGCTTCGTTTTCGCTTCAATGATTTTCAGATGGGTGTGCTTAACCACTTGAACCTGGAATGCTCTCAATTACATCCGAATGCGATTGCCTTCCTCCGGGCTTTCAAAATCACTTGTCGGTTCCTGAGGATCGGGGAAGCCATTCCTCTATTTTTCAAGGTTTTCCATCTACAACGACAATCTAGGGGTGGAAAACATAGTTGGGTTTCCTTGAAGCAGTCGAAGATACTGTTTAGCATGTACATGGATTTTGTCTGCGACTTCAAGGATGGATGGCACGTCGTGAAACGATCGTCTCAGGCGGTCGTTGATGCCGTGTTCGACCCGGTTCAAGTAGTAGATGAAGAAGGGGAAGTATGTCTCGACAAGGAGGGTAATTTAGAGATTTGGAGACTTTCGAAGTTCCCTATCGACTGGTGCTCGGGTTACTATGAGCATAGTCCTGGCCACTACCACACCCCTCCATGAAGTATGAGTGTCGAGGATGAAGAGTCATATGGTATCCTCAGTCGATTCGTCAATGGGTTCTTTCCCTTGAGGTGGGTTACGAGGTAAGGACATGACATTCTTAACGAAGATGCGAACCGACTTCGAGGCGCGCCTGATCAATACTAAGGCGCTCGTGGAATGTCGAACCTACGGGCAGGTCGTGAACCTTCTAGGTTTCTGCTCGCGTTATTTGTTGCATTTTTACTTCTTGAGATATTTGTTTATGTCCTTCTAACGAGACTAACCCGGGGATATCGTTTTTGTTTTCGCAGGTAACATAGCGGAGCATCGTGAGCGACTGTTGAAGCTCACCCAAGAAAAGAAAAATCACAAAAGGTTGGTGAAGCCGCACTAGCCCACACGCCTTGGCCCAGTCTTAGAGCCGACCAAGGATGGTTCGAGTGGGACATCGAGCGCCCGTGATACCGCACAGCCCGTGGCTGTTCTGAGCTAGAAGAGAAGGTCAGAAAGTGGACATGCGCGTGCAGTCAAGGAGGGAGTGACATCTCCGGCCTTCAACCTTCCACTTTGTTTTATGGAAAAGTATTTCTTCGAAGGTTTCCCTCTGACTATGTCCGATGCTGGGTATGACATTATCAGACGCCTCAATGAGGAGGGTCGACGGAAGCACCAGGCTTCTGGGATGGTCGGTTTGATGAAGGTCATAGAGATGGTCGTAGTCCTTACTGGCGAAGGATCTGGCTCCTCTGGATTAGTGAAGGAATTGGAGTCAGAGAAGGCGACTTTTCAAGCAAAGACACAAAAGGTAAAAAGTGCCCTCGAGCGGAGCGAGGATAAGTTTTGTGCGTAGGCCGGTGAGTTAATGAGGGAGAATGAAAAAACCACCAAAGCTTATGAGGAAAGGGATTCCTTGTTTCTCGAGAGGGAGCGGTTGGAAAAGGAGGTTGCCGATTTTAAAATTGCAATGTTTCACATGGACGGAGAGCCTGAGGGAGTCGCAGCCTTGTATTCTCGGGCGGAGTTAATTGCTCAGATCCAGATCCTCGAGTTGGATTGCGTCGATGCTTTGACTGACAACTTCGAGACTTCCCTGACCCAATTGTTCATTCTGAATCTCGGCCTTAACACTGAAGGAGCTAGGGTATTTTCCCAAGTCATTGATGGTTGTGGGGTTCCCCCTCCTAATTCCCCTGAAGTGGAGGTCGAAGCGAGCACTCCTCAAAGTGACTAGTATTTCTGATATTTTTCTTATTTGTATTCATGTCCTGCGTGCCTGAACTTATTGTAATATTCAGACAATGTTGGTCTCCATGGTCGACATTTATAAATGTTCTTACTTTATTGTTATGCCTTTATGTTTTCGTTGATGTTTTTGACTTGTTTATTTTGTGAAAATTCGTGATTTTCACACGTGGAGATTTACGCTCGACCTTGGTTGTGGATAACATATGTTGGGATTTGTATAGGGGGTGGAGTAGGGATCCTTGGAACAAGCTCAAGATCGTGGTCGGGATCTTAAGCTTGTGGCGTGAGTTATCCATCGCGAGCTGGGTGTTCTTCCTGTTGGATACTTCGACAGCAAAGCTCGATTGAGGTGTCCATGTTGGGCTAAGATTCTATTAGAGAAATAAACAGTAATCCACCAGCGTTGATTTTTGGAGTCCATGTTTGTACCTTAACATGCCTACATGGTCGAGCTCGTCCTATCCTCGGTTGGAGAGGACTGGTCGACTACTAATGCCCTTAGTAGGATCAGGACTAAGTTGTAATATTGTTTCAGTTTCATAGCGTTCCATGGTCAAGGTAGTGGTTCTCCAATTAAAAGTTCGAGGTAGTATGCCCTGGTTCCCGTAACTCTTTGGACACGGCACGGTCCTTCCCAGTTTGCTGCCAACTTCCCTTTGCGGGAATATTTCTGATTTCTCCGTCGTACTAGACTGCCAAGCTGGAATTCACGCTTTATGACTCTATTGTCATGGTGAAGGGCTATCTGTTGTTTCAGTGTGGTCTCACGTAGGGCTGCTCCTAGGAGGATTTCCTCGACTAGGCCGAGCTCTTCCCTTATGGCCTTGTTGTTTAGTTCCTCGTCTAGGGGGACTTCAGTTCGTTTGGATGGTTCCAAGATTTATACGGGGATGACCGCCTCGGTACCATAGGTTATTCAGAATGAGGTCTTGCCCGTCGTCGAGTGGGGAGTCGTTCGATACGCCCAAAGGACAATGTGGAGTTCCTCGACCCACCCTCTTTTGGCCTAGCCCATCCTTTGTTTGAGACCTCGTAAGATAACCCTATTTGTGGCTTCGGCTTGCCCGTTAGTTTGAGGGTGTTCGGCCGAGGTGAAGTGTTGCTTGGTGCTGAGTTTGGCAATGAAGCTTTGGAAACTCTGATCGGTGAACTGGGTCCCATTGTCAGTAATGAGTGCTTGTGGGATCCCAAATCAGGCAAGCACATTTCGTTTATAGAAATGGAGGATATTGTGTGAAGTGATTTTTGCTAGAGCTTCATCCTCTATCCATTTCGTGAAATAGTCGACGACCACGATTAGAAATTTGTTTTGGTATGTCCCTGGCACGAAAGGTTCGAGGATGTCCATTCCCCACCGGGAAAACGGCCACGGGGAGGACAATGTGTTTAGCTCGTACGGGAGCGCGAGGCGCATGTCTGCATGCCTTTGACACTTGTCGCATTTCTTGACATGCTCCTTGGAGCCTTGCTGCATTGTCGGTCATTAGTAGCCTGCTCGCAATACCTTTCGTGCTAGGGATCTTCCGCCCATGTGTTGGGCGTTGATTCCCTCGTGGATTTCTCGCAGTATCTCGGGGATTGTGGACTCTTCAACACATTTTAAGAGTGGGATGGAGAATCCCCGATGGTAAATTTTGTGTTCGAGTACCACGTACAAACACGTTCATCTTTTGGTCGCGACTGCCTCTTTTTGGTCCACGGGAAGCTCCCCCTTTGTCAGAAAGTTGAACACCGGGGCCATCCAGCATGAGTTTCCCCCGATGGCATTTACCTCAGGTGGCATAGTGGACTTTTCAATGCTTGGGTGAGAAAGGGATTCTTTGATGACAGATTTGTTCCCTCATTTCTTCTTTGTGCTCGCGAGCTTTAAAAGTATGTCGTCCCGCGTGTTCTGTTCACGTGGCACGTGAGTGATATCTGCTCGGTCAAACTTCTTCATATGTTCTCTGACCAGGTGTAAATATTCAATGAGGCTGTTGTTTTTAGCTTGGTATCCCCATTGAACTTGAGATGAGACAAGTTAGGAGTCAGTGAAAATTTGTATCTCTCGGGCACCCAAATCCTCGGCCAGTCTTAATCCAGCGAGCAGTGCCTCATATTCAGTCTGATTGTTTGACATTGGAAAGGAAAGGGTGAGGGAGTGTTCAATCACGATGCCTTCCTTATTCTCGAGGAGGATTCCTGCTCCACTACCCGTCGAGCTGGAAGCTCTATCCATAAAGATGGTCCACTTATGCTTCTTCCCTATGGGGGGATCGTGAGTGGTCATCTCTATGACGAAGTCGTCCAGTGCTTGGTCCTTGAGGGCCTTCCTGCCCTCGTGTTGGATGTTGAACTCTGAGAGCTCCATGGACCATTTAAGCATTCGACCTGCCATGTCTGGTCGGCATAGGAGCTGCCTTACGGGTTGGTTTGTCCGCACGATGATCGTGTGTGCTAGGAAGTAATGCCTAAGTCCCCTCGCTGTGTTGACGAGGGCCAATGCCACCTTCTCAATCTGTTGATACCTGACCTTGGGCCCTTGTAGCGCTTTGCTCATGAAATACACTGGCTTTTTCCCGTCTGAAATCTCACAAACGAGGGCCGCACTTATGGCCTCGGCGGAGACGGCCAGATAAAGGAACATGGTTTCCCCATTCTCAGGTCGCGACAACACAGGCGGATGCGAAAGGCTTTGCTTGAGATGGAGGAGGGCTTGCTCACATTCCTCGGTCCATTCGAAGGCTGCCTCTTTGCGTAGAAGTTTGAAAAATGGAAGAGCGTGTTGCACGGACTTTTCCATGAAGCGGGAGAGCGAGGTGAGCATGTAGTTTAGGACTTGTATGGATTTCTTAGAGCTAGGTGTAAGGAGCTAGGAGAATGCCCGACATTTGTCGGGGTTGGCTTTGATTCCTTGTTCCATTAGATAAAAATCGAGGAACTTTCCTGCCTTAACCCCGAAGGTGCATTTCTCAGGGTTGAATCTCATCTTGCATTGCCTCGCTTGGGCAAAGACCCTTTTGAGGTGGGCAACGTGGTTGGTATTTGTTCGATATTTGATGATCATGTCGTCCATGTATACCTCGAGCATATCACTGATCTCGTCACGAAAGATTTTATTCATCATCCGCTGGTACGTTGCCCCCGCGTTTTTTAGGCCGAAGGGAATTACGTTATAATAGTAATTGCCCGAGCTGGTCATGAAAGTAGTGCAATACTTGTCTCTCATTGCCATTAGGATTTGATTATAGCCAGAGTAGGCGTCCATAAATGAAAAAAATTTATAGTCGACCGAATTATTGACAAGCATGTCAATACTAGGCAAAGGAAAATCATCTTTTGGACATGCCTGGTTAAGATCGGTATAGTCAACAAAGATTCTCCATTTTCCATTATTTTTCTTAAAAGTATAACATTTGAGAGCCAGGCTGAATATCAGGCCTCATAAATAAAATTATCCTTTAGGAGTTCTTTTACAGCATTTTCAGCAGCCTCCGCTTTCTCGAGAGACTGCCTACGTCTATGTTGTACTATTACCCTAGCGGATGGATCAACGGCCAAGTGGTGACAGGCGACCTCAGGGTCGAGTTCGGGCATCTCCACGACACTCCACGCGAACAGGTATGCATTCTCCCTAAAGAAAGCTTTGATTTGTTTCCTTGCCAGGTCGGGGAGTCCGGTTCCGATCTTCACGCCTTTGTGAGGGTCTTCACCGAGGGGGGAGAAATCAAAGTCTCAATATGGGATTGGTATGAGGAGTTCCTGTTCGTCGTTGGGTGCTTCATCCTTATCGAAGCGAGTGCCTAGCGAGATGGAGTCAATCTTGGGTGGAGCTATTTGTTCTTCTGTCTTGATGGGCAGTGGCTCAGGTCGAGTAACATCTCTCTTAGTAGGTCGTGCCCCAGTGTCGACCGTGCTCTGTCCCTTTGAAGCTGTGTTAAAACATCTTCAGGCAGCTGAATTATCGTCGTGGATGGTGGCGATGCGTCCCCTCCTCATGTAGAATTTCATCTTTAGATGGACGGTGGAGGGGACAACGGTTAATTCTGCCAGTGTTGGTCTCCCTAGGATGCTGTTGTAGAGAGACGAGAAATTGATGACCAGAAATCACACCTTGACCTGTCGGGCGGCAGTTTCCTCCCTGAAGGTGACGAAGAGCTCCACATATCCTCATGGTTTGGAGGTCGAGCCATTGAAGCCATGCAGGTCAGACTCCACGTATGCTGAAAGGTGGGTGTCATCGAGATGTAGGGTTCGAAAGAGAAGGTTGTACATAACATCGACAAAACTCCCTTCATCGACCAAGACGCGATGAACGTCAAAATTAGCTATCCTTTCCCTTACAAGAAGAGGGATGCTCGAGTTAGGAGTCCCTCCGGGAAACTCTTCGAGTTAGAACGTGATCGGCTCTGGTCATCCCTTGACCTCCTCGAATGTTACTGCTTTAGTCGAGGCTACATCGGCCAACTCATTGAGCTTCCTCTTTGCGGAGTTTATGGAGATGTCGTTGAACCCCCCCGCCAGTTATAACCATGTCGGAGGGGAATCTTTCCCACCTACTGTGCACGGACAAAGGTTCTTCTTCATGTCTGTCATGGACGTAGAAGTCCTCTGGCCTTGTAACAGAGAAGTCTATTTGGATGGGGGCCGTTTCATCCGATGGTCGGGTGTCTTCCTCGACCCCTCTTGTTTCGCGGGTATCCTGGCGAGGGGCATCATTGCAGCGATATTTCCAGATCCTGCCACCCTTGATGAGGGTTTTAATGGCATCTTTGAAATGGACACAGTCTTCAGTAAGATGCTCGTGGCTCCGATTGTACTGACAATATTTGCTCCTGTCAGCCACGGGCTTTGCAGGGGCAGAGCGATGACGTTTAACGTTGTCGTCCTTGAAGTCGATATTAGCACACTCCGCCAAGATGCGCTTGCGGGAAGCTGTTAGCGGAGTGCATTCGGTGAATCGGCCTGCGGCCCCCCTATTCTCGCGGGGATCCCGTGGTTTATCATCCCTCATCTTCTTGCTCGTTCGTCGAGGAGGGGCTGCGTCCTGGTGTTGCATGGCGTTTATTGGTCTGCGATTCCTTGGGTCGCAATATTTTTTAGTCGCTTTCCTCTCCTTGTAGCCCATGTAGGCCCTAGCCTTTTTGAGGAGAGCATCGAATGTCCGGGGTGGTTCGATGCCAACGACCTTCCTGAACTCCGTGCCTGGGAGGAGTCCCCTCTCGAGCAGGTATCTCTTCATGTGATCGGTGCATGAGACCTGAATGGCCTTGTGATTGAACCAATCAATAAACTCCCTGAGGGTTTTGTCGCTTCTTGGATGATAGCCTCAAGGGCAACTTCAGTCTTCGGGTGTCAACGAGATGTTGTAAAGGAGCCGATGAACTGGTTCTTCCAGTTCCTCCAGGAAGTGATCGACCCTGGGGGAGATTTTTATACCAGTCCATCGCGGTTTTCCTCATGGTCGTAGGGAAAAATCAGCATTTGATCGGTCCCCCGATGTTATAATAATGTAGCATTGCCTCGAACCCGTCGATATGATCGACTGGATCCGCAATGAAATTGTACTCCTTCAGTTGGGGAGGTTTATCCATTCCCGATGAAATGGGTGCCTCCATGATTTCTTAGGATAGGGGACCGCAGGGGTCGTCTTCGTCACTTCTGTGTGGAGATCGAGAAGGTGACCTGTTGTAATGGCGGTCGTGATGGAGGCCTTGGTCGCGGGGAAGATCCCTTTGTCGGGCCCGTGGTTCTTCATTTCCACTGTTTCTGTTTCCAAGGGGTCTTCGTTCTTGGCGCGGGGGGACGTGATCACGTCTCCCTGCATCAACAGGCCGATTCCTCTCCAACGCGGGGGCGACGCCCAGTTTGTCGGGGAGAGGGGCTTCGTGAGGCATCCCGTCTGCGTCTCTGCGGGGGAGTTTGGGGATGTTCCTCTATTTGATGGGGAGGAGGAGAGTCAGGTCTCCTGTGTCTTCTGGGGGCTCTTCGGGAATCTTCGAGCACCCTTAATCTCTCACCTGCGAGAAGATTAAGTAATTTGTTTGGTTAATAGCCGCGAACAGAGCCCTAGTGGTGGCATCAGCGCCTGCAGGGACAGGGACCTCCTGGAACATGTTGGACTGATAGTTCTGGGGAGGACGTTGATCGTCTTTGGGCCGTTGGAACAAGGACGACGAGGAGACAGTTAGTATGTCCCTATAGTTATGCGAAGTGTCAGACATGTCGATGGTGTGGCCGACGTTGTTATTACTAGCATTGTTGCCGGCGTTGCCAGTGTAGTTGTTGCTGACGTTGTTGTCGCTGACGCTGTTGTTGAGGCCAGCGAGATGGGCATTCAGGTTGTTTTCTGCAGCTGGGTCACCCATGACAATCAAGAATTTGGAGTAGTTTTTGTCTTAGGTAAGTGAAAGACGGGGAAGCTTCTTTCCCACAGACGACGCCACTGATTGTACATGACCAGAATAGACCGTCACAACTTACGTCGAGCAGAATTTGAAAGTGAGGTGGGGGTACCTGCAAGACACTCCGATGCCAAAGTGAGATTTGGAATGATGCAAGCAAGTAAGAGTGAGTAAGAAATGATCAATATCTGACCCTCTCAAGTGGAGACTGTCAGATTCTACGTGAGTAGTGGGGACCAGCACGTGGTCACCTACTTGGATGGATTCCTGCGTCTAACCAGGAGAATATGGTTGCGGTCTTTTCGAAGTCAAGTGGACTCCGTGATATTCGGAGGCGTTGATAGTCAGCCCTACGAGGAGGATGCTCGTGGGGTACTTCTTCCTGTCGTACAGGATCCTCGCCAGTTATGAGGCCGTCAGGAGAGGATCGACCTTGTTCGAGGAGAAGTCTAGAGGATACTCTTCGAGTTCCTTTTGACCAGCGATACTCCTACTCGCATATCCCTGAATTTATTTCTGTGTGACGAAGCGGCGTCCTCTCGAAGAGTGAGGGCTATTGCTCGACACAATCGAGGCGGATTCGATCAGTTGATCTTCAACAGTATTATTGAGTTGGTCTCATATGAAGTTGGGTCTCATAATGAGTTAGTTAGTCATTTACCTCCTAAGACAAGTTGGCTTCTATCTTGAAAATTTTTGAAGGATAATTTGCGTATCATTTTCATAATAGCTAATGGGTCGGGGCTCTCAACGGGAATCCAAATCAATTGAATTATTGGCAATGGATTTCATGTGTTTGATTTCCTCGATCTCCTTGTAATTTCCTAATAACACGAAGAAATAGATGCGAGATGCTTCCAATATGTCTTGGATTGTGACCACTTTGTCCGTTTTGTAGTATTTTGGGTTCAAATAAACTCTTGATACTACTTCTTGATATTTTTTTATTGTCTTCTTTTTTTACCAACTTATATAAAATTTGTAGAGATTATTTTTTAGAAATATTAAAAAATATATATTGAATTTAATTAAAAAAATATTCAAGTTGAAAAATTATACATCTGACAACAATTATTTATTAATATCGTTGAAAACATGAACACTATAAATAATGTTTCACTCTCATCTAATAAAAATGATTTTTTTATTTAAATTATTTATTAATATGGTTGAAAACATAAACAATATAAATAATGTTTCTCTCTGATCCAGTAAAAATGGTTCTTTTTTTATAAAACTAATCAAAACATCTTTTCAATAGTTTATGAAACTTACACAGACATAATTAGCACATAAAGAATACAAAATACATTTTTTTAATAAAGATTCTCAAAAAAATGCTCCAACTCCAGGTTAGTTTGAAATACTTTGGCCAATAATAGCTATTAATTCGAACCGCTGTTAATCACATGCCTAGGACACAGTTGTCCAAAAGTCAATGGAATTAAGAATTACTCGGAACAATAATAGTTATTGTTTATGTTTTATATAATATTTGGATCCAATAATAGTTATTGTTTGTGTTCTATATAAAAGGAAACAAGTACGTGAACACGTCCCATGCACTCGGAAAAACATGTCGGCTACGAATGAAAGATTTCCTCATTTAGAACTTTTCATATTAGATTTAAACATTATTTAATTAATTTATATTTATACTAAACTGTATAACTTGTTACAAGTTTTTTATTTTTTCAATAAATTTGTTATATTCGTCATTTGAAAATTCAAAAGAGACCTTTAAGCCAAGTGCAAAGATGACTCGAAAAGTTAGTTTGAAAGTGGAAATGAAAGGAAGTCTCTTAAATGCAAAAAATAAACATTCATAACTATGAGATATTATATCGAATTTTATATAGTCGCAGGTCGCTTATATGTTAGTGTCGAAATAATATATTATATTTGAAGTATGATCAAGCATGCAGTTGTCGAAAATGCTAGGTTTGTTAGTATGACTAATTAGGTCTGTTTGTTATGTCTAATTGTTTAAGTTAGCTTGTATTCTAAGTTAGTTTCACTACTACAAAACGCACAAACAACAACGCCATGTTTACGACATGTTCATATACACCATAGTAATAGGTTAAAATTTCCGCGCTCAGTGAGTTGCTGGATTTATCAATGACAGTTGAATTTAAATACCGTAGTAAAAAATTGATCGCTTTGATTCCAAGCAACCAAACGTTTTCTATTTTTTAGAGTACATTTAGCGTGTGTCACATATCTCTATTATTTAAAAAATAAATTGAAAATGTTTAACAACGATGAATACGTCAACCGTTGTTAGAGGACTTAAGTTTCTACTACGATTGTTTTTCCAACCGCGATTAAAGGGTTTATTGATAAATTAAAACAAAACTTATTTTGAATTTCTTTCATAAGACGCCCTAGGTGAACAAGCGAGCCTGAGACGACAACGGTGGCTCAAATCTTCGTATCCATTCATTTGGAGCACAAATCTTCACACTCTTTGTTCATTTGATTCTATAGCTTCGCAGTGTGTTACTCTTCAATATCTTCATTCCTTTTTTCTTTATTTATGTTGTATATGCTCAAATCTTCACCCTCTTCATTCATTTGATTCTTCAGCTTCGCAGTACGATACTCTTCAACATCTTCATTCGTTTTTTCTTGGTTTATGTTGTATATGCTCAAATCTTCACCCTCTTCGTTCATTTGATTCTTCAGCTTCGCAGTACAGTACTCTTCAATATTTTCATTCCTTTTTTCTTTGTTTATGTTGTATATATCCTCAAGTCAGTATGAGAGTACATTTTTTATATGCTTTAGGTTTAGATTTTCATATGCTCAAGTTAGTTTTTGGATTAGATTTTGCTGTGTAATTCATATTATTATACACGTATAAATTTCAGAAGTTGTTATGGATTATATTTGGATGAAAGACGATAGATTAGGTCCAGTTTATGAGAAAGGAGTTCTTAAATTCCTTGAGTACGCTGATAAACATCTTCCTAACAATGATGGTATCTTTTATTGTCCTTGTGTTGTTTGTGTGAATATCGATAAGGGTACAAAGGAAGAAATATTTCAGCACCTTTGTTGTGTTGGTATATGTAAAAATTATATAATATGGGCGTGGCATGGTGAGGTGGATAAAGAGAAAAGTCAGGCGTCACAAAGTCAAAGAGTGGATGAAGATGAACATATGGAAGATCAACTAGAAGATATATTATGTGATATTGGGGAATCTTCTTTTAAGAATGCTCATATTTATGATACTACATGTAGTGATAAAGACACCCCTTCATATAAGGGATGCATAAATTTTACACGATTGTCGGCGGTGTTAAAGTTATTTAATATGAAGGAAAAAAATGGATGGTTGGATAAAAGTTTCACATAATTACTTGAATTGCTAAAGCGAATGTTACCAAAAGATAACAAATTGTCAGATCGTTGTTATGAGGCCAAGAAGATATTGTATCCAATGGGTCTGAAGTATATCAAAATACATGCTTGCCCTAATGATTGCATATTATACAGGAAAGAGTATGAAGACTTGTATAAATGTATAAAATATGGTGTGTCGTGTATCGTGTTACAAGTTGAAGGTCAACAATGGTGATGACAATGACTATGACAATGTTAGTAAGCAGCACCCCCCTGCTAAAGTGCTATGGTACTTGCCAATAATTTCACGTTTTAAGAGACTTTTTTCTAATTCGAATGATGCAAAGAATCTTAGATGGCATGAAGATGAAATGACTCGTGATGGAAACATTCCCATGTAGCCGATTCATTGCAATGGAAGAAAATTGATTCGTTGTTTCAAGATTTTAGAGTTGATCCAAGAAACCTTAGGCTTGGGCTTTCCACCGATGGAATGAACCCCTTTCGTAATATGAGCATTAATCATTCTATGTGGCATGTTCTTCTCACTATTCAAAACCTATCTCCTTGGTTGTACATGAAGCGCAAGTATATACTGTTAAGTATGATGATTTATGGACCACGACAACCTGGTAACAACATAGATGTTTATCTAAGTCCATTAATCGATGATTTACGATTCTTATGGAATGAAGGCGTTGAGGTTGATGATGCATATTCTGGGGGAAATATTAAGATGCGTGCAATGTGATTTTGCACAATCAACGACTTTCCTTCTTACGGTAACTTTGTTGAATATAATGTCAAAGGACATAAAGTGTGTCATATTTGTGAAGATAATACTTGTTATCACCAACTTGAGTTTGGAAAAAAGACCGTTTACCTTGGGTATCAAAAATTTCTAAAACTCAGTCATCCTTATCATAGAATACACAAGGATTTTAACAGAGAGCATGAGTTTGACGAGGCTCCTAAATCTTTAACCGGTGATGAAGTTTATCAATGGCAGGAACACATTAATATTGTCTTCGGGAAGAGAGAAAGAAAAAAGTACAGTTGCAAAAAATATATGGAAAAAGAGGTCCATCTTCTTTGATCTTCCATATTGGTCAAGTCTTGATGTGATGTAAGTGGAGAAAAATATGTGTGATAGTTTGATTGGAACACTTCTAAATATTCTAGGAAAGACTAAATATAGTAAGGCTTCTCATCTTGATTTGGAGGCGATGGGTATACAAAAACAGTTGGCTCTAATAGAGAAAGGAAAAAGAACTTATCTGCCTCCAGCATGTCAGACTCTACCTAAAAAAGAAGAGAAAATTTTCTACGAGTGTTTGCAAGGTATTAAAGTTACACAAGGTTACTCATCAAACATCAAGAAATTTGTATCAATGAAATATCTCAAGTTAATTAGTTTAAAATCTCATGATTGTCATGTATTGATGCAACAACTTCTACCAGTAGCTATCCGTGAGATCCTACCAAAGAATATGAGAGTAACTATAACGAGATTGTGCTTATTCTTCAATGTCATATGTAATAAAGTTCTTGATTTCAAAAATTTATATGAATTAGAAGATGAGGCTACCATAATCTTGTTTCAATTGGAGATGTATTTTCCTCCATCATTTTTTGACATTATAGTTCACTTAGTTGCTCATCTAGTCAGAGAAATCAAATTTCATGGTCCAGTTTATTTAAGGTGGATATATCCAATAGAGCGATATATGAATATCTTTAAAGGATATACGAAGAATCATCACCGACCGGAAGCTACGATTGTTGAAAGGTACATCACTGAAGAAGTTATTGAGATTTGTACAAACTATTTTTCGGATGCAGATTTTATAGGCATTCCAAAGTCTCGTCACACTGATCACACAGACGAAAGAGGTATTCAAGGTCGAAATATTAAGTCAATGGCTCGGGATGTAGTTATGCAAACACATTTTTATATATTGAATTATATAAATGAAGTTCAATCTTTCATAGATACTCACAAAATATTTTTGAGGGAAAAAATATTCCCGAATGAGTGACAAGTTGTTGTTGATATAGCATAATAAGATATTCATAGTTTATATAATGATCGTAGTGCATCTGAGATACTTAAATGGTTGTCGTACGAGCCAAAATTTTGTATCATTACTTGGACTGCATAGAAATTGGTCATTATACCTTTTATACAAAATCAAAAGATGATCGTAGTACAATGAAAAATATTGGGGTTATGGTTGAAGTCGAATCGATGTATTTCTCTAGTTCGAAAGATAAGAATTCTGTATTGGAAACTACCGTGTTTTATGGTGTCATTGATGAGATTTGAGAGATTAATTATATTATTTTTAAAGTGACTTTATTTAAATGAAAGTGGGTTCCCAATAATAGTAATAGTGTACACATTGATAACTTAGGATTAACTCGGGTTGACCTTGGCAAGGAATCTTTTACGACTGAACCATTCATCATGCCTTCTCAAGCAAAATATGTTTTCTATGTTACCGGCCCATCGGACATATTGGGGAAATGGTCAATCGTTCTACAAGGAAAACATATTCCTCTTAGTGATGAAAGTCTTGATATTCCATCCAAACCTTCTTACACAACACAAGTTCCTACCTCATATGATGAAGTTGATGGAGATGTTGTCCATGCTATTCGAATCGATCATGAATAAGGCATTTGGGAAAATTAACAAGTATGTAATTTATTATTTATTCATAATATATTCATGTATTCTATAGTTTTCAAGTATTTTTACTAACAAGTATAATTATTTGAAGTTATAGGTCTTTAGAGTCAAGACACCAAAACACCAAGTTATAATTATGTGATGTTATGTAATGTGTAAACTGTAGATTATTTGTTCTGATAAATTATAGGATGTTTGTTATGGTACAATTGAATATGATACAATTATGTGATATTATGAATATGTAGGCATGGCAACGGGGCGGGGCGGGGACGGTTTTTATATTCCCCAACCCCAAACCCGAATCCCAGATAAATCCCCATTCCCCGCCCCGATCCCCGTCGGGGATGAATAATTGAACCCCAAACCCGTCCCAAATGGGTTCGGGGATCTCCGGCCCAAACCCAAATCCAAAACTTGCCTTAACCCAAATCCTTCCCCGAACCCAAAAATCGCCCCGAACCCAAAACCCGCCCCAATTCTAACAAATATGAAATTATATTACAAAAGTAAAATATAATCTTAAAGAATTTCAAACATATATTTCAAATAATAAAAAATACAAACGAAAGTATTAATTCAGTAACCATACAATTAATATTTCAAATTAACAAAACTAAATAATCCAAAATATAAAAACTAAATAAAAAAATACAAGTTCATATTCCAAACTACCATCCAAACAAACACATAGTAAACAGTATTCTACATTCCAAAATACCAACAAAACAACCACATTCTACATTCCAAAATACCAACAAAACAACCACATTCTACATTCCAAAATACCAACAAAACAACCATATAACTAAAAGTATTCAATATCATTGTCTATGGAAATTGCTAACAAAAATAGATAAGTGGCCAACACCAATATTGTCTTCTTTTTAAATGCTATTCTCCGTCTTCAAAGAGGGAAATAACACCACTAGTCAATAGCTCACCTATATAAAAAATACAAATTAAAATACAAACATTAATAATAAATAAGAATAAAATTCAAAACTTGGTTACTCTTATATTCTAATAACAAATTGGTTACTAACAATCCACATTAGTCACTTCATATTAGAAAATAATAATAAATAAATCAAATGAAACTTTTACCTTCTTCATCGGGCTCTATTTCATCGAGTAAAGTTGTATAGTCATTGCTTAACTTAGAACTCATACCACCTAGAAATATGAATAGTAATCAATTAATAAATACAAAGTTATATGTCATTTCATAATATATAAAAATTAACAAAATAATATAAAAGCATACCACTATTTTCAGTACTCCATAACCAGCTTCTAGCACACATCAAAGCCTCTAAAGTTGTCCAATGAAGTCGACTATGATGTGGACTTAAAATATGACCGCTAGTGCTGAATGCAGATTCTGAAGCTACTGTAGAAATAGGAATTGCTAAAATATCTTTTGCAATTGCTTGGAGTGTTGGATATTTGATGCCATTTAACTTCCACCACAATATAATATCAAAATCAGGACTTCGCGGTAAAACTTCCTCTTCCAAATAATGATCCAATTATGTTTTAACATATGAAGTTCTAGCTTTTTTTTCCTTCCGAACATATGCATCATAATCATCTAACCCATCATTAGCCATCCGACTAGATTCCAACATTGGTGAGTCACCACAATTCTCTTGGTTCAACTTCAATTGATAATCAGTAATTAAGTCATAACATAGTTGTTGAATCCTCTTAACTTGCTCAAAAGAGTCTTGTTCATACAATTTTTCAAAATAGTATTCAAGTAACTCCATTTTGTATCTAGGATCCAAAACACTAGCAATTCCCATTATGTCATGGGTGACACTCCTATATTTATCAAATTTTTGCAACATCTTGTTAGCCATTTCTTTGATCGATAAATTGGAAGAGTTAATCCAATCAGATATTTCCAATTTAATCTTACAAATCTCAGGAAAAAACATGTTGGCAGTGGGATACTTAGTGCCAGAAATGATTTCAGTGATTTTATTGAACAACTCCAATCTTTCACAAACATCTTTTGCAAATTTTCATTGTGAACTAGTTGGAACACAAGTGTATCGAGTGTCACGTAGCCTTAAACGACTAAATACATCCTCATACAAAATAGCAATGTCAAGCATTTTATAGGTGGAATTCCATCTAGTCGGACAATCTAAACTTAAAGTTTTAGTGCAAGAAATTCGCAATTGCTTAGCTGTCTCCTCAAATTTTTCTTTTCTTTTAGGAGTTGCAGTCCAATAAGCTACACTATCCCGAATCTTTTCTATTCCATCTTTAACTACTTCTAAACCATCCTTTACTATCAAATTTAATATGTGTGCGCTGTAACACGCCGTTTATATTTAAATGTTATTTCATTAATTATTTTCCAAAACTATTAAATTATATCTATTTTGAGAAATATATTCAATTGATATCGATTAAAATATTAATTGGGTAATATGAAATAAAAATATTTATTATGTCGAAATATTATTTTGAATAATATTAATTTGGTGTGTAGTAATATTTGACTTTGTTTGATTAATTGGCATGATTAGGTTTATATAGAATAAATATTATTTAGTGTAATATTGTTTTAATAGAGTTATATATTATAATTTGAATTAAATAATTGTTGGGGCCAAATTATAATTTTAGAAAGATAGAGGGAGGAAAGTTAGTAGTAGAAGGATAGTTTTATAAAATAGAAAAGTAGAGTTAGTAAGAGTAGTTGGTAAGAAGAGAAAGAGGATAAAAAAAAAAGAGAGAAGAAGAAGGCTAGGGTTTGTTCTACAAAATCATCATCTTGTTCCAAGAAAATCAACACTAGAGGTAAGGGTTTGAATTGCTTTGCTCATATACTTGTGGTTTTGGGTTTTGATTTTGATAGATGAAGAAATTAGGATTTTAGAGAGTTGTATAGATTGGGAAAAATTGATGTTAGGTTTTTTTGAGTTTTGTTGAAGATTTGTGATAGAAATTAGAAGAGTTAATTAGGTGTTGTTATTGTTAAATTAGTATTAGGTTAGTTAAATTGGAATTAAAAAGAAAATAGAGATTATATTAATTATATTGAAGTTTATGATAAAACTAGCAGCATGTTCTTCTTAATCCAGCTTATAAACTACCTAAACTAAATGTAGCAGTTGAATTTAGAAGAAATAAAAGCTACCTTATGCAGTATGCATATAAGTGTAGCAGTTGAATTTAGAAGAAATGAAAACTACCTTATGCAGTATGCATAGAAGTTAAATCTATAAGTTAAAGCATATATAACATCCTGAAGACTAAAACTAGATTTACGTTTCCTAAACTAAATGTATAGCAGTATAAGAAATGGAAAAGTAAATTTAGAAATTAATTAATTTATATTTTGTTTTTATTTTCTTAATTTAATATATTAAATAATTATATTAATTAAATAAAATTATGACATAAGTTAGCCGATTTAATTTGGAACCCGATTATGTTCCGATTTTCCAATTTCGGCAATTTCGGCGACGGAGCAAGTTGCTCCGAATTTAACGAAAATTGACGTGCTAGCATAATCCGACGTGTAGATTAACGTAGTGAAGTTCGTTTTGCGAAATTTCGACTTTTTAAGAATCGACCCGATTTTAGTACGAAATGAAATAAATTGAGTTTAATCCCGAATTTAAGCGTTCGAGTTACATTCCGGTGACTCGATCGTGATGAGTAACATTGAGAGTAATGCCGGTTCATTGATGATGACTTTATGTTGAAATATACTTTCCGATTTGGAATTGTTTGATAGTTGATGGTTTATGTTTTGGTTGAGTAAGTAACTTGTTTGTATACATTTTACTTGACGTTGTGATTGTTAAATTATATGTATGCATGCATGTACAATAGTTGATGTTCCATTGGTTGGATTTGATGGTATGTGTATGTTAAGATTATTGTGAATCTTAATTGCATGCATTGGTTATATTGTATATTGCATGGCATGGTTGGTCTTGAAACAGAGACGGTGAAACTGTGGGTTCACATGATTTTATAGACGGTGACCCTAGTGTGGGAATAGACGTAGTGACCTTGATCCGGAAGGGAAACATAGGTGGTGGAACATTGGGTCCACAATATCTAGACGGTGACCCTATTGTGGGAAAAGACGTAGTGACCTTGATCCGGAAGGGAAACATAGGTGGTGGAACCTTGGGTCCACGAGTCGGTACCGCATTCGCATATGTTGAATCGTGTTGTGAGTCACATGCATAATTGTGCATGTTATGTATGTGTGTTGATGTGTTTGATTATGTGCCAATGTTGTTGTTGTTGTTTGGATTATGGTTATGTGCCAAGGATGTGAGTATTCGGATAATCGGTTTACATGGTTAATGCGTTGGAAATGGATTCCTTGAGTAAGGATACTATAGGTGATAAAATGAACATGATCATTATGTATTGCTTTATTTATTGCCATTGCTTTACCTTAATTACATGTTATATGATTATTGGAATTCTTACCCTTCTGTTTGAAAATGCTTTTGATGGCATTGTTCAGGTACCGAGGATGGTAGCGCGAGGCGCTAGTTAGCGGATGCATTGGATTGCAATCTGTTTTATTTTGATTAGAGTCGAGTCGATGCTCTGGTAGTAACACCTGGAGGGGGGTATATTTAGTGTCGAACTCGTCTATTTTGTATTCGGATTATGATGTATATAATCCTTACTTTGTGTATATTATTTTGTGTATGTGAGACTTGATAACATATGCTTTATGTGAATTATCATGGCTTGATGCCTTGAATTATGTTTTGATTCCTCCATGAATGGAGATGAAGTTAAATATTGAAACTCCGTTGCGTTTGCACGAGAGAAAGAAGTTAAACATTTTTGTATGTTTGTTTTGTGTTGATATGCTTAAATTTACAAACGTACCCTGTCCGTTTTTCTTTAAAATTTTGGAATGTGAAGTGTGTTGTGACATCCCTTCCGTGCAATTTATTTTCTCTGATTTTAATTCTTGCCTATTATTTGGGGAAATTAGAAGGGGTGTTAAGGTAGTGGTATCAGAGCATAGTCGGTCAGTTGTCAGGTCTTATTTTGTTAATCCCTTGTATTTGATTGTGTGGCTAACGCGATCAATACTTTGTGTTGTAGAGAGAGAAGATGGTTGGTAGAAGGAATGATGATGCTTTAGCTGAGGCATTGAGGTTGCTTGCGGGGTCAATAAATCAGATGCCGCAAACGACTCAAGCGCCACATGTTGGTACTGAAGATGCTTTCCGTGCTCTTGGGAAGTTCCAAAAGAACAACCCGCCTACTTTCAAGGGAGAGCATGCTCCGGTGGAAGCCCAAGAATGGTTAAAAGCAATTGAGAAAATCTTTCGTGTGATGAATTGCACCGACGCTCAGAAAGTGCAATTCGGAACACACATGCTAATTAAAGAGGCCGAAGACTGGTGGATCAACGCTAGTCAGAGGTATGAGGAGGAGCAGGTTGTGGTGACTTGGGAAATTTTCAGAGATGCATTCTTGGAGAATTATTTTCCGGAGGATGTTCGTGGTAAAAAGGAAGTTGAATTCCTGGAATTGAAACAAGGTAGTGGTTCGGTAGCTGACTATGCGGCTAAATTTCAAGATTTGATCAAATACTGTTCTCACTACAACACTGTTAATGCTGAGAGGTCGAAGTGCCTTAAGTTTGTTAATGGTTTGAGGCCGGACATAAAGAAGGCGATTGGGTATCAGCAGATTACAAGATTCTCTGAGTTGGTTAATAAGAGTCGTATCTACGACGAAGACAGTCGGGATAGCACTGCTTATTACAAGAGCTTGAGTGAGAAAAGAGGTAAGGGACAGATGCGTCCTAAGCCTTATGATGGAAGAGGAAAGAGACCAATAAGCAGTGGAAAGAGTCCAAGTGGGGGAGTGACTACTCCAATCAAATGTTTTAAATGTGGTAAAGAGGGACATCGTGCTATGGAATGTCGCCAGGGGATAGTTAAGTGTTTCAAGTGTGACAGGGTGGGTCACAAAGCGGTGGATTGTAGAGTTGGTGTGAGTGTAACTTGCTTTAATTGTGGTGAGCGAGGCCACATAAGTACCAAATGTCCAAAGCCAAAGAAAGAAGTTGGAAAAGTATTCGCTTTATCTGGAGCAGAGACTTCTGCTGAGGAACGTCTAATCAGAGGTACATGCTTTATCTCTAATGTGTCTTTGGTTGCTATTATTGATACGGGTGCGACGCATTCGTTTGTTGCTTTAGATTGTGCCAAGAGATTGGGCCTTGTCTTGTCTACTTTGGATCGAAGTATGGAGGTAGATACACCTGCGATGGGTTCAGTTTCTACTTCAGTTGTTTGTTTGAAGTGTCCTTTGCGCATGTGCGGAAGAGATTTCGAAGTTGATCTCGTGTGTCTTCCTTTGCATCAGATAGATGTGATTCTGGGTATGGACTGGTTGAAAGCCAACCATGTCTATATCAACTGTTTTGCTAAGGCTGTTCTTTTTCTCGAGTCCGAGAAAGATGGTGTGGTTTTCTTGTCTACACAGCAAGTTGAGAAGAGTGTGAAGAATGGAGATGGGTTGTTTATGCTTATGGCGAGTATGGTTTTGGAAGATGGTAGAGTAAGAAAGGATTATCCTGTGGTATGCGAATTTCCTGAAGTGTTTCCTGAAGAGATTACGGATTTACCTCCTGAGCGCGAGGTAGAGTTTTCCATCGACTTAATTCCTGGTACTAGTCCTGTTTCGATGGCTCCTTATAGGATGTCACCGTCGGAACTAGTGGAACTGAAGAGTCAGCTGGAAGAGTTTCTTGACAAAAGGTTTATTCGTCCTAGTGTGAGTCCGTGGGGTGCTCCAGTTTTACTTGTGAAGAAGAAAGAAGGAACAATGAGACTTTGTGTGGATTATAGGCAACTAAACAAAGTGACCATTAAGAACAAGTATCCTTTGCCAAGGATTTATGATTTAATGGATCAGCTGGTGGGTGCATGTGTGTTTAGCAAGATTGACTTGAGGTCAGGCTATCATCAGATTCGCGTGAAAGCGGGTGATATTCAGAAAACTGCGTTCAGAACTCGTTATGGACACTATGAGTATTCGGTGATGCCTTTTGGTGTTACGAATGCACCTGGTGTGTTCATGGAGTATATGAACAGAATCTTTCATGAGTTTCTGGATAAGTTTGTGGTGGTGTTCATCGATGACATTTTGATTTATTCCAAGAGTGAAGCAGAGCATGCCGAACACTTGAGAATTGTTTTGTCAATTCTGAAGGAAAATCATTTGTTTGCTAAACTTTCGAAGTGTGAATTCTGGTTAGAACAAGTGAGTTTCCTTGGTCACGTGATATCTCGTGGAGGTATTGCTGTGGATCCTTCGAAGATAGAAGCCGTGTCAGAATGGGAATCTCCAAAGTCAGTTTTTGAGATTCGAAGCTTTCTTGGTTTAGCGGGTTATTACCGTAAGTTCATTGAAGGCTTTTCCAAGCTAGCTTTACCGTTGACACAATTGACTAGGAAGAGTCAAGCGTTCGTGTGGACTCCGCAGTGTGAAGATAGTTTCCAAGAGTTGAAGAGAAGGTTGACAACTGCGCCAGTTTTGATTTTGCCTAAACCATCTGAACCGTTTACGGTCTATTGCGATGCTTCTTTGATGGGTTTAGGAGGTGTGTTAATGCAAAATGGGCAGGTTGTGGCGTATGCTTCGAGGCAACTCAAGGTGCATGAGAGGAATTATCCAACTCATGACTTGGAGTTGGCAGCGGTGGTTTTTGTGTTAAAGATTTGGAGGCATTATTTATTTGGGTCGAGATTCGACGTCTTTAGCGATCATAAGAGTTTGAAATATTTGTTTGATCAAAAAGAGTTGAATATGAGGCAAAGAAGGTGGCTAGAGTTTCTTAAAGATTATGACTTCAGTTTGAATTACCATCCTGGTAAGGCAAACGTGGTTGCAGATGCTTTGAGCAGGAAGTCTTTACACATGTCTATGTTGATGGTTAAAGAATGGGAATTGTTTGAGCAATTTCGAGATTTGAGTTTGGTGTGTGAAGAGACTTATTTTGGCGTGAAGCTTGGTATGATGAAGCTTACTAGTGGTGTCTTGGAAGAGATTAGAGATGGGCAAAAGTCAGATTTGGTTTTGGTTGACAAGTTTACTTTGGTGAATCAAGGTCAAGGTGGAGAGTTCAGAATTGATGAGAATGGAATTTTGAGATGTCATGATAGAGTTTGCGTTCCCGATGTGGGGGATGTGAAAAAGAGGATTCTTGAGGAAGGTCATAGAAGTGGGTTAAGTATTCACCCTGGTGCTAAGAAGATGTATCGAGATTTAAAGAAGCTGTTTTGGTGGCCTTGTATGAAGAAAGAAATTGCTGAGTTTGTGTATGCTTGTTTGGTTTGCCAAAAGTCTAAGATTGAACATCAGAAGCCTTCGGGTTTGTTGCAACCGTTGTCTATTCCCGAGTGGAAGTGGGATAGTATCTCGATGGATTTTGTTTCTGGTTTGCCGAGGACTCCGAGTAACCATGAGGCTATTTGGGTCATAGTGGATAGATTGACTAAATCTGCACACTTTATTCCGATTAGGATGGATTACACTATGGAGAAGCTTGCTCAGTTGTATGTGGAACGAATTGTTTGTTTACATGGTATTCCTACATGTATTGTTTCAGATAGAGATCCGCGTTTCACTTCAAGATTTTGGGAAGGTTTACAAAGAGCCTTGGGTACTAAGCTGAGATTGAGTTCCGCTTATCATCCCCAGACGGATGGTCAAACGGAGAGAACAATTCAGTCACTTGAGGATTTGTTGCGTGCTTGTGTTTTGGATCAAGGAGGTTCATGGGAGAGTCATTTGCCTTTGATTGAGTTTACTTATAATAATAGTTTTCATTCTAGCATTGGCATGGCTCCTTTTGAGGCATTGTATGGAAGACAGTGTAGGACACCTTTATGTTGGTACGAGACGGGAGAAAGTGCTATAGTTGGTCCGGAATTGGTTCAAGAGGCTACGGATAAGATCAAATTGATAAGAGAGAAGATGAAAGTGTCTCAGAATCGCCAAAAGAGTTACTATGACAAGAGGAGGAAACCTCTTGAGTTCAAGAAGGATGAACATGTGTTTTTGAAGGTGAATCCAACTACGGGTGTTGGAAGGACGCTTAAATCGCGGAAGTTGACACCTCGGTTTATTGGTCCTTATCAGATTTCAGAGCGGATTGGAAGTATGGCTTATCGGATTGCATTGCCGCCATCACTTTCAAATTTGCATGATGTGTTTCACGTTTCGCAATTACGAAAGTATATTGCGGATCCGTCTCATGTTATTCAAGCGGATGATTTGGAAGTAAGAGACAATTTGACGGTTGAGGTTTTACCGGTGAGGATTGAAGATAGAAAGGTGAAACAACTAAGAGGAAGAGAGATTGCTTTGGTTAAAGTTGCATGGGGTGGTTCGGCGAATGGTAATGTGACGTGGGAGCTTGAAAGTCGGATGCGGGATTCCTATCCCGAATTGTTCGTTTAGAGGTAATTTTCGAGGCCGAAAATCTTTTAAGTGGGGGAGAGTTGTAACACGCCGTTTATATTTAAATGTTATTTCATTAATTATTTTCCAAAACTATTAAATTATATCTATTTTGAGAAATATATTCAATTGATATCGATTAAAATATTAATTGGGTAATATGAAATAAAAATATTTATTATGTCGAAATATTATTTTGAATAATATTAATTTGGTGTGTAGTAATATTTGACTTTGTTTGATTAATTGGCATGATTAGGTTTATATAGAATAAATATTATTTAGTGTAATATTGTTTTAATAGAGTTATATATTATAATTTGAATTAAATAATTGTTGGGGCCAAATTATAATTTTAGAAAGATAGAGGGAGGAAAGTTAGTAGTAGAAGGATAGTTTTATAAAATAGAAAAGTAGAGTTAATAAGAGTAGTTGGTAAGAAGAGAAAGAGGATAAAAAAAAAGAGAGAAGAAGAAGAGAAGAGAAGAAGAAGGCTAGGGTTTCTTCTACAAAATCATCATCTTGTTCCAAGAAAATCAACACTAGAGGTAAGGGTTTGAATTTCTTTGCTCATATACTTGTGGTTTTGGGTTTTGATTTTGATAGATGAAGAAATTAGGATTTTAGAGAGTTGTATAGATTGGGAAAAATTGATGTTAGGTTTTTTTGAGTTTTGTTGAAGATTTGTGATAGAAATTAGAAGAGTTAATTAGGTGTTGTTATTGTTAAATTAGTATTAGGTTAGTTAAATTGGAATTAAAAAGAAAATAGAGATTATATTAATTATATTGAAGTTTATGATAAAACTAGCAGCATGTTCTTCTTAATCCAGCTTATAAACTACCTAAACTAAATGTAGCAGTTGAATTTAGAAGAAATAAAAGCTACCTTATGCAGTATGCATATAAGTGTAGCAGTTGAATTTAGAAGAAATGAAAACTACCTTATGCAGTATGCATAGAAGTTAAATCTATAAGCTAAAGCATATATATCATCCTGAAGACTAAAACTAGATTTACGTTTCCTAAACTAAATGTATAGCAGTATAAGAAATGGAAAAGTAAATTTAGAAATTAATTAATTTATATTTTGTTTTTATTTTCTTAATTTAATATATTAAATAATTATATTAATTAAATAAAATTATGACATAAGTTAGCCGATTTAATTTGGAACCCGATTATGTTCCGATTTTCCAATTTCGGCAATTTCGGCGACGGAGCAAGTTGCTCCGAATTTAACGAAAATTGACGTGCTAGCATAATCCGACGTGTAGATTAACGTAGTGAAGTTCGTTTTGCGAAATTTCGACTTTTTAAGAATCGACCCGATTTTAGTACGAAATGAAATAAATTGAGTTTAATCCCGAATTTAAGCGTTCGAGTTACATTCCGGTGACTCGATCGTGATGAGTAACATTGAGAGTAATGCCGGTTCATTGATGATGACTTTATGTTGAAATATACTTTCCGATTTGGAATTGTTTGATAGTTGATGGTTTATGTTTTGGTTGAGTAAGTAACTTGTTTGTATACATTTTACTTGATGTTGTGATTGTTAAATTATATGTATGCATGCATGTACAATAGTTGATGTTCCATTGGTTGGATTTGATGGTATGTGTATGTTAAGATTATTGTGAATCTTAATTGCATGCATTGGTTATATTGTATATTTCATGGCATGGTTGGTCTTGAAACAGAGACGGTGAAACTGTGGGTTCACATGATTTTATAGACGGTGACCCTAGTGTGGGAATAGACGTAGTGACCTTGATCCGGAAGGGAAACATAGGTGGTGGAACATTGGGTCCACAATATCTAGACGGTGACCCTATTGTGGGAAAAGACGTAGTGACCTTGATCCGGAAGGGAAACATAGGTGGTGGAACCTTGGGTCCACGAGTCGGTACCGCATTCGCATACGTTGAATCGTGTTGTGAGTCACATGCATAATTGTGCATGTTATGTATGTGTGTTGATGTGTTTGATTATGTGCCAATGTTGTTGTTGTTGTTTGGATTATGGTTATGTGCCAAGGATGTGAGTATTCGGATAATCGGTTTACATGGTTAATGCGTTGGAAATGGATTCCTTGAGTAAGGATACTATAGGTGATAAAATGAACATGATCATTATGTATTGCTTTATTTATTGCCATTGCTTTACCTTAATTACATGTTATATGATTATTGGAATTCTTACCCTTCTGTTTGAAAATGCTTTTGATGGCATTGTTCAGGTACCGAGGATGGTAGCGCGAGGCGCTAGTTAGCGGATGCATTGGATTGCAATCTGTTTTATTTTGATTAGAGTCGAGTCGATGCTCTGGTAGTAACACCTGGAGGGGGGTATATTTAGTGTCGAACTCGTCTATTTTGTATTCGGATTATGATGTATATAATCCTTACTTTGTGTATATTATTTTGTGTATGTGAGACTTGATAACATATGCTTTATGTGAATTATCATGGCTTGATGCCTTGAATTATGTTTTGATTCCTCCATGAATGGAGATGAAGTTAAATATTGAAACTCCGTTGCGTTTGCACGAGAGAAAGAAGTTAAACATTTATGTATGTTTGTTTTGTGTTGATATGCTTAAATTTACAAACGTACCCTGTCCGTTTTTCTTTAAAATTTTGGAATGTGAAGTGTGTTGTGACATCCCTTCCGTGCAATTTATTTTCTCTGATTTTAATTCTTGCCTATTATTTGGGGAAATTAGAAGGGGTGTTACATGCGCAACAACGCATATGAAGTAAAGATCCATCCCTCAACAAAGTACTTAAATGCATCTTCTCCTTAATTTTTTCCATCACAGCATCATCTGTGCTACAATTATCTAAAGTGATAGTTGATAATTTTGTATCGATATTCCAGTCCATTAAACACTTAACTAAAGCAGCATAAAGTCTATCACTTGAATGAGGAGCAGGAATATAAATGAACCTAGCATATTAATAAAATTCAAAATATGAAATAAATGAAGCTAACATATTATATTTATGCTTAAACTAGACATAAAAAATTGTAATTACCTCAAGATGCAACTCTGCAAATTCCAAGATCCATCAATATAATGTGCAGTAACAACCATATATCCCTTTTTTTGATTGCTTGAAGTCCACATGTCTGAAGTAATCGCCACTCTTGCTTGAAGACTATCTAATGACTTTGAAGTTATTGTCTTCTCAATCTCGTACACTTTAAATATCTCCTTCCTAATAGTATTTCTACAAGGAACATGAAACAATGGTTGTAGAGAAGCAATAAATCATCGAAAACCAATATGATCTACAATTGAAAGTGGATACTCATGCATAATTATTGCACGTGCAAGCTCTTTCCTTGATTTTTCAGAATTATAATTACCAACTCCCAATTCTTGCTTTCCTTGCGAGTTATTTGGCATGAGAAATGTTTATCCTTTTGTAGTCTTGTTCTCATGAATTTTGCGATGAATGCATGTCTCCATATGTTGAAGCAAGTGTTTCGTTCCATTGCTCGATTTTCCACCAAGAAATTTCTTGCAATATTTACATTGAGCCTTATCCTCGCCATTAACTCTCACCTTTATAAAATGATCCCAAGCCTTACTCCTAAGTCTTCCTTTCTTTGTTTATGCCAATGCCTCTATATTATCACCTGTATCTATTCTATCAGTTGTCTCATCATTAGGTGTTTCAATTGTTTCCTTCGGTGGTGTCAGGCCATTAAGCGAAGAGTTGAAACTTTCTTCCATGCCAGGAGTTAATTGGTGTGCACTATCTTGTGAAATAAGTGGATCGATGTTACCAACATTTTCCATGTTTATCTCCTGTTGCAACATATAAAATACAGACGATGAATACCATATAAAACAGATATTGGAGACTCATAATTCATATGTGCTCATGTTTTTAACAAATTTAATTTTAAATATACTAATAAATATGAGACAAGCTTAAAAATGAAAACTTTGTTTGGCTTACTTATTTTTGAAAATTGTTTGTTAGGATTGATTTCAAAATTGTTGTTTTCAAAACAGAAAAATGAAAACTAGTATATGCTGTTTTGAAATTTAACTCGGCTTGCATTTCCTCTGTTTGAAAACTAGTATATCAATCCACCAACATTGTATTCCTTGGCTTGCATGGTACATTGATATGTGATTAATCTGGTTTTTTTTAAATAAATAGAGACCACACATAGCACATCTGACCGAAAATGGAGTAAGACAAGCTCCACACATAGTCTTGGAATATGAGAACAATGGAGAAAAAGTAGTTCAAAATGAAACATATCTTTCATATCCTGGAATATGAGACTTGTATTCATACTACAATAAAGATTTTGCTTAGAATAATTATGCTTACTATAATCACATTCTTCTACAACCACAATAAATATTCAAGATTTAGAAGTAAAAATAAGAAAATAAGAAGAAGAAAACTTACAGCAAAAATAATATTGATGAGGAATTGAGGACGTCAAGATGGTGAGCCATCCAGGTGAGATGGTATCGATAATGATAATGAATTCCTTCCAATTGAAAATGAAATGGTAAAACAAGTTCAATAATGAGACTTTTAGAAAAGTGAAAGAGATATAACTCATTATTGAACCATAAAAGCTTGTTTTTGGATTTCTAAAAGTCTTTTAATTGAATAAGCCTATAGGTAATCCAACATAAATGTAATGAGATTGACATTGAGAAGTGGAAGGGTTAAAATAATAATAATAATAATAAACGGGGCGGGTTCGGGGACGGGTTCGGGGTGGGTACTACACTCCCCATTACCTGCCCCATCCCCATATTTTAAAATCGAGGAAAACCCAAACCCAGTCAAAACGGGTTTTCCCCGTCAAATTCGGGGAAGGTTCGGGCGGGTACCCGCGGGTATGAGTTATATTGCCATGTCTATGAATATGATACAATTAATATTATTCAGATAAACTTATCACAAATATGAGTTTTATTTTCTGCTGTGATATGGTGAACAATAATACAGGTTTAAAAAATGAGATTAATTATAAAAGAAGGATAATATATGTTAATTATGCAGAAAATTTAACAACGGTTATAGTCATAACCGTTATAATATCTCGTGCGCTATCCAGAAAAAAATAAATATCAAAACGACGCATCTAGGAATTGAATCCAAGACCACTAAATTTATCACAACGGTCTTTTGGAAAACTGTTGTGATAAGGAGCGTGCTTTCTAGTTTATTACAACGGCTACTGGGTCGTGGTTGTAAGTATCATATATTCAATGAAACTCTACATAACAACGTCTGGGGCCGTGTTGTTATATATCTTTCCCAACCATTGTTAATTGGGTTTTCCGTAGTAGTGCTTGTAATGAGTATTTGTGAAAAAAAAACTCATTAGTTTAGTATGTTAGATTTATTATAAATAGCATACTAGTCTCTCATCATTGCATACTGCAAATCCTAATTTAGGGTGAGAGAGGTTATTTGTTATTCTGTAACACTTGTAATCTTGTTTCAAAGAGAAAGTAAAGAATATCTATTAATAACCAATTCCTCGTGTTCTTCTTTCTTTCCTGATTCATACCTTGTGGGTTTCTTACCTCAAAAAACCTGTTATACTATGCTCTTGGCATCGTTTTCACAACAAATTGGTGAGATGAGCGTGGATAAGATTCCTTCAAAAAAGTATGAGATTGAAAATTTCACTGGAGTGAACGATTTTGGTTTGTGGCGCTTAAAGATAAAAGCCCTACTGGTTCAGCAGGGTTATTTAAAAATGTTAAAGGGAGCAGCGACTATGGATGTTGCGTTAGTGGAGAAAGATAAGATGAACATGATATAAAAAACCCACAACGCAATCTTGTTGAGCCTTGGTGATAAGGTTCTTTGACATGTATCAAAGGAGACGACGACATCAGGGTTATGAGTGAAACTTGAAAGTTAGTACATGGTCAAATCGCTGGTAAATCGACTCTATCTGAAGCAAACTTCGTATTCATTCAAGATGATTGAAGACAAAGTATTGGCCGAGTATTTAGATATGTTCAACAAGCTGATTCTTGATCTTGAAAATATTGATGTGAAGATCGATGATGAAGATCAAGCATTGTTGTTGTTGTGCACTTTGTCCAAAACACATGCTCACTTCAAAGAAACTCTCTCGTATGGAAGAGAGTCCCTGACCTTTGAAGAAGTTTAATCAGCCTTGTATTCTATGGACTTGAACGAATGAAAGGAGCATAATCCTTCGAAGGTTAGTGAAGGTTTGGCTATTAAGGAAAAATTCGTGCAAAAGGATGGTAAGTTTGATAAGAAGAAAGATAAAAGTCAGCATAAGTCTTACAATGGCGAAGCATCTGGTATTCGATGCTATCATTGTAAGAAGGAGGATCACACAATAAAGGTGTGCTCTGAATTCCTGAAAGATCATGGAGGTAAGGATAATGACAACGCAGTTATTGTTTAAGATGATTTTGACCCATCTGATGTTCTTGTGATTTCAAGCAGCGACTCAAGAAAAGAGTGGATTATAAATTTAGGTTGCACTTACCACATGACTCCAAACAGAGACTTGTACGAGGAACTATGTGAACAAGATGTTGGATATGTATTGTTGAAAAACAACAAAGTTTGTAAGATTGCAGGTGTTGGATCTGTGAGATTCAAGCTCTATGATGAGTCAATAAGATTATTGACTGAAGTCAGGTATGTACCCAATTTGAAGAGAAATTTGATTTCTTTTGGTGAATTCGACAAGAAAAGATATGTTTTTCAATGAGAGAAAAGCATCCTAAGAGTCATGAAGGGATCGGATGAAGTCTTGAGAAGCGTGAAAAAACAAGACTTATATACTCTTGAGATTAAAATTCTAAGTGGTTCGATAAATATTACATCCACGAAACTTTTGTATCCGCTATTATATACTTAGTATAAATGGTGATTTTTGAGTTGTAAATAGTGGCAGTTCAAACTACCATGACATTCAATATATTCCTAAAAAAAAAACATTGTATATTATGGCGTGTAATATCCATTTCCTTTTAACACACTGGTTTTTCACTCTAAATAAGCTTCTGTACTTACTATGGAAACTACCACAATAATCAATAATTATGATAACTAAACAATAGTGACAAAAATGCTCAAATAGTATTAATGTGCTTAAAAATGTTCAAATATTAATGTGAGATAAGCCTAAAGAATTCTACTAGCAGATATGTGTTTCAAAACTTCACTAATTACGCTATATAAATGGTCTGCATGCATTTTAATCTATCTAGTCTATCATGGATGGTGCGTAGGATGGTTTGGGGCCTAAATAAATAAATCTAGCAACTCTATCAACAAGTTGGAGGTTCATCTCCGTCATGTAAAGCTTATTTGAATTAGAGGAAGCTGCAATGACAATGTATTGAGATAAAAATTTGGATGAAGTAGTAATTGATAATCAATAAGGTAATAACAATAATTGTAGTCCGCTCAAATTCATAATTGATAACACAAGATCTATTTTGCAAATAGGAAAATGATGAAATCGAGCAAAGAATTACCTTGAACTACAACTCATTATGAAACTCTAAAATTAGTAGTTATAAAAACAGTCGAGCATGTCGCTCAAAGTCACCACTCTCCACCACTGTTTCAACTTTTATAATTTCTGCTAAACACTTTTCATCTCTTAAATAAAAATTTGGTCTGATAGAGTGCAATTAAAACACAACCTTCAGTAAGGTAGGCACCATCTACTGAGAAGACACAATCCGAACATGTATGACATGGAATCACTACTAAAAATATGATATTTGAGAAAAGCCTCTTACATCAGGTATAAAAATAAATGATGTAAAAAATATTTATCAAAAGATTTTACATCACACTTTTATTTCCTCTAATATAAAAAATATGTGATTTAGAAGAAAATATAATAAAGTAGTAGTTTGGTAAATAAAATGAAAAATTTTATAAGGGATTTTATATGGGGCCTTTACTAACTTCCGATGTAAAAAGTCCAATGATAAAATAATACAAACACGGTGGCAGTTTTGTAAATAAGGTGCATTTTTGTTATAAAAAAAAAGTGGCCCTTGCATCGGGCTAAGTCCCAACCGATGTAAAAGATTGGCCCTTACATCGGGCCCTTTAATCCAACCGATGTAAAAACCCAATTTTGTTCACAAAACCCTAATAATTCTAATCAGATGTTCATAACGCGTCGCTATCACTCTCTCGAGCAGCTCCCTCAGAAACCGTCTCACACGATAACCTTCCTCCGTCGTCGACGTCCCTCAGTCTCCCTCGCTCCGTCGTCGACGTCCCTGCATCTCCCTCCCCCCTAAACCGTGAGACACAAAAACTTCACCCTTGCTCCGTTTTCGTCCGTCTTCGACATCCCTCCGTCTCCCTCTGCTGCGTTCTTCCGTGTCTCTTTGTCTCCCTCCTCCTCCAACGCCGTCCCTCCGTTTCCGACATGTTAGATTAATCATTATTGTTACTGTTATCAAGATTTATATTACATTTTATCTAACAAAATAAATTTAAATTAGAACATATTAAAATGTTGTTGTTAACCCCATTTGTGAGTGGGACAGTTTGTTTAATATGTATACATGTATTTCGATTATTTTAGAACATGTTTTAACGGTGGTTAGTTTTATTTAATCTTGCATGCTAACCACCAATCAAGTTTCAATCCCACGACATCACATTATGTTACAATTTTTATGTTTAAAATAATCTCTTATGGATTCTTGTAGTAGTGCTACTCTTCTGCCGGACTTCCTATAAATGTATATTTTTACCCAAACTAGAAACATTCAAGGACAATTAAATATGACGTATTCTAATTCTATATTATTTGTGACAGAGTTTCCTATATTAAGTCATTGTGGAGTGATCTAACAAGTAAAGAATGTTAAAAAACATTAATTATTAAACAAGTATATTAGAAATAATTTTTTTTAATGATTTAACTATGTATTCATTAATTTCGGAACATAGGTATGGATCGTACTTGGATGAGAGATAATCGATTAAGTCCTGAGTACGAACATGGAGTGAAGGAATTTCTAAGGTTTGCTGAAAGTAATGCTGAAAAAAGTCTTCATGCGCTTTTTCTCTATCCATGTGTTCGTTGTGTAAATAAAAAACCAAAACTTAGTAAGAAAGAAACCATGGATCATCTAATCTGTATAGGGATCTATCAAAGTTATACACAATGGATATTGTAACGCCCGTAATTAAATTAATTATTTAATTAAATTATTTTTGGAATAATTGTGAAGATGTGTTGTGTATAATTGGATTTAATTTATTTTATTAAGTGGAGAAATAATATTAGAAGAATGATATTATTTGATGTGGGCTTGTTTAAAGGAATAATAGTAATAAGGGGGTGTATTAGTTTTGAGCCCAAATAAGGAGTTAAGAGAATAATAGGGTTATTTTATTGTTGTTAGAAAGAATAGAAAGAAAGAAGCAGTAGAAGAATAAGGATTGAGAAGGAGAACGTGAAGCTGCTGGAAAAAGAGGAAAAACGTCAGAACAAGGATTCGACCGGAAGATTATAGAGAGACCTTCGATCCAAGGTAAGGGTGGGGTTCTGACTCTATAATTAGGTTCATGATAATTGGTATGTGAGGTTAGAGGTGATTGCTGTCTTGTTCTTGAATTGAAAGTATATGATGTTGTATGATGAAGAATTGATGAATTTTAGATGAATAATGATGTCCCGATGTTGTTTAATCGATGTAGATTTATAGGATAATTGTAAGCGATGATTTATCATGATTAGATTAAGTTTTAGGGATAAAAGTATGAATCCGTAGTGAAAATGCAGAGAAAATCGCATAATTTATGCAGGATTGAACAGGATGTGTCGACCTCAAACGTGATGTGTCGATACATGAAGGTTGAAATACTCAGGATGAGTCAACATGAAGAGGCTTGCGTCGATCCATGAGGATTCCCAGACTCAGGATGAGTCGATCCGTAGGATGCATGTGTCGATACATGTTGTGTGTATGACTCTGGATGAGTCAATCCAAGAGAAGATGCGTCGACTCATGTTGTGAGTTTAGTGCAGTACGCGTCGATCCAAGACGTTTTGCGTCGATCCATATTCTCTGATTTTTGGCAGATTCAGTTTAAAACGCTGTAACTTGAGTTTTAGGATGCCGTTTGAGATGTCGTTCGAAGTGTTGAATAGCTAATGCAATGAGCTTTATTCTTGAGGATTAAAATGAAGAATAGGAAGTGTAATCCTAGTAGCCAATTTAGGATTTAGAGATAGTTCCCGTGTTGGTCGTTATATTGGTTTTTCGTGCAGAATGATGAAGATGAGATGCCTAGAGGCTGCTGTTTGAGTTATAACAGTAGAATTAATGATAGTAATGATGTAAGATTACAGAATAGCAGTATGAATTACTGTAGTATTAATGTACAACTGAGTTGTTGATGAGAAATTATTAAAGAAGTTGATTTTGATGAATAGATGATGTTTGATGAATAAATGACGTTAGATGAATTATTATGATGATATGAGATGTTGATGAAGAGATGTTGAGATGCTTTTGAGATGTAGGCCTTTGGCCAATGATGGTGTTGTATTGAGATGCTGTTAATTTTGGTGTTGTTATTATATTCATGATTGTGTCGCATACATTGTATTTGAGATGGAGCTTATGTTTGTTGAGATGGCCTGTATTGGCGAATTTTGAGATGAAGGCTTATGCCTTGTTGATGGCTCTATTAATTGGCAAATTTTTTATATGGGAGTTCTGCTCCAATGGTACCACATGCACTTGCATAGTATTGAGTCGCATTATTTGATTGCATAAAGAAGTGTGTAATGATGTTGTGAATGTGTATTATTGTTGTGATTATTGTTGATTATGAGATGAGAAGTGGTGATGTTATGTGATCTAATTTAATATATTAATTATCATACGCTTTATTATATTGTTAGATATCTCACCCCTTCTATTTGAATGTTGCCCTTATGTTGGTAACATGCAGGTAATCAAGAGTGAAGGCTGTATACCTTCAGTATTTTGAGTCGGTGTCATTGGTCTGATATGTAACACTCGGGGGGATGAACGCTTGCTATTTTTGATTGTTGATTTTTCAGTTGTTGAACTTTAAGTTGATTATTATTAAGTGTTTGTTGGTTTGAAGTTACTGTAATGATGATAAATATGTTATTAAGAATTCCGCTGCTTAGTTGTTGAATTATTTAATTAAAGATGTTACGATGATGGTTCATCCTATGTTTTAAAAGTGTTATATATCCACGATGAATGCAATGAATTTTGATAGAAGAATTTGTGGCATCCTGATTCGTTTGCATGAATGATTTTTATAACTCTGATTTATTTATATAATTTGTCGGGGTAGAATTGGGGTGTTACAAAGTTGGTATCAGAGCAAAAGGGTTGTCTGACCTTGTCGTCGAGTCGTAGTTGTCTAACAATCGAGTATTGTTAATTTAAGTTCTAACCGTTGTTTATGTTGTAGTGATAAGTTGAGATGGCTGGAAGGAATCACTACAAGAAAATTAGTGTTTAACGACACAAAAATTGCGACAGTTATGTGATAACTGTCGTAATTGACATATAGAGACAGTGTTTACGACAGTTGACACCAACCGTCCCTAATATTTATTTTGCGACGGTATATTTAACCATCATAATATTATTATTACGACGGTAAAACAACCGTCGGCCCCCATTTAACACTTTTAACATTGATTTTTCACCAACAACTAGTCACGACGGTAAAATTAACCGTCCTAAAAGGCATATCACGACGGTAAAGCACCCGTCGCACCCTTAAACCTTTCACGACGGTAAAATTATCCGTCCTAAAATTCATTTCACGACGGTAAAACAACCGTCGCATCCAAAACCTTTAAAAAATTTCATGGGCACGACGGTAAAACACCCGTCGCCGTAAAAAAGTTAAAAATCTCATAAAACATCCATTCACTTTCTACTCCTGCGTTCAGAGAATCCGGAAGCACCGTGACGGCAGCGACTGGCGGCGATTCGTTGTTTGAAAAGATGGCTAGATGATCAAGAGCCAGTGATGATACTAGTTCAGTTGCACCAAAAACACACAGACTCACTCGCACAAGTCGTTTCTTCGCGTATCTCGTAATTCTCGATCTCATTTCTAAAATCCCTAACCTATCGTAAATGCGATTTGCATTCATAGATTCATAGCTGCAGAAATGGCCATAAACCTAGCCAAATTTCTCATACTGTTTTTCACTATTTCGATCTGCAACGCCGTCACGAATCCAAGTCCGATTTCCGATTCTCACCGTTCCGCTGCTTTACAACTCTTCGATGGTTCCTCTTCAAGGTCGATTCAACCCTTAATTAATCAAATATTAATTAATTATATCATGTTCACTTTTTACTCCTTTTGATCTCCCCTTTCTACTCTGCGTTCACTTTTTCAGAGAATCCGGAAGCACCGTGACGGCAGCGACTGGCGGCGATTCGTTGTTTGAAAAGATCCCAGCGAAGCTTCACTTTGACGAATCATCCTCTGATTCCGACTCTGATTCTCATTCCGAATCTGTTAAACCGGAGATTTCATCAGTTAAGGACAAGGTTTTTCGCCTTTTTGGAAGGGAGAAGCCCGTTCACTCCGTTCTCGGCGGCGGAAAGCGTATGCATTACTATCGCTTTCTCTAGATACTCTTTGCTTTTTTGTTTTGGGTTTAGATCTGTGGAAAATAGTAATATTTTGAATGCTACATTTTGATTAATCATTTGTTACATGCGAATGAAAATTTTGTTTGGTCTAGATCTTTTAAGTTCTTTAGCGAGGTTAAGAAGAAGAATGGAAGTTGGATGAGTAAAGCAGGCAGAAGCAAAGAACCTGATTACGTTCCCCATGTTGTGGCTCAAATGAAGGCTTCTTATTTGCATTATTATGATTTAACCGGCCAGAATTGTATGGACTCCTCTACCGTGAAAGAGTTTGTTTTATTTTCTGTAAAGCTCGGGCAAAGTGATGCTCAGGACGCCGACTATCAGCCAAAAGACGAGCTTGCTGCTATTGCCGTCAAAATACCTAAAGCTATCAGTTTCATTAACAATCAACATCATAGCAGTTGCCACAGTGATAGTCATGACATTGTCCATGCAACGGTTGTGCTCCCAGGCGGGGTTCATAGTTTTCCAAGTAAAGGCGGACCTTCATCACTACTTGAGCGGTGGAAATCCGGTGGATCATGTGACTGCGGCGGTTGGGATTTGGCTTGCAAACTTAAAATTATTGCTACTGACAATCAAGCCAGTAGAAAACCACTGTCATCCAAACCTTATTTTGCAGGTGTTTGTGAATGATCAATTCTTGAACTGGGATCCCGAGAACAGAATCAAAGTCAGAATTGTCTCAGCCAGATCATACCATTCATTGTTCATGCACAACATGTAAGTGAAAATTTTGTTCATGCACAAAATTGCCAACACTATGTTGTTTGGTTTCTCATTTGTTCGGTCGAGACAAAAAGGTAGGTTATAAGCTCCGCCACCAGATAAGTACCCTATATCGTTGAAAGCCTTATATATAATTTATATTATCTAAACAATATGGTATGTAAAAGTATCACTGTCATAATGCGAGACATCCAAACTATGTAAAACAAGTAGATAACTGGGTTGGTTACAGGTGTATCCGACCCAGTCCTGAAGAGCTGGAGAATTTTGGTACTCCGGACTTCACTATATACAATGCGGGAAAGTTTCCATGTAACCGTTTCACTCACTACATGACATCTTCCACTAGCATTGATCTTAATCTTGCTAGAAGGGAAATGGTTATCCCCGGCACACAATATGCCGGGGAAATGAAGAAAGGTCTTTTCAGTGTCATGCATTATCTCATGCCTAAGCGCCAAATTCTCTCCTTACACTCTGGTTGCAATATGGGCAAAGATGGTGATGTTGCACTCTTCTTTGGACTCTCAGGTATAGTAATCAATGTGGTTGGTTAGGTTACCTCTTCCAACCAGCCATACGGCCCACGATACGTTCCCTTCCTTGTCCTATACTCCACTCGATATCTATATACTTAGCCATCGAAATTGGTTATGGATTTTGTTCTCATTTTCTTATAATTCTAATGGATTTTTTTTATTTATCTTTTTGGAAAAAAACAGGTACCGGAAAGACTACTCTTTCTACCGATCATAATAGGTATTTGATCGGAGATGATGAACATTGCTGGAGTGAGAATGGTGTCTCCAACATTGAAGGTGGTTGTTATGCTAAATGCATTGATCTGTCCCGGGAGAAAGAGCCTGATATCTGGAACGCAATTAGGTTTGGTACAGGTATGTCGTGGTGCAAAAATATTTTAAAAAAACTGTCACGGTCTAAATATTTTATAATGTTTGAAATATATATTTGATTTTTTTTTCCTTTTGCAATTATCAGTGCTGGAAAACGTGGTGTTTGATGAGCACACTAGAGAAGTTGATTACTCTGACAAATCAGTTACAGGTAAACAATGATTTTTTTAATATCAAGTTGAGTATTTGGATTCTCTTAATTCTTTTGTTTAGGGTTGACTTCATCAATTTTGGCTGAGTAATGACTAAGATTGTTTCATTTAAAATTATTTGTTCTTAGCTGACAAAAAGAGGACTAAGCTTTGACTTTGTCTTGCCAATATTAACAGTTGACTTCGTACAATCCTTACAACATGTACTTCATATGTAACAAGTAATCTATTGTATGTTATTCTGAAAGGTCACTTTTTATTAAAATATAAACCTCCTGTTATACAACACAAGGGATAAAGACACAAACATTTAAAATGACAGATAAACAAGTGATTCAAACTTCTACTTGCCAGCTGCTGAATTTTATTGAATTTGCCAAGTTGTAAATTGTAGTCACCTATTAGAAGAAGTCTTCTTAGCACCAACACTTCTGATTGAAGGCATAGTTAATTCATGCTGATATGTCAGTGTCGTGTCTAGTATACACATTGGTGCTTTATGTGTGGTGTTCTTATACACATTGGTGCTTTATGCGTGGTGATCTTTTATTGCAGAAAATACTCGTGCGGCCTATCCTATTGAGTACATTCCAAATGCAAAGCTACCATGTGTTGGACCTCATCCAAAGAATGTTATTCTTTTGGCATGTGATGCATTTGGTGTGCTACCGCCTGTGAGTAAACTAAACCTGGCGCAGACCATGTACCATTTCATCAGTGGATATACAGCTCTGGTAATATTTCATCCTATCTAATTTCTTCATACATATTACCTTACTAGTGAATTTCATCCTATCTAAAATACCGAGTTTTGAAATCTAGATTGTCTGATCTTTGATCGAACTACTGTAACCATATTTTTGAACAATAACAAATGTAGGTTGCTGGAACTGAGGATGGCATGAAGGAGCCACAAGCAACATTTTCGGCCTGTTTTGGTGCAGCATTTATAATGTTACACCCTACAAAATATGCTGCAATGCTTGCTGAAAAAATGGAGAGTCATGGTGCAACAGGGTGGCTTGTTAACACCGGTTGGTCTGGTGGCAGCTATGGTACCGGAAACCGTATCAAACTAAGTTATACTAGAAAAATAATTGATGCTATTCACAATGGGAGCCTCCTGAAGGCAGAGTACAAGAAGAGTAAGATTTTTGGCCTTGAGACCCCAACAGCTGTAGAGGGTGTCCCTTCAGAAATTCTCGATCCTGTGAATGCGGTTAGTTATTCTATACTCGATCTATACACGCTAAAGTACTAATAAAACACTTCGAAAATAATCTCTAACGAAGTTTGTAATGGATTGCAGTGGACTGACAAAGATGCCTACAATGAGACATTGTTGAAGTTGGCTGGATTGTTCAGGAAAAATTTTGAAACATTCACCAACTACACAATTGGAAAGGGTGGTGACAACCTCACAGAAGAGATTCTTGCTGCTGGACCAATCTTTTGAAGAAGCAATATCTTGTGTTGTTAGGATGTTGGAAAATGAATAAAGTGTGGCCTTAGAATAATTATATTGGTTGGGTTAGGTTCATATGTTTTAATCTTGTATGAGTGTAATGCATTTGTCTAATGTGTTGGTCTTTACATTTTTTAACCCTTATATGTTAAGAAAAATGCCATCTCAATGATTTTTTTCCCTAGTTTTCTCTTATCTCTTATCAACAATTTGCTACTTCAAGTGGTATCATGACCACTAATATATATAATAAAAAATATATATAATAGAAAAATAAAAAAAAATCAAGACATAAACAAAAGTCATGGCGACAGTACCGAACCGTCGTAATCAACAATTAAAAATAATCAACAAAAGTCATGACGGTATCGAACCGTCGCCATAAACAATTTAATCAATTTCACAAGATATTCACGACAGTATCGAACCGTCGCCATCAATAATTAAAAGAAACTCAAAAGATAGTCACGACGGTATCAACCCGTCGTAAACTAGAACGACAGTTTTTGTAACCGTCGCGAAATAGGTTGGGGACACACACTTCTGCGACGGTAAAGCAACCGTCGTGGAAAGCAAATTGCGACGGTTTTAACCGTCGTAATCTACAAAAATACCTGTCGCAATCTGCCAATTTTCTTGTAGTGAATGATGCTGCACTTGCTTCTACTTTAGAAGCAATGGCTCATGCGATGGAAAATCAGCCGAATATTGACGGGAATGTTGGATCTCGTAGCTTGGCTACTTTCCAGAGAGAGAATCCACCTACGTTCAAGGGAAAGTATGATCTTGACGGAGCATTGGAGTGGTTGAAAGAGATTGATAGAATCTTCCGTGTGATGGACTGCACTCCAGCGCAGAAGGTTCGATATGGTACTCATATGCTAGCAGTCGAGGCTGATGACTGGTGGCTAGAGACTTGTCAGAAGTTGGAAGTTGCGGGTGAGAATGCCACTTGGGCTGTGTTCCGTAGGGAATTTCTGAGAAAGTACTTTCCTGAAGATGTCCGTGGTAAGAAGGAAATTGAGTTCGTTGAGTTGAAGCAAGGGAATATGTCGGTTGTTGAGTATGCTTCCAAGTTTGCTGAGTTGGCTAAGTTTTATCCGCATTATGCTGAGGCAGATGCTGAGTTTTCGAAGTGTATTAAGTTTGAGAACGGGTTGTGCCCAGAGATTAAGAAGGCAGTTGGATACCAGAAGATCTGTGTCTTTGCTGACTTGGTTGATAGTTGTAGGATTTATGAGGAGGATAATAATGCTCATTACAAAATTATTAGTGAGAAGAGGGGTAAGCACCAACATAATCGTGGTAAGCCTTATGATGCCTCAGCTGGTAAAGGTAAACAAAAAGTTGCTCAGAGTCAGAGGACTAGTGGGGGAGATGCTCTTGCTGGTGTGGTTTGCTTTAAGTATGGAAAACCTGGACACAAGAGTAATGTATGCACTACTAAAGTGAAGAGGTGTTACCGTTGTGGTAAGAACGTACATGTTGTATCTGAGTGTGAACACAAGGATGTGATTTGTTTCAATTGTAGTGAAGAAGGGCACATTGGTAGTCAGTGTCAGAAACAGAAGAGGGCGCAAACAAGTGCTAAAGTGTTCGCTTTGGTGGAGGATCAGACAGCTGTTGAGGACAGACTTATCAAAGGTACATGTTTCATTAATAGTACTCCTTTAATTACTATTATTGATACCGGTGCTACGCGTTGTTTTATTGCTGGTGATTGTGTTGAAAGATTGGGTCTTATGTTGTCTTCTTTGAATGGAGAATTGGTCGTCGATACTCCAGCCAAGGGGTCGGTGACTACTTCTTTTGTGTGTTTGAAGTGTCCCTTGTCGATCTTTAACAGAGACTTTGCTGTTGATTTGGTTTGTTTACCGCTAAGAGGTTTGAATGTGATTTTGGGTATGAACTGGTTAGAGCATAACTATGTTCATATTAACTGTTATGACAAGTTTGTGAGGTTTTCTACTCCTGAAGAAGAGGAAGAGGTTCTGTTGTCTGCTAGACAGTTGAGGAAGTTGATGCAAGAAGAAGCACAAGTGTTCTCATTGATGGCGTCGCTATCTGTAGAGACTCAAGCCATAATTGAGGAATTGCAGGTGGTGTGTGAATTTCCTGAAGTTTTCCCTGATGAGATTCCCGATGTACCGCTGAAGAGGGAAGTTGAATTTACTATTGATCTTGTACCTGGTACCAGACCTGTGTCTATGGCACCATACATGATGTCTGCATCTGAATTATCAGAGTTAAAGAAGCAATTGGAAGAGTTACTTGAGAAGAAGTTTATAAGACCAAGTGTATCGCCGCGGGGAGCTCCAGTGTTGTTAGTAAAGAAGAAAGATGGAAGTATGAGGCTTTGTGTTGATTATAGACAGCTGAATAAAGTGACGATTAAGAACAAGTATCCGCTTCCAAGAATAGATGACGTAATGGATCAATTGGTGGATGCTCGTGTGTTTATTAAGATTGATTTGAGGCCGGGTTACCATCAGATTAAAGTGAAGGATGAAGATATCCAGAAGACGGCTTTCAGAATGCGTTATGGACATTACCAGTATTCGGTGATGCCTTTCGGTCTTACTAATGCACATGGAGTATTCACTGAATATATGAATCGTATCTTTCATACTTATTTGGATCAGTTTGTAGTGGTGTTCATTGATGATATTTTGATTTACTCTAAGTCAGAAGAAGAGCATGCTGAACACTTAAGAGTAGTATTGCAAGTTTTGAAAGAGAAGAAGTTGTATGCAAAGCTGTCCAAGTGTGAGTTTTGGTTGAAGGAGGTTAGTTTTCTTGGTCATGTGATCTCAGGTAGTGGCATTATTGTAGATCCATCGAAGGTTAATGCTGTGTTGCAATGGGAAACTCCAAAGTCAGTTATTGAGATTAGAAGCTTCTTGGGATTAACTGGTTATTATAGAAGGTTTATCGAAGGTTTTTCTAAGTTGGCACTTCCGTTGACTAAGTTGACTTGTAAAGGTAGAGCTTTTGTGTAAGAAGTTCAGTTCGAAGAAAGTTTTACGGAATTGAAGAAGAGGTTGACGTCGGCTCTGATTTTGACGTTGCCTAATCCAGGAGAGCCTTTTGTGGTGTATTGTGATGCTTCTAAGATGGGTTTAGGAGGTGTGCTTATGCAGAATGGTAAGGTAGTTGCTTATGCGTCAAGGTAGTTGAGGACTCATGAGAAGAACTACCCTACGCATGATTTAGAGCTTGCTGCAGTTGTCTTTGTGTTGAAGATTTAGAGGCATTATCTTTATGGTTCTAGATTTGAAGTGTTTAGTGACCATAAGAGCTTAAAGTATTTATTTGATCAGAAGGAGTTGAATATGAGGCAACGAAGATGGTTGGAATTGTTAAAGGATTATGATTTTGGTTTGAATTATCATCCAGAAAAAGCGAACGTGGTAGCTGATGCATTGAGTCGAAAGACTTTACATATGTCAACAATGATGGTTAAAGAGTTGGAATTAATTGAGAAGTTCAGAGATATGAGCTTAGTTTGCGAGGTTACACCACAGAGTGTTAGGTTGGGTATGTTGAAGATTAATAATGAATTTTTAGACGGTATCAGAGAAGCTCAGAAGTTGGATGTGAAACTGGTAGATTTGATGGTTGGGATTGATCAATCGGAGAACAATTATTTTAAGCTAGATGTGCAAGGTGTGTTGAGGTTTCGTAACCAGATTTGTATTCCTGATGATGCTGAGATGAAGAAAGTGATACTTGAGGAGAGTCATAGAAGTAAGTTGAGTATTCATCCAGAAGCTACAAAGATATATCAAGATTTGAAAGGTTTGTTTTGGTGGCCTGGGATGAAGAGTGATATGGCTCGGTTTGTGTATGCATGTTTGACTTGTCAGAAGTCGAAAGTTGAACATGAGAAGCCTGCAGGATTGATGCAACCGTTGGAAGTTCCAGAATGGAAATGGGATAGCATTTCAATGGACTTTGTGACGGGGTTACCTAATACTTTAAGAGGACATGACTCAATTTGGGTGATTGTTGATAGGCTTACGAAGTCAGCTCATTTTATTCCTATTAACATCAGTTTTCTAGTGTCTAAGTTGGCTGAGGTTTACACTAGTGTGATTGTGAAGCTGCATGGTGTTCCTTTGTGCATTGTGTCAGATAGAGATCCAAGATTTACTTATGATTTTTGGAAGAGTTTGCAAGAAGCGTTGGGTTCTAAGTTGAGGTTGAGTTCAGCGTATCATCCTCAAACAGATGGTCATACTGAACGAACGATTCAATCGTTGGAAGATTTGCTAAGGGCATGTGTTCTTGAGCAGGGAGGTTCGTGGGATAAATATTTCCGTTGATAGAGTTCACTTATAACAACAGTTACCATTCTAGTATTGGGATGACACCTTTTGAGGGGTTGTATGGTCGAAGATGTAGAACTCCTTTATGTTGGCATGAATCTGGTGAGAGTGTAGTACTTGGACCTGAACTTATTCGTGAAACTACTAAGAAGGTGAAGTTGATTCGAGAAAAGATGAAAGCTTCACAAAGTAGACAGAAGAGTTATCATGACAAGCGAAGGAAAGATTTAGAATTTCAAGCTGGTGAACATGTGTGTTTTAGAGTTACACATGTGACTGGTGTTGGGCGAGCGTTGAAGTCTAAGAAGCTCACTTCTCATTTTATTGGACCGTATCAGATTTCGAAGAGAGTGGGGAATGTTGCTTATAGAGTGGCTTTACCGCCTAATCTTTCGAATTTGCATGATGTGTTTCACGTGTCGTAACTCCGGAAGTATATTTCAGATCCATCTCATGTGATTCTTATGGACGATGTGCAAGTACGGGATAATCTTACGGTGGAGACGATGCCTGTACAAATCACGGATCGTGAAATAAAGATTCTGAGGGGCAAGGAGATTGCTTTGGCTAAAGTGGTTTGGTTAGGAGCTTCCGGAGAAAGCATGACTTGGGAGTTGGAGAGCAAGATGCGAGACTCCTACCCTGAGTTGTTTGCTTAAGGTAAATTTTCGAGGACGGAAATTTTCTAAGTGGGGGAGAGTTGTAACGCCCATAATTTAATTAATTATTTAATTAAATTATTTTTGGAATAACTGTGAAGATGTGTTGTGTATAATTGGATTTAATTTATTTTATTAAGTAGAGAAATAATATTAGAAGAATGATATTATTTGATGTGGGCTTGTTTAAAGGAATAGTAGTAATAAGGGGGTGTATTAGTTTTGAGCCCAAATAAGGAGTTAAGAGAATAATAGGGTTATTTTATTTTTGTTAGAAAGAATAGAAAGAAAGAAGCAGTAGAAGAATAAGGATTGCGAAGGAGAACATGAAGCTGCTGGAAAAAGAGGAAAAATGGCAGAACGAGGATCCGACCGGAAGATTATAGAGCGACCTTCAATCCAAGGTAAGGGTGGGGTTCTGACTCTATAATTGGGTTCATGATAATTGGTATGTGAGGTTAGAGGTTATTGTTGTCTTGTTCTTGAATTGAAAGTATATGATGTTGTATGATGAAGAATTGATGAATTTTAGATGAATAATGATGTCCCAATGTTGTTTAATCGATGTAGATTTATAGGATAATTGTAAGCGATGATTTATCATGATTAGATTAAGTTTTAGGGCTAAAAGTATGAATCCCATAGTGAAAATGCAGAGAAAATTGCAGAATTTATGCAGGATGGAACAGGATGTGTCGACCTCAAACGTGATGTGTCGATACATGAAGATTGAAAGACTCAGGATGAGTCGACACGAAGAGGCTTGCGTCGATCCATGAGGATTCCCAGACTCAGGATGAGTCGATCTGTAAGATGCATGTGTCAATACATGTTGTGTGTAAGACTCAGGATGAGTCAATCCAAGAGAGGATGCATCGACCCATGTTACGAGTTTAGTGCAGTACGCATCGATCCAAGACGTTTTGCGTCGATCCATATTGTCTGATTTTTGGCTGATTCAGTTTAAAACGATGTAACTTGAGTTTTAGGATGCCGTTTGAGATGTCGTTCGAAGCGTTGAATAGCTAACGCGATGAGATTTATTCTTGAGGATTAAAATGAAGAATAGGAAGTGTAATCCTAGTAGCCAATTTAGGATTTAGAGATAGTTCCCGTGTTGGTCGTTATGTTGGTTTTTCGTGCATAATGATGAAGATGAGATGCCTAGAGGCTGCTGTTTGAATTATAACAGCAGAATTAGTGATAGTAATGATGTAAGATTACAGAATAGCAGTATGAATTACTGTAGTATTAATGTACAACTGAGTTGTTGATGAGAAATTATTAAAGAAGTTGTGTTTGATGATATATGATGTTTGATGAATAAATTACGTTAGATGAATTATTATGATGATATGAGATGTTGATGAAGAGATGTTGAGATGCTTTTGAGATGTAGGCCTTTGGCCAACGATGGTGTTGTATTGAGATGTTGTTAATTTTGGTGTTGTTATTACATTCATGATTGTGTTGCATACATTGCATTTGAGATGGAGCTTATGCTCGTTGAGATGACATGTATTGGCGAATTTTGAGATGAAGGCTTATGCCTTGTTGATGCCTCTATTAATTGGAAAATTTTTGAGATGGGAGTTCTGCTCCAACGGTACCACATGCATTTGCATAGTATTGAGTCGCATTATTTGATTGCATAAAGAAGTGTGTAATGATGTTGTGAATGTGTATTATTGTTGTGATTATTGTTGATTATGAGATGAGAAGTGGTGATGTTATGTGATCCAATTTAATATATTAATTATCATACGCTTTATTATATTGTTAGATTTCTCTTCCCTTTTGTTTGAATGTTGCCCTTATGTTGGTAATGTGCAGGTAATCGAGAGTGAAGGCTGTATACCTTAAGTAGTTTGAGTCGGTGTCATTGCTCTTATATGTAACACTCAGGGGGATGAACGCTTGCTGTTTTTGATTGTTGATATTTCAGTTGTTGAACTTTAAGTGGATTATTATTAAGTGTTTGTTGGTCTGAAGTTGCTGTAATGATGATAAAGATGTTGTTAAGAATTCCGCTGCGTAGTTGTTGAATTATTTAATTAAAGATGTTATGATGATGGTTCATCCGATGTTTTAAATGTCTTATATATCCAAGATGAATGCAATGAATTTTGATAGAAGAATTTGTGGCATCCTGATTTGTTTGCAAGAATGATTTTTATGACTCTGATTTATTTATATAATTTACCGGGGTAGAATTGGGGTGTTACAGATATGGCACAGTGAAGTAGTAGCAAATTCAAAGGTGTCCCAAAGAGATGATGTTAGTATCGATACAGATGATTGTTTGGAAGACATGATGCATGATATTAGACAAGATTCATTTAAATAGGCACATGAGTATGATACTTTATGCAGTGACAAGGAAAAATCTTTGTACCCGGGTTGCACAAATTTTACACATTTGTCAGTCGTGTTAAAATTCTTTAATTTTAGGCGAATAACGGGTGGACTGACAAAAGTTTTACCGATTTGCTTGAATTATTGACAGAAATGCTTCCAGAAGGTAATGTAATGCCAATTCGTTATTACGAGACGAAGAAAATATTATGTCTGATGGGTTTGGAGTATGAAAATATACATGCATGCCCTAATGGATGCATATTATACCGAAAAGAGTATGTAAACTATAATCATTGTCCAAAGTGCAATGTGTCACGCTACAAAAAGAAAGATGGTGATTCTAGTAAAGATGAGGTGGTCAAAAAGGGTTCTCCCGCGAAAGTGGTATGGTACCTACTAGTAATTTCAAGGTTCAAGAGACTATTTGCTAATGTAAACGATGCAAAAAATCTTAGATGGCATGCAGAAGAAAGAAATTGTTATGGACAAATTCACCATGTAGTTGATTCTTTGCAATAGAAGAAAATAGATTCTTTGTTTCCAAGATTTGGCAAAGAGTCGAGAAACCTTAGACTTGGACTTTCTACTGATGGAATGAATCCATTTGGTATTCTAAGTACTAACCATACTTCTTGTCATGTTCTCTTGATGATTTACAACCTATCTCCTAGGTTGTGCATGAAGCGTATAAATATTATGCTATCGATAATAATTTCGGGCCCAAAACAACCAGGAAATGACATAGACGTGTATCGAAGTCCACTGATTAATGATTTAAGAGTGTTGTGGGAGGAAGGGGTGGATGTCTTTGATGCGTATTCTGGCGATCAGTTCAATATGTGTGCCATGTTGTTTTGCACCATCAACGATTTTCTGGCATATGGCAATTTGTCTAGGTATAACGTTAAAGGGCATAAAGCGTGTCCTATATGTGAACAAGACACATGTTATCATCAGCTTGTAAAAGGAAAGAAGACTGTTTATCTTGGGCACGGAAAATTTCTAAGTCGTTATCATCCATATCGTAGATTGCAGAAAGCTTTCAATGGGGAGCAAGAGGATGGTGTTGCTCCAAAGCCCTTAATTGGAGAGGAAGTTTATCAACTAAAAAAGGGCATTAATGTTGTCTTTGGAAAGTACCAAAAGCGATCTACTTTGAAAAATACATGGAAAAAGAGGTCTATTTTCTTCGATCTTCCATATTGGTCTAGTCTTGATGTAAGACATTGTATTGATGTGATGCACCGGGAAAAAATGTATGTGATAGTGTAATCGGAACACTTCTAAACATTCAAGGCAAGACAAAAGATGGTATTAATACTCGTATAGATTTAGGTTTGATGGGTATACGAGAAGAGTTAACTCCACAATATATAGGTAACAAGACATATTTGCCTCCTGCATGCTACACTTTGTCCAAAAAAGAGAAAACAAGTTTTTGTGAGTGTTTACAAAGTATCAAAGTGCCGCATGGTTACTCATAAAATGTCAAGAGGCTTGTATCAGTTAAAGATCTCAAATTAGTTGGCTTAAAATCTCACGACTGTCATGTCTTAATGCAACAACTACTACAAGTCGCTATTCGTGGGATATTTCCTAACAATGTTAGGAAGACTATAAGTAGGTTGTGCTTATTTTTCAATGCAATCTATTGTAAATCCATTGATCCATTAAATTTAGATGATTTGGAAAATGAGGCTGCAGTTATCTTGTACCAATTAGAGATGTATTTCCCTCCTTCATTGTTTGAAAATATGGTTCACTTGATGATTCATCTAGTAAGGAATATTAGATTATATGGTCCAATTTTTTTTATGGTGGATGTATCCAATAGAGTGATACATGAAGATCCTAAAAGGGTACACAAAAAATCCGCATAGTCCAGAAGCATCAATTATTGAAAGGTACATTGCAGAAGAAGCAATTGAGTTTTGTTCTAACTATTTGTCAGGAGTGGATGCTGTAGGGGTTCCCAAGTCTCGTCATGATGGAAGATGTGAGGGTGTGGGTACACAAGGTTTAAAGGTCAAGAGCCTGAGTATTGATGTGGTTGTTAAAGCGCATTTTTATATATTAAATAAAACGGATGAAGTTCAACCTTACTTATCTGCTCACAAAATCATCATAAAGAAAAAGTATTCCAAGATGAATGAAAGAGGGTTGTTAAAAGAGCATAATAAGAGCTTCTCAGAGTGGTTTAAAGAAAAAATTACTAATGATGATAATGCTTCTAATACAATTAAGTGGTTTTCCTATGAGCCTAAATGTAACATAATAACCTGGAGTGGATATGATATTAATAAAACTTCCTTTTATACAAAGTCAAATGATGATCTTAGTACCACACAAAATAATGGGGTTATGATTGTGGCTGAGTCCATGCACTTCTCTAGTGCTAAAGATAAAAACCCAGTTATGGCATCTACATGTTACTTTGTGGTGATTGAAGAGATTTGGGAAGTTAATTATGTTGTGTTTAAAGTTGCTGTATTTAAATGCAAATGGATTGATATCAACCGTGGTGTGAGAATGATGAATTTGGAGTTACACTGGTTGATCTTAGCAAGTCAGCTTATGCGTACGAACCTTTCATCATGGCATCTCAAGCAAAATAAGTGTTTGATGTCACAAATCCTTATAATAAAAGGTGGTCAGTGGTTTTATGGGGAAATGGGCATGATATTAATGAAAATCAAGATGCGATTCTTGATATTTCCAAAAATCATCCTTTTTCAACAAATGTGCCTACCTTCATTGAAGAAAAAGAAGAGGATGATGTGCATGTTGTTCGCATAGATCATGAAGAAGGGATATGGGAGGGCTAGTACGGTTTTTTTATAAGTTAATTCGACATTACTTTGATTCCTAATTGTTTTTGTTTTAATCTTAATTTGATGTCTAAATGTTGTTATTTTTGTGCTCACTTTTATGTCTATATGTTTTTATTTTGTGCTTAATTTGATTTCTAATTGTTTTTATTTTATGTAAACAGATACATGGGTGATTCAACCGACAATCCTTCTTCATATAGTAAGCCTAAGAAAAGAAGAGTTAGAGGTCCCACTTTAATGGCAAAAATTGACAAAGTTGATCAAACGGGTGAAAAGATAAAAGTTGACTTTGATCCAAGAACCTATGAATGTACTGGTGTTGGTAAAAATGCTACAAATTTTAAGAGATATATAGAATCTATTGCTCGGCAGAATTATAGTATGTTGAAAAATGAGTGGAAAGACGTAGATGACGCCATAAAAGATGGTACAACCAACATCATTTCAAGTTTTGGAAATTTTGGGAAAAGTGGCAGAGATGAAAAACATTACATTATCACATAAGTTTCACAAATTACATATCAAACTCTTCGTTAATGTAAAACCATCAACATTCCATAACTTGAGAGTATTATCAAAAGATACACACTACTAAAAATACGACACTTGAGAAAAGACCCTTACATCAGGTATAAAAATAAATGATGTAAAACATATTTGTCAAAATATTTTACATCAAACTTTTATTTCCCCTGATATGAAAAATATGTGATTTAGAAGAAAATATAACAAGGTGGTAGTTTGGTAAATAAAATGAAATTTTTTATAAGGGATTTTACTTCGGGCCTTCACTAACCCCCAATGTAAAAAGTCCAACGATAAAGTAATACAAACACGATGGCAGTTTTGTAAATAAGGTACATTTTTGTTATAAAAAAAAGTGGCCCTTACATCGGGCTACGTCCCAACTGATGTAAAAGATTGACCCTTACATCGGGCCCTTTAATCCAACCGATGTAAAAACCCAATTTTGTTCAGAAAACCCTAATAATTCTAATCAGATGTTCATAACGAGCCACTATCACTCTCTCGAGAAGCTCCCTCCGAAACTGTCTCACACAATAACCTTCCTCCATCGTCATTGTCCCTCCGTCTCCCTCGCTCTGTCGCCGACGTCCCTCCGTCTCCCCCCCACCGAAACCATGAGACACGAAAACTTCACCCTCACTTTGTTTCCTTCCATCTCCGATGTCCCTCCGTCTTCCTCCACTGCGTTCTTCCATGTCTCTCTGTCTCCCTCTGCCTCAAACATCGTCCCTCTGTTTCCGACAGGTTAGATTTATCATTATTATTATTATTGTTATCCAGATTTATATTATATTTTATCTAAAGGAATAGATTTAAATTAGAAAAAATTAAAATGTTATTGTTAACCCCATTTGTGAGTGGGTCAATTTGTTTAATATTAATACATGTATTTTGATTATTTTAGAAAATGTTTTAACGGTGGTTAGTTTTATTTAATCTTGCATGCTAACCACCAATATAGTTTCAATCCCGTGACATCACATTATGTTAAAAAATTTATGTTTAAAAGAATCCCTTATGGATTCTTGTAGTAGTGCTACTCTCCTGCCGGACTTCCTATAAATGTATATTTCTACCCAAACTAGAAACATTCAAGGATAGTTAAGTAAGACGTATTCTAATTCTATATTATTTGTCACTGAGTTTCATATATTAAGTCATTGTGGAGTAATATAACAAGTAAAGAATGTTAAAAAATATTAATAATAAAAAATTATATTAGAAATAATTTTTTTAATGATTTAACTATGTATTCATTAATTTCGGAACATAGGTATGGATCATAGTTGGATGAGAGCTAATCGATTAAGTGCTGAGTACAAACATGGAGTGAAGGAATTTCTATAGTTTGCTGAAAGTAATGCTGAAAAAAGTCTTCATGCGCTTTATCTTTGTCCATGTGTTCGTTGTGCAAATAAAGAACCAAAACTTAGTAAGAAAGAAATCATGGATCATCTAATATGTGTCGAGATCTGTCAAAGTAATACACAATGGTTATGGCATGGTGAAGTAGTAGAAAATTCAAACGTGTCCCAAAGAGATGATGTTAGTGTCGATATGGATGATTGTTTGGAAGACATGATACGTGATATTGGACAAGATTTGTTTAAGAGGGCACATGTGTATGATACTTTATGCAGTGACAAGGAAAAACCTTTGTACCTGGGATGCACAAATTTTACACGTTTGTCAGCCGTGTTAAAATTGTTTAATCTTAAGGCGAATAACAAGTGGCCTAACAAAAGTGTTACTGATTTGCTTGAATTATTGACAGAAATGCTTCCAGAAGGTAACATAATGCCAATTCGTTATTTTAAGGCGAAGAAAATATTATGTTCGATGGTTTTGGAGTATGAAAGGATACATGCATGCCCTAATGACTGCATATTATACCGAAAAGAGTATGTAAACTATAATCATTGTCCGAGGTGCAAGGTGTCACGCTACAAAAAGAAATATGGTGATTCTAGTGAAGATGAGGTGGTCAAAAAGGATCCTCCCGCGAAAGTGGTATGGTACCTACCAGTAATTTCAAGGTTCAAGAGACTATTCGCTAATGTAAATGATGCAAAAAATCTTAGATGGCATGCAGAAGAAATAAATTGTGATGGAAAAATTCGCCATGTAGCTGATTCTTTGCAATGGAAGAAAATATATTCTTTGTTTCCAAGCTTTGGAAAAGAGTCGAGAAACCTTAGACTTGTACTTTCTACTGATGGAATGAATCCATTTGGTAATCTAAGTACTAACCATACTTCTTGGCCTATTCTCTTGATTATTTACAACCTATTTCCTAGGTTATGCATGAAGCGTAAATATATTATGCTATCGATGATAATTTCGGGCCCAAAACAACTAGGAGATGACATATACGTGTATCTAAGTCCACTGATTGATGATTTAGGAGTGTTGTGGGAGAAAGGGGTGGATGTTTTAGATACGTATTCTTGCGAATAGTTTAATATGCATGCCATGTTGTTTTGCACCATCAACAATTTTCTGGCATATGGCAATTTGTTTGGTTATAAAGTTAAAGGGCATAAAGCGTGTCTTATATGTGAATAAGACATATGTTACCATCAGCTTATAAAAGGAAAGAAGACTATTTATCTCGGGCACCGAAAATTTCTAAGTCGTTATCATCCATATCGTAGATTGCAGAAATCTTTCAATGGGGAGCAAAAGCAAGGTGTTTCTCCAAAGCCCTTAACTGGAGAGGAAGTTTATCAACTACAACATGGCATTAATGTTGTCTTTGGAAAGTACCAAAAGCGATCTACTGTGAAAAAACATGGAAAAAGAGGTTGATTTTCTTCGATCTTCCATATTGGTCTAGTCTTGATGTAAGAAATTGTATTGATGTGATGCACGTTGAGAAAAATGTATGTGATAGTGTAATCATAAAACTTCTCACCATTCAAGGCAAGAAAAAACATGGTATTAATGCTCGTCTGGATTTAGGTTTGATGGGCATACGAGAAGAGTTAACTCCATTGATATTGATGAAAATCAAGATGCGAATCTTGATATTTCCGAAACTCCTCCTTTTTCAACAAATGTGCCCACCTTCATTGAAGAAAATGAAAAGGATGATGTGCATGTTGTTCGCATAGATCATGAAGAAGGGATATGGAAGGACTAGTACGATTTTTTTATAAGTTAATTCGACATTACTCTAATTCCTAATTATTTTTGTTTTGATCTTAATTTGATGTCTAAATGTTGTTATTTTTATGATCACTTTGATGTCTAAATGTTGTTATTTTGTGCTTAATTTGATTTCTAATTGTTTTTATTTTGTGTAAACAGATACATGGGTGATTCATCCGACAATCCTTCTTCATCTAGTAACCCTAAGAAAAGAAGAGTTAGAGGTCCCACTTTGAAGGCAAAAATTAGCAAAGTTCATCAAACGGATGAAAAGATAAAGGTTGACTTTGATCCAAGAACCTATGAATGTGCTGGTGTTGGTAAAAATGCTAAAAAATTTAAGAGTTATATATCATCTCTTGCTCGGAAGAATTGTAGTATTTTGAAAAATGAGTGGAAAGACGTAGATGATGCCCTAAAAGATGGTACAACCAACCTCGTTTTAGGTTTTGGAAATTTTGGGAAAAGTGGTAGAGGTGAAAAACATTACATTATCACATAAGTTTTACAAATTACCTATCAAACTCTTCTCTAATGTAAAACCATCATCATTCCATAACTTGAGAGTATTATCAGAAGATACACACTACTAAAAATATGACATTTGAGAAAAGGCCCTTACACCAGGTATAAAAATAAATGATGTAAAAAATATTTGTCAAAAAATTTTACATTAGACTTTTATTTCCCCTGATCTGTAAAATATGTGATTTAGAAGAAAATATAACAAGGTGGCAGTTTGGTAAATAAAATGAAATTTTTTATAAGAGATTTTAGATCGGGCCTTAACTAACCCCTAATGTAAACAGTCCAATGATAAAATAATACTAACACGGTGGCAGTTTTTTAAATAAGGTGCGATTTTGTTATAAAAAAAGTGGCCCTTACATCGAGCTAAGTCCCAACCGATGTAAAAGATTGGCCCTTACATCGGGCCCTTTAATCCAACCGATGTAAAAACCCAATTTTGCTCACAAAACCCTAATAATACTAATCAGATGTTCATAACGCGCCACTATCACTCTCTCGAGAATCTCCCTCCTAAACTGTCACATGACAACCTTCCTTCGTCGTCGATGTCCCTCCGTCTCCCTCGCTCCGTCGTCGATGTCCCTCCGTCTCCCTCCCTCTGAAACCGTGAGACACGAAAACTTCACCCTCACTTCATTTCAGCCCGTATCCGATGTCCCTCCGTCTCCCTCCACTGTGTTTTTCCATGTCTCTCTGTCTCCCCCCGCCTCCGACTTCGTCCCTCCGTTTCCGACAGGTTAGATTTATCATTATTGTTACTATTATTAAGATTTATATTACATTTTATCTAAAGGAATGAATTTAAATTAGAACAAATTAAATTGTTATTGTTAACCCCATTTGTTAGTGGGTCAATTTGATTAACATGTATTTCGATTATTTTAGAAAAAATTTTAATGGTAGTTTGATGGTTAGTTTTATTTAATCTTACATGCTAACCACCAATCAAGTTTCAATCCCGCGACATCACATTATTTTATAATTTTTATGTTTAAAAGAATCCCTTATGGATTCTTGTTGTAGTGCAACTCTCCTGCCGGACTTCCTATAAATGTATATTTCTACCGAAACTAGAAACATTCAATGACGGTTAAAGGGGTTCCCAAGTCTCTTCATGAGGGAAGATGTGAGGGGTGTGGGTACACAAGGTTTAAAGGTCAAGAGCCTAAGTATTGATGTGGTTTTTCAAGCACATTTGTATATATTTGTTGTACCCTAAGCACCTTAGTTGTATATTTTGTATGTTTTGTTGACTAACTTTTAATCAAAATTTTAAAAAAAAAATTTGTCTTTGAATATTTGTATTTTGTAGGTACTAAGTTAAAGCATTTGACAAATAAGGTTTTCCGATATTATTTTCCTAAAATCTCTATTTGCAAAGAAAATAATTTAAATAATTTCATTTTTTTCACTGTACAATGGATTTCTCCTAGAGTGCAATAGATTGCACAAAGTGCATTTTGCGTAATTTTCGAAAAAAACACTGATGTAATCGATTGCTCCTAGAGTGCAATCAACTATAGAGTGAAAATTTGAAAAAAATCAGCAATTTCAAGATTGTCAATTTTGGCTCCAATCTTTCTTTATTTTTTTGAAAGATATGTCATTAATTCAAATTTTGGCTCCAATTTTTCTTCTTTTTTGAAAGATATATCATTAATTCAATTTTTGCTCCAAGAATTAATTATCAAGCCTAATTTCATTTCCCAAATCAAACTCCAAACCACCACTAATCCCAAGCCTAAACTCTATAAATAGAGCCCTCATTTCATTCAAATCTCAAAATTTACTTTGCTAAAAAATCTCTCAATTCCCTCCATCTACCAAATTCACTCAAAGTTCCATTTTCAAAAAAAGTTAGTAAGCTTTGCATTGAACCTTACTAATCTTTGAGCTAAACCTTCATCCAAACACTTTTTCTTCCTCAATTATCTACATCCAAGCTTGGGGAATTGATTCTTGGGTCTGAATTGAAGCAAATTCTTGAAGTTGTTTTGATAATTCTCTAGATCTACCTTTGGTAAGTTGGATTCTTCATCTTTCACAATGTGATCTCTTGTTGATCTTTAGGTTTGATTCATTGATCATTATTTTGTGATTCCACTGGTGCTATTTTCTCATAATTTGATGGAATTTTCGTGCTCAATTAAATCCATGATCATAAGGTGTTTGATGGAAAGTTTGAACAAGAATTAGGCCTTTTAAAATGCTTTTTTTTTTGTTTTTCACAGGGTGCAATCGATTGCACTCACAACAAAATCGATTGTCACATAATAATTTTACGTTTTTTTTTGAAAAAAAGAACTGATGGAATCGATTGCTTCCAGAGTGCAATCAATTGTAACAGAGCCAAAATGTTTTTTCTTCCTTGTTTTGGGGCTGTTTTAATCCATCTCTCTTTTTCTACTCACTCCTTTTGATTTTTGATTTGGATTGCAATCTTAAATGTCCAATTTCTCTTTAAATTTAATGGACTTAGGGTGTAGATGAAGTTGGATAAATGTCCATTAATTGAAATTTACCTAAGAGTGAATTATTTAATTCATTTTTGGTGCTTTAGATTAATGATATGTTTAGTACTTTAATCCATCTAGATGAGTGATTGAATTTAAACATGAAAGAAATTTGAGATAATGATCCAAGTTAGCTTATAATTCCCCTCCCTCTTCATCTTATCCCTTTCTTTTTTATTTGTGATACATGTAATTGGATGATGATCTCTATATCATTTATCCAAACATGAAGTACATAGATTGCTAAATTTTGTCCCGATTCGAGAAAATGATCATTTGTGGCCCAAACTTATGTTTGCAAGCCCAAGTATGTTAATTTGAACCCTTTGATCCAATAACCTTGAGATTCATTGTTAGGAGGATTTGGTTCTACCAATCCTTCAATGGATCTTCATCAATTTTAAACATCATTGATCATTAAATGTTTCCTTGAGGATTATTAAATGGATGATATACTTGACAAAAAGCAAATGCAACTTGTTGTTCAGAGGCTTTGGTTCTACCAATCCTCTAATGAGTTTCAAATACAAGTTTCAAGATGGTCATCCGACTAACTATTAACTTCTAGCAATTGACTTTATTTTATGTTTTTATTTTATGCTTTTACTTTATGTACCATTTATTTTAGCATTTACATTTCATGCCATTTTTCATCTTTGCTCACTTGTGCATTTACTTTTATGCTATTTTTATTTTTCTCACTCGAGCTTTTCTTTTCCTTTTTGAATATACTTAATAATCAAGATGAACTATAAAAAAATATTAGTGATACTTGGACTATTTGGTTACTATCCTTAGCATTATGGATTATTGGACTTATTGGACTTAGGAATAGAAACCTTGGCCTATGTGGGAGACCTTGACCTATGTTGGAGACCTTGTGACCTTAATTGATATTTTTTCTGAAGTTCTTGAGGTTTACCTCAAGACATTGGGTTATTTGTTTGTTTTGTTTGCAAGTTATTGTGATTACCTACTTTGTCTGTAATCTGGAATTCATTTGTATACAATTGTTACTCTGCCAAATTTTTGTGAAGACTTAATGCATTTAAAGTTTGGTATTGTGATACGGTGGGAAAGAACTGACTGTTTTTTAGAATGCTGGTTTGCGTTTTGCGTTTGTTTTCGCAAAATGTCGCGGTAAGCAAGAGTCGCCACTAACTTTTATTTTATCCAACAAGGAAAGGAAAAAAGCACAGAAAAATTCCTTTTTCGAGATATTTCTCGGGTTCGGGGGGTAGATTATAGAAAGGGAAGGTATTAGCACCCTTTCTATCCGTGGTTATCCACGGGCTCTTAGGTACTTGCTCAATTGTTTTCAAAATATTGCTTTCTTTGTGCTTGTGGGTTTGAAAAATTCTTTGTTTGAAAACTTCGATTTAACTCTTGCTTCTATCCTCAAGGGCGTATGAAGTGTTTTTGAAAACTTTGTTCGAAAAGTGTAAGTGTGAAAAAGATTTTGTTTTTTGAAAGAGCAAGTACTTCAGAACCATCTACCTACTCGAAAAAGGAATCGTTCTATGCTATCTTCCTTTAGACAATGCTATCCCACTATTGATGAGTAGGTAGCATCGTCGTTGGAGTTTTCAGGGTCAATTCGAATTAGGGACGTGCGGTCACCAAAGCAATGTTAGGACGCTTTAGCGATAACCCTAATGTCTTAGATCATTTGTTTTGAGGCAACAATATCTGAGGCAACTGTTTCGAGGCAACTATGATCTTTGGACAAGAGGGTGACCTCTAAAGTGACCTATACTCAATGACCGCGTACGAAGGCAACCAAGTGGGGTGTACCCTAAGAGTGCGCATGTGCGAGTGTGTCGTTTTCAGTTAATTTTATCTTTGTACATGTTAATGGTGATCTATGTTAATTTTAGGTTTAAACATTCAATCTTGTCATGCATCCCTATTATCAAACATCTAACAGTTATATTTTACGGAAAATAAATTGCGGAAATTAAATTACAAGGCGTCGGGTATTTACATCGCCAAAAGCAACCCTTTGAAATTTAAATGTGGAAAAATAAATAAAGCGATAAAAATAATCAAATGGTCCTAATTATCTATTACAAACCAGGAACAAATACAATAATACAAAAGAAAATAAATCGCGTGCGAGAAATTAAATCGAGCGCAAATAGGGTTTTGACATTTAAGAAAGAAATTATCTTAGGGTTTTGACATTTGTTTTTGAATTAAGAAAGAAATTATCTAAGTTAATTATTAAATTAATGAATAAATTAATTAATTAATGAAAATAAATATTTTTTGGATTTTTGATATTTAAAGAAAGAAAATAAATTTAATCAATGTTAGTAAAAACCTAATTACGTCTAAGTTAATTCTAATTATTTACAAAATATATTAAGGTTATTTCTACTTAAAGCCTAAATTAATTAATAGATTTGTTAATAAAAAATAAAATACTAAAATTTAATTTGATAAAGAAAATATATTTTTTTGTGGTTTTAATTTTAAAGAAAAATTTGATTGGTTAGTTGATTAAATAAAAATATAATAAAACAAATAAAAACAAAAATAAATGAAATAGAGAGAGTTAGGGGATATGGGCCTGATTGGAGTGTTTGGGAAGCAAATTCTATGGCCCAAACGAGCTGGCCCTGTATTGACTTTCCTGGACTTGGTGTGGACACGTTGACCAAAGCCTTGGTGGTCCTTCCATCTCCATCCATCAGATCTGGCCATTGGCCATCTGTCCATTGGATAGATGATGGTGTATGATGCACTGCTGCTCCTTATGCGTATTGGAATATTTGAAGAAACAAAATAACAAAGAGAGTGGGGGACCTGGGATTCGAACCCAGGTCCTGTAGGCGCTTGGACTGCTTGCTTTGCCACTAGGCCATTGTGTTTCAATTGTTAATATATTAGACAATAATAATAATAAAAGAAAATGCCTCAATATGCCAGCACAACAAAATAAGTGCGCTATGGTTTGAATTGGCCAACGATGGCGTGACACGTCTCTATCTTCTTCCTCACGTCCGTGGCTAAAACCCTATAAAACCTATAGCCACGGACATTGCCTGTCACTAAAAGTCACGTATCCCTATAATCTGCTGTAAGCCATGAAAATGAAATCTAAGGGCAGGGTTGTACTCGTCTCATCGTCCCGGTCACAACCATGCCCTTCTCGTCAGCCAATGTTTCCTGAAAAAGAAATACCCAAAAACAAACCACGAAACCCTAGATATGGTACTTGGCTTTACAGGTCAGATAAATAAAATTGGATAACACAGAATGCTTGGAAACTTGATGAGGATTATGAATATGCAAATAATTTGTACAAAAGATGCAGGAATAAAGATTTGCAAATTCAAATGCAGATATATGTAGTGTGATACTTACAGTGTGTTTTAGCGTGTATGGAGGCCTGCTTTGGGTTGGTTTCAACTCAGTGAACCTCCAAGAATCGATTGAGACCCTTCTTGGCTTCTGAGATCGCCTCTAAGTGTGAATTCAGATTCAAGCTTTTTCCACACTTTTTCAAGTTTTGTCTTGATTGTTCTTGCAGCTTCTAACCCTTGTTTCGTGTCCTTTGGCTTCTATATGTATCATGGAATGCATTAGGTCAAGAATCATGAATCCAATCTCTCTGAATCAATGCACCCATATTTGATTTGATTCACTTTTGAAAACTTGCCAAATTTATCAAAAAACCATCTTTTTGCACATGATCTTGTGTGATACGAATTTGATGATGATATTGATGAGAATCCAATCCTGAAAATAGCAAAAAATCTCATGTAATCAAATTTTGGGATTTAATTTGATTTAAAATGAAATAATTCAATAAAAAATCAAATAAAATAATAAAATTGATAAATAGACACATGGCTGAAGCTAGGACACGTGGACAATGATGCAAGCTCAAATCAAGTGGAAAAAATGGGCCCATTTGACAAAATTTGAAGTTTTGGGGATAGTTGACTTTTGGCAATTTTGTAAATATGCCCAAATTCAACAATGCATAACTTCTTCAATTTTGAACTTTTGGAGGTGTTCTTGGACTTTCTAGAAAGCTTGATATGTCCTCTAACCAACCCTTTTGGTATCATCTAATTTTGATATTCCATGCTCAAGTTATAAGCTTTGAATAAAAAGGTGTTTTTGTTGACTTTCAATAAGACCTATAATGTCCAAATTTATAACTTCTTGTGAGTGCATTTTCTGATCTTGGGGTATAAAGATGGATTGTAGGAAATTTCATCCTCTTCAAAATGAGCTTTGTATGGGTCATTTATCATAAAGTATGAGAAAGTTATACTTGGTCAAAGTTGAGTTGACTTTTCCTACAAAACACTAATTTAGCAACTTTTGAGTCTTGATGAATTTTGAGCAATCCTTGATGAATCATGATCAACCCTTGATCAAATGATGAAATATCCTTCAAAATTAGAATGTTGGCAAAAAATCTTGAAGTTTGACTGTTTGTAGGTCACAGTTGACATTTGCTCTAGCACAATCGATTTTTGGACCTTTTGGGCATTTGACTGAGCAAACTTCCTCTGCAAGGCTTGAAATTTGACATGGATGATCTTAAGAACATATTAGGACAATGTTTGGCACTTGAGGTCATTTGGACTCAAAGATATTGATGCAACACAAAACCCTAATTTGGGGTTGACTGCCTTAGGAGATAGCTTGACTGTCCAACTCTTGAGCAATCTTGAGCCACTTGGAGATTTTTCTTGCAATGTTTTGAGAAATATGAGAGGGAAAATTTTGGGGTACAACAGCTGCCCCTGTTCAATCTTCTGAAACCTGAGGATGTAGATTGGCTTTCGTGCCTTTCGTGATCCGAAGGTGGAAGATGATTGAACACTAGAGTGCCCAGAAATTTGCACTCGCCTGAAGTGGTATTAGCCTGGTGACGTCGAGAATGGGCTTGCAGATGCCATTTGGAGATTGCTGACGGGAGGATGGGCTTAAAGATTCCATCTGAAGGAGCGTCGATCACATAAGAGATTCTTTAGCGAGAACTTGCATACCTGTTGTTGTGGAAGATTCCGCTGGGGGAAGTCTGATCTTTGTTGAGATTTTAGGAGCTTGCCTGTACTTCAACTGAGAGAATATCTCTGCTGAGTTTTAAGAACTTGTCCATAATTCAACTGGGGGGAAACATCTTCATCAAGATCTAGGAACTTTCTGGTCTTCAAGGTAGTATACCGTTGAGATTGTAGAACTCGTCCACACTTTGACGGAGGAAAACATATTCATCAAGACCTAGGAACTGTCTGGTCTTCAACGTAGTATACCGTTGAGATTGTAGAACTCGTCCACACTATGACAGAGGAAAACATCTTCATCAAGATCTAGGAACTGTCTGGTCTTCAACGTAGTATACCGTTGAGATTGTAGAACTCGTCCATACTATGACGGAGGAAAGCATCTTCATCAAGATCTAGGAACTGTCTGGTCTTTAACGTAGTATACCGTTGAGATTGTAGAACTCGTCCACACTATGACGGAGGAAATATCTTTATCAAGATCTAGGAACTGTCTGGTCTTCAACGTAGTATACCGTTGAGATTGTAGAACTCGTCCACACTATGACGGAGGAAAACATCTTCATCAAGATCTAGGAACTGTCTGGTCTTCAACGTAGTATACCGTTGAGATTGTAGAACTCGTCCACACTATGACGGAGGAAACATCTTCATCAAGATCTAGGAACTGTCTGGTCTTCAATGTAGTATACCGTTGAGATTATAGAACTCGTCCACACTATGACGGAAGAAAACATCTTCATCAAGATCTAGGAACTGTCTGGTCTTCAACGTAGTATACCGTTGAGATTGTAGAACTCGTCCACACTATGATGGAGGAAAACATCTTCATCAAGATCTAGGAACTGTCTGGTCTTCAACGTAGTATACCGTTGATATTGTAGAACTCGTCCACACTATGACGGAGGAAAACATCTTCATCAAGATCTAGGAACTGTATGGTCTTCAACGTAGTATACCGTTGAGATTGTAGAACTCATCCACACTATGACGGAGGAAAATTGTCTAGATCGAGAGCCTTATCTGAAATTCAACCGAGGAAAATTCAGTTGAGATTTAAGAACCGGTCAGGTCTTCGACATAGCTGAGAACTTAACTGCCTCCTTCCTGAAAGGTAAAGGTCAGTCATATGCAATGCATGATATAGGTCAAGCAATGATTTTCTCAAAATAAATGAGATTGGGTTGTGTGATACGTGTATGCATGTATCATGATGTATGAGAATATGATGTTTGTAGCTGGGGAAAATAAATCCCGGATAGCTGCTAGAGAAAGAGTTGAATTCTTCATTTCCGCTGGAGATGGCGAACGAAGATGATTGCGAGAATAAACCTGCAGGAGAGGATAACTCTGTTGGGGAATAAACTGATGAGGAGATTACTCTGTGGGGAAGAGATGTTTTGCTGAGGATTCAACTGATAAATTCCGTTGGGGACGAATTACCGTTGCTGGTGATACTGAATCCTGTTGGGGATTGAATTCCTATTTGTGAAAGGAAAGAACTCCGTTGGGGATGATCTTTCAGTTGCGACTTCACTGGGGATTACCTTTTAGGCTATAATGGGGATAATCCTTTGAGCTTTTTTGGGGATATTTATTTTTATACTCCGCCGAGGACGAACTTCAAGAGTCTACTAGGGATGATTCTTCAACTCCACTGGGGAAGTTTTTTCAGACTGTGCTGGGAAAATTTTAACTCCACTGGGGATATCTTGTATTCTGGCGGGGAATATTCTTATGCTCCGTTGGGGAATATTAAGACTGCCAGGGATATTAAGCCCTTTCAGTGTTGATGCTAGATAAACTCTGCTTGGTGAGAATATTACCGATTCATTCATTCATAGTTGCAAGTCTCAGCTGGGGAGAGTTATCGTTACTGTCTTACTCTGCGGGGAGTGAAAGCATCTCAACCATGTTATTCAGCTGAATCTACCTTGGCACCTGATGGATAGAGAAACTGTACAGCTTGGATAAATCTTATTTGTCCCTGTTTCTGATATCACCAGTAATAGTCTTTTGTTTCGCATGTAAACATTTACGAGCAGCAATTAATGTCAAATGCATATATCAAAAATGAATATTGGACGTTCCTTGCAAAACAAAACAGATAAAGGAAAAACAGTTTGAAATTTCTTTGAAAATGAATTGTATTGATTTTGAAGTTTGGCCTGTAAAATAGGTGTTTTTGTACAAGAGGCTGACGTCCTAGTAGGAGAACGCCGCCAAACAAAAGATTTTATACATTTGTGAAAAACTAAACAAAACAGCTATGTGAATAATCCCACTGGGTTCCAACTCTGCTATTGCCTTTATGTTCTCGAGCATCTCATCACTTTGCTACTTGGTTGAAGGTAGATCAGATTGATTAGTGTCGTCCGAGCTTGATAGTCGATACCGAAGTCTGGATGCAAGGTGATTCAATGAGACACAGTGTTACGCTTTGATCCCTAATTTTTTCCTGGACCGCCCTTTCGGGTTTTCAGTCCACCGGGATACCCTTTTTTGCCCAAGCCACCTTTTCAGGTTTTCGACTTGCCGGGTGTACAGTTTTTTTTCATTTTCATCCCTTATTTTTGCCCGAACCCTTTTGGTTCGCCGAGAAGCCCTTATTTTTTCCTAGGCCAGTCAACCTAGCGGGTCTTTGATTATACGTAGTATCTTTTCACTATGTCTGCATTGACGGGGTGAGGAAGGTCGTCACCATCCATGGTGGTTAGAATCATAGCTCCTCCTGAGAAAATGTTCTTAACCACAAATGGCCCTTCGTAAGTAGGGGTCCATTTTCCCCTGGAATCACCTTGAGGTAGTATGATGCGCTTTATAACCATGTCCCCAACTTGATACTCTTGTCGTCTAACTTTCTTGTTAAATGCCTTGATCATACGTTTTTGATACGTTTGACCATGACAAATAGCAGTAAGTCTCTTTTCGTCGATTAGGTTCAGCTGATCAAGCCGGGTCGGAATCCAGTCATCTTCGCTCAAACCTGCATCCTTCATGATCCGGAGAGAGGGTATATGAACTTCAATGGGCAAGACTGCCTTCATGCCATATACCAAGGAATAGAGTGTTGCCTCTATTGACGTCCGTGATGAGGTACAGTACCCATGAAGAGCAAATGGTAACATCTCGTGCCAGTCTTTGTATGTCACCGTCATCTTCTGCACAATCTTCTTAATATTCTTATTAGTCGCTTCGACAACCCCATTCATCTTCGGCCGGTAAGGAGAAGAGTTGTGATGCTGTATCTTGAACTGCTTGCAGAGCTCAGTGATTATCTTATTGTTGAGATTGGTACCATTGTCTGTAATGATCCTCTCTGGTACACCGTATCGACAAATCAGATTATGCCGAATGAACCGTGCTACGACGTTCTTGGTTACAGTAGAAAAGGAAGCTGCTTCAACCCACTTTGTAAAGTAATCAATTGCTATCAGGATGAAACGATGCCCGTTGGATGATGTAGGTCTGATCTCGCCGATCATATCAATGCCCCACATTGCAAAAGGCCACAGAGCTGTCAAGACGTTCAGAGGGACTGGAGGTATATGCACCTTATCAGCATAGACCTGGCACTTGTGACATGTTCGAGAATGCTGATAACAGTCAGCTTCCATTGTGGACCAAAAATATCCTGCCCGTAGGATTTTCTTTGCCATGGTGTGTCCACTGGAATGAGTTCCGAAAGTACCTTCATGTAAATCTGCCATGATCCTTTATGCTTCATTCTTATCCACACAACGCAGTAAGGTCGAATCATGGTTACGCTTGTAAAGAATGCCATTGCTGATGAAGAATTTCGCCACGAACCTCCTCAAAAACTTCTTGTCATTAACAGATGCACCCTCGGGGTATTCTTGAGCCTCAAGGTACCTCTTTACTTCATGAAACCAGGGTTTATCTGCTACCTCTTCAGTCTCAATATCACAGTAATGTGCAGGTTCGTCCAACCTTTCAATGATAATCCGGGGAGCCTCGTTGTCCCAATTGACTTTGAACATGGAAGACATCGTAGCCAGCGCGTCCGCCAACTGATTCTCCTCTCTTGGGAAGTGTTCAAATGTTATTTCCTCGAAATGGGGAAGCAACGTCAATACATACTCCTTGTAAGGAATAAGATTCGGGTGTTTCGTATCCCACTCGCCTTTGATCTGACTGATCACGAGAGCGGAATCTCCAAAGACACTTAGAAACTTAATCCTTAGGTCAATTGCTGCTCGAAGACCCATGATGCACGCTTCATACTCCGACATGTTGTTGGTGCAGTTGAAACATAGTCGGGCGGTAAACGGAGTATGAGAGCCTTTAGGAGATATGATTACGGCGCCAATGCCATTACCCAAAGAGTTTGAAGCTCCATCAAAGTACATAGACCATCGGGATCCTTCCTCAGGTCCTTCATCCGGTCCAGGTTCCTCGCAGTCAGTTACTATCATGATATTCTCGTCCGGGAATTCAAAGTTCATAGACTGGTAATCATCCACTGCCTGATGTGCCAAATGGTCTGCCAACACACTTCCCTTGATTGCCTTTTGGGTCGTGTACTGGATGTCATACTCAGTCAAGATCATCTGCCATCTTGCTATTATTCCGGACAAGGCAGGATTTTCGAAGATATACTTGATTGGATCCATTTTTGATATCAATAGAGTAGTGTGAGTCAGCATATATTATCTCAGCCGGGGAGCAGCCCATGCCAAAGCGCAACAAGTTTTCTCAAGCAACGAGTATCGGGTCTCGCAGTCGGTAAACTTTTTGCTAAGGTAATAAATAGCATGCTCTTTTCGGCCAGACTCGTCATGCTGTCCCAGCACGCACCCCATTGAATTATCGAGTACTGTCAAGTATAAGATCAAAGGTCTCCCTTCAACTGGAGGCATCAGAATAGGTGGCTATTGGAGATACTCTTTGATTCTTTCGAAAGCGGCCTGACATTCATTATTCCATCTTACCACTTGATATTTCTTTAGCAACTTGAAAATTAGCTCACAAGTAGCAGTCATGTGCGAGATGAATCGGGCAATATAGTTCAAACGTCCCATAAAGCCTCTGACTTCTTTCTTTGATTAGGGAACTGGCATTTCCTGTATAGCTTTCACCTTTGCAGGATCCACTTGAATACCTTTATCTCTTACGACGAAACCCAATAGCTTACCATATCTCACCCCGAAGGTGCACTTGTTCGGGTTTAACCTCAGCTTGTACAATTTCAACCTGTCAAATAACTTCTGCAGATGGTTAAGGTGTTCTTCCTTAGTCTGGGATCTGGCAATCATATCATCGACGTATACCTCAATCTCATGATGGATCATGTCATGGAACAAGGCGACCATGGCACGCTGATACGTTGCCCCAACATTCTTCAGTCCAACAGGCATGACCTTGTAGCAAAAGGTACCCCACTGAGTAAAAAAAGTTGTCTTCTCCATGTCCTCGGGATCCATTTTAATCTGATTATAACCAGAGAAACCATCCATAAAGGAGAATACCTTATGCTGTGCGGTGTTGTCAACCAGAACGTCGATATGGGGCAGAGGGAAATCATCCTTGGGACTTGCCCTGTTCAGATCCCTATAGTCGACACACATTCGAACCTTACCATCCTTCTTCAGCACAGGAACCACATTGGCCACCCACTGCGGGTAAGAAGTAACTACTAGAAAACCGGCGTCAAACTGTTTCATCACTTCAGCCTTGATTTTCTCAGACATCTCCGGGCGCATTCGGTGGACCTTCTGTTTTACTGGAGGACAGTCTTCCTTGGTAGGCAGGCGGTGAACCACAATATCGGTATCCAACCCAGGCATATCTTCATAAGACCAGGCAAAGATCTCAACGTAGTCACGCAACATCTGAATCAACCGTTGCTTCACACTAGACTCCAGATTTGCACCAATCTTGACCTCTTTCTTGTCCACTTTTGTACCCAGATTTACTGACTCCACCGGCTCTTCGTGCAGCTGAATAGCCCTCTCTTCCTGGAGTAGCAGTCTAGCAAGTTCACCAGGCACTTCGCAATCATCTTCACCTTCATCTTCGGCTAAGTTGATTGGACTTTCGAAGTCATAACTGGCGGTAGCAAAGTCGTTACCAGTGAGATCCAGAGTGGATGTAGACCTGTATATGTGAGCGTGTGTAAAATAGCTATTTTGTAATATATAATAAAAGAAAAACAAGGAGCGCAAGATTTGAAATGCAAGAAAACGTCCAATGCTTTTATTAATGATATATGAAAATGAAACACATAAAGCCCTCACAAATGAAGCCACAGTGCCCCGGGTAAGACACCGGGCCATAGAGTTTAAAACTTGTCTGTTACAAATTCAAAACAAAAAGTATCATTACTGGATGATAACAGAAATGGGCATAGAATCCTTCGTTGTCCAGTTGCTTAATCCACCATCGGCAGTTGGGTATATCCAGCTGTCAATATCAAACTCTTCATCATCGTCATCCCCGATAGCATTTACCCCTGCGTCATGTTTAGGCTTTTCTGGTGCTCCAAACTTGATCTCCTTCGCATCAATTAAGTCTTGTACTTTATTATTAAAAACCTAACAATCATCTAAATCATGCCCCGGGCTATCAGAGTGAAAAACACAGCGGGAATTAGGGTTGTACTTTGGTGATGTAGTGTTGGGATTCTGCAGGGCCTCCCTTGGAATCACTAGATTGGTTTTCAATAACTGCGGCAGAATCTGAGATAAAGTCATGTTGAGCTGAGTGAATTGTCTTCGAGGTTTCTCGGCCCTTAGGTGATTGTTACGCTGAGGAGCACCAGCAGGTCTTGAAATAACAACCGCATTAACAGCTTGGCGGCGTTCAGGTCTATTCTGGCTTTTCGAACTGAAAACAACACTAGACTCCTTCTTAAAAGGCTTCTTCTCGGTGCCTGATGAAGCACCCTTCTGTATTTTACCAGACTTAATACCAGCCTCAATCCTCTCCCCAGTCATGATCAGCTCCGTAAACCCAGACGAAGAACTTCCAATCAGATGGTTGAAATACGGACCAGACAAGGTCCCCAGAAACATATCAACTAACTCCCTATCAGAAAAGGGTGGTTGCACTCTTCCAGTGAGGTCCCTCCACTTCTGAGCATAATCTTTGAAACCTTCGCCCGCACCCATAGACATACCCTGGAGTTGGGTACGCGTGGGAGCGAGGTCGGCATTGTATTGGTACTGCTTGTAGAAAGCAACAGCCAAATCTTCCCAATTACGGATGCTAGTTCCTTCCAACTGGTAAAACCATTCAAGCTGAGTCCCTGAGAGACTGTCTTGAAATAAGTGGATCCAGAGATTCTTGTCAGCGGTGTATGGATGAATTTTCCTAACATACGACCAGAGGTGCAGTTTCGGGCAAAAAACTTTGTCGTATTTAGCAAAGGCTGGTGCTTTGAATTTGTGGGCAATCACCACCCCAGATGATAGACCCATATCACTAAAGTCCAGACCAGGCACTTTCTGAACTTTCATCGCACTCAACCGGTCTTCCAGTTGCTTGTATTTATCCTCAGCCGGAGGATACTGGTCTTCGTCGAAGTCCGTCTCGTTGTCTGAAACCACAGGGCTAGGAGCCCTCCTTTCTTCCTTACTATCTTTCCCTCCAGATGAGGTGGTCAAATCAACTTCATCTTGTATCCTGTTTCCAAATCTGTGGCCCTTGTTAAGAAGCACCGTCTTCTTCTTCTTCTTCTTCTTCTTCTTCTTCTTCTTCTTCTCTTTCAGGATAAGGGCCTTCAGATCTTGCTGACCCTTAGCCAAGTTCATGAACAATTCCTGGAACTGGGCGTTTTGAGCCTGTAGAGCCTTGATTGCTTGTTCAGTTGATGGTTCAAAAGACATGATGCTGAAATAAACAGCGAAGAAGATGAGAAAAACCTGTAAGGGTACCTTTTATGAGGTGCATGGAATGAAATGCGTATGCTATGATTTCAAAGACATCGAGAGATTCAAATTTGTAAACCAAACACGAAACACACTTTTATTAGATAAACTTGAAATTCAATTGTTCAACAAATGCCCTTAAGGCGTTACAAGAAAGGAAATACTGAAAAGTAAATAAAAACTGGATATAATCAAAGGACATCAGCGCTCCCATGGTCGTTTACCCTTAGTGCTGACATAGTCGTTGATGATCTACTCATTCTCCAGATGCCTTGTAAACTTTTGAATCTTCTGCTCTTGCTTGCGATACTTTTCTCTATAAGTATCCCGCTCTTCTCTCAGCTACATCCATGATCTTTTCAATGCCCCAATGTCGGTAGGCATGTAAGGGTGGAGAATGGTAGGAGGATCCCCTTCCTCATCAGCAACTTCAACAATGATAGGCAAGACGGCTTCGTAGGGCATTCCTAGCTTTTGGGCACGGATACGAACCCATCGGAGATATGGTTTCATTGGTAGAGAAGTCTTCGCACCTAGCTCGTGTGGATCAAACCTGTGAACTCTATCCCAAGCTCTTATGAATCTGCGACATTGCTCGTCACTATCCCCTTGGAAATCAAATACAATACTAGGCATTAGTGACTCATGAGGTCCTTCCCTCCTAACTCGCCCGAACTGACGCAAGGCTAAGCATGGATTATAAGTGATTCCTCCATTGATTCCTATCAGTGGAACATTGGGATATTCCCCACAGTGATCAATAATAGCCACTTCGTCCATACCCTTAATGGTCCAAATGATGTCATTGTGAGAGAGAGAGACATAACCCTATAAGCCCAACCCATGCCTTCTTTGTTCTTCAGAACTAATTTGGGGAGGTGAGAAATAAACCACCTCACCAACAATGGAGCACAACACATCAAAGTTCCCCGCTTCCGAGCAGTACGGGCATAAAGCTGATGAAGAATGTCACCCAATAGAGTGGGCACGGGATTACCGAATATGAAGATCTTCACCGCATTGACGTCGACGAAGGAATCCGAGTTAGGAAACAATACCAAACCATATATGAGAAAAGCCAGAATGTCTTCAAATGCTTGGAAGTCTAGGCTGTCCTAGAAATGATTAGCTTTACCAACCAAGAACTTAGTCAAAAAGCCCTTTGCCCCACTTCTAGTCTCCCAGTTAGGCATCACTTCAGCCTTTGTCAGGTGGAGGGCTGAAGCAATCTCTTCTGGCCTAAGGATATTTTCCCAACCTGTGAACGGGGTTTGCTCCAGAATAGAGATACCAAGCAGATAAGAGAATTATTCCAAGGTAGGGACCAACTGGTAGTCCGGAAAAGTAAAGCAATGGTACAGTGGATCAAAGAACTGGACTAAAACACTCATCATCTGCTCGTCCAATTTGGAAGTGACCAAACCAAGAAGGTGCCCATGTCTTCTGATGAAGGAGGCAGTATCTGGCATCTTTGCAACCAATTCTTTAAGTATAGCGGGAACCTGGACAAAGTTGATCCGGATGGTGTTCCTACGCATAGGTGCCATGACCTACAAAACAGAACAAAGATGAATCCCTCCTGTCTTTGAAATAGGTTAGTCCAATGCAAGATGTATGCAATGTTATGATGTCATGATGTAATGATAGAAAGCACACCACAAGTATCCACAAATAGCAAACATGGTAAAGGCACACAAGTCACGCAGAGAGCCCTTAGATTTCAGGCTGGCAAGGAGTCTAGGTACTACCCTCTTTCAGTTCAGTTTGTTTAAACCTGTCCTAAAAATAGTAACCGGGTTCTAGAGGATCTCAATATCACTGACTACCCTCGATCGGTCATAATTCCAGTTTAGAAACCTTTTCTTGCGGTCGAAATCATCGCGAGAGTTTAGTCTCAATAAGTGTAGCATACTGCTACTGTTCTATGGCCAAGTTGGTCAATTTAAAGGTTCTATGGTCAGTTGGTGCTTAATGACCCCTTAGCAGACCCATATTCTCCTCGTTGCTCCACAAGGGATATCGGTACATACTAAAGTGCCACACCAACGTAGCTAATACTTCAACCGTATCGGTCTACGCCGTACAATTCCCTCACAGTTTATTGCTACTTACCTAAAGCGATCCCCCAGATCCGGGTTAGGATCTATAGTAACTCCGATTTAAACCCACAAAGATAAAGCATACAAGTCAAGCAATTGAAAACAGTATGAACTATTCCTAAGGTACACCCCACTTATTAAGCGTCCCCAGCAGAGTCGCCAGTTCCGTGATACGGTGGGAAAGAACTGACTATTTTTTGGAATGCTGGTTTGCGTTTTGCATTTGTTTTTGCAAAATATCGCAGTAAGCAAGAGTCGCCACCGAATTTTATTGTATCCAACAAGGAAAGGAAAAAAGCACAGAAAAATTCCTTTTTCGAGATATTTCTCGGGTTCAGGGGGTAGATTATAGAAAGGGAAGGTATTAGCACCCTTTCTATTCGTGGTTATCCACGGGCTCTTAGGTACTTGCTCAATTGTTTTCAAAATATTGCTTTCTTTGTGCTTGTGGGTTTGAAAAAGTCTTTGTTTGAAAACTTCGATTTAACTCTTGCTTCTGTCCTCAAGGGCGTATGAAGTGTTTTTGAAAACTTTGTTCGAAAAGTGTAAGTGTGAAAAAGATTTTGTTTTTTAAAAGAGCAAGTACTTAAGAACCATCTACCTACTCGAAAAAGGAATCGTTCTATGCTATCTTCCTTTAGACAATGCTATCCCACTATTGATGAGTAGGTAGCATCGTCGTTGGAGTTTTAAGGGTCAATTCGAATTAGGGACGTGTGGTCACCAAAGCAATGTTAGGGCGCTTTAGCGGTAACCCTAATGTCTTAAATCATTTGTTTTAAGGCAACAATATTCGAGGAAACTGTTTCGAGGCAACTATGATCTTTGGACAAGAGGGCGACCTCTAAAGTGACCTATACTCAATGATCGCGTACGAAGGCAACCAAGTGGGGTGTACCCTAAGAGTGCGCATGTGCGAGTGTGTCGTTTTCAGTTAATTTTATCTTTGTACATGTTAATGGTGATCTATGTTGATTTTAGGTTTAAACATTCAATCTTGTCATGCATCCCTATTATCAAACATCTAACAGTTATATTTTGCGGAAAATAAATTACGGAAATTAAATTACAAGGCGTCGGGTATTTACATCGCCAAAAGTAACCCTTTGAAATTTAAATGCGGAAAAATAAATAAAGCGATAAAAATAATCAAATGGTCCTAATTATCTATTACAAACCGGGAACAAATACAATAATACAAAAGAAAATAAATCGCGTGCGAGAAATTAAATCGAGCGCAAATAGGGTTTTGATCCTTTGTTATTTAAAGAAAAGATTTTTTTGTTTGTTTTTGAATTAAAAAGAAATTATCTAAGTTAATTATTAAATTAATGAATTAATTAATTAATTAATGAAAATAAATATTTTTTGGATTTTTGATATTTAAAGAAAGAAAATAAATTTAATCAATGTTAGTAAAAACCTAATTATGTCTAAGTTAATTCTAATTATTTACAAAATATATTAAGGTTATTTCTACTTAAATCCTAAATTAATTAATAGATTTGTAAATAAAAAATAAAATACTAAAATTTAATTTGATAAAGAAAATATATTTTTTTGTGGTTTTAATTTTAAAGAAAAATTTGATTGGTTAGTTGATTAAATAAAAATATAATAAAACAAATAAAAACAAAAATAAATGAAATAGAGAGAGTTAGGGGGTATGGGCCTGATTGGAGTGTTTGGGAAGCAAATTTTATGGCCCAAACGAGCTGGCCCTGTATTGACTTTCCTGGACTTGGTGTGGACACGTTGACCAAAGCCTTGGTGGTCCTTCCATCTCCATCCATCAGATCTGGCCATTGGCCATCTGTCCATTGGATAAATGATGGTGTATGATGCACTGCTGCTCCTTATGCGTATTGGAATATCTGAAGAAAAAAAATAACAAAGAGAGTGGGGGACCTGGGATTCGAACCCAGGTCCTGTAGGCGCTTGGACTGCTTGCTTTGCCACTAGGCTATTGTGTTTCAATTGTTAATATATTAGACAATAATAATAATAAAAGAAAATGCTTCAATATGCCAGCACAACAAAATAAGCGCGCTATGGTTTGAATTGGCCAACGATGGCGTGACACGTCTCCATCTTCTTCCTCATGTCCGTGGCTAAAACCCTGTAAAACCTATAGCCACGGACATCGCCTGTCACTAAAAGTCACGTATCCCTATAATCTGCTGTGAGCCATGAAAATGAAATCTAAGGGCAGGGTTGTACTCGTCTCATTGTCCCGGTCACAACCATGCCCTTCTCGTCAGCCAATTTTTCCTGAAAAATAAATACCCAAAAACAAACCACAAAACCCTAAATATGGTACTTGGCTTTACAGGTCAGATAAATAAAATTGGATAATGCAGAATGCTTGGAAACTTGATGAGGATTATGAATATGCAAATAATTTGTACAAAAGATGCAAGAATAAAGATTTGCGAATTCAAATGCAGAGCTAGGTAGTGTGATACTTACAGTGTGTTTTAGCGTGTATGAAGGCCTGCTTTGGGTTGGTTTCAACTCAGTGAACCTCCAAGAATCGATTGAGACCCTTCTTGGCTTCTGAGATCGCCTCTAAGTGTGAATTCAGATTCAAGCTTTTCCACACTTTTTCAAGTTTTGTCTTGATTGTTCTTGCAGCTTCTAACCATTGTTTCGTGTCTTTGGCTTCTATATGTATCATGGAATGCATTAGGTCAAGAATCATGAATCATATCTCTCTAAATCAATGCACCCATATTTGATTTGATTCACTTTTGAAAACTTGCCAAATTTGTCAAAAAACCATCTTTTTGCACATGATCTTGTGTGATACGAATTTGATGATATTGATGAGAATCCAATCCTGAAAATAGCAAAAATCTCATGTAATCAAAGTTTGGGATTTTATTTGATTTAATTTGATTTAAAATGAAATAATTTAATAAAAAATCAAATAAAATAATAAAATTGATCAATGGACACATGGCTGAATCTAGGACACGTGGACAGTGATGCAAGCTCAAATCAAGTGGAAAAGAATGGGCCCATTTGACAAAATTTGAAGTTTTGGGGATAGTTGACTTTTGGCAATTTTGCAAAAATGCCCAACTTCAACAATGCATAACTTCTTCAATTTTGAACTTTTGGAGGTGTTATTGGACTTTATAGAAATCTTGAGATGTCCTCTAACCAACCCTTTTGGTCTCATCTCATTTTAATATTCCATGATCAAGTTATAAGCTTTAAAAAAAAGGTGTTTTTGTTGACTTTCAAAAATGACCTATAATGTCCAAATTTATAACTTCTTGTGAGTGCATTTTCTGATCTTGGGGTATGAAGATGGATTGTATGAAATTTAATACTCTTAAAAATTAGCTTTGGATGGGTCATTTCTCATCAAGTATGAGAAAGTTATGCTTGGTCAAAGTTGAGTTGACTTTTCCTGCAAAACCCTAATTTAGCAACTTTAGAGTCTTGATGAATTTTGAGCAATCCTTGATGAATCATGATCAAACCTTGATCAAATGATGAAATAGCCTTCAAAATGAGAATGTTGGCAAAAAATCTTGAAGTTTGACTGTTTGTAGGTCACAGTTGACTTTTGCTCTAGCACAATCGATTTTTGGACCTTTTGGGCATTTGACTGAGCAAACTTCCTCTGCAAGGCTTGAAATTTGACATGGATGATCTTAAGAACATATTAGGACAATTTTGAGCACTTGAGGTCATTTGGACTCAAAGATCTTGATGCAACACAAAACCCTAATTTGGGGTTGACTGCCTTATGAGATAGCTTGATTGTCCAACTCTTGAGCAATCTTGAGCCACTTGGAGATTTTTCTTGCAATGTTTTGAGAAATATGAGAGGGAAAATTTTGGGGTACAACAGGTATTCTAAATAGGTCTAGTATCTTTTCTTGCTTGGTTTCAATCCAAAGAATGGGAATTTTATCTTGACTCATAATGTCAAGTGTTGGCTTCTTGTTAGTTAGATGGTTCTTCTCCCTAGCTTTTACCTTATGCTTTAGGGTAGTCCCTTCATCTCCTCACATATTCTTTAATTTCAAAAATCTTCTCCCTCCTTTTTTAAAACTCTTCTTGTTTATAAACTTAAACCACTTTCATAATAAACTTGGACTTAGGTCCATGTATTTTCAAAACATTTTCATAAATAAACTTCAATCAACTTAATAATACCTTGACATTTTTTATGAGAATACTAAAAGTCAATCAATCTTATTTCAAACTATTTTTCCATTTTGGCTTTTTACCTTTAAAAACTTTTCTCAAAAGATTAGACTCTTGTCAATCCATGTAGTGATGCAAACAACTATACTTCTACAATATGTAGTGAAGAGAGATATTTTCCACTTGGGTGTTGAGTGAGGCATTGTTGATTTTAAAATCAAAGCCATATCCTCCACTTTGAGATGATGCAAAGTATCCTTTCTCATGATTGTGGGTAGTAAGTATGTTTTCCACACGAACAATGACAATGATGTCTTATCTCATAAAATTAACCAACACACTTATTTTTAATTTTTTTTAAAGAGGAACTACGTGTACCCTGATCCCCTATTGCACGGAAGGTGGTACGTAGGCACTAAAGGTTCACAACCGCGGAGGATGAAAAAATCATAAAAAAGTATACATCTTTTCTCACCTCCACCATCTATTTTTATACAACATCTCATAGCCAAAATATACAGATTTTTCAAAGAGGTTCCTGCGGAGTACCGTAGATGTTTAGGGTGCTAATACCTTCCCTTGGAATAACCAACCCCCTTACCTTGAATCTTTCCCCCCTCTTTTGGGTTATTCACTCTTTTAACATTCCTTTGGAAATAATAAAGTGTGGTGGCGATTTTTATTTTGATCTGTAAAAGTCTAGTGAATCCAATGGCTTAGTCTTAAATATTTCTACAGCTACAGAAAAAATGGCGACTTCCTTGGGGAATGATTGACCTCTTGCTGGTCTATCCCTAAGTGGGTTGAGCCTATATTTATTTATATCTGTATATGTGCTATTATGTGTTATATATTATATGTTGTGTATATGTTTGTCTGGATTCTTCTGGTTTTCAGGGTGCTTGGGGGTTTCTCATAAGTCCTATATCCGGACTTGGGAAACTTTAAGATAAGACAGGCGGTATAGTCATGTTAACTTTGAGGGAGTAATCCCAAAAAAGGAGAAATGAGATCCCCCACTCAATGGAGGCCCCTTTGACTGTATTTTCATTTACCAAGTAATCGGGAAGACGTGCTGCTTTCAACCTGGGAGCCTGCTGAGACTGAGGACCGTAGATTACCTAACCCATCTTTGCCTTTTAGGTGTAGTGCAGAAGCTATAACGGAGCAATCCGGAAATAGTTGTCACGCGATACTATGCTCGAACGAGTTTTTCTTGAGAATATTACTAATTACCGAGTTAATTGGGAAGTTGGTAATATCTGAAGGAAGGATGTATACTCTGGGAACCTCTAGAACCTTGTTCAACATGTGATAACTTTTAGACCATACCTTATGGGTAGTACCTTAGACCTAATGCTTGTGACGTTGAACCTATGAACCCTATGATTGTGATCTTATGTATGATTGTTGCATCATGCATCCATGCACTCATAAGCATCTTTTGAATACGTTCTATTTCAAGGGACTTAAAAGTTGAACATTTTTTAATATCTCAGGTACTTTTTAACTATGGATTCTGGAAAAAGAAAGACCGAAAAATACAGTTTCAAATATCCCAAAATAGATGAGTTGATAAGTCTGATTCCTGAGATTTAGTGTTCTGCAAATTTTCGGAGGAAGTATGGGTCCATAATTTCTCTCATGAAGCTTAGGATGAAGGAGGGTATTCTCTTAACCTTGGTCCAATTCTATGATCTGATGTATTGATGCTTTACTTTCCCTGACTATCAGTTGATTCCTAAACTAAAGGAGTAGTCTTATCTGCTGGGTTTGCCTATTATTGATCGTATTCCTTTTACTGGTTTGGAGGGTGAGCTAAAATCACATGAGATTGCTTCTTTGATCCATCTCGGGAAGTGTGAGGTTGAAGCCCACATGACTACTAAAGAAGGAATTAGAGGATTACCAGCTCAGTTTTTATTGGAGAAAACTCGTTACTTTTCAACGATGAAGAGTACAGTCGCTTTTGAGGCCATCTTTTCTCTACTTGCTTACGGGTTGTTCTTATTTCCTAATGTAGACAAGTTTGTTGATATTAATGCCATCAGGATTTTCATGATAGGGAACCCAGTTCCTACATTGTTGGGTGATACTTATTACTCTATTCCTCTTTGGGATTCTTATCATGGGGGGATGATCATCTATTACACGCCTCTGTTGTACCCATGGTTTACTTCTCATTTGCCTCAGTCTGATGCTTTCTGGGATGTTAGGAAGGAACCTCGTTGGGCTCCAAAGATCATGGCACTTACTCATTCAGATATTTTTTGCTATCATCAGCCTTACCATGATGTAGAGATTGTAGACAATTGTCATAGTTTCCCCAATGTACCTCTTCTTGGTACAAAGGGAGGAATTAATTACAACCCTGTTCTTGCATGACGACAACTTGGATATCCGATGAGGGGTAAACCTAATAGTATTCATTTGAGTAGTTTCTTCCTGAAACAGGGAGAAGACCATAAGGAAGCTAGGGAGAAGAATGTGAAATCCTGTCGTCACATTCACAGGAAGAGTAGGAAAGACTTGGGACCTAGGGGATGTTTCTTTGGAGCCTTATCTTCAGTGGGTACAAGCCAGAGCTATTCAGTTGAAGATATCGTATTCTCGGGAAGCACCTATGCCTGATTTGTTTTTTAAGACCACTCCTCCCTTATTGGATGATATGGAAAAGCTACAACTTGCTTTAGTCAGGACGCATCAGGAAAAGGAAGCTTGGAAGAATAATTGCCAAACTCCAAAGATTTCATGCAGAGCAGATTTAAAGGAAAAATACGACTTGATTGAGATTCTTGAGAGTCGGGCTGTAGAGATGATGGGGAGGCAAGGGGATTTATTTTCCCCTAAGCCTCAGTCAGATACTAGTTTCTCACTTCCTGATTCAGGTGATTAGAAGGAGGTTGTCACCAGATATGCGGAAGAAAACCAGAGGTTGAAGGCTTAAATTTCCAGACTTACAGGGAAGCGTCAGTGTGTAGAGTGATCTCCATCAGCTTTGCTTTTACTGGGTTTTAGACTTTACTTTCATCTTGTACTTGGAATTATTGAAACTCGTAATCTGTTTTGGAGTTATAATAAAAAATTTCAGTATTTCAAATGTGTTATTACTCTGATATTTGCAATGTTGTCTATAAATCTTTAAGTCCCTTGAAATATTAATAATAAAATAAATCATTTGGATTGCACATCATGCATCATATTATACATACTTGCATTCTTTATGCATATCCAGGGGTCTTACTGAGCTTCTTTACTTCATTCAGGAAGTTGTCGCACCAGTACAATACCCGAGCTAATTTGAGAAGGAAGACGAATAATCTAGAACAAGAGAACTGTGAGCTACGCGAGGAAGTTTCTACTCTGAAGGCTGACATGTCCAATCTAATTGCTCTAATTGAATCTCTGGTGGATGCTCAGAATCAGCCACCGAGTGTTCAGTCTCAACAGACAATGGTTACTACTGAAGCTCCAATTGTTCCCACATCTGCTACTCCAACTGTTGTTAAGAATCGTATGCCTTCAGGATATCCTTGGGGGATGCCAGAAAACTTTGTTCCAGAAGGTTTTAACCAGGATCCTCAGATTGCTCCGCTTACTCAGAATGCTACTGCTCTTGCACCTCTTTTGGTGCATGTTACCCCTGCCGCTAGAAACGAGGATCACTATGCTGCACCATCTAGTAATGGAGATTAGATTATGTGGTTCAATTTTTTTATGGTTGGTGTATCCAATAGAGTGATACATGAAGATCCTAAAAGGGTACACAAAAATCCACATCATCTGGAAGCATCAATTATTGAAAGGTACATTGTAGAAGAAGCGATTGAGTTTTGTTCTAACTATTTGTCAGGAGTGGATGTTGTAGGGGTTCCCAAGTCTCGTCATGATGGAATATGTGAGGGTGTGGGTACACAAGGTTTAAAGGTCAAGAGTCTAAGTATTAATATGGTTGTTCAAGCGCATTTGTATATATTGAATAACACGGATGAAGTTCAACCTTACTTATATGCTCACAAAATCATCATAAAGAAAAAGTATCCCAAGATGAATGAAAGAGGGTTATTAAAAGAGCATAATAAGAGTTTCTCTGAGTGGTTTAAAGAAAAAATTTCTAATGATGATAATGCTTCTAATACAATTAAGTGGTTTTCCTATGAGCCTAAATGTAACATAATAACTTGGAGTGGATATGATAATAATAAAACTTCCTTTTATACAAAGTCAAAGGATGATCGTAGTACCACACAAAATAGTGGGGTTTTGATTGTGGCTGAGTCCATGCACTTCTCTAGTGCTAAAGATGAAAACCCTGTTATGGCATCTACACGTTACTTTGGGGTGATTGAAGAGATTTGGGAAGTTAATTATGTTGTGTTTAAAGTTCCTGTATTTAAATGCAAATGGATTGATATCAACCATGGTGTGAGAATCGATGAATTTGGAGTTACACTTATTGATCTTAGCAAGTTAGCTTATGCGAACAAACCTTTCATCATGGCATCTCAAGCAAAACAAGTGTTTTATGCCATAGATCCTTCTAATAAAAGGTGGTTAGTGGTTTTATAGGGAAAGGGGCATGATATTGATGAAAATCAAGATGTGAATCTTGATATTTCCGTAACTCCTCCTTTTTAACCAAATGTGCCTACCTTCATTGAAGAAAATGGATTGGATGATGTGCATGTTGTTCGCATGGATCATGAAGAAGGGATATGAGAGGACTAGTACGGTTTTATTTTATAAGTTAATTCGACATTACTTTGATTCCTAATTGTTTTTGTTTTGATCTTAATTTGATGTCTAAATGTTGTTATTTTTGTGCTCACTTTGATGTCTAAATGTTTTTATTTTGTGCTTAATTTGATTTCTAATTGTTTTTATTTTGTGTAAACATATACATGGGTGATTCAACCGACAATCCTTCTTCATCTAGTAACCCTAAGAAAATAAGAGTTAGAGGCCCCACTTTGATGGCAAAAATTGAAAAAGTTCATCAAATGTGTGAAAAGATAAAGGTTGATTTTGATCGAAGAACCTATGAATGTACTGGTGTTGGTAAAAATGCTATAAATTTTTAGAATTATATAGCATCTCTTGCTCGGAAAAATTGTAGTATTTTGAAAAATGAGTGGAAAGATGTAGATGACGCCATAAAAGATGGTACAACTAACCTCGTTTTAGGTTTTGGAAATTTTGGGAAAAGTGGCAGAGGTGAAAAAACATTATATTATCACATAAGTTTCACAAATTACCTATCAAACTCTTCTCTAATCTAAAACCATCAACGTTCCATAACTTGAGAGTATTATCAGAAGATACACACTACTAAAAATATGACATTTGAGAAAAGGCCCTTACATCAGGTATAAAAATAAATGATGTAAAAAATATTTATCAAAAGATTTTACATCAGATTTTTATTTCCCCTGATATCAAAAATATGTAATTTAGAAGAAAATATAACAAGGTGACAGTTTGGTAAATAAAACAAAAAATTTTATAAGGTATTTTACACGGGGCCTTTACTAACCCTCGATGTAAAAAGTCCAACGATAAAATAATACAAACACATTGGCAGTTTTGTAAATGAGGTGTGTTTTTGTTATAAAAAAATGGCCCTTACATTGGGCTAAGTCCCAACCGATGTAAAAGATTAGCCCTTACATCAGGCCCTTTAATCCAACCGATGTAAAAACCCAATTTTGTTCAAAAAACCCTAATAATTCTAATCAGATGTTCATAACGCGCCACTATCACTCTCTCTCGAGAAGCTCCCTCTGAAACCGTCTCACACGATAACCTTCCTCCGTCGTCGATGTCCCTCCGTCTCCCTCGCTCCGTCATCGACGTCCCTCCGTCTCCCTCCCTCCGAAATTGTGAGACACGAAAACTTCACCCTCACTTTGTTTTTGTGCGTCTTCGACGTCCCTCCGTTTCCCTCCACTGGGTTCTTCCATGTCTCTCCGTCTCCCTCATCCTCCGACGCCGTCCCTCCGTTTCCGACATGTTAGATTTATCATTATTGTTACTGTTATCTAGATTTATATTACATTTTATCTAAAGGAATGGATTTAAATGAGAAAAAAATTAAAATTTTATTGTTAACCCCATTTGTGAGTGGGTCAATTTGGTTAATATGTATACATGTATTTCGATTATTTTAGAACATGTTTTAAGGGTGGTTTGGTGGTTAGTTTTATTTAATCTTGCATGATAACCACCAATCAAGTTTCAATCCCGTGACATCACATTATGTTACAATTTTTATGTTTAAAATAATCCCTTATGGATTCTTGTAGTAGTGCTACTCTCCTTCCGAACATCCTATAAATGTATATTTCTTCTCAAACTAGAAACATTCAATGACGGTTAAGTAGGACGTATTCTAATTCTATATTATTTGTGATGGAGTTTCCTATATTAAGTCATTATTGAGTGATCTAACAAGTAAAGAATGTTAAAAAACATTAATTATTAAAAAAGTATATTAGAAATATTTTTTTAATGATTTAACTATGTATTCATTAATTTCGTAACATAGATATGGACCGTAGTTGGATGAGAGCTAATCGATTAAGTGCTGAGTACGAACATGGAGTGAAGGAATTTCTACCGTTTTCTGAAAGTAATGCTGAAAAAAGTCTACATGTGCTTTCTCTCTGTCCATGTGTTCGTTTTACAAATAAAGAACCAAGACTTAGTAAGAAAGAAATCATGGATCATCTAATCTCTGTAGGGATCTGTCAAAGTTATACACAATGGATATGGCACAGTGAAGTAGTAGAAATTTAAACGTGACCCAAATAGATGATGTTAGTGTCGATATGGATTATTGTTTGGAAGACATGATGCATGATATTGGACAAGATTCGTTTAAGAGGGCACATGCGTATGATACTATATGCAGTGACAATGAAAAACCTTTGTACCCGAGATACACAAATTTTACACGTTTGTTAGCCATGTTAAAATTGTTTAATCTTAAGGCGAATAACGTGTGGACTGACATAAGTTTTACCAATTTGCTTGAATTATTGATAGAAATGCTTCCAGAAGGGAACGTAATTCCAATTTGTTATTGCTAGGCGAAGAAAATATTATGTCTCATGGGTTTGGAGTATGAAAAGATACATGCATGCTCTAATGACTGCATATTATACCACAAAGAGTATGTAAACTATAATCATTGTCCGAAGTGCAAGGTGTCACGCTACAAAAAGAAAGATGGTGATTCTAGTGAAGATGAGGTGGTCAAAAAGGGTCCTCCCGCGAAAGTGGTATAGTACCTACCAGTAATTTCAATTCGCTAATGTAAATGACGCAAAAAACTTAGATGGCATGCACATGAAAGAAATTGTGATGGACAAATTAGCCATGTAGCTAATTCATTGTAATGGAAGAAAATATATTCTTTGTTTCCAAGCTTTGGAAAAGAGTCTAGAAACCTTAGACTTGGACTTGATACTGATGGAATGAATCCATTTTGTAATATAAGTACTAACCATACTTCTTTGTCTGTTCTCTTGATGATTTACAACCTAACTCCTAGGTTGTGAATGAAGCGTAAATATATTATGCTATTGATGATGATTTCGGGCCCAAAACAACCAGGAATTGATATAGACGTGTATTTAAGTCCACTGATTGATGATTTAAGAGTGTTGTGGGAGGAAGGGGTGGATGTTTTTTATGCGTATTCTGGCGAACAGTTCAATATGCGTGCCATGTTGTTTTGCACCATCAACGATTTTCTGGAATATGACAATTTGTCTGGGTATAAAGTTAAAGGGCATAAAGTGTGTCCTATATGTGAACAAGACACATGTTACCATCATCTTGTAAAAGGAAAGAAGATTGTTTGTCTCGGGCACCGAAAATTCCTAAATCGTTATCATTCATATCGTAGATTGCGGAAAGCTTTCAATAGGGAGCAAGAGCATGGTGTTACTCCAAAGCCCTTAACTGGAGAGTAAGTTTATATACTACGATAGGGCATTACTGTTTTCTTTGGAAAGTACCAAAAGCGATCTACTGTGAAAAATACATGGAAAAAGAGGTCGATTTTCTTCGATCTTCCATATTGGTCTAGTCTTTATGTAAGACAATATATTGATGTGATGCACATGGACAAAAATGTATGTGATGGTGTAATCAGAACACTTCTCAACATTCAAGGCAAGAAAAAAGATGATATTAAGGCTCGTATGGATTTGGGTTTGATGGGCATACGAGAAGAGTTAACTCCACAATATATAGGTAACAAGACATATTTACCTCCTGCCTACTACACTTTGTCCAAAAAAGGGAAAATAAGTTTTTGTGAGTGTTTACAAAGTATCAAAGTGCCGCATGTTTACTCATCAAATGTCAAGAGGCTTGTATCAGTTAAAGATCTCAAATTAGTTGCTTAAAATCTCACGACTGTCATGTCTTTATGCAACAACTACTACCAATGGCTTTTCGTGGGATATTGCCTAACAATGTTAGGAAGACTGTAACTAGGTTTTGCTTATTTTTCAATGCAATCTTTTGTAGAGCCGTTGATCCATTAAAGTTAGATGATTTGGAAAATAAGGCTGCAATTATCTTATGCCAATTAGAGATGTATTTCTCTCCTTCATTTTTTGACATTATGGTTCACTTGATTATTCATCTAGTAAGGGAGATTAGATTATATGGTCCAATTTTTTTACGGTGGATGTATCCAATGAAGCGATAAATGAAGATCCTAAAAGGGTATACAAAAAATCCACACCGTCCGGAAGCATCAATTATTGAGTGGCACATTGCAGAAGAAACAATTGAGTTTTGTTCTAACTATTTTTCAGGAGTGGATGCTGTAGGGGTTCCTAAGTCTCTTCATGAGGGAATATGTGAGGGTGTGGGTACACAAGGTTTAAAGGTTAAGAGCCTAAGTATTGGTGTGGTTGTTCAAGCACATTTGTATATATTTGTTGTACCCCAAGCACCTTAGTTGTGTATTTTGTATGTTTTGTTGACTATTTTTTTAAAAAAATACAAAAAAGTATTTGTCTTTGAATATTTGTATTTTGTAGGTACTAAGTTAAAGCATCTGACAAATAACCTTTTTCGGTATTATTTTCCTAAAATCTCCATTTGCAAAGAAAATAATTAAAAAATTTCATTTTTTTCGCTGTACAATCGATTTCTCCTAGAGTGCAATCGATTGCACAAAGTGAATTTTGCGCAATTTTTGAAAAAAAAACACTGATACAATCGATTGCTCCTAGAGTGCAATCAACTGCAGAGTGAAAATTTGAAAAAATCAGCAATTTCAAGATTGTCAATTTTGACTCCAATCTTTCTTTATTTTTTTGAAAGATATATCATTAATTCAAATTTTGGCTCCAATTTTTCTTCATTTTTGAAAGATATATCATTAATTCAATTTTGAGTCCAAGAATTAATTATCAAGCCTAATTTCATTTCTCAAATCAAACTCCAAACCACCACTAATACCAAGCCTAAACTCTATAAATAGAGCCCTCATTTCATTCAAATATCAAGCTTTTGAGAGAAAAATTTACTTTGCTAAAAAATCTCTCAATTCCCTCCATCTACCAAATTCACTCAAAGCTCCATTTTCAAAAAAAGTTAGTAAGCTTTGTATTGAAGCTTACTAATCTTTGAGCTAAACCTTCATCCAAACACTTTTTCTTCATCAATTCTCTACATCCAAGCTTGGGGAATTGATTCTTGGGTATGAATTGAAGCAAATTCTTGAAGTTATTTTGATAATTCTCTAGATCTACCTTTGGTAAGTTGGATTCTTCATCTTTCACAATTTGATCTCTTGTTGATCTTTGGGTTTGATTCATTGATCATTGTTTTGTGATTCCATTGGTGCTATTTTCTCATAATTTGATGGAATTTTCGTGCTCAATTAAATCCATGATCATAAGGTGTTTGATGGAAAGTTTGAACAAGAATTTGGCCTTTTAAAATGCTGATTTTTTTTTTGTTTTTCACAGGGTGCAATCAATTGCACTCACAGCAAAATCGATTGTCACAAAAGAATTTTACGTTTTTTTTGGAAAAAAAGCACTGATGAAATCGATTACTTCCAGAGTGCAATCGATTGTAACAGAGCCAAAATGCTTTTTCTGCCTTGTTTTGGGGCTGTTTTGACCCATCTCTATTTTTCTACTCATTTCTTTTGATTTTTGATTTGGATTGCAATCTTAAATGTCCAATTTATCTTTAAATTTAATGGACTTAGGGTGTAGATGAAGTTGGATAAATGTCCATTAATTGAAATCTACCTAAGAGTGAATTATTTAATTCATTTTTGGTGCTTTGGACTAATGATATGTTTAGTACTTTAATCCATCTAGACGAGTGATTGAATTTTAACATGAAAGAAATTTGAGATAGTGATCCAAGTTAGCTTATAATTCCCCTCCCTCTTCATCTTATCCCTTTCTTTTTTATTTGTTCTACATGTTATGGGATGATGATCTCTATATCACTTATCCAAACATGAAGTACATAGATTGCTAAATTTTGTCCCGATTCGAGAAAATGATCATTCGTGGCCCAAACTTATGTTTGCAAGCCCAAATATGTTAATTTGAATCCTTTGATCCAATAACCTTGAGATTCATTGTTAGGAGGCTTTGGTTCTATAAATCCTCCAATGGATCTTCATCAATTTTTGTTAACGCGGATCACTTAAACATCATTGATAATTAAATGTTGCCTTGAGGATTATTAAATGGATGATATACTTGACAAAAAGCAAATGCAACTTGTTGTTCAGAGGCTTTGGTTCTACCAATCTTCTAATGAGTTTCAAATACAAGTTTCAAGATGGTCATCCAACTAACCATTAACTTCTAACAATTGACTTTATTTTATTCTTTTATTTTATGCTTTTACTTTATGTACCATTTATTTTAGCATTTACATTTCATGCCATTTTTCATCTTTGCTCACTTGAGCATTTACTTTTATGCTATTTTTATTTTTCTCACTTGAGCTTTTCTTTTCCTTTTTGAAGATACTTAATAATCAAGATGAACTATAAAAAACATTAGTGATACTTGAACTATTTGGTTACTATCCTTGGCATTATGGAGTATTGGACTTCTTGGACTTAGGAATAGAAACCTTGGCCTATGTTGGAGACCTTGACCTATGTTGGAGACCTTGTGACCTTAATTGATATTTTGTCTGAAGTTCTTGAGGTTTACCTTAATACATTGGGTTATTTGTTTGTTTTATTTGTTTTGTTTGCAGGTTATTGTGATTACCTACTTTGTCTTTAATCTGGAATTCATCTGTATACAACTGTTACTCTGCCCAATTTTTGTGAAGACTTAATGCATTTAAAGTTTGGTATTCTAAAGAGGTCTAGTATCTTTGCTTGCTTGGTTTAAATCCAAAGAATTGGAATTTTATCTTGACTCATAATGTCAAGTGTTGGCTTCTTGTTAGTTAGATGGTTCTTCTCCCTAGCTTTTACCTTATGCTTTAGGATAGTCCCTTCATCTCCTCACATCTTCTTTAATTTCAAAAATCTTCTCCCTCCTTTTAAAAATTCTTCTTGTTTCTAAATTTAAACCACTTTCATAAAAAACTTGGACTTAGGTCCATGTATTTTCAAAACATTTTCATAAATAAACTTCAATCAACTTAATAATACCTTGACATTTTTGATGAGAAGACTAAAAGTCAATCAATCTCATTTCAAAATATTTTTCCATTTTGGCTTTTTACCTTTAAAACCTTTTCTCAAAAGATTAGACTCTTGTCAATCCATGTAGTGATGCAAACAACTATACTTCTACAATATGTAGTGAAGAGAGATATTTTCCACTTGGGTGTTGAGTGAGGCATTGTTGATTTTAAAATCTAAGCCATATCCTCCACTTTGAGATGATGCAAAGTCTCCTTTCACATGATTTTGGGTAGTAAGTATGTTTTCCACACGAACAATGACAATGATGTCTTATCTCATAAAATTAACTAACACACTTGTTTTTAAATTTTTTTAAAGATGAACTACGTGTACCCTGATCCCCTATTGCACAGAAGGTGGTACGTAGGCACTAAAGATTCACAACCGCGGCGGGTGCAAAAATCATTAAAACAAATACTTCTTTTCTCACCTCCACCATCTATTTTTATACAACATTTCATAGCCAAAATATACTGATTTTCAAAGAGGTTCCTGCGGAGTACCGTAGATGTTTAGGGTGCTAACACCTTCCCTTTGCATAACCAACCCCCTTACCTTGAATCTTTCCCCCCTCTTTTGGGTTATTCACTCTTTTAACATTCCTTTGGAAACAATAAAGCGCGACTGCAATTTTTATTTTGATCTGTAAAAGTCTAGTCAATCAAATGGCTTAGTCTTAAACATTTCTACCGCTACAGAAAAAATGGCGACTTCACTGGGGAAAGATTGACCTCTTGCTGGTCTATCCCTGAGTGGGTTGAGCCTATATTTCTGTATATCTGTATATGTGCTATTATATGTTATATATTATATGTTGTGTATATGTTTGTCTGGATTCTTCTGGTTTTCAGGGTGCTTGGGGATTTCTCATAAGTCCTATATCTGGACTTGGGAAACTTTAAGATAGGACGAGCGGTATATTCATGTTAACTTTGAGGGAGTAATCCCAAAAAAGGAGGCATGAGATCCCCCACACAGTGAAGGCCCCTTTGACTGTAGTGTCGTTTACCGAGTAATCGGGAAGACGTGCTGCTTTCGACCTGAGAGCATGCTGAAACTGAGGACCGTAGATTACCTAACCCATCTTGGCCTTTTAGGTGTAGTGCGGAAGCTATGACGGAGTAATCTGGAAATAGTTGTCAAATGATACTACGCTCGGACGAGTTTTTCTTGAGAGTATTACTAATTACCGAGTTAATTGGGAAGTTGGTAATATCCGAAGGAAGGATGTAGACTCTGGAAACCTCTAGAACCTTGTTCGGCAGGTGATAACTTTTAGACCATACCTTATGGGTAGTACCTTAGACCTCATGCTCGTGACGTTGAACCTATGAACCCTATGTTTGTGATCTTGTGTGTGATTGTTGCATCATGCATCCCTGCACTCATAAGCATCTTTTGAAGATGTTATATTTCAAGGGACTTAAAAGTTGACCATTTGTGAATATCTCAGGTACTTTTTAACTATGGATTCTGGAAAAAGAAAGACCGAAAATTACAGTTTCAAAGATCCCAAAATAGAAAAGTTTATAAGTCTGATTCCCGAGTTTGAGTGTTTTGCAGATTTTCAGAGGAAGTATGGGTCCATCATTTCTCTCATGAAGCTTAGGATGAAGGAGGGTATTCTCTCGACCTTGGTCCAATTCTATGATCCGATGTATCGATGCTTTACTTTCCCTGACTATCAGTTGATTCCTACACTAAAGGAGTAGTCTTATCTGTTGGGTTTGCCTATTATTGATCGTATTCCTTTTACTGGTTTGAAGGGTGAGCCATAATCACTTGAGATTGCTGCATTGATCCATCTGGGGAAGTGTGAGGTTGAAGCCCACATGACTACTAAAGGATGAATTAGAGGATTACCAACTCAGTTTTTATTGAAGAAAGCTCGTTACTTTTCCAGGATGAAGAGTATAGTCGCTTTTGAGGCCATCTTTTCTCTACTTGCTTACGGGTTGTTCTTATTTCCTAATGTAGACAAGTTTGTTGACATTAATGCCATCTGGATCTTCATGATAGGGAACCCAGTTCCTACATTGTTGGGTGACACTTATTACTCTATTCATCTTTGGGATTCTTATCATGGGGGGATGATCATCTATTTCACGCCTCTATTGTACCCATGGTTTACTTCTCATTTGCCTCAGTCTGATGCTTTCTGGGATGTCAGGAAGGAACCTCGTTGGGCTCCAAAGATCATGGCACTTACTCATTCAGATATTTTTTGCTATCATCAGGCTTACCATGATGTAGAGATTGTAGACAATTGTGATAGTTTCCCCAATGTACCTCTTCTTGGTACAAAGGGAGGAATTAATTACAACCATGTTCTTGCATGACGACAACTTGGATATCCGATGAGGAATAAACCAAATAGTATTAATTTAAGTAGTTTCTTCCGGAAAGAGGGAGAAGACCATAAGGAAGCTAGGGATAAGAATGTGAAAGCCTGTCGTCACATTCACAGGAAGAGTAGGAAAGACTTGGGACCTAGGGGCTGTTTCTTTGGAGCCTTATCTTTAGTGGGTACAAGCCAGAGCTATTCAGTTGAAGATGTCGTATTCTCGGGAAGAACCTATGCCTGATTTGTTTTTGAAGACCACTCCTCCCTTATTGGATGATGTGGAAAAGCTACATCTTGCTTTAGTCAGGATGCATCAGGAAAAGGAAGCTTGGAAGAATAAGTTCCAAACTCTAGAGATTTCCTGCAGAGGAGATTTAAAGGAAAAAGATGACTTGATTGAGATTCTTGAGAGTCGGGCTGTAGAGATGATGGGGAGGCAAGGGGATTTATTTTCCCCTAAGCTTCAGTCAGATACTAGTTTCTCACTTCCTGATTCAGGTGATTGGAAGGAGGTTGCCACCAAATATGCGGAAGAAAACCAAAGGTTAAAGGCTCAGATTTCCAGACTTACAGGGAAGCGTCAACGTGTAGAGTGATCTCTGTTGTGCCCCAAAATTTTCCCTCTCATATTCCTCAAAACATGGCCAGAAAGATCTCCAAGTTGCTCAAGGTTGCTCAAGGATTGGCCATACAAGCTCTCTCCTAAGGCAGTCTACCCCAAACTAGGGTTTCATGTTGCATCAAGATTCTTGAGTCCAAGTGACCCCAAGTGCTCACCAATTTCCTAATATGTTCTCAAGATCATCCATGTCAAGTTGCAAGCCTTGCAGAGGAAGTTTACTCAGTCAATTACTCAAAGGTCCAAAATCGACCGTGCTAAGGCAAAAGTCAACTGTAACCCACATACAGTCAAACTTCAAATTTTTTTGTCAACATTCTCATTTTGAAGTAAATTTCATCATTTGATCAAGGGTTGATCATGATTCATCAAGGATTGCTCACAATTCATCAAGATTCAAAAGTTGCTAAATTAGGGTTTTGTAGGAAAAGTTAACTCAACTTTGACCAAGCATAAATTTCTCATACTTTATGATAAATGACCCATCCAAATCTCATTTTTAAGAGTATGCAATTCCCTACAATCTATCTTCATCTCCCAAGATCAAAATATGCACTCACAAGAAGTTATGAATTTGGACATTATAGGTCATTTTGAAAAGTCAACAAAAAACACCTTTTTTGTCAAAGCTTCATACTTGATCATGGAATATCAAATTGAGATGATACAAAAAGGGTTGGTTAGAGGACATTGCAAGATTTCTAAAAAGTCCAAGAACACATCCAAAGAGTCAAAATTGAGGAAGTTATGCATTGTTGAAGTTGGACTTTTTTGCAAAATTGCCAAGAGTCAACTATGCCCAAAACTTCAAATTTTGCCAAATGGGTCCATTCTTTTTCACTTGTTTTGAGTTGGCCTTATTGCCCACGTGCTCTAGCCTTTGTCATGTGTCCATATCATACTTTTATTAATTATTTTGATTTTTATTTAAATTAATTTGAATTAAATCAAATTAAATCAAATAAAATCAAAAATATTGAAAACCAAAGATATTTTGATGATTTCAGGATTCATTGGACAACTTGCACCATATCAAACTCGTATCAAAGAAATTGGGTACAAAAAGATTGCAAAAGAAGCCAAAATTGGAAGGTTGTTAAAGAGAATCAAATTAAATATCCAAGCATTGAAAGAGAGAGATTTGGACTGAGTTTGCAAACCTAATACATTGTACAATACATAAGGGTCGTGTGCAGACCAAAATAAGGGTTAGAGATCAAGCATAGAGCCAGAACCAAATTTGCAAAAACAAGAAAAAAGTGTGAGATCGAAATAGGGCTTAGAGGCATCCTCAAGGCTTGATACTGGTCTCAATCTCTTCCTAGAAATCTCCACAAGCGAAAGCAAGCAAAATCACACGTTTTCAGAACCTCACACGCACTGTAAGTCGTTCGTAACATTGCTCTGTTATTGAATTTGCATATTGCAATTTAAGCATGATTGATCTGAATTAATGGCATAATCTTAATCTACACATCATTTTCAAGCTTTTGGTATTACTTGATTTCATTTATCTGACCTATATCGTGATTCACCATAGTTAGGGTTTCATGTTTTGGTTTAGGGCTTTTTGTTTCAGGACAAATTAGCCTTAGTAATGGCTATGGTTGTGATCAGAAGAGGGAGACGAGTCTAACCATGGTGTTAGAATTCATTTCCATTGCTTGTACGTGATTTTGAAGGTGGACAGGTTTATCGTGACCGACCTCTGTCTGTGGGTTTAGATCCTGGAACTTTTAGCCACGGTCCAAAGACAGGGACGAAGGCGTGTGTCGCTTCCCCATTCGTCCATTTAAACGTTGGCGTGTTTTTCAGGCTTTTGTCCACTAATGCTTGTTTTTATATTTTATTATTTACTTTTAATATTATATCAAACAGAAGCATGTGATCCAGTGACAAGCGTGGCATAGATTTCCCTTCAGGACCTGGGTTCGAATCCCAGGTCCCCCTATTTTCTCTATAACATTTTCCTTCAGGTAATCACATGCACGCAGGAGCTTGAGGTCTACCATGAGCCTTCACCATCCAGTATGCCAGATGGCCAGATGGCCAGATCTGGTGGCCAAGCATTAAAGGTGCACCATAGGCCAGTCAACGCGCATGCACTGGATCAGAAAAAAGTCCAACGAACCAGCATCATTGGGCCAGCCAATTGCTATTCACACACCTCAAAACTAGGCCCATTCTCACTCTTTCTCTTATATTTTGTTTATTTAATTTAATTACTTTATTTTGTTTAATTAATTTACTAACCAATAACATAATTTTTTTTTTATCAAAAAAATCACAAAAAATATTTTTGTCCAATTAAATTTCAGAACTTTATTTTTTATTAATAAATATTAACTAATTTAATTAGGATACTAATTAGGCAACTTTAATTTATTTTGTAAATATTTAAAATTAATTAGAATTTAATAGGTTTTAACCCTAATTTATTTATTTTATTTTCTTTCCTAAGATAACAAAAAACTCCAAAAATATGTCATTAATTATTTTTCATTAATTAACTTATTTAATAATTAATTTAGCATTTAACTTTAGGATTAATTTCTTTTCTTAAAAATAAAAACAATAAAACATTTTCTTTAATTAAAAGGGTCGAAACCCTAATCTCGCATTCGATTTAATTTCGCATCGCGCGCTTTATTCTTTATTTATCCAATTAATGTATCTTCTCCCGGTTTGTAATAATTAATTAGGATATTTATTTATTCCGCTTTTAAATTTCAAAGGGTTGCTTTTGGCGATGTAAATACCCGACGCCTTGTAATAATTTAGTTTAATTTCCGCATTTTAATTCTGCAAATTATACAACTGTTAGATGTTTGGTAATAGGGTTTGCATGACAAGAATGAATGCTTGATCTTAAAATCAAATTAGATCACCCTAAACATGTGCAAAGATAAAAATAACTGAAAACAACACACTCGCACATGTGCACTCCTAGGATACACCCCACTTGGTTGCCTTTGTAAGAGGTCATTGAGTATAGGTTGTTTTAGAGGTCGCCCTCTTGTCTAAAAGATCATAGTTGCCTCGAAATGGTTGCCTCGGATATTGTTGCCTCGAATAAATGATCTAAGACATTAGGGTTACCACTAAGGCGTCCTCACATTGCTTTAGTGACCATATGTCCCCCTTTCGAATTGACCCTCAAACTCCAACGATGGTGCTACCCACTCACTAATAGTGGGATAGCATTGTCTAAAGGAAATTAGCATAGAATGATTCCTTTTTCGAGTAGGTAGATTAGTTCTTAGATACTTGCTCATCCAAAATAAAACTTTTTTTCACACTTACATTCCTTTTACGAACAAGTTTTCAAAAACACTTCGTTACACTCTTGAAGACAAACACAAGAGTTAAATCGAAGTTAAAACAAAAACTTTTCGAAACCCACAAGCACAAAGAAAACAATTTTGAAAATGATGAGCAAGTACCTAAGAGCCCGTAGATAACTACGGATAGAAAGGGTGCTAATACATTCCCTTTCTATAATCTACCCCCCGTACTCAGAAATATCTCAAAAAAGGAATTTTTCTGTGCTTTTTTCCTTTCCTTGTTGGATAAAATAAAAGATGGTGGCGACTCTTGCTTACCACGACATTTTGTGAAAACAAATGCAAAACGCAAATCAGCATTCCAAAAACAGTCAGTTCTTCCCACCGTATCACAGAACTGGCAACTCTGCTGAGGATAGTATAAGTGGGGTGTACCTTAGGATTAGTTCATCATAATGTTTTCAATTGCTTGAATTGTATGCTTTATCTTTGTGGGTTTGAATAGGAGTTACTATAGATCCTAACCCGGATATGGGGGATACCTTTTAGGTAAGTAGCAATAGACTGTGAGGGAACTATACGGTGTAGACCGATACGGTTGAAGCAGTAGCTACGTTGGTGTGGAACTTTAGTTTGTACCGATATCCCTTGTGGTGGAACAAGGAGAATATGGGTCTTCTAAGGGGTCATTAAGCACCAACTCACTTTAGAACCTATAATTGACCAACTTGGCCATAGAAAAGTAGCAGTATGCTACACTCATTGAGACCAAACTCTCGCGATGATTCCGACTGGAAGAAAAGGTTGCCAAACTGGAATTATGACCGATCGAGGGTGATCAGTGATATTGAGATCCTCTAGAACCCGGTTACTATTACTAGGACAGGTTAAACCAATTAAAATGAAAGAGGGTAATACCTAAACTCCATGCCAGCCTGAAATCTAAGGGCTATTGTGTGACTTGTTTGCCCTTACCATGTTTGCTATCTGTGAATACTTGTGATGTGTTTCTATCATGACCTCATGCATCATGACATTGCATGCATCTTGCATCAGACTAACCCATTTCAAAGACCGAGGGGATTCATCTTTGTTCTGTTTTGTAGGTCATGGCCTCTATACGTAGAAACACTATTCGGATCAGCTTTGTACAGATTCCTACTCAGCTTAGAGATTTGGTTGCAAAGGTCCCTGATACTTCCTCCTTTGTCAGAAGACATGGTCACCTCCTTGGTTTGGTCACTTCCAAGATGGATGAGCTGATGATGAGTGTCTTGTGCCAGTTCTTTGACCAATTGCACCACTGCTTCACCTTCCCGGACTATCAGTTGGTCCCTACTTTGGAGGAGTTCTCTGATCTACTTTGTATTTCTATTCTAGAGCAGACGCCATTTATAGGTTGAGAGAAAGCTCTTAGGCCAGAAGATGTTGCTACAGCCCTACATCTGACAAAGGCTGAGGTAATGTCTAACTGGGAGACTCGGAGTGGGACAAAAGGCTTCTTGGCTAAGTTCTTGGTTGATCGGGCTAATCAGTTTTGGGACAGCTTGGATTTTCAAGCATTCGAAGATATCCTGGCACTTCTCATTTATGGTTTGGTGTTGTTTCCTAATTCAGATTCTTTCGTCGACGTGAACGCAATGAAGATTTTCATGTCCCGTGATCCGGTGCCAACTCTCTTAGGGGATATTCTACATGCTCTTTATGCCCGTACTGCTCGGAAACGGGGAACCCTTATGTGTTGTGCACCATTGCTGGCGAGGTGGTTTATTTCTCACCTCCCAAAATCTATTTTGAAGAACAAGGAAGGTATGGGATGGGCCTACATAACTATGTCCCTTGCTCACACGGACATTATCTAGAGCTCTAAAGACATGGAAGAAGTAGCTGTTATCGATCGCTGTGGGGAATACCCCAATGTTCCACTACTTGGAATTAGAGGAGGAATCACCTACAATCCCTGTCTGGCCTTGCGACAGTTCGGGCGAGCTAGAAAGGACGGTCCTCATGAGTTTCTGATTCTAAGCATTGTCTTTGACTTCCAAGGGGATAGTGAGGAGCATCGCCGCAGGTTCATACGAGCTTGGAACAGGGTACACAGGTCTGATTCGCATGAGTTGGGGATGAAAACCTCTCTTCCGATGGAACCATATCTCCGGTGTGTTCGAATGCGTGCCCAAAAGCTGGGAATGCCGTACGAAGCTGTCTTACCGGTAATTGTTGAGAGTGCTGATGAAGAAGGGGTTCCACCTACCATCCTCCACCCACACATGCCTACTGGCATTGGGGCATTAAAGAGGTCTTGGATGCAACTAAGAGAAGAACGGGATACTTACAGAGAAAAGCATCATGAGCAGGAGCAGAAGATCCTAAAGCTTACAAGGCAGCTGGAGAATGAGAAGGTCCTCAACGACTATGTCAGCACAAGAGGAAAGCAACCATTGGAGCGCTAATGTCTTTTATTATTTCTAGTTTTGATTTACTTTTCAATATTTCTTTTTGTAACGCCTTAAGGGCATTTGTCAAACATTGTTTCAAGTTTATCTAATAAAAGTGTGTTTCATTTTGGTTTACGAATTTGAATCTCTCGACGTCTTTGAAATCATATCATACACATTTCATTCCATGCACCTCATCACAGGTACCCTTACAGGTCTCTTATCTTCTTCGCTGTTTATTTCAGCATCATGTCTTCTGAAACATCAACTGATCAAGCTATCAAGGCTCTGCAAGCTCAGAACGCCCAGTTCCAGGAAATGTTCATGAACTTGGCCAAGGGTCAGCAAGATCTGAAGACTCTTATCTTGAAGGATAAGAAGAAGAAGAAGAAGAAGACGGTCCTCCTGAATATGGGTCGCATATTCGGGAACAATTTGCAGGAAGATGTTGATTTATCTCACTCACCTGAAGGGGGAGAGAACCAAGAAGAAAGGAGGGCTCCTATCCCTGTGGTTTCTGACAACGAGACTGACTTTGATGAAGACCAGTATCCTCCTGCTGAGGATAGGTATAAACAGCTTGAAGACCAGTTAAGTGCGATGGAGATCCAGAAGATACCTGGGTTGGACTTTGGTGAGTTAGGTTTGGCATCCGGGGTGGTGATTCCCCACAAGTTCAAAGCACCAGTCTTTGCTAAGTACGACGGGGTCTCCTGCCCAAAGCTATACCTCCGTTCGTATGTTAGAAAGATTCATCCATATACCGCTGACAAGAACCTCTGGATCCATTTCTTTCAAGATAGTCTTTCAGGGACTCAACTTGAGTGGTTCTATCAGCTAGAAGGAGCTAGTGCCCGTAATTGGGAGGACCTTGTTGCTGCTTTTTACAAGCAGTACCAATATAATTCCGACCTCGCTCCCACGCGTACCCAACTTCAGGGTATGTCTATGGGTGCGAGCGAAGGTTTTAAAGATTACGCTCAGAAGTGGAGAGACCTTGCTGGTAGAGTCCAACCCCCTCTGGCTGACAGGGAGTTGGTAGATATGTTTCTTGGGACGCTGTCTGGTCCGTATTTTAATCATCTGATTGGAAGTTCATCGTTTGGTTTTACTGAGCTAATAATGATTGGGGAGAGAGTTGAAGCCGGGATTAAAAGCGGCAAGTTACAGAAAGATGCTTCATCAAGTACCGAGAAGAAGCCGTTTAAGAAAGAGTCTAGTGCAGTTTACAGCTCTAAAAGCTAGAATCGACCCGAGCGCTGCCAAGAAGTGAATGCGGTGGTTATATCAAGACAAACTGTTGCCCCACAACGCAACAATCAGCCAAGAGCAGAAAGGCCTCAAAGATAGTTTACTCGGCTCAACATGTCTTTATCTCAGATTCTACCACAACTGCTGAATACTAACTTGGTGATTCCGAGGGAAGCCCCGAAGAATCCTAACACCACCTCACCGCTGTACAATCCAAACGCCCGCTGTGCTTATCATTCTGATAGCCCAGGGCATGACACCAATAATCGTTGGGCCTTGAAGAATAAGGTACAAGATCTGATTGACGCTAAGTAGATTGAGTTCGAAGTGCAAGAAAAACCTAATGTTATGACTGCTCCTATGCCAAATCATGGAGTAAATGCTGTGGATGATGATGTGTTTGTGACTTCTGTAGAAGACATTTCTACTCCGTTGATGACTGTGAAGAAGAACCTTCTGTTATCCGGTTTATTTCCGGGTTGTGGCGAAGGTTTCCATCTGTGTTCCGTCCTGCCTACTAGTTGCCATCTTTTAAAGTCAAGTGTTCAGCGCCTGATGGATAATAAAGAAATCTTGTTCGAGAAGACTTTTGTTCCCTTGGTTCCTGTTGAAGAAGTTTCTATAATCACCATTTCCGCCAATTCTTCCAAGGCTTCCTCGAGAAAGCCTGTTAGAATTACATTTGTTCCGAGAATTGCTCCTTTGATCATTACTGTTCCTGGACCTATCCCTTACACGTCGGATAAGGCTGTCCCATGGCACTATGGGGCCGATGTGTACTATCACGGGATTAAACAAGACTTGAAAGACGAAGAGGCTGATACTGACGTCAGCAATATTGTTGGATCTAGTAAAGTCACCCGAAGCGAAAGACTTTTCTCCCCTGAGATCTCTCCACCAACTGTTCGGAAGCCTGTTGTTATTTGACCTACCAGTACATCTATTGCTGTCCCTGCTCAAGTTCCAATCCCTACCCCTGTCGCCGAGTCGTCTGACACTCGGGGAAAAGGGATCACCGGTGAGCCTGCCCGGACGGAGGCACCGAGGAAGATTATTGTTGAAGCCTCTAGATAGGAGATAGAGGAAATCTTAAAGATCATCAAGAAAAGCGACTACAATGTAGTCGAACAGTTGGGGCAAACCCCGTCGAAGATCTCTATGTTGTCTTTATTGTTGTGTTCAGAGGCCCATGCTAAGGCTCTGATTGCTTTCCTGAAGACTGCGCACGTGCCGCAGGAGACATCAGCTGACCAGTTCAAAGATTGTGTGGCTAGTTTGACAGCAGATAATGGGTTGGGTTTCTCCGATGCGGACTTGATTGCTAAGGGGAAGAATCACAATGACGCTCTGCATGTCTCCATTGAATGCAGGGGCACTACTCTGGCTCACGTGTTGGTGGATACTGGGTCCTCGCTAAATGTTTTACCTAAGAAGGCATTAGACCGGTTAGACTGTGAAGGGTTGGTGCTGAAGCCGAGTAACATTGTGGTTAGGGCCTTTGACGGGTCCAAGAGGATGGTACATGGAAAGGTGGATATTCCGGTTAAGGTTGGTTCTCAGATCTTCGCGTCTACATTCTATGTGATGGATATTCGGCCATCTTATTCTTGTTTGCTGGGTCACCCGTGGATCCACAAAGCTAGGGTAGTAACTTCTACGCTCCACCAGATGCTAAAGTACCCAGTGAAGGGGAAAATTGTTACAGTACGAGGAGAAGAGGAGTACATGGTGAGTCACCTCAACTCTTTCTGATATATGGAGATGGACGGGGAGTTCATTGAAACCCCGTGTCGACATTTTGAAGAAGTCCCCCAGACGCTGGCATCAACTGAAACTGTTACTGAATATCCTCCAATGAAGATGGCCTCCCTCAAGGATGCCCGAGTTGTTGTTGAGAAAGGTAGGTGTGCGAATTGGGGCCAACTCCCTGATTTTGCACATAAGACTAACAAGTTTGGTTTGGGTTTCACTGCATAAGCTCAAAGGGCTGTACGGCGTGCACGAATCGGAGGACCTCCCCTGTTTATCAACAATTCAGGAGTAAATGCCATTGAAGACGATGATGAAGGATCTGAGTTTGACAGTTGGATCTACCCGACTACCGATGGTGGACTAAGCAATTGGACGGCAAAGGACTTCGTGCCAATTTCTTTTATTACCCAATAATGAGACTTTTTTTTTGAATTTGTAACAAACAATTTTAAACTTTACGGCCCGATGTCTTACCCAAGACACTGTGGCTTTGTTTGTGAGGGCTTTATGTGTGTCATTTTCATATATCATTAATAAAATCATTGGACGTTTTCTTGCATTTCAAATTTTGCGCTCTTTGTTTTTCTCTTTTATCTTTCAAAACAACTATTTTACACACACTCACATATACAGGTCTACATCCACTCTGGATCCCACTGATAACGACTCTGCTACTGCCGATTATGACTTCGAAAGTCCGATCAACCAAGCCGAGGACGAAGGTGAGGATGATTGCGAAGTTCCTGGTGAACTTGCTAGACTGTTACTCCAGGAAGAGAGGGCCATACAGCCGCATGAATAGCCAGTGGAAGCGGTAAATCTGGGTACAGAGGTAGATAAGAAAGAGGTCAAGATCGGTGCAAATCTGGAGTCTAGTGTTAAGCAACGGTTGATTCAGATGCTGTGTGACTATGTGGAGATCTTTGCTTGGTCTTATGAAGATATGCCTGGTTTGGATACCGATATCGTAGTTCACCGTTTGCCTACCAAGGAAGACTGTCCTCCAGTGAAACAGAAAGTTCGCCAAATGCGCCCAGAGATGTCTGAGAAAATCAAGGCTGAAGTTATGAAACAGTTTGATGCCGGTTTTCTAGCAGTTACTTCTTACCCACAGTGGGTGGCCAACGTGGTTCCGGTGCCGAAGAAGGATGGTAAGGTTCGAATGTGTGTTGACTATAGGGATCTGAACAGGGCAAGCCCCAAGGATGATTTCCCTCTACCTCATATCGACGTTCTGGTTGACAACACTGCACAACATAAGGTCTTCTCCTTTATGGATGATTTCTCCGGTTACAATCAGATTAAAATGGCTCCCGAGGATATGGAAAAGACAATGTTCGTCACACAGTGGGGTACCTTTTGCTACAAAGTCACGCCTTTCAGATTGAAGAATGTTGGGGCAACGTATCAGCGTGCCATGGTCGCTTTGTTCCACGACATGATTCATCATGAGATTGAGGTATACGTTGACGACATGATTGCAAGATCCCAGACTGAAGGAGAACACCTGGACCATCTACAAAAGCTATTTGACAGGTTGAAGTTGTACGGACTAAGGTTAAACCCGAACAAGTGCACCTTCGGGGTGAGGTCTGGTAAGCTACTGGGTTTCGTCATAAGTGATAAAGGTATTCAAGTGGATCCTGCAAAGGTGAAGGCTATACAAGAAATGCCAGCTCCCCGAACAGAAAAAGAAGTCAGAGGCTTTATGGGACGTCTGAACTATATTGCCCGATTCATCTCACACCTGACTGCTACTTGTGAGCCAATCTTCAAGTTCCTGAAGAAAGATCAAGTGGTAAGATGGAACGATGAATGTCAGGCCGCTTTCGAAGTATCAAAGAGTATCTCCAAGAGCCACCTATTCTGATGCCTCCAGTTGAAGGGAGACCTCTGATCTTATACTTGATAGTACTCGACAATTCAATGGGGTGCGTGCTGGGGCAGCATGACGAGTCTGGCTGAAAAGAGCATGCTATTTATTACCTTAGCAAAAAGTTTACCGACTGCGAGACCCGATACTCGTTGCTTGAGAAAACTTGCTACACTTTGGCATGGGCTGCTCGCCGGCTGAGACATTATATGCTGAATCACACTACTCTATTGATATCAAAGATGGATCCAATCAAGTATATCTTCGAAAAGCCTGCCTTGTCTGAAAGAATAGTAAGATGGCAGATGATCTTGACTGAGTATGACATCCAATATACGACCCAAAAATCAATCAAGGGAATCGTGTTGGCAGATCATTTGGCACATCAGGCAGTGGACGATTACCAGTCTATGAACTTTGAATTCCCGGATGAGAACATCATGTTGGTGACTGACTGTGAGACACCTGGACCGGATGAAGGACCTGAGGAAGGATCCCAATGGACTATGTACTTTGATGGAGCTTCAAACGCTTTGGGTAATGGCATTGGCGCCATGATCATATCTTCTGAAGGCTCTCATACTCCGTTCACCGCCCGACTATGTTTCAACTGCACCAACAACATGGAGGAGTATGAAGCGTGCATCATGGGTCTTCAAGCAGCAATTTACCTAAGGATTAAGTACTTAAGTGTATTCGGAGATTCCGCTCTTGTGATCATTCAGATCAAAGGCGAGTGGGATACAAAACACCCAAATCTTATTCCTTACAAGGAGTATGTGTTGACGCTGCTTCCCCACTTCGAGGAGATAACTTTTGAACACTTCCCTAGAGAGGAGAATCAGTTGGCAAACGCACTAGCTACGATGTCTTCTATGTTCAAGGTCAGATGGGACAATGAGGCTCCCCAGATTACCATTGAGAGGTTGGACGAACCCGCACATTGTTGTGACATTGAGACTGAAGAGGTAGCAGATAAACCCTGGTTTCATGAGGTAAAGAGGTATCTTGAGGCTCAAGAGTACCCCGAGGGTGCATCTGTTAATGATAAAAAGTTTCTGAGGAGGTTCGCGGTGAAGTTCTTCATCAGCAATGGCATTCTTTACAAGCGTAACCATGATTCAACCTTACTGCGTTGTGTGGATAAGAACGAAGCAAAAAGGATTATGGTAGAGTTACATGAAGGTACTTTCAGGACTCATTCCAGTGGACACACCATGGCAAAGAAAATCCTACGGGAAGGATATTATTGGTCCACCATGGAAGCCGACTGTTATCAGCATTCTCGGACCTGTCACAAGTGCCAAGTCTATGCTGATAAGGTGCACATACCTCTAGTTCCTCTAAACGTCTTGACAGCTCCTTGGCCTTTTGCAATGTGGGGCATCGACATGATCGGCAAGATCAGACCTACTGCGTCCAACGGGCATCGTTTCATCCTGGTAGCAATTGATTACTTTACAAAGTGGGTTGAAGCAGCTTCCTTTGCTACAATGACCAAGAACGTCGTGGCACGGTTCATTCGGCACAATCTGATCTGCGATATGGTGTACCAGAGAGGATCATTACGGATAATGGTACAAATCTCAACAATAAAATGATCACCGAACTCTGCGAACAGTTCAAGATATAGCATCACAACTCTTCTCCTTACCGGCCGAAGATGAATGGGGCTGTTGAAGCGGCTAATAAGAACATTAAGAAGATTGTGCAGAAGATGACGGTGACATACAAAGATTGGCATGAGATGTTACCATTTGCTCTTCATGGGTACCGTACCTCGGCACGGACGTCAACAGGGGAAACTCCCTATTCCTTAGTATATGGCATGGAAGCAGTCTTGCCCATTGAAGTTCAGATACCCTCTCTCCGGATCATGAAGGATGCAGGTTTGAGTGAAGATGGCTGGATCCAGACCAGGCTTGATCAACTGAACTTAATCGACGAAAAAATACTTACTGCTATTTGTCATGTTCAAACGTATCAAAAGCGAATGATCAAGGCATTTAACAAGAAAGTAAGACGACAAGAGTATCAAGTTGGGGACATGGTTATCAAGCGCATCATCCTGCCACAAGGTGATCCCAAGGGCAAATGGACCCCTACTTACGAAGGGCCATTTGTGGTTAAGAACATTTTCTCAGGAGGAGCTATGATTCTAACCACCATGGATGGTGACGACCTTCCTCACCCCGTCAATGCAGACATAGTGAAAAAAATACTACACATAATCAAAGACCCGCTAGGTTGACTGGCCTAGGCAAAAATAAAGGCTTCCCGGCGAACCAAAAGGGTTCGGGCAAAAATAAGGGATGAAAATGAAAAAAAAATTGTACACCCGGCAAGTCGAAAACCTGAAAAGGCGGCTTGGGCAAAAAAGGGTATCCCGGTGGACTAAAACCCCGAAAGGGCGGTCCAGGAAAAATTAGAGATTAAAGCGTAACAGTATGTCTCATTGGATCACCTTGCAACCAGACTTCGGTATCGACTATCAAGCACGGGCGGCACCTCACAATCTGATCTACCTACAACCAAGTAGCAAAGTGATGAGATGCTTGAGGACATAAAGGCAATAGCAGAGTTGGAACTCATTGGGATTATTCACATAGCTGTTTTTCTTTGTTTTTTCAAATTGTATAAACTCTATTGTTCGGCGGCGTTCTCTTACTAGGACGTCAGCCTCTTGTACAAAAACGCCTATTTACAGGCCAAACTTCAAAATCAATACAAGTCATTTTCACGAATAAATTTCAAACTGTTTTCCTTTTTCTGTTTTGTTTTGCAAAAAACGTCCACTGTTCAGTTTTTGATATATGCATTTGACATTGATTGCTGCTCATAAATATTTACATGCGAAACAAGAGACAATTACTTGTAATATCAGAAACAGGGGCAAACAAGAAATGTCCAAGCCGTACAGTTGCTTTGTCCACCAGGTATAGGGATAGACCTAGCTGGAGGAAACGATTGAAAGTACATTCATTCCCCGTAGAGTAAGAGAAAGTTAGTGGTGTTAGCTCTCCCCAGCTGAGACTCGCAACTGTGAATCAATCGGTAACATTCTCCCCAAGCATAATTTATCCATCATCAACACTAGACAATTATCCCCAGCGAAGTCTGAAAACCTTCCCTAGCGGAGTATAAAAATATACATCCCCAATAGAGTTGGAAGATTATCCCCAATAGACTCCGGAAGATCATCCCCAGTAAAGTCGCAATTGGAAAATCATCCCCAGCGGAGTTCCTTCCTTTCACAAAACAGGAATTCAATCCCCAACAGGATTCGTTATCACCAGTAACGATAATTCATCCCAAGCTGAATTTGTCAACGGAATCCTCAACAGAGCATCTCTCCCCCACAGAGTCATTCTTTCATCAGTTTATTCCCCAGTGGAGTTATTCTCTTCTGCAGGTTTATTCTCACAAACATCTTCATCCACTATCTCTAGCGGAAACAAAGAATCCAATTCTTTTCTCCAGCAAGTGATCCGGGAGTTATTTTCCCCAGATAAAAACATCATATTTTCATACATCATGACATGCATACGCATCATACGACACAATCTCATTTATTTTGAGAACATCATTTGCTTAATACATATCATGCATTACATACAGCTAACCTTTATCTTTCAGGAAGGATAGGGTTAAATTCTCACAAAGTTCAAACCATGAAGCTTCTACCTCAGTCGAATTACGGACGAGTTCCTAAATCTCGACAGATATGTTCCTCGGTTGAATTACGGGCGAGTTCCTATATCTCAGCAGAGTTGTTTTCTCAGTTGAATTACGGATAGGCTCCTAAATCTCAGTGAAGTTGTTGAATTACGGATGAGCTCCTAAATCTCGACAAATATTTCCCCAGTTGAATTACAGACGAGTTCCTAAATCTCGACAGATATGTTCCTCAGTTGAATTACGGACGAGTTCCTAAATCTCAACAGAGATGTTTTCTCAGTTGAATTACGGACAGACTCCTAAATATCAACAGAATTGTTGAATTACGGAAAAATTCCTATATCTCGACAGAAATTTTATTTCAGTTGAATTACGGACAAGCTCCTAAATCTCAGCAAGGCAGTTGAATTACGGACAAGCTCCTAAATCTCATTAAAGCAGTTGAATTACGGATAAGCTCCTAAATCTCAGCATAAATACTCCCTCAGTCAAATTATGGACAAGTTCCTAAATCTCGACATATATGTTCCTCGGTTGAATTACGGACGAGTTCCTAAATCTCAGCAGAGATGTTTCCTTAGTTGAATTACGGACGAGTTCCTAAGTCTCAGCAAAGTAGTTGAATTACAGACGGGTTCCTAAATCTCGACACCTCAGTTGAATTACGGACAAGTTCCTAAATCTCGACACCTCAGTTGAATTACGGACGGGTTCCTAAATCTCGACACCTCAGTCGAATTACGAGCAAGTTCCTAAATCTCAGCCAAAAAATGATTCTTCAGTTGAGTACGGACGATCAAAGCTCCTAAATGTCAACAGAGACGACTCACCAGCAGAATGACGGACGGCGAAGCTCATAAATTTCTATCTCTCTCCACGAAAGATCAGACTTCCCCAGCGGAATCTTCCTCAACAACAGGTATACCAGCTCTCGCTAAGAAATCTCTTACGCTATCAACACTTTTCCAAATGGCATCTGTAAGCCCATTCCCGACATCACAAGACAAATATCACTTCTTGCGAGTGCAAATTACTGGGCACTCTAGTGTTCAATCCACTTCCACCTTCGGATTACGAAAGGAACGAAAGCCAATCTACATCCTCAGGTTTAATAAGATTGAACAGGGGCAGCTGTTGTACCCCAAAATTTTCCCTCTCATATTCCTCAAAACATGGCCAGAAAGATCTCCAAGTTGCTCAAGGTTGCTCAAGGATTGGCCATACAAGCTCTCTCCTAAGACAGTCTACCCCAAACTAGGGTTTCATGTTGCATCAAGATTCTTGAGTCCAAGTGACCCCAAGTGCTCTCCAATGTCCTAATATTTTCTCAAGATCATCCATGTCTAGTTTCAAGCCTTGCAGAGGAAGTTTGCTCAATCAATTGCTCAAAGGTCCAAAATCGACTATGCTAGGGCAAAAGTCAACTGTGACCCACATACATTAAAACTTCAAGATTTTTTGTCAACATTCTCATTTTGAATTACATTTCATAATTTGAGCAAGGGTTGATCATGATTCATCAAGGATTGCTCACAATTCATCAAGATTCAAAAGTTGCTAAATTAGGGTTTTGCAGGAAAAGTCAACTCTCTTTTAACAAGCATAACTTTCTCATACTTTATGATAAATGACCCATCCAAAGCTCATTTTGAATAGTATGCAATTCCCTACAATCCATATTCATCTCCCAAGATCAAAATATGCACTCACAAGAAGTTATGAATTTGGACATTATAGGTCATTTTGAAAAGTCAACAAAAAACACCTTTTTGTCAAAGCTTCACACATGAGCATGGAATATAAAATTGAGATGATAACAAAAGGGTTGGTTAGAGGACATCTCAAGCTTTCTAAAAAGTCCAAGAACACCTCCAAAGAGTCAAAATTGAGGAAGTTATGCATTGTTGAAGTTGGACTTTTTTGCAAAATTGCCAAAAGTCAACTATGCCCAAAACTTCAAATTTTGCCAAATGGGCTCATTCTTTTTCACTTGTTTTGAGTTGGCATTATTTACCACGTGCTCTAGCCTTGGCCATGTGTCCATATCATACTTTTATTAATTATTTTGATTTTTATTTGAATTAATTTGAATTAAATCAAATAAAATCAAAAATATTGAAAACCAAAGATCTTTTGATGATTTCAGGATTCATTGGACAGCTTGCACCATATCAAACTCGTATCAAAGAAATTGGGTACAAAAAGATTGCAAAAGAATCCAAAATTGGAAGGTTGTTAAAGAGAACCAAATCAAATATCCAAGCATTGAAAGAGAGAGATTTGGACTGAGTTTGCAAACCTAATACATTGTACAATACATAAGGGTCGTGTGCAGACCAAAATAAGGGTTAGAGATCAAGCATAGAGCCAGAACCAAATTTGCAAAAACAAGAAAAAAGTGTGAGATCAAAATAGGGCTTAGAGGCATCCTCAGGGCTTGATACTGGTCTCAATCTCTTCCTAGAAATCTCCACAAGCGAAAGCAAGCAAAATCACACGTTTTTAGACCCTCACACGCACTGTAAGTCATTCGTAACATTACTCTGTTCTTGAATTCACATCTTTCAATTTAAGCATGATTGTTCGGAAATAATGGCATAATCTTAGTCTAGACATCGTTTGAAAGCTTTTGGTATTACTTGATTTCATTTATCTGACCTATATCGTGATTCACCATAGTTAGGGTTTCAAGTTTTGGTTTAGGGCTTTTTGTTTCAGGATAAATTAGCCTTAGTAATGGCTATGGTTGTGATCAGAAGAGGGAGACGAGTCTAACCATGTTGTTAGAATTCATTTCCATGGCCTGTACGTGATTTTGAAGGTGGACAGGTTTTTAGTGACAGACCTCTGTCCGTGGGTATAGATCCTGGAACTATTAGCCACGGTCCAAAGACAGGGACGAAGGCGTGTCGCTTCCCCATTCGTCCATTTAAACGTTGGCGCGTTTTTCTGGCTTTTGTCCACTAATGCTTGTTTTTATATTTTATTATTTCCTTTTAATATTATATCAAACAGAAGCATGTGATCCAGTGACAAGCGTGGCATAGATTTCCCTTCAGGACTTGGGTTCGAATCCCAGGTCCCCCTATTTTCTCTATAACATTTTCCTTCAGGTAATCACGTGCACGCAGGAGCTTGAGGTCTACCATGAGCCTTCACCATCCAGTATGCCAGATGGCCAGATGGCCAGATCTGGTTGCCAAGCATTAAAGGTGCACCATAGGCCAGTCAATGCGCATGCACTGGATCAGAAAAAGTCCAACGGACCAGCATCATTGGGCCAGCCAATTGCTATTCACAAACCTCAAAACCAGGCCCATTCTCACTCTTTCTCTTATATTTTTTTTATTTAATTTAATTACTTTATTTTGCTTAATTAATTTACTAACCAATAACATAATTTCTTTTTTATAAAAAAAATCACAAAAAATATTTTTGTCCAATTAAATTTCAGAACTTTATTTTTTATTAATAAATATTAAGTAATTTAATTAGGATATTAATTAGGCAACTTTAATTTATTTTGTAAATATTTAAAATTAATTAGAATTTTATAGGTTTTAACCCTAATTTATATATTTTATTTTCTTTCCTAAGATAACAAAAAACTCCAAAAATATGTCATTAATTATTTTTCATTAATTAACTTATTTAATAATTAATTTAGAATTTAACTTTAGGATTAATTTCTTTTCTTAAAAATAAAAACAACAAAACATTTTCTTTAATTAAAAGGGTCAAAACCCTAATCTCGCATTCGATTTAATTTCGCATCGTGCGCTTTATTCTTTATTTATCCAATTAATGTATCTGCTCCCGGTTTGTAATAATTAATTAGGATATTTATTTATTCCGCTTTTAAATTTCAAAGGGTTGCTTTTGGCGATGTTAATACCCGACGCCTTGTAATAATTTAGTTTAATTTCCGCATTTTAATTCTGCAAATTATACAACTGTTAGATGTTTGGTAATAGGGTTTGCATGACAAAAATGAATGCTTAATCTTAAAATCAAATTAGATCACCCTAAACATGTGCAAAGATAAAAATAACTGAAAACAACACACTCGCACATGCGCACTCCTAGGATACACCCTACTTGGTTGCCTTCGTAAGCGGTCATTGAGTATAGGTTGTTTTAGAGGTCGCCCTCTTGTCTAAAAGATCATAGTTGCCTCGAAATGGTTGCCTCGGATATTGTTGCCTCGAATAAATGATCTAAGACATTAGGGTTACCACTAAGGCGTCCTCACATTGCTTTAGTGACCGTATGTACCCCTTTCGAATTGACCCTCAAACTCTAACGACGGTGCTACCCACTCACTAATAGTGGAATAGCATTGTCTAAAGGAAATTAGCATATAACGATTCCTTTTTCGAGTAGGTAGATTAGTTCTTAGATACTTGCTCATCCAAAACAAAACTTTTTTTCACACTTACACTCCTTTTACGAACAAGTTTTTAAAAACACTTCATTACACTCTTGAAGACAAACGCAAGAGTTAAATCGAAGTTAAAACAAAAACTTTTCGAAACCCACAAGCACAAAGAAAACAATTTTGAAAATGATGAGCAAGTACCTAAGAGCCCGTAGATAACTACGGATAGAAAGGGTGCTAATACCTTCCCTTTCTATAATCTACCCCCCGTACTCAGAAATATCTCAAAAAAGGAATTTTTCTGTGCTTTTTTCCTTTCCTTGTTGGATAAAATAAAAGACGGTGGCGACTCTTGCTTACTGCGACATTTTGCGAAAACAAACGCAAAACGCAAACCAGCATTCCAAAAACAGTCAATTCTTCCCACCGTATCACAATCTCCATCAACTTTGCTTTTATAGGGTTTTAGACTTTACTTTCATCTTGTACTTGGGATTATTGAAACTTGTAATCTATTTTGGAGTTATAATAAAAATTTCAGTATTTCAAATGTGTTATTACTTTGATATTTGCAATGTTGTCTATAAATCTTTAAGTCCCTTGAAATATTAATAATAAAATAAATCATGTTCATTTCACATCATGCATTATATTATACATACTTCTTGCATTCTTTATGCATATCCAGGGGTATTACTGAGCTTCTTTACTTCATTAAGCAAGTTGTCTCACCAGTACAATACCCGAGCTAATTTGAGAAGGAAGACGAATAATCTAGAACAAGAGAACCGCGAGCTGCGCGAGGAAGTTTCTACTCTGAAGGCCGGCATGGACAATCTCATTGCTCTAATGGAATCTCTAGTGGATGCTCAGAAACATCCACCGAGTGTTCAACCTCAATAGACAATGGGTACTACTGAAGCTCCAACTGTTCCCACATCTACTACTCCAGCTGTTGTTAAGAATCGTATGCCTTCAGGATATCCTTGGGGGATGCCAAAAAACTTTGTGCCAGAAGGTTTTAACCAGGATCCTCAGACTGCTCCACTTACTCAGAATGCTACTGCTCCCGCACCTCTTATGGTGCATGTTACCCCTGCCGCTAGAAACGAGGATCACTATGCTGCACCACCCTCGGTGAATGTGATCCTGTTTGCTAATGATGATGTGTATCGTCCTATTCCTCCACCAACGGAAGGCTTGGGTCTCTATGATCGAATGGATGATTTTCAAGACCAGTTTGGCAAAATGCAGAAAGAATTGAAGGCCCTCTGGGGAAAAGAGTTATTTGGACAGAATGTGAATGACATGTGTCTGGTCCCCAATGTCAAGATACCTGCGAAGTTTAAAGTACAGGAGTTCGAAAAGTACAAGGGAAATACTTTCCCTCGTGCTCACTTGGTGATGTATGTAAGAAGAATGTCTACTCATACAGATGATCAACGCTTGTTGATTCATTTCTTTCAAGATAGTTTAACTGGTGCAACGATAAAATGGTATATGAGCTTGGACAATGCAAACATTCATTCTTTTAATGACTTAGGTGAAGCGTTTATCAGACAATACAAATACGACGTGGACATGGCGCCTGACCATAATCAACTCAAGGCCATGGTCCAGAAGGACAAGGAAACATTTAAGGAATATGCACAGAGATGGCGTGAGGTAGCCGCCCAGGTGATTCCTCCAATGGCAGAAAAGGAGATGACTAAGATTTTCCTAAAGACCCTGAGCGCTTTCTACTATGAGAGGATGGTAGCGAGTGTGCCCAGTGATTTTACTGAAATGGTAGGAATGTGCATTCGTTTGGAAGAGGCTGTGAGAGAAGGGTGTCTCACAGAGAATGAAAGTTCCAATAATGTGAAGAAGCCATCTTTTGGATTTTTTAAGAAGAAAGAAGGGGAAACAAATGGTGTTAGTCAAGAAAGAAGGGTTAATACTTCCAGAAGAAATCATCAGCGCCATCAACAGGTTGCCTCGGTAACTCCAGTTGTGAACACGACTCCTACTACAATTGCTTATCAAAGACCGGACCCTTAGGGAAGTCAAGGGAAGAATCAGAAAAGAGAACCTTTTGACTCTATCCCTATGAGTTATGCATAACTACTTCCAGCATTGATCCAGAAAAAGTTGGTCCATTCTAGGCCACCTCCTGTTGTACCATCCCCTTTTCCTTGGTACTATAAGGAAGACCAGACGTGCACTTTCCATCAGGGTGCATCAGGACATAATGTTGAAAACTGTTATCCTCAGAAATCTGAGGTACAGAAAATGGTTACATCTGGCCTTTTGTCCTTCAAAGATGTCAGTCTGAATGTAAAAGATAATCTTATCCCAAAACACGGAGGAACGACTGCTGTTAACATGGTTAATGGTTATCCAGGGGATTTCCGCATTTATGATATTAACCTAGTAAGAGGGGACTTAGTAAAGATGCATGCAGAACTTTGTGAGTTTAGTTACTACACTCATGACCATGCTGGTTGTGATACTTGTAGTACTAATATACAAGGTTGTGGTAAGATAAAAGTTGATTTGCAAGAGATGATGGATGAGGGCCTCATCCACATAACCAGGCCTATGGCAGAGTATAAGGAGGAAATAAATATGGTTTCTGGATGTCCTGGAGAGTTCAAAATATTTGATGTGGAACACATGAATGATGATCTCATACAAATGCATGCTATTTTCTGCCACATGGCTGGTCAGGTAGAACATCAATATGGATATTTCCGAATTTGCTGTCGGGACTCCCGAGGATGTTTAATTGTAAGAAAAGGTATCTAATTATTGTTGGATAATGGAACCATCAAGGTTTCAGGGTAAAGAGATAATTAATATGAGATTAATGAGATTAAGGTTATGGAAGAATCAGATAATGATGAGTATGCTTTCGCAGATGAATTCTTTTCCTCAGATGAGGATTTATTCTCTGGTGATGTTTCTTTGATGACTGAAAAAGGTGTGAATGTGATTGTGCCGTGTTTCAATGATTCTACCCCTGTTGAAATTGAATACTGTAGTAATCCAGTTGTTACCCCTGTGGTGATTTGCTTACCAGGGCCCGTTCCTTACAAATCCAACAAAGTTGTGCCATACAAGTATAATGCTACAATTTTAGAGGGTGATATGGAAGTTCCCATCCAACCAATGTTTAATGTTGAGAATATTTATGAGATTGGTAGAATAACCCGCAGTGGTCGTATTTTTGCACCTGTTGTTCGTGGGGATGTTAGTACTGGAAATAAGATTATGGAAAAGGCTAAAGAAAAGAAGGCTATAGGTGAATCCAGTGGTGCTACTTTAGAGAAAGAGGTGGATGATATTTTTATGATAATCAAGATGAGGACTACCGAATTATGGATCAGTTACTGCAGACTCCTTCAAAAATATATATCTTGGCTTTATTGTTGAACTCTGCTGCTCACAGAGAATATTTGATGAGGGTATTGGACCAAGCTTTCGTGGAAAGTGATATGTAAGTAGACCAATTCAGAAGTGTGGTAGGGAACATCACATCATGTAATAACTTGAGTTTCTACGATGATGAACTGTCTGATGAAGGAAGGAATCACAATTTAGCCCCCACCTCTCTATGAACTGCAAGAATGATTCATTATCTAATGTACTAATTGATAATGGATCGACATTGAATGTGATACCGAGAAGTACGCTGATGAAGTTGAAATATCAAGGGACTTCTATGCACCCAAGTAGTATTATTGTTAAAGCTTTCGACGGGTCAAGGAAGTCAGTTATTGGGGAGGCCGATCTGCCTATTCACATAGGCTTGCATCTGTTCCAGATCACTTTCCATGTCATGGATATTGTACCCGCATATAGTTGTCTACTGGGAAGACCATGGATACACGAAGCAGGGGCTTCCACTTCCACTATACACCAAAAGCTGAAGTTCATGCGTGAAGGCAAGGTGGTTATTATAAACGGGGAGCAAGCATTGTTCATATATCACCTATCATCTTTTAGTGTTGTTGAAGCAGATGAGACTGCTATGGGGACACATTTCCAAGCTCTATATGTTGATAATGTAAGAGGGAATGAGAATTGTATGGTTTCATTAAAGGATTCTCAGCATGTTGTGCACAACAGGAGAAGCAAAGTATAGGGACAAGTCGTTATCCTCCAGTAAACAAGAACAAAGCTTGTTTAAGACTCTCTGCAAAGAATGAAAGTTTGAAGTTGAAGTCTACTATGAGCAATTATCATGATGTTTTTCCCAGTGGAGGCTACCTCCATCCAACTGTCTCTAGGGTTAATTCTATTGAGAAGGGTGAAGAAGATCTGGAAATGCCGAGTTATGTGATGCACAGTGTTAGAGTTCAGAACTGGATCACTTATGATGTTTCTTCTTGCATCCATGTCTCAAAGTAATTTGTTTTTTCTTTGCAAAAAGCTTTTGTTCTTCCCAAGATGAAAGTTAATATTGTATGGGCTTATCTGTTTACTTTGATCATTAAAATCATAAATAAAAGTTGTATTTGATTATCAAAATTGTGTCTTTTATATTTCTATTTTTTTCATGGAAAATGGTAATAATATAAAACCCTCTTGAATAGAATAATAACTGAAATTGAATATGCATAATCACTTGTTATATGTGTCAGTTTCTAAAAGTAGTCATAAATCATATGCGAAGATTAATTAATAAACTCGTTGAATACAATGACCCTGCATCCTCTCCCAACTTTGAATATCCTGTGTTAGGGGAAGAAGAAGAAGAGTATGATGAGATTCCAGAAGAGGTCTCAAGGTTGCTTGAGCATGAGGAAAATGCCATTCAGCTGCATAAAGAATCACTGGAAACAATCAATCAGGGTTCAGAGGAAGAGCAAAAAAAGGTCAAGATTGGAGAATTATTGCATCATAACGTGAAGAGCAGGTTGACTAGACTGTTGAGGGAATATGTAGACATCTTTGCTTGGTCTTACCAAGATATGCCAGGTCTAGATACCAATATTATGGAGCATCATTTGCCTTTGAAGCCAGAGTGCCCGTTCATCAAGCACAAGTTGAGAAGAACTCATCCTGACATGGCAGTAAAGATCAAAGAAGAGGTTCTAAAGAAGATTAATGTCACTTTTCTTGTGACATCAGTGTACCCTCAGTGGATTTCTAATATTGTCCCAGTACCGAAGAAAGACGGAAAAGTTCGCATGTGCATAGATTACAAAGATCTAAATAAAGCTAGTCCAAAAGATGATTTCCCATTGCCGCATATTGATATTATGATACGGTGGAAGAACCGACTATTTTGCAAAATGCTGGTTTGTGTTTTGCGTTTGTGTTTGCAAAATGTCGCGGTAAGCAAGAGTCGCCACCGACTTTTATTTTATCCAACTGGAAAGGAAAAAAGCACAGAAAAATTCCTTTTTCGAGATATTCTGAGTACGGGGGGTAGATTATAGAAAGGGAAGGTATTAGCACCCTTTCTATCCGTGGTTTTCCACGGGCTCTTAGGTACTTGCTCATCATTTTAAAATTGCTTGTGTGTTTGTGTTTTGAAATTTTTTTTGTTTTACTTCTTTTTAACCCTTGCTTCTGTCTTCAAGAGTGTTACGAAGTGTTTTTGAAAACTTTGTTTGAGAAAAGCGTAAGTGTGAAAGTTTGATTTTGAGCAAGTACGTACTAGCATCTACCTACTCGAAAAACATTGTTGCCGTTCTTGTTTCCTTTAGACAGCGCTATCCCACTATTAAGGAATAGGTAGTACTGTTGTTGGAGTTGTAAGGGTCAATTCGTAAGGGACATACGATCACTAAAGCAATGTTAGGACGTCTTAGTAATAACCCTAGTGTCTTAAGATCATATTCTAGGAAACATTTCCGAGGGAACCTTTCTGAGGCAACTTTTCCGAACGGGACATTTGATCTTTGTTTAGACAGGAGGGAAACCACTAAGACACCCTATACTTAATGATCATTTACCGAAGGCAACCGAAGTGAGAGTATACCCTAGGAATGCGTATGTGCGAGTGATTTGATTTCAAGTTATTATCTTTGCACATTAGGGTTTGCTAGTCATTTTAAATTATCATGCAATCTTGTCATACAATCCTATTAACATACATCTAACAGTTAATATTTGCGAGAATTTAAAATGCGAGAAATAAAAACTACGCTATTACAAGGCTTTGGGGTGGGGGATTAATTACATAGCCAAAAAAACCCGTAAAAGACGATAAATAAAGACAATCCTAATTAAACTATTACATACCATAAGCAGTTACATTAATATTGCAAAAAATAATAAACGTGTGCGATGAATCGAGAACGAGAAAATTAGGATTTTGACCCCAACTACCTAGTTGCAAATTAAAAGAAAAATCACTTTTTTATGTTATTTTTGATTATTTTGAGGAAATAAGGTTTAATTGAATAAATAAAAACCTAATTACTAATTAATTTAAAATTTAAGAAAAATAATTAAATTAACTTATTTTTTGTATTTTTGTTTTATTGAAAAGAAATAAAAATTAAATCAAGAACAAACCCTAATTTTCTAATTGATTTTAATTATATAAAAAAGTTAGAATCATCCTAATTTAAATTAAACTACATTAAATTAAATTTGATAAACTCATGAAAACCTAAATCTAAATTTGTGAAAATTGATTTTATGATTTTTTTTGTAAAAAAGGAATTAATTTTGTTAGAAAATAATTTAAGTAAATTAAATTAAATAAGAAAAATTAGAAAAGAAATAGAATGGGCCTGGGTGGTTTTCAGAAAAGGGGGTGTGGCTGGCATATTCTGGGCCCAAATGCCTGGCCTTTGTTGACTTTGCCAGGTTCCATGCATGCGCTTGACTCACGCCCATCGTGGTCCTTCACGTGGGAAGCCTTAGATCTGGCTTGTTGAAGATCTGCTGGCTGGGTGCTGATGATGTATGGTGAGTCCTTTGCCATGTGGTGCATTAGATCATCCTGAAAATATTGAGAGAAAAATAAAATACACACGCCTGGGATCGAACCCAGGACATGTGCATCAAAGACTAATGGCCTTACCACTGTGCTGGCTTGCTTAGTTGTTCAAAGAATGACAAACAATTATTATATAGCAAAAAAATAATAATAATTCTCCAACGCGCGAAATTTGAATCTGGCCATTCACCACCTGCCACGCCATCATCGTCCTCATGGATTCTGTCGTTTTAGACAAACCACTTTTACCTACGGACACTGGGCGTAGGTACAACCCTTGTCCACTCCAAAATCTTGTCCTTGTATGATAAATCATAACCAGTGGTACCAATCAACTCGTTGCAACCTCACGAGCATCATGGTACCACTATCCATGGCCAATTGTCCCTGTACAAGAAAACCCTAAACGCAAAGAGAAAACCCTAACCATGGCACCTTGCTGTACAGTTAACGAAAATGCAATTAAATATGACCATTAGCTTGCAAACATCATAAGGTTTAAGAACATATCAATGAATCATGCTAAATGTGCCAGAATTATGATATTCGAATTCAAGAAAACATGGAAATCGTGGGACTCTTACAATGCGTTTTAAGGCGTGGAGAAGCTGGTTAATGGTTGAAACACGTTCCTGGGATGTCCAGCAAACGTTTGGGATGGATAGAATGCTTTGAATTGATCTGCAACTTGGAAATCGGTGTGCCACTTTTCTTGATTTTTTTTTGAAATTTGCTCTCTCTCTTGCACGCCTCCAATCCCCTTGTTTTTGGTTTGCCATCCTTCCTTATGTATCCAAGAATGAATTAGGGTTGCAACTTGGTTTCAAATCTTCTCCAATTATGATCATTGATTCATGATTTGATCATTGTACAAAATCTTTCCAAATTAAGCCAAATGCAATCTTTTTGTGTCCAAATGAACCTTGCACGATTTGATTTCACTTCCAGCTGTGTAATAGACCTAAACATGCACAAAATCTCAAGATTTGATTAGTTTTTGATATTTTCATGATTTTATTTTGATTTTATTTGGTTTAATTGAAATAAAAATCAAAATAAATGACAAAAATAAAATAATGACAAATGGAAGGGATCATGGGTCACATTACAAACTCAGTGCAAGCATAAAAAGTTGGGCCCATTTGACAAAAATTGCAATTTTGGGCACATTTGACTTTTGGCAATTTTGCAAAAAGGGTCAACTTTTCCAATGCATAACTCACTCAATTTTGACCCTAGAGATGTGTTTTTGGACTTTTTAGAAAGCTTAAGATGTCCTCTAAGCAACCCTTTTGGTATCATCTCAATTGAGTCTTCCATGTTCATGTATGAAGCTTTGACATAAAAGGCGTTTTTGTTGACTTTCCAAAATGACCTATAATGTCCAAATTCATATGTTCTTGTGAGTGCATATTTTGAACTTGGGAGATGAAGATGGATTTCAGGTAATTTCATCCTCTTCAAAATGAGCTTTGGATGGGTCATGTTTGATAAAGTATGAGAAAGTTATGCTTGGTCAAAGTTGAGTTGACTTTTCCTACAAAACCCTAATTTAGCAACTTTTGGGTTTTGATGAATTGTGAGCAATCCTTGAGGAATCATGATAAACCCTTGATCAAATGATGAATAATACTTCAAAATGAGAATGTTGACCAAAAATCTTGAAGTTTGACTGTATGTGGGCCACAGTTGACTTTTGCCCTAGCATAGTCGATTTTTAGGTCCTTGAGCAATTGACTGAGCAAACTTCCTCTGCAAGGCTTGAAACTTGACATGGATGATATTGAGAACATATTAGGACAATTGTAATCATTTGGGATCCTTTGGACTAAAGCATCTTGATGCAAACTGAAACCCTAATTTGAGGTAGACTGCCTTAGGAGAGAGTTTGTCTGGTCAACCCTTGGACTTCCTTGAGCAATTTGAGGACCTCACTTAAATGTATTGAGAAATATGGGAGGGAAAATTTTGGGGTACAACAAATATGTTAGTGGATAGCACAACAAAATTCAAAGTTTTCTCGTTCATGGACGGATTTTTCGGATATAATCAAATAAGGATGGCTCCTGAGGACATGGAAAAAACAATGTTTATCACACCCTGGGGAACATTATGTTACAGAGTGATGCCCTTCAGGTTGAAGAACGCTGGTCCAACGTACCATAGGGCTATGACAACCCTATTCCATGATCTAATGCACAAGGAAATTGAGGTATATGTTGATGATATGATTGCTAAATCCCAGACTGAAGAAGGGCACGTAGAAGATTTGTTGAAGTTCTTTCAGCGTTTGAGGAAGTATCATCTCCGCTTGAATCCAAATAAGTGTACCTTCGGTGTTCGATCAGAGAAATTATTGGGTTTCATTGTCAGCCAAAGAGGGATTGAAGTTGACCCTGATAAAGTCAAAGCAATTCAAGAAATGCCTGCGCCAAGGCCTGAGAAGCAAGTCAGAGGCTTCCTTGGGCGCCTGAATTATATTTCCAGATTCATATCCCACATGACTACAACATGTGAACCGATCTTTTAGTTGTCAAAGAAAGATCAAGGTTGTGTGTAGACAGATGACTGCCAAAGGGCATTTAAAAGTATTAAAGAATATCTACTTGAACCTCCTATCTTACTCCCTCCTGTTGATGAAAGACCATTGATCATGTATCTGACAGTGTTAGATAATTCCATGGGTTGTATTCGGGGAAAACAAGATGAAACAAGGAAGAAAGAGTATTCCATTTATCATCTCAATAAAAAGTTTACTTACTATGAGTCACGGTATTCTATGTTGGAAAAGACATGTTGCGCTCTGGCCTGGGCAACAAAGTGTTTGCGGCAGTATATGTTGAATCACACTACTTGGTTGATCTCTAAAATGGATCCAATCAAGTAAGTTTTTGAAAAGCCTGCTCTCACTGGGAGAATTTCCCGTTGGCATATGTTGTTATCTGAATATGACATTGAATACCGCACTCAAAAAGCTATTAAAAGCAGCGTGTTGCAGATTATCTTGCTCACCAACCAGTTGATGATTATCAGTTGGTGAAGTATGATTTCCCCAATGAGGATGTGATGTTTCTAAAAGTGAAAGATTGTGATGAACCATTGCCTGAGAAAGGTCCTGATCCTGAATCGTGTTGGGGCATGATATTTGATGGAGCTGTGAATGCTTATGGTAAAGGAATTGGTGTTGTGATTGTCACTCTACAAGGATGACACATTCCTTTTACTGCAAGGTTGACATTTGATTATACTAATAATATGGAGGAGTATGAGGCTTGCATCATGGGTCTCAAGGAAGCTATTGATCTCAGAATTTAAAATTTTAGATGTGTATGGAGACTCAGCTTTGGTAATAAATCAAATTAAAGGAGAGTGGGATACTCGTCACCCTGGCTTGATCCCTTACAAAGATTACGCTAGAAGATTGTTACCCTTATTTAATAAGGTTGAATTCCATCATATCCCTAGAGATGAAAATCAAATGGCGGATGCTCTGGTAACTTTGGATTCTATGTATCAAGTGAATACTTGGAATGATATACCTCGAATTATAGTCTGGCAACTGGATAGGCCCGCTCATGTGTTTATAATAGAGGAAGTAGTAGATGAGAAACCTTGATATCATGTTATCAAGCATTTTCTCCAGACACGGAAATTTTTGATTGGTGCATCGAATAAAGATAAAAAGACATTGAGAAGATTGGTTAGCAGTTTTTTCCTCAGTGAAAATGTGTTGTACAAGAGAAATTATGACATGGTCTTTCTCAGATGCGTGGATATACACGAAGCAGACATGTTGATGCATGAGATTCATGAAGGTTGTTTGGTACTCATGCCAATGGACATTCGATGGCTAAGAAGATGCGAAGGGCAGGTTATTATTGGTTGACAATGGAATCTGACTGTTACAAATTTGCAAAGAAGTGTCATAAATTCCATATTTATATGGACAAAACTAATGTGTCTCTGACACTTCTCAATGTTATTTCTTCCCTGTGGCCTTTCTCTATGTGGGGTATTGACATGATTGGAATGATTGAACCCAAAGCTTCGAATGGAAACCTTTTTATCTTACTAGCAATTGATTACTTCACCAAATGGGTGGAGGCGGCTTCATATGCTAATGTTACTAAGCAGGCGGTAGTGAGCTTCATTAAGAAAAATATCATATGTCAGTATGGTGTGCCAAGCAAAATTATCACCGACAATGGCTCGAATCTGAATAATAAGATGATGACAAAACATTGTGAAGAATTCAAGATTGTCCATCACATTTCAACTCCGTACAAGCCAAAGATAAATGGGGCTCTTGAAGATGCTAATAAGAATATCAAGAAGATCATCCAAAAGATGGTTATTACTTATAAAGATTGGCATGAAATGCTCCCTTTTACTCTGCATGGGTACCTAACATTTGTACACACTTCAACAGGGGAAACCCCGTTCTCTCTTGATATGCATGGAAGCAGTTCTCCCCATTGAAGTTGAGATTCCCTCTTTGCGAGTAATAATGGAAGCAGGGTTGTCGGAGGCTGAATGGGTCCAGAACAAGTTTGACAAGTTGAATTTAATAGAAGAAAAAAGAATGACGGCCTTGTGTCATGGGAAATTACATCAGAAGAGAATGAAGAAAGCTTTTAATAAGAAGGTCAAACCTCGTGAATTCAGAGAAGGCGACCTCGTACTCATAAAGATCAAGTCTTTTAACACTGATTCTAGGGGCAAGTGGACTCCCAATTTTGAAGGCAAATATGTTGTCAAGAAAGCCTTCTCTGGCGGTGCATTGATTCTCGAGACAATGGATGGTGAGGAGTTCCCACGTCTTGTGAATGCTGATGCAATCAAGAAATACTTCGCCTAGAAAAATAAAAGAACAGCTCGCTAAGACGAAAACCCGAAAGGGCGACTTAGGCAAAAAGGAGCGTCTCGGTAGGCCGAAAACTCGAAAGGGCGGTCTAGGGAAAAAATAGAGACATAAATAGAATAAATTTTCCTGGTAGGTTGAAAACCTACAAGGGAAACCTAGGAAAAAGTTAGGTATTTTCTGGTAAGTAACTGCATTAGACAAGACTTGATCAATGGAGAAATAATCTACTTGGATCTTGCTACTCTTCGACCAAAGTTTCGGCTCAGGAATTCAAAGTTGCTAGAGAGAATGGCGGTCATTGTAATTCAATGTATCTTTTCCAATATACATTACCATGTTCCCAACTTTGTAATCGTCTATGGAGTCTTGCCATTTGCAGACTACCATTATATTAATAAAGTTCGAGCCTTTTATCCAATTCTTTACAATTCTTATTTTATTCAGGTTATAGATATTTCATTTATTATTGATAGTAATGGTAAAAGCAAACACATTAAATAACAAAATTATTTTTTTTGAAAAGAATTTACAAATTGCTTTAAATTTTGTGATACAAGGAGGACAATATTAGTGATTTCAGGGACGGATAAACTCAAAGGTTTGCGAATATGAGGACTTTATCCAAGTCTCCCCAGTGAAGGCTTCACTCATTTGGTAAAATTTTTGTCTCTCCGTACATGCTGAGATTGGACTCATTTGCGAAACATCTCCTTTCGGTAGTACTAGCATTTTTTTGTTTGCTCGGAAGTCAGGCAAGGGTAATGTATTATTTAAGAAGTGTTGAATTGGTTATCAACTGTTTGGGTTTTCTCCCAACGAGTGCTGGATTGGATTTAAAATCCCCATAATTTTTCTTGTTGTAGTGTTTGACTTCTTGAAAATTCCCCGGGTGATGTTGAGACGAGATATTTTTCTAAAATTATTTCCCCTGTGAGGTTTTCGTACTTCCTCCCCAGAGAAGTTGGTTCAATCATCACTCTCATTATTGAGAATGTATCTCGAAGTATTCTTCTCCAATGTAGTATTATCCTTCCCAATGAAGTCAGTATGTCATCCCCAACTGATGTCTCAATAAGGTAATATTGTTTTCCCCAGTTAAGCCAACCCTGGCAGAAGTATGAACTTCAAGCATTTTGTCCCCCCCCCCCCCCCCCCGATGTTTGTATGGTTTCCTAGTAGAAGCTCGGAGGAAGATGTTACATCGCCGTTTTGTTTGATCTTGTGCCTCCCCAAAGAAGTTAAACTATGGAATAAGAATTTGTTTCCTTGGTTGGTGCTTACTATCTTATGGAATTTCCATCATGTTTATGATTTAGCCGGGTATTGATTGTACCCATTTTTGGTCTTGTGTGTATCCCCAGTGTTATATGACTGTTTTGTCAGCATACACATGATAACATTCATACCTTCATATCAGCATCATGCATAATCATTGATCATTTTCATTTTTTTAATATCTTGTTGGTATATTATCCTGTTTTGTAGAGTTATGTTAATCTCTCTCCAATAGAGCGTTAACCTTAAGCAAAAAAATGTATATTCCTTCAACTTCCCCACTGATTTATCCCTTGTGGGAGAATTTTTGTTCCAGCCTTCTTTTCAGCTCGTTGTCTGGTCGGAATGGGATTCTTTCTTGAGTTTATTTCTCAGGAGATGTATTTTGGTTAACTGCTTCATTCCAGTTCATTTCTATTTGGAGTGGATACCCTCAGCAACATTATTATTCGGATTTTGGAAAGCTTTGAGCTTTGGTTTGAGAATGTGTATTTATTTTGCACAAGAAGATTTTATCCCCTCAGCAGGAATTTATTGGCATTTCTCTAGGAGTTCCATCTCTTTCGCCAAGAAGCCATATTTTCCTCCTTCAGGAAAGTCTTTATTGCATTTCCTCTTCATAGCAGCAAGTGGCAGGTCTCTTGATTTGAGCAACATGTACTTCCCCCAATGGATCTGATAACTCCCAGAGAAGATTCATATTTTTATTACTCCAATGGATGGTAGCCTTGTCATTATGGAAGGTAGTATGTTGTTGAGATTTTTTTTACTCCAATGGATGGTAGCCTTGTCATTATGGAAGGTAGTCTGTTGTTGAGATTTCTATTACTCCAATGGATGATAGCCTTGTCATTATGGAAGGTAGTCTGTTGTTGAGATTTTTGTTACTGCAATGGATGGTAGCCTTTTCATTATGGAAGGTAGTCTATTGTTGAGATTTTTGTTACTCCAATGGATGGTAGCGTTTTCATTATGGAAGGTAGTATGTTGTTGAGATTTCTGTTACTCCAATGAATGGTAGCCTTGTCATTATGGAAGGTAGTCTGTTGTTGAGATTTTTTCTACTCCAATGGATAGTAGCCTTGTCATTATGGAAGGTAGTCTGTTGTTGAGATTTATGTTACTCCAATGGATTGTAGCCTTGTCATTATGGAAGGTAGTATGTTGTTGAGATTTTTTTTACTACAATGGATGGTAGCCTTGTCATTATGGAAGCTAATATGTTGTTGAGATTTCTGTTACTCCAATGGGGGTTCATCTGTTCGCAGTTATGAATATTAGATACACCTTGATATTTCCTGGTATTATCTTACCATCTCTTTCTTCGGTGGGTCGACGTTACTTTTTTTCTATCCCCTCAAAGATTGGATAGTTCGCAGTCATTTGTCGGTCACCATTATCCTTTAATCTCTTAAGCTGGCGATGCTTTGGATCCTATCTTGGACATTACCCTAACAGAGGTTTGTCTTTCCTTCACCAATGATTTATTTTCCTGGTCGAGTTTCTCTTTTGGTCTTTGTTTCTTATTTACAGCCCCATTGGTGTCTTGCGTCCCTTTAGACTTGTTCATATGCATTCATACTCATAAGCATTGCATGGCATCTAAGGCCAAAAATAGGGCTTGTTTCATATTTAAGTATGTTCAATCGCGTTGACACGAAGATTTTTAATCTTTACATCTCTGGATAGAAGACACTTAAATAAGGGCAGTTGTTGTACCCCAATTTTTGCCCCTAAGATTCCCCTATCATATCATATCAACTCGATCATAACAAGATCACATTAGGGTTGGTTCTTCCTCTTTTTCTATCTCCTATCTTTAAGTTTTCTCTTGAGGAATCTCCAAGCACCTTAGTTGTGTATTTTGTATATGTGTTGTTAACTAACTTCTAATCAAAATACATAAAAATATTTGTCTTTGAATATTTGTGTTTTGTTGGTACTGAGTCAAAGCATCTGACAAATAAGGATTTTTGGACTTCCAATTCCCCATATGATTTCCATGGATCATTATGGACCCCGAAGATTACTAATGTCAAGTTTCAAGCTTTGAATCACACTTTTGCTCGGTCAATTGAGTAGTTGACCTAAAAATCTGCTGTATTAGAGAAAAAGTCAACTGTGCACTGAAAAGTCAAACTTTGACTTTTTGGTCAAATTCAAGTGCCAAGGATCATAATTCATCAAAACATGTCAAAATGTGAAACTTGTTCATCAAGAAACCAAAGTTTTAAGATGTGGATTTGAAAAGTTAGAAAATTCTAACTTAGAAAATTTTCTAAGTATAGAAAATTTCTTATTTTTTTTCTCAATTTTAAGCCAAATTATCACCATGATACAAGATGATTCAAAGGAAGTTCCCAACATGAAAGTTGTAGATCTCCATGAAATCTACAATTTTTCTTCACACAACTTCTCCTAAGTATGCTTGGATCTCAAGTTATAAATTCATGAAGTCATGACATTTTCATTTAACACTTAGAGAAATTTTCAACAGATTTTGTTCAGGATTTTATCCCAACTTCTTGGCATTTTTTCACATAGTTCCAAGATGATTTTGTCAAAATGGCCAATATGAAAGTTATAGAGGGTGTTTCAAGCTTTCCAAAACATTCAAGAGCATGAATTTATCATATTTGAGCTAGGAGATTCAAGGATCTGAAGTTGGACATCCATTCTTGATTTACAAGGCAGATTTGTGATGAACAAGGAACCAAAATCTTAGCCATGCTGCATAATCTTACTTTGCAGGCCTTGTGACTTGCAAATCTTACCATAATTTAATGCTTACACAAACTTTTGAGCTATGGTCCATTTGGTTTAAGCATTGTCCAAGTGATCTTTCCATTTTTGGCACAAAGTTGACATTGCCATTCTTGCAAAGTAGATTTAATCATAAAGTAAATTTCTTGAGCCTCTAACTTGTTATTCTAATCACACTCAACTTCTACAAGTTAGAACAAACATGTTTAAAGTGATCAACCACTTTTGATAGCTTGGTACAAGCATTGGGAACATGTTCTTCAAGCTTGCTTCATGTACAATCTAACTTAGCCATAACATGGGATCCAAAAATCTGAGTTTGTTAAAGTCTCAAACCTTCTCTATAAATAGAGAGGCCAATCACAAGAGAAAGAGGTTAGAAAAATTAGAGAGAAAGAACAAGGAGAAAAGCCAGAAGTTATATTGATAAACCCTTAAAATCTCATATTCACAAAAAGCCATAACAGTCCATAAAACCTCCACTCTTGAGTTTTGAAGTCTAAACCTTTAAACCTCTCACACTTTGATTATTCCATCTAAAAACCATCCAAACATTTCATACCATACAAAAGTTGTTTAGTAACCTTCAACAAAAAGGAAAGTCTAGCAGCCTGTTGGAGCTTCCTTAAGGTTCATACAACATCTTGAAGGGTATTTGGATTCAAAACCTAAAGTGCAGTTTTAAGGTAAGTCATCTTTACCTTGCCTTTTACATACATCAACGTTTCTGTTTATAGAATGTAGCAATCACTATTTTTGAAGTTAATCATTTATTTGTTGTTCATGTTATTCATTTATATGTGAAAAACTAACTGACGTATGCGAAAAATGGTGTTTAAGGCAGAAAAATGCAGTATGTATCGACACATATCCACATGTGTCGACCCATCTTAGTGAAAATACAGGGTATGAGTCGAAACATGACCCTCATGCATCGACCCATACTGAGTTCAGGTCACAAAACAGAAGCTGGAAAGGCATATTGAGTTGATACATACGTGTTTCGCATCGATGAAAAAGGCGTATGAGTCGATACATTCCATTATGGGTCGACTCATACTGAACAGATTTCACTTTACAGGAGCAAGGAGAAGCTATGTGTCGATGCATAGCAGCATGGGTCGACACGTAGCAGTTCAAAAATGCATTTTTCCTTTATTCTACACTGTTTTCACATTATTTTCATTATCATTCGATGTGGTTGTAATGTTTTAGTTCCTACTTCACCCCCATTGTTAAATTGTACCCCCATCCCCCTAAAGTGATGTAATAGCTTAGATTTTACTTTCCGCTTTTTACTTGCTTTTCATACATTGCTAGTAAATAAGATGTATGGCAAGATGAAATCAACAAATAGATGACTTTCAAAAACAAGACTAAATCAAAGCATGAAAAATAACACACTTGCACACAAGCACCCTTAGGGTTTCTCCACTTGGTTGCCTTATATAAAAATAGCCATATTACGCATGCGAAGTATCTTGGCAAAACAAACAAATATAAAGATCATAGTCCCTCGATGACGCTATTCTAAGTTGCCTTACAAAAATGATCTTGGTCCCTCAAAAATTCTAAGATACTTTGTAACATTGCTAATCGTAGCTATACGATGACCCATGCCCGTCCCGTTTACATCCAAAGATAGGGTTGCTTACCTTATCAATGGTAAGACAACAATGTCAAAGGAATAGAAAATGCACAAGAAAGACATTTGAGTAGGTAGATAGCTTCTAGTTACTTGCTCCATTTCAAACAACTATCCTTGCTATTTTCAAAACAAACACACACATTTCAAAACATCTTACAATCATTAAAAACATTTTCCAAAAGACAAACATCTTTGTATACATTCTTACGAACGAGAATCATTACAAAGATTGCCTAAACGAATGGCCTCTTTTACAAAATACTTTCAAAACCACACCAAACACAATTTCAAACAACAAAAGCAAGTTATCTAAGCAAGTAACTAAGAGCCCATGGAAAACCATGGATGAAAAGGGTGCTAATACCTTCCCTTTTCATAACCTACCCCCTGAACTCAAGAAACAATCTCAAAGGTCTTTCCTGTGCTTTTTCACCTTTCCTTTTGGATAAAAGAAAAGTCGGTGGAGACTCTTGCTAAACCGCGACATTTGCGATAAAACGCAAAACCCTCAAGTTAGTTCTCCCACCGTATCACAAAATGATTTAAATTTTTTTCATTTTTTTCACTGTACAATCGATTGCTCCTAGAGTGCAATCGATTGCACAAAGTGCATTTTGCGCAATTTTTGAAAAAAACACTAATGCAATCGATTGCTCCCAGAGTGAAACTGATTGCACAAAGTGAAATTTTGAAAAAATCAGCAATTTCAAGCTTGTCAAATTTGGCTCCTATCTTTCTTCATTTTTTGAAATATATATTATTAATTCAAATTTTGGCTCCAATTTTTCTTCATTTTTAATAGATATATCATTAATTTAAATTTTGGCTCCAATTTTTCTTCATTTTTAATAGATATATCATTAATTCAAATTTTGGCTCCAAGAATTAATTACCAAGCCTAATTTCATTTCCCAAACCAAACTCAAAACCACCACTAATCCCAAGCCTAAACTCTATAAATAAAGCCCTCATTTAATTCAAATCTCAAGCTTTTGATAGCCAAATTCACTTTGCTAAAAAATATCTCAATTCCCTCCATCTACCAAATTCATTCAAAGCTCCATTTTTAAAAAAAAGTTAGTAAGCTTTGCATTGAAGCTTACTAATCTTTGAGGTAAACCTTCATCTAAATATTTTTTCTTCATCAATTCTCTACATCCAAGCTTGGGAAATTGATTCTTGGTGCTGAATTAAAGCAAATTTTTGAAGTTGTTTTGATAATTCTGTAGATCTACCTTTGGTAAGTTGGATTCTTCATCTTTCACAATGTGATCTCTTGTTGATATTTAGGTTTCATTCATTGAGCATTGTTTTGTGATTCTATTGTTGTTATTTTCTTATAATTTGATGGAATTTTCGTGCTCAATTAAATCCATTGTCATAAGGTGTTTGATGGAAAGTTTGAAGAAGAATTTGTCCTTTTAAAATGCTGATTTTCTGTTTTTCATAGGGTGCAATCGATTGCACTCACAGCGTATTTGATTGTCACAGAAGAATTTTATGTTTTTTTGAAAAAAAGCAATGATGCAATCAATTGCTGCCAGAGTGCAATCGATTGTAACAAAGCCAAAATGCTTTTTCTTCCTTGTTTTAGGGCTGTTTTGATCCATCTCTCTTTTTCAATTCACTCCATTTTATTGTTGATTTGAATTGCAATTTTAAATGTCCAATTTATCTTTCAATTTAATGGACTTTGGGTGTAGATGAACTTGAATAAATGTTCATTAATTCAACTCTACCAAAGAGTGTATTATTTAATTCATTTTTGGTGCTTTGGATTAATGATATGTTTAGAACTTTAATCCATCTAGATGAGTGATTGAATTTAAAGATGAAAGTAATTTGAGATAGTGATCCAAGTTAGCTTATCATTCCCCTCCCTTTTCATCTTATCCCTTTCTTTTTTTTATCTGTGCTGCATGATATGAGATGATGATCTCTATATCATTTATCCAAACATGAAGTACATAGATTACTATTGACCGGCCTCAAAATAGGTGCGACTTCTACATAAGTCCACTTACGATTGCTTAACATAGCGCTAAATTTTGTCCCGATTCGAGAAAATGGTCATTCGTGGCCCACCCCTATGTTTACAAGCCCAAGTATGTTAATTTGAACCCTTTGATCCAATAACTTTGAGATTCATCGTCAAGAGGCTTTGGTTCTACCAATCCTCCAATGGATCTTCATCAATTTTGGTCAACGCGGATCACTTAAACATCATTGATCATTAAATGTTGCCTTGAGGATTATTAAATGGATGATATACTTGACAAAAAGAAAATGCAACTTGTTGTTGATGTTAGAACATTGTTTGATTCTACAACCCTTGTAAGAGTTTTGATGATAACAAAAGCAAAGAACATTTATGCTCCCTAAAATTATATTCTGTTTTGTGGAGATGTTCTGATGGAAGAAGATCAGAAGATAAGTTACAAAGTTGTTTCTGCTGTGATTGTAAACATCTCTCAAAAAGTTCTGATGGAATAAGATCAGAAGATACGCTAAAATGTTGTTTCAACTCTGATTATAAAAATCTCTGAAAGAAGTTATAACGCTGAAAACAAGACTTCGTGGTTCTGATCTCCAAAGTTCTGAAGCAAGCAGCAACAAATACTTCAATGTTCGGAAGCGTTACAAGTCAAATATTTCCATTTCAAGAGTAACGGATGGAAGGGAACAAGGATATTTATTTTTGGAAATCACCTTAATTGTCATTGATCAGGTTTCCAAATGGTCATCCATGCTTTACCTATTTAAACAAGCCTTGAGGATAAATCGTTCACGATTTACACACGAACAGTAACGCTGCTATCATTTTCATCCTCAAACATTCAACATTCAAACTGTGTAAAACATCACTTGTATTGTGATACTGTTTAATTAGAAAAACTACTGCACACTTTTATTCATACATTGTTTAAAGAAATTCCTTGAGAAAAACCAGGTTGTGGTTTATACTCAAGAATACTTTGATGGTTATCAAAGTAGATTTGTAATTGTGATACGGTGGGAGAACTGACTTCGGGTGTTTTGCGTTTGATCGCAATTGTTGCAGTTAGCAAGAGTCGCCACCGACTTTTCTTTTATCCAATAAAGGAAAGGGTGAAAAGAACAGGAAAGACCTTTGAGATATTTTCTTGAGTTCGAGGGGTAGATTATGAAAAGGGAAGGTGTTAGCACCCTTTTCATCCATAGTTATCTATGGGCTCTTAGTTGCTTGCTAGATCACTTACTTTTGTTTGAAAATATGCATTGTGGTGGTTTTTGAAAGTATTTTGAAAAGGCGCCTTCATTTAGGCAAATTTTGTAATGGTCCTCGTTCGTAAGAACGTATACAAAGTGTTGGACCTTTGAAAATATTTTATGTTTTTGAAAGTTTGTTTTTGAAAGTGTTTGATGTTTGTTTTGAAAATAAGCAAGGATGCTTGATTTGAAATTGAGAAAGCAACTAGGAACAATCTACCTACTCAAAAGTCTTAGTTCATTTCTTCCTTTCCTTTGATATTGCTATCTCACCATTGATTGGTAAGAAGCCTTATCTTTGGATGTAAAGGGACGGGCTTGGGTCATTGTATAGTCATGATAGCAATGTTGTGAGACATTTTAGCGTTTTCCTTTGAGGGACCAAGATCATCTTGAAAGGCAACATTTTATAGCATCATCGAGGGACTATGATCTTGTATTTTTGATTGCTTTTTTTTTGCTAAGATATCCCACATGTATAACATGGCCATTTTTGTAAGGCAACAAAGTGGAATTACCCTAAGGGTGTAAGTGTGCAAGTGTGTCTGATTTACATGCTTGTTTATCTTGAATTAGGGTTTGCTATTTGTTGATTTTATCTTTCCATACAAACCCTAATTTACTAGCATTTATATAAAGCGATAAATTGTGAAAAGTAAAATTACTATGCTATTACATCATTTGGGAAGGGGGTGTACAGATTTACAAATGGAGATTTTGCAAGAAAATTAAACCTAATTATCTATTACAACCATATTGAATAATATACAAGAATTGAATAAATAATGTACAAATGCAAATGGAAAAAGAAATGATTTTGTTTGGTTTTTTATGAAAGGGTTTGGTCTTGTCCTAATTAAGAAAATGGTTAACTAAAAATAAACAAAATTAAATTTAAACTAATTAAGAAAGAAATTAAGTTAAAAATGATTTTTAGGTTTTTTATGAAAAAGGTTTGAAGTTAATAAAAATAAAATAAAAATTAACTAATTAAAAGAACCCTAAGTTCTAAATTAATTATAAAAAAAAGAAAAATAATAATTAAACCTAAATCTAAATATTAATCATTTGAGAAAAAAAAGAATCTAATTTGTTAAGAAAAATGTTTTTGTTCTTTTTATCTTTATAAAGAAAATAAATTAAATAAGTGTAAATAATAAATAAAAATATTTTTGGATTTTTTATTAATAATAATAATAATAATAATAATAATAATAGTAATAATAAAAAATATAATAAAGAAAATATGAAATGAAAATAAAAATAAAAATGGAAATGAAATAATAAAGAAACTAATGGGCCAGGGGTGCAAAAGTAAGGCAGGGGATTAGAAGCCAGTAAAAAGATCAAAGCCCAACTATTCGGAGGCCCAACAAAAGGTAGCGCTGGGTGTTGAACCCATGACCTCAAATATACACGCGCTACCTTTGCCACTGGGGTGGCTGTACATCCGTTAACATTGGTGAAATAATAAACATATAACACAAATCATGTCCTGAATGTAACTTCATCTTTAACCTCCAGCCTGAACATCTGTAACTTCACCATTTCTCAACAAAAATGAAATATGCAAACATGAAAGTTGCTCCATTTTTCCATACGAATCCAACCATATAAATATCATAAGCTATACGTCAAAGATGAATGAGAATTTCTAAAAGTACCAAATTCTGACCTAATTATTTTCATAGATTCAATCCTAAAATTCTCCTAGCTCAATCAAAATAAATGAAATATACGGACATGTACAACTTCAGGGAAATGATGTCTACATTTTATCTTCAAAAATGCAAGCCTAACAATGCCTAAATGAGAAGATAGAAGTTCAAGGAATGTACCTCAAAACCTGAAACCGTGAAATGATTTTGAGCTTCTTTCAAGATGTTGCAATGATCAGGTTAGCTTCCTCAAGTTTCCAGGAAGCTAATGCAATGATTAGCTTGAGCAATGGATGGCTGGAATGGCTTGGAGAAGTCAATGTGCAGACTCTGTTTTTTGGTTATGGAGGTTATGGTAAATGGTGTTACATTTCTGGAATAAGGATGGGGATGAGTTGTATTTAATGTAAGGAAGCTTTAGGAAGTGAAAAACTAAGAAACACATGAGGGAAATATGAATTGCAAGTTCAAGGTCAGAAAATGTGCAACAATGGTGTTTTTGAGGAATTTATGGCTTAAGGGAGTTTGGGAGTGTTTCAGGGTGTTAATGCTTGTGTCTTAGCTCACAAATAGTGACTCTATTTATAAACAACAAGTTTGGAGGCTTGTTGTTAATCAGAATTCAAAAACAAATGTTTAAACTCATCATGTGATTTTTGAGAAATCCAAGTTTCAAAGCCATGTGTACTTGCTAATGTAGAGTGGTTATGCTTTATACAAACTTGTTTCTGACTTTGTAGATGGAGTGTGATCATAGGGAATAAGATAGAGGCTCAAGAATTGACTTTGTGCATAAAGCTTGCTTTTCAAGAATGGCATTCTTCACTTTCTTCCAAAAATGGAAATTTGGATTGGATAAAGCTTAAACCACTTGGATTATAGCACAAAGGTTTGTGTAATCCATTAATGATGGATATATACACAATTTAGAAGGCCTGCAAAGCAAGATTATGCAGCCTAACATTGAAATTGAATTATGTGTTCATCAAGAAATGACTTGTAATTCAAGAATGAAACCCTAACTTCTTGGCTTCAATTCTCCTTGCTCAAGTATGATATCAATGAGTTCTTGGAAATTTTGGAAAGCTTGTAACATCCTCTACAACCTCTATGTTGGACATTTTTGAAAATTCATCTTGGAAGTATGTGAAAATTTTCCATGAAGTTAGGTTAAAATCCTGCCTAAACTAGGGCAAAATTTCACTAAGTTTCCAAATTTCATGAACATGTCTTCACAAAATAATAACTTGAAATCCATGCATTTCTAGAATAAGTTGTTTTCTACAATGTTTTAAATCTCATTGATATCTACAACTTTCATGTTGGAAGTTTCCTTTGAATCATCTTGCATCATGGTGAAAATTTGGCTCAAAGTTGTGAAAAAATATGAATTTTCCAACACTTAGAAAAATTTCTAAGTTTAGAAATTTTGACTTTTCAAAATGAAATCTTGACTTTTTGATTTCTTGATGAACAAGTTTCTTATTTTGACATTTCTTGATGAATTGAATTCTTTGGAACTTGATTTTGATTAAAAGTCAAAGTTTAACTTTTTAGTGTACAATTGATTGAAATTCATTAGTCAACCAATTGATCTTGAGGAATGTTTTGAGCCATCCCATTAGGTCAAAATAAGGCATTTGAATCCTTGAGATCATGTCTCAAACCAATCAATCATTTGTTAGGTCAAAATCAGAAATTGCACCTTCTCAATCAAAACCCTAATTTTGACCATTTTGCCCTTTTGCTGATCTAATCAAATTTCTTGAGGAATTGTGGGCCAAACTTGATCAAATGACATTATGAGTTCATAATGTTGATATGGATCAAAAATTATGAAGTTTGACTGTAAATTGACCACACTTGACTTTTTCTCCAATACAGCTGATTTTAGGTCAACTGATCAATTGATTGAGCAAAAATGTGATCCAAGACTTGATACTTGATATGAGAAATCTTGAGAGTCCAAAATTATCCATGAAAGTCAAATGGGGCATTAAAAGTCCATTTGTACTTGTGCAAACTCAAACCCTAATTTTCAGTCATCATTGCTTAAGGAGGTGTCTTGAGCTGATCAACCCTTGTACAGTCTTGAACCAAAGGAGATCTTGTGAGAGATTACTCGATAAATGAGAGGGAAAATTTTGGGGCACAACAGCTGCCCCTGTTCAATCTTCTTAAACCTGAATAGTTAGATTGGCGGATCCGTCATTCGTGACTTGAAGGTGGAAGATGATTGAACATTAGAGTGCCCAGAATATTTCACTCAAAGATGTATTGCGAATGGGCTTATAGATGCCATTTGGAGGAATGATGGTAAATACTGGAAGAAGTATCAGCATAAATCTTTGGTCAATTATGCTAACACTTGATGTTTCACCTGTGGAAAAAGGGTTAGTAAAATGCAGATGTATGCATGATGTTCACCAGATTTGGTATTATGCTAAATGCGTTTTGTATGTATATGCTATGATGTATGAATGTGTGATGCATATTTGTCTGGGAAAATAAATCCCTGACTACTGTTGAGGAGTTCCTGGGAAGTTGAATCCCAGATTGCTGTTTGGGATGAAGAATATACATATCTACAAACTGTTTTGAAAGGATGCTTCCACTGGGGAATATCTCTTGCATGTTAACTGTTATTTGGTCGGGTCCAGGCTTCACAACTTGCTGAGGATAAGGAAGTCAACTGTTATCTAGTCGGATCCAGGCTTCACAGTAACTTACTACGGAAGAATAAATTATATGTTATATGGTCGGATTCTAGGCTTCGCAGAAGATTTTGTGAAATTGAATTATTATCTGGTCGAATCCAGGCTTCACAACAACTTGCTGAGGATAAGGAAGTTAACTGTTATCTGGTCGGATTCCAGGCTTTGCAGTAACTTGCTAGAAAGGATGAAGTTAAACTGATATCTAGTCGGGTCTAGGCTTCGTAGTTTTTGAAAAGTTATACTATTATATGGTCGGGTCCAGGATTCATAGCGTCTTGCTGGGAATTGTAGCTAGTTGTTATCTGCTCAGGCCCAGGCTTTACAATAAACTTGAATAGATGAAATTAAACTGATATCTGGTCGGATCCAGGCTTCACATATTTTGAGGTGGATGAAGTTAGTTGCTATCTGGTTGGGTTTAGGCTTTGCAATAAACTTGTATGAAGAAGATAGGGTTAAACTGATATCTGGTCGGGTCCAGGTTTTTCAGTAACTTGCTTGGAGCTTAGTTGTTGTCTGGTCGGATTCCAAGCTTCACAACAAACTTCTGAGGGAGATTGCTATCTGGTCGGATCCAGGCTTCACAATAACTTACTTGAAAAGATGAAGTTGAAAACTGATATCTGGTCGGATCCAGGCTTCACAGTAACTTGTTGGGGTAGAGGCAAACTCTACTGGGGAAAAGAAGTTAAACCCTGGTCCGGTTAAGTCCAGGTTCTTCTATATCTTGAAGAATTAAACTATTCTCTGGTCGGGTCCAGGTTTCATAGTATCTTGCAAAGTTAACTATTATATGGTCGTGTCCATTCTTCATATTTAGTTGAAAGGTTACACTATTAGCTGGTCGGATCCAGGCTCTAAAGTGACTTGAGAAGTTGACTACTATCTGGTCGGGTCCAGGCTTCATAGTAGTTTGAAAGTAATACTAATATCTGGTCGGGTCCAGTCTTCATAGTATCTTTTTGAGACAGTAAAGGTTTTGTTGACGACTTTACTGGGGATTAGGGGTTGTGGCCTTATGATTTGTCGTAACCTGAAAGGCAAACTCAAGCTGGAGAGTGTAGACTCAATCGGGGAAGACAGACTCAGCTTGGGGGGATATACTCAGCTTAGGGAGGATATACTCAACTTGGGGAGGATATACTCAACTTGGAAAGGATATACTCAGCTGGGGATAACAGGCTCAGCTGAGGAAGATAGACTATGCCGGGGGAATACAAACTCGGCTAGGGAGTTATGCTACTCGTTGTTTGTTAGGGAAATAAACCATGTTGGGGAAATAAACCCTGTTGATGAAAACTTAATGAACTGCTGACGAGGTGAGTTCTTTGAGAAAGATATCCACCAGACTTTTTCTTGTAGGATCAACTTAGCTGGGGAGAGAGCTGCAAGAGATTGAGACTCTGGTTGGAAATTAACCTGTGCAAAGAGACTTTGTGGGTAACTCTATTGAGGATTGGTTTTTTGTAGCCATCCTTGTGGGGATAATGCTAATGAAATAACTTTGTGGAGTATTCCATATACATTAAAGAGGTGCTTGCTGCTTAGTAGGGCACATGTGCCAAATAGTTTTAATTATGTTCATATGCATATGTTCGTTCAATTTTAGTCATTGGACAACTTTGCATTCAAAACAAAAACAGAAAGTTTGCACTTCAAAGTATATTTGTATTGATATTTTGGCCATGAATATGCGTTTTTGTACAAAGAGACGGAGATCCTAGTAAGAGGAAATCATCGAAAGGAAAACAAAGATTGAAAACAAAACAAATAGCCATGTGGAGATAATCTCGTTGCATTCCAACTCTATTATTTCCCCAATGTCTTCGAATGTCCCTTGCCGTTGACAGAAGTTAATTGGATTGATCTTGGACCGTTTGAACTTGGACCTTGGTGATAAAGTTGACTGTGGTGATTCCATGGGACATAGTCATACGCTTTCAGGCCCTAACTTTTTCCTGGACCGCCCTTTCAGGTTTTCAGCCCACCAGGATACCCATTTTTGCCCAAGACGCCCTTTCGGGTTTTCAAATTGCCGGGTGTACAATCTTTTGTATATATCCCTAATTTTTTCCCAAACCTTTTGGTTTGCCAGGATGCCCTTATTTTGCCTAGGTGTGTCAACCTAGTGGGTCTCTTATGCGTAATATTTTTTAACTATATCCGCGTTTATAGGATGTGGGAAGTCTTCACCATCCATGGTAGTCAACATCATGGCACCACCAGAGAACACTATTTTGACAACAAATGGTCCTTCATAGGTGGGAGTTCATTTGCCCCTGGGGTCGCCTTGTGGCAGAATGGTGTGCTTTATCACCAAGTCGCCAGCTTGATATACTCGAGGCTTGATCTTTTTGTTGAAAGCCTTGATCATACGCTTTTGGTATGTCTGACCATGACAAACATCAGCCAATCATTTTTCGTCGATCAAGTTCAACTGATCTAATCTTGTCTGAATCCACTCGTCTTCGCCTAAGCCTGCTTCATTCATAATCCTTAGTGAGGGAATCTGAACTTCCACTGGAAAAACAACTTCCATGCTATAGACTAAGGAAAAGGGAGTTACCCCAGTTGATGTTCTAGCTGAAGTGCGATAGCCATGTAGTGCAAACGGTAACATCTCATGCCAATCCTTGTATGTTACTACCATCTTCTGCATAATTTTCTTAATATTTTTGTTGGCCGCTTCGACTGCGCCATTCATTTTAGGTCTATATGGAGAAGAATTGTGATGATTGATCTTGAACTGAGTGCAAAGCTCAGTAATCATAGCATTGTTGAGGTTAGTCCTATTGTCGGTGATGATCCTTTCGGGGATACCATACGACAAATGAGGTTGTGTTTGATGAATCTGGCTACCACATTCTTTGTGACTGAGGCAAAAGAGGCGGCTTCGACCCATTTGGTGAAATAGTGATAACGACAAGAATGAAGCGATGTTCGTTGGAAGCGGTGGGATTGATCTATCCAATAATATCAATGCCCCATATTGCAAATGGCCACCGAGCGGTCATGACATTCAGAGGGATAGGAGACACATAGACCTTGTCAGCATAGATTTGGCATTTGTGACAAGTTCTTGAATGTTGATGGCAATCAGTCTCCATTGTTGACCAATAGTAGCCAGATCTCAGGATTTTCTTAGCCATCATATGTCCGCTTGAATGATTGCCAAAGAGACTATCGTGCATGTCTTCCATAATTTCCTCTACCTCCTTCTTGTCCACACATCGGAGTAGAGTAGAATCATTGTTGCGCTTGTACAATATTCCGTTACTTAGGAAACATTTGGCTGAAAATCTTCGTAAGAACTTTCTGTCATTGATGGACGCTCCTTCTGGATACTCTTGTGCTTCAAGGTATCTATTCACCTCATGGTACCAAGGCTTTTCTGGATCAGTTTCAAGCTCACAGCAATGTGAAGGTTCGTCGAATCTTTCAATTGTAATCATAGGGGATTCATTATCCCACCTGACCTTGAACATTGAAGACATGGTTGCCAAGGCCTCAACCAACTGATTTTCTTCCCTAGAGAAGTGCTCAAAGGTGATCTCTTCGAAGTAAGGAATCAGAGATAGCACAAGTTCCTTGTAAGGGGTGAGATTAGGGTGCTTAGTGTCCCAATCTCCTTTTACTTGGATAATCACTAGAGCAGAATACCTAAACATATTCAAATGCTTGATCCTCAAATCAATGGCAGCCTTCAGACCCAAGATGCATGCTTCGTACTCAGCCATATTATTCCTGCAATCAAAGCATAATCTGGCAGTGAAAGGAGTGTGGAAACCTTCAAGAGAGATGATCACAACATCAATTCTGTTAGCCAAGGCGTTGGAAGCCCCGTCGAAGACCATAGTCCATCGGGATCCTTGTTCAGGTCCGTCATACGGTCCAGGTTTCGCACAGTCGGTTACCAGCATGATGTTCTCATCAGGGAAGTCGAAGTTCATAGACTGATAATCGTCGACAGCTTGGTGGGCCAAATGGTCTCCTAGTACGTTTCCTTTAATGGTCTTTTGTGTTGTGTATTGAATGTCGTACTCAGTCAAAATCATTTGCCATCTTGTTATCCTTCCGGAGAGAGCAGGTTTCTTGAAGATGTACTTGATTAGGTCCATCTTAGAAATCAACAAAGTGGTATGAGTCAACATATACTGTCTTAGCCGGCGAGCAGCCCATTCCAGAGCGCATCAAGTTTTCTCGAGCAGTGAATATCTGGTTTCACAGTCGGTAAACTTTTTGCTCAGGTAATAAATAACATGCTCTTTTCGGCCAGACTCGTTATATTGGCCTAAAACACACCCCATAGAGTTCTCTAGTACTGTCAAGTACATGATCAAGGGTTTTCCTTCAACTAGAGGCATGAGAATAGGAGGTTCTTACAGATATTCTTTGATTTTGTCGAAGGAAGCTTAGCATTCATCATTCCATATGACTACTTGATCTTTCTTCAAGAGTTTGAAGATTGGCTCACAAGTAGCAGTCAAGTGAGATATGAAGCGGGCAATGTAATTGAGAGGACCCAAGAATCCTCTAACTTCCTTTTCAAAGTGGGGGACTGGCATTTCTTAGATGGCCTTCCCCTTGACAGGATCAACTTCAATGCCTTCATTGCTGACGACAAACCCTAGAAGCTTTCCAGATCATACTCCGAATCTGCACTTGTTAGGGTTCAACCTCAACTTGTACTTTTTCAGCCTTTCGAATAGTTTGTACAGGTGATCGATATGTTCCTCTTCAGTTTGTGATCTGGCAATCATATCATCCACATAGACCTCTATTTCATGATGAATCATATCATGAAATAGAGCTACCATAGCCCTTTGATATGTTTCCCCTGCATTCTTCAATCCGAACGGCATGACCTTGTAGCAAAAGGTGCCCCCATTGTGTAACGAAAGTAGTCTTCTCCATGTCTTCGGGAGCCATCCTTATTTGATTATAGCCGGAGAAGCCATCCATGAAAGAGAAGACTTTATGCTGAGAAGTATTATCGACCAAGACATCAATGTGAGGTAGAGGGAAGTCATCATTGGGGCTTGCCCTATTCAGATCCCTCACTACGCCAAAAATAAGCTTTAGCATCACACATACGAAAGCGCTTTTAGGAAAAAGCGCTGCTATAGGTATTAAAAAAAATTCGCTTAAAAAAAGCGCTTTCAAAGGGTACCTTAAGAAAGCGCTTTTCAAAAGCGCTGCTAAAGGTCACCCTTAGAAAGCGCTTTTTGAGAAGCGCTGCTAAAGGGTGCCTTTCAGAGGGAACCTAAGAAAGCGCTTTTCAAAAGCGCTGCTAAAGGGCAGCCTTAGAGAGCGCTTTTCAAAAGCGCTGCTAAATCTGGCCTTTAGAAAGAGCTTTTAAAAGCGCTGCTATAGGGTATGCTACGAAAGCGCTTTTTTATGAAAAAGCGCTGTTATACATGACCATTAAAAAGCGCTTTTAAAAGCGCTTTCGTAGGTTGTTTTATAATAAATTTTAATGTTTTTTTATTAAAGCTGTGTTGTGTGTTCGTACTGGCTTTTGTGTTTCCTCTCTTCCAAACCCTTTCGTTCCCGTTCCTGTTCATCTTCTTCGTCCAAAGCGATTTTTCACGGTAGCCACCATCGTCAACTCTCATCGCCGCCCACGAGTCGTCCCTCTCTTCACAAGGTTCGTTGATTATTATTTTCTTCTCATTTACAGTGTATTGGTTGTTGTTGTTGTTTGATGATTTTTGAAAGTTTCCTAAAACCCTTTGATGATTTTCTAATGATGTTATTAATATGTTATTTCATTTTGAGTTAATGTTGAATGAATTAAACTTGGTGTTGATTTTGATTGTTCCTAATTTTGTTTTAAAACATGTTGGCTTTGAATTTGTGATGACATTGTGTGATTTGGTTTTGAATGACGAACTCGGTTATGGTATTGTTGTTTATCGTGTGCACATGGAACACTTGTTTGAGATGAGTTTTATTGAGCATTATTAGGATTACATAGTTGTTTCCCGGAATTTGGTTCGGTTGATTTTAGCTTACTTTGAGCTTGATTTTTCATATCATGAACTTGAATTGGATAAGAGCTTGAATTTTTGGTTCTCGTTAGGTGATTATGTTTTAAAAGTTATTGAGCGTTTATTGAATAACCGGGCACGAAATATATTCTTGGAAGCCATAGTGACATACAAAATTCTTGTTTCATTGATTAGCAGGCACAATTAGTGTTTCTCATTCACACTAGTTGGACGGCAGGTAATTGTGATTCCCGATTAAGGCTCTCTGTCTTTTGATGTTTGTTTAATGTGTTTTGGAAATTAATCGGTTTCTTTAACTTCTTCAGGACCTTCCGATTCAGAGAAACATATCTCACCGGAGAACTCAAACGTGTCAAATCGTCAGAAAACAAGAGAATCGTCAGGTGATTGTTTCTTCTTTTCAATGTATACAAAATATTATTGTATAAAATCTTTTTACCTTGTCAATGAATTAATATAATAAAGTTGCATCTTTTTACCTTCACTGAATTTCTTTGTACATGAGATGTGAGAGAAAAATGATTCTGCAGATTTGATATTATTAGATAGATCAAGAAATTTTTGCAATTTTAGGTTAGGAAAATGGAATACGGTTCAGTTTGGATGGAAAAAGTACAAGGGTTTACGATTCTGAAAGAAAATGAAAACGCGATAGAATTTGGAAAACATAGCCGCGTAAATTGGAAAATGGGTATATAGGAACATGGTGGCTGGTGGAGAACGGTCGTGGAATTTGAGCGAGGTCGGTTCTTATGACCGCCGTAAGACATGAAATGTGAGTTGTACCTTCCACCAAAGGGATTCTATATATTTTGCCTTTACATAACCAAAAAATTGACGACGGTTGGCTCTTACGGCCGCAAAAATCGTCGTAGAAATTTCATTTAAGTTATTATCTCAATTTCATTGAAATTAAGGGAAGGTGTGCCCTTAGATCGATAGGAGAACTCCTTAAACAAATTTATCTCTCCTTCTCTTTCACTCATTTGTATTGTAAATTGTGAATTCATTGATTGTGCAATCAACATATTGAGATAATTTTCTTATCAATAATATTTTAAACAATTTTTTGTTGAGTTGATTGTAATCTATAAAATTGCAATTGATTTTTCATATCAACAAAACCAAAGAAAAATCTGATTAAAATTGATTTCACACCAAGTGTTCGACAAATTGATTAAGTTAAGTTTTTGTTTAGCTCAGATTGACTCAGAAACCGTAAACCATGGATAAGACATGGATGTATTCCAATCGATTGTCGAAAGAGTACGAGAACGGGGTATCAGAATTCTTTAAGTTTGCTGTTGCGCACGCCGAAGACCCCGGTCGAATGACATGTCCTTGTTTGTGTTGCTGTTATGGGAATCGGGTTGACGCGGTTCAGTTGGCATCGCATCTAATACGGTATGGAATTGATAGAAGTTATACATGTTGGAATATGCATGGTGAGAAAAGTGATGGGAATGATGAATCGGGGGATAATAGGACCTATGCTTCAAACGACAATGGCACAGATACATACGATTATGATCGAGTTGAAGAGATTGCAGAAGCGCTTGAAGAAGATATTAATGATTGTCCCAAAATGTTCGAGAGGTTGGTAAGCGATGCAGAGAAACCGTTGTATAATGGTTGTACAAAATTCACAAGATTGTCTGCGGTATTAAAGTTGTACAACTTAAAGGCGGGCAATGGATGGTCGGATAAAAGTTTCACAGAGTTATTAGCCCTTATGAAAGATATGCTACCAGAGGATAATGTTCTCCCCAACCGAACGTATTAGGCCAAAAAGATGTTGTACTCTATTGGCATGAGCTATGACAAGATACATGCCTGTCCAAAAGATTGCGTTTTGTTTCGAAACGAGTATGCATCGTTAAATGAGTGTCCTAAATGTGGTGCCCCTCGATATAAGAAAAAGTTGTCTCCGGCAAAAGTCTTATGGTATTTTCCTATAATTCTGAGATTTAGACGGATGTATCGTAGTGAAACCGATTTAAGACATTTAACTTGGCGTGCAGATGAAAGAATTGTTGATGGAAAGTTTCGACATCCCGCAGATTCACCACAGTGGATTAAAATTGATAATGATTATCCTGAATTTGGAAAAGACGCAAGAAACCTTCGCTTGGCATTGTCTACTGATGGAATGAACCCACACGGTATTCAAAGTATCTCGCATAGCACATGGCCTGTAATTCTTATGATTTATAACCTACCTCTGTGGCTATGTATGAAGCGTAAGTACATGATGTTATCTATGTTAATTTCTGGGCCTAAACAACCAGGAAATGACATAGACGTATATTTGGAACCTTTAATCGAAGATTTGAAGATTTTGTGGGAGAACGGTGTGGAGGTTTATGATGGGTATAGGAAAGAAAGTTTTAACTTGAGGGCGATGTTGTTTGGAACAATTAACGATTTTCCAGCCTACGGAAATCTATCCGGGTATAGCATTAAAGGTGAAAAAGCGTGTCCTATCTGTGAAGATGGAACCGATGCGATTGAAACTTTGTCAGAAGAATGTATTTCTAGGTCATCATAGATTCTTAAATTCTAAACATCAATATCGTGGATGGAGAAAAGCGTTCAACGGAGATACCGAACAACGTAGAGCTCCGCCTGGATTGACAGGTGATCAATTATTTGAAAAGGTGAAAGATGTGAGTATTCAGTTTGGCAAGCCTTTTGCACATAAAGTTGTTACAGGTGGGTGGAAGAAGAGGTCGATTTTTTTTGAATTGCCATATTGGAAATCTTTGTACGTAAGACATTTTCTTGATGTTATGCATATTGAAAAAAATGTATTTGACAGTGTTATTGGTACGTTACTCAATATAAAAGGGAAGTCTAAGGATGGTCTTAAAGCAAGGGAGGACATGGTAGAGATGGGAATAAGAACTGAATTGGGACCCATGAAAAAAGGAACACGAACATATCTACCATCTGCTGTTTACACTCTATCCAGAAAGGAGAAAAAAACATTGTGTAAGTTCCTAAGTGAGGTTAAAGTTCCAGAAGGCTACTCATCAGATATTAGAAGACTTGTGTCTATGCAAGACCTCAAGTTAAAGAGTTTAAAGACGCATGATTGCCATGTTATAATGGAACATTTTCTACCGATAGGTATACGTTCTATTCTTCCAGAAAAAGTAAGAAGCGCAATAACTAAACTGTGTTTTTTCTTCAAGTCAATTTGCAGCAAGGTGATCGATCCTGAGATCTTACCAACATTGCAAAAAGAAATAGTTGTTACTTTGTGTGATCTTGAAATGTATTTCCCTCCCTTGTTTTTTGACATAATGGTTCATCTTGTCGTTCATCTTGTCAAAGAGACACAACTGTGCGGACCAGCTTATATGAGATGGATGTACCCTACTGAACGTTATATGAAAATATTAAAAGGGTATGTGAAAAACCGAAGTCGACCAGAGGGTTGTATTGCTGAACGATATATTGTTGAAGAAGCAATTGAGTTTTGTACTGAATATCTGTCAAATGTTCAATCAATTGGACTCCCCAAATCTCACATTGTTGAAAAAAAGAAGGTAAGAAGCTAATTGGAAATAAAGTTGTGACAGTATCAATGGTCGAACGGGATCAAGTGCATTTGTATGTTCTGCATAATGAGCTTGAAGTTGAGCCGTATGTTGAAATTCACAAGGGTGTTCTTCGAGGTTTAAATCCGAATAGAAATGAGAATTGGATTGTACGAGAGCACAATCGAAGTTTCATACCATGGTTTAAGGAACATATTTATTCAAAGTATCGTTCAGATCATGCTTCAGTAACAGAAAGATTGAGATGTTTAGCATACGGTCCAAGTTTAATTGTGTTTTCTTATAGCGCATATGCAATTAATGGATACACATTTTATACCAAAGAACAGGATGACAAAAGTACTATGCAAAATAGTGGTGTCACCTTGATCGCTGAAGCAATGCATATATCAAGTGTGAAGGACTTAAACCCAAAATTTGCAAACCTGTCATATTTTGGGGTTATCGAGCGCATTTGGATGTTTGATTACGAGAAGTTTCAGATTCCTATATTTGGTTGCAAGTGGGTTGAAAATAATAATGGCATACGAATGGATAAGTCAGGTTTTTTGCAAGTGGATCTTAATAGGGTGGGGTACAAAGATGAGCTTTTCATTCTAGCCTCTCAAGCTAAACAAGTGTTCTATGTCAATGATCCGACAAGTACAAAATGGTCTATAGTGCTACTATCTAACAAAGTAATTGATGAAAGCATTGGAGATCAAAGTGATATTGGTGTTGACATTGAATCTTTAACCATAACTGATCAAAATGATAATCAATCATGTATTAGAAACGATCATAATGAGGGTATTTGGATCAATCCAACTGTCCGTGTTGTTAAGAGACGAGTAGAACACATTCCTACCAAGAAAAGAAAGAGACCTTAGTGAAAGGGTAATAGTATATATAACTTGCCATTTCATTTTTATATTTGTCATTTCATTTTAATTTGCCATTTCATTTTTATTTGTCATTTCATTTGTATATTTGTCATTTCATTTTTATTTGCTATTTCATTTATATTTGTCATTTCATTTTAATTTGCCATTTCATTTTCATTTGTCATTTCTTTTTTATATTTGTCATTTCATTTTAATTTGCCATTTCATTTTTATTTGTCATTTCATTTTTATATTTGTCATTTCATTTTTATTTGCTATTTCATTTATATTTGTCATTTCATTTTAATTTTCCATTTCATTTTTATTTGTCATTTCATTTTTATATTTGTCATTTCATTTTTATTTGCTATTTCATTTATATTTGTCATTTCATTTTAATTTGCCATTTCATTTTTATTTGTCATTTCTTTTTTATATTTGTCATTTCATTTTTATTTGACATTTCATGTTTATTTTTTTTCATTATTACAGGTCAAATGGCTAGTAATCAAGATAATGCAAATGCTCCTGAAAATGCTCCTGAAAATACTCAAGAAAATACTTCAGAAAAAGATATTACACGAGGTATTACTATTATGAGGGGAATCATACGTGATAGAGATAGAGGAGTAACCTATAATGTAGAATGGAATGATAATGACCAATTAATTGGGTCTAATGCTGCAAAGTTGACAAGCTACATTGGTACGCTTGTTCGTATACACATTCCGATCACCACTCCTAGATGGAAAAGAGGAGAGTTGGATGAGGCTAAGGAGAAAGTTTGGACTGAGATAAAGGTACATATATGGTTTTTGTTATTTGCTTTATCTTGACGATAATATGTGTTTAAATTTCTTTTACTAACACACTTTATGCGTATGTTTTTTTGTAGAGGTCTTTTAACATTGAAGATACCCGTAAAAAGTATATAATGGGTTTGGCTGGAAAAAGACACAGAGGGTGGAGAACATTTTTAACCAACAAGTATCTTAAAGATGATGAAGGAAATTTTCTTGAAGAGGATCCGGAACGTCCAAAGAAGTATGAGAACTTCATTACACCTGAAGAATGGGTTGGTTTTGTAGGCCAAAGAAGAGATGAGAATTTCAAGAAAGTGAGTGCTATAAATCGCGAGAGAGCGTCAAAACCCGCATATCCATACAAAAAAGGGCGTTCGGGATATGCTCGCTTAGAGGAAAAAATTGTAAGTAAATATAAACTCTACGATCTTATTAATTCTCTCAATGTGTTATATAGTTGATGATCTTAAGACCTCCGTCATTGTTGAAATTCTGGCTGCAGATACTCAATGTCACGTCCAATGTTATGACACCGTATCTGACTTACTATATGACAGTAAATACAAAAGTAGTAAAGAACACAGTCAATTGTTTACCCAGTTCAGTGTGCAACAACACCTACTCTGGGGGCTACCAAGCCAGGGAGAGAATCCACTATAAGAGATGTTAATTCAGGAATAAACCAACCAGTTTATCTCCTTCACTTAAGACCTACCCAATGCAATTCCAATCTAAGTACAACTTAAACCTGAGTATCAACTCACTCCCCCTCAATCACAGCAGTGATACATAAACCAATTTGACTCAATAATTGATGAAGACACTCTTCAAGACAAACACTTGATTAAGCTTCACAGCTTTTTAACCAAGCAACACAATCACTCGTGCTTCACAGCTTTGAGTGATGTACACAACTAACTTGACTCTGCTTCACAGCTTTAGTCAAGGGACATTCAAACACTCTTGCTTCAAAGCTTTGAGTGCTACACAACCCTTACAATCGAAACCTATTCCAAGACACTTATCACAATGATAATTGCTTGGAGTACAATAAACAAATCTAAACAGATTACAAAATTGATCTTCTAATCAATCAGCAGGGATGACTTGAAAAACAGCAGCTCTGTTGAATATATAGCAGCTGCAACTTCAGTTAGGGTTTCCAAAAACCTAGGGTTAATTCCGTTTGACCTAAAGACCAGGTCATAGGACTTTATTAACCAGGTAAGGGATGAGCTAGGTTGCTCCTCAGAAAACGCAGGATTCTGTTCAGAAGGGACTGAGTTATTTCCAAAAAAAACTCAGACTTATCCAATCCTGCAGTCCTGTTAGTTCAGAACAGGATGTCATAACATCTGTTATGACATCTGAGAAAACCTGTCTACTGATTTAGCAAAATGTGATCATTTTGCAAACATGCTCAGATACACACTTATAACCATCAGTATTTGAATTACAATATTTTTCTGCACATGTACCTAATGAGTTAGTACAACCTGAACTAGAATGTTATGACATCAGTCATGACATTCACACATACACTTGGGATTTACCAAAAATGCAAGCCAATACCTAAACACCTACAAACTCCCCCTTTGGCAGATTTTTGGCTAAAGTCCCTAAACAATCAGAGATAGATAGATAGCAGCAGCAGAAAAATATAATGTCAAGTACTAATTAAGAAAGTACCAAATATTCTCCCCCTCTTTAGCCACAAATGGGCCAAAGATACATGTTCAAAAAGTTTTACAGTTATCCAAAACAAATTTATAAGAGCAGCAGCAGAAAACAACTTTCAAACTCCACCAGATATCAGCACCAGACAACAACCAACCTTCAAGCACTGTCATCAGACTTAGAGGATTCAGGCTTCTTCCTTTTCTTGTGAGCAATGTCAGCATTCTTCTCTTTGTTTGATGTCTCAACATCCTTAGAGACATCTGGATTTGTTTCAGCATTTGAACTTTCTTGGTTCAGAGGAACAGAAATGCCAGGAACTGAGAGTTTCTCGTTTAAAATTCTTGAAACAATCTTTGCTATTGCTTGATTAACATAGGTTGTTCCTTCCCTATTTGCAATTTCAGGGGGAATTGAAGAAGAAGAGTGATATGGATTACCAGAGGCAGAAGCTTGGGACTTTCCTGCATGTCTTGTTCTCAATTCTTTGACCTTGGTGGGGTTAGTTCCTTCTTTTCTTCGAGAAGAGATCTCCAGGACTTCAGAGTCCAGACAGGAAGAGATTGTCATAGAGTCTTGATCAGAGGAAGATGTTGAAATAGTCGTATTGGATGATGATGGTGATTGAGACATTTTGACAGTCTTAGAGGACCAGCAGCAACTGAGGAGAAAATTCTGATTGAGAGACAGGGTTATGATGAGGAGACGAGAGGGAAAGGAAGACAAGGAGTGTCTATTCAACTTCTTAAAGGAATTGAAGGAAATGTGAAAATATAATTTTAACCCAATCAGAACAAACACAACTCCTTTAACCCTTGTTTTAAGCAAAATTAATTGCTACAGTTCCTCATGTTGGCAAATACCCAACTTACCCCTCAAGTTTTCAAATTGATTTGCATCAAGAGCCTTGGTAAAAATGTCAGCCAGCTGTAGCTCAGTGGCAACATGTTCCAATTTGATTGTCTTCTCTTCTACAAGGTCTCTGATAAAGTGATGTCGTATGTCAATATGTTTGGTCCTGCTATGCTGAATGGGATTCTTGGATATGTTGATTGTACTTAGATTGTCACAGTACAATGTCATAACATCTTGTGTGACATTATACTCAGTGAGCATCTGTTTCATCCATATCATTTGAGAGCAGCTACTACCAGCTGCAATGTATTCAGCTTCAGCAGTGGAAAGAGACACACAATTATGTTTCTTGCTGAACCAGGAAACCAGATTACTTCCCAAAAAGAAACATCCTCCAGAGGTGCTTTTTCTATCATCAGCACTACCAGCCCAATCAGCATCACAGTAGCCAGTCAGAGCTGGTTCACAGCCATGAGTATACATCAATCCATAGTTGTAAGTACCACTTACATACTTCAAAATTCTCTTCACTTGATTGATATGACTGACTTTGGGATCAGCTTGGTATCTAGCACAAACTCCAACTGCAAAGGCAATATCAGGTCTGCTGGCAGTTAAGTATAACAAGCTTCCTATCATGCTTCTGTACAGACTTTGATCCACCTTTACCCCACTTGAATCTTTGGAAAGCTTTAGATGAGTAGGAGCAGGAGTCCTTTTGTGACTTGCATTCTCCATCCCAAACTTCTTTACAATATTCTTAGCATACTTGCTTTGAGACAAGAAGATTGAGTCCTCCATCTGTGAGACTTGTAGTCCAAGAAAATAAGTTAGTTCTCCCATGAGACTCATTTCAAATTCAGCCTGCATCTGGTCAGCAAAGTGTTTAACCATATGTTCTGACATTCCTCCAAACACTATGTCATCAACATATATTTGTGCAACCATCAACTTCCCTCCTTCAGTTTTGACAAAGAGAGTTTTGTCCAAGCCTCCTTTTCTGTAGCCTTTGTCTGAAAGAAACTTTGTTAACCTGTCATACCATGCTCTAGGAGCTTGTTTCAGGCCATATAGAGCTTTTCTCAGTTTGTAGACATGATCAGGATGGGTTGGATCCACAAAACCTTTAGGCTGTTCCACATAAGATTCCTCATTTAAGTACCCATTTAGAAAGGCACTTTTCACATCCATCTGAAATAACTTGAACTTCAGAAGACAAGCAATTGACAACAAGAGTCTGATTGATTCCAACCTGGCTACAGGTGCAAAGGTTTCATCAAAATCAACCCCTTCAACCTGGGTGTATCCTTGAGCAACAAGTCTTGCCTTATTTCTGGTGACAACTCCTTCAGCATCTGACTTGTTCTTGAATATCCATTTTGTCCCAATGATGTTAGTTCCTTCAGGTCTAGGAACCAGTTCCCAAACTTCATGTTGCTTGAATTGGTTCAGTTCATCTTGCATTGCACCAATCCAATATTCATCAGTTAAGGCTTCCTTGACATTTTTTGGTTCCATTTTGGACACAAAACAAGAGTTTGAGATGATTTCTCTAGATCTTGTGATGACTCCACTATTGGGATCTCCTATGATGAGCTCTTTTGGATGATCCTTCTGAATTCTGATGGAAGGAATCTTGCTAGGTTCCTTTGATTCAGATTCTGTTGTGGTGGAGTTGGGTAGATCATCCTGTTGGATTGAAGTCTCAAAGAATGTCTCAACAGTACAAGGAACATCTATTTCTTCATGATAATCATCAATTATAACATTTATTGATTCCATCATGGTTTTGGTTATGGAGTTGAATACTCTGTAAGCTCTGCTGTTTGAGGAGTATCCTAGAAATATGCCTTCATCACTTTTAGGGTCCAGTTTTCTTCTTTGTTCACGATCAGCCAGAATATAGCATTTGCTGCCAAACACATGGAAGTACTTCACAGTTGGTTTTCTTCCTTTCCAGAGTTCATAAATGGTGGATGAGGTTCCTTTCCTTAAGGTGACCCTGTTATGAACATAGCAGGCTGTATTCATAGCTTCAGCCCAAAAATACATAGGAAGTCTTTTGGCATGTAACATTGCTCTGGCAGATTCCTGTATGGTCCTGTTTTTTCTTTCCACAACTCCATTTTGCTGAGGTGTTATAGGAGAAGAAAACTCATGACTAATTCCCTCTGAAGAGCAGAAATCATCAAATTTGCTGTTTTCAAATTCCTTGCCATGATCACTCCTGATTCTGACAATACACCCTTCCTTTTCTCTTTGAATTCTTTTGCACAATTCTTTAAAGACTTCAAATACATCAGATTTTTCCCTAATGAAATTAATCCAGGTGAATCTGGAAAAATCATCCACAACCACATAGGCATATCTTTTTCCACCAAGACTCTCTACTTGCATTGGTCCCATCAGATCCATATGAAGAAGTTCCAGAACCTTAGATGTGGTCAGATGTCTTGACTTTGGATGTGACATCCTAGTCTGCTTACCAACCTGACATTCACCACAAACTCTTTCTTCATCAATTTGCAGTCTTGGAATCCCTCTGACTGCCTCCAAGGAGATAATCCTCTTCATGCCTCTTAGATGAAGATGGCCAAGTTTTTGGTGCCATAGCTTCACCTCTTTTTCTTCTTTTGCAATGGAACACACAGATGAGAAATTAGAGTTCTCAGATTCCCACAAGTAACAGTTATCTTTGGATCTGATTCCTTTCATTACTATCTCTTGTTTGTCATTGATTACAAGACATTCAGATTTTGAGAAATTAACCTTGAATCCTAGGTCACACAATTGACTGATACTAATGAGATTAGCAGTCAGTCCTTTTACCAGCAGTACTTCATTCAGACTTGGAACTCCAGGGCAGTCCAAATTACCAACTCCTTTGATTTCACCTTTAGCACCATCTCCAAAGGTCACAAAGCTGGTGGTGTGAGGCTTAACATTCTTGAGGAGGTTCTTGATTCCAGTCATGTGTCTGGAACATCCACTGTCAAAATACCAATCTTCCTTTGCAGAAACCCTCGGGGAAGTGTGAGCTATTAGTGCAGTAGCCTTTTTCTTCCATTTAGGAGCATGTGGTACCTTTTTCAACTTAGGTTTGACACCTGAGTTCTGATTAGGATATCCATGTAGTCTGAAGCAGAAGGGCTTTATGTGACCATATCTCCCACAATGATGACACCTCCATCTTTGGTACTTTTTCTTCATATGTCTCTGTTCCCGATGTTGATAGTGGTGTTGAGACATCTGATTTGACATTTGCTTGACAGGCCTGATCTTCTTGTTTGTACCAGATTTCTTTGCTCCTACAAATCCTAGTCCAGATTTGTTTCCTCCACTTTGTCCAACTTGAAGTATCTCTTCCAGTTTGTCTGTTCCATTAGTCAGCATCTTGACAGATTTGGTCATTTGGTTCAGTTGTGAGTTCAGCAGTTGAACTTCTCCTTCTAAATGACTTATAGTTTCAAGATTTGCCCTCTTTTCAGCCTCCAGCTTTATAATGAGTTTTGATTGTTTCTCATTTTGCACACAGACTTCACCACTTCTGATACACAATTTCTTGTAGGTATCAGCCAGTTCTTCAAATGTCACTTCTTCATTACTAGTGTCACTTTCAGAGGGACAGATTCCAGTTAGAGCAGTGACAAGCTTGGCACATTCTTCTTCAGAATTACTTTCTGAATCATAGTCAGACCAAGTAACCGTCATTCCTTTCTTTTGTTTCTTAAGAAAGGTAGGACATTCAGCTCGAATATGTCCATATCCTTCACAGCCATGGCATTGAATATCTCTGCCTTGGTTTCCCTTTTCTTCTGACCTTGGTCTTCTGCTGGAACTGTCAATGTCAGAGGAAATGTTATGAACATTAGACCTTGACTTTGGATCCATTCTTTTGATGAGCTTGTTGAACTGTCTTCCAAGCATGGCAATGGCTTCTGAAATATTTTCTTCTTCATCCACCTTGTTTTCAACATCAGTGTTGGATACAAGTGCTATGCTTTTGTTCTTCTTGTCACCATTATCAGTGATCCCCATCTCAAAAGTCTGAAGAGACCCAACAAGTTCATCCATTTTCAACTTGCTGATGTCCTGGGCTTCCTCTATGGCAGTTACCTTCATTGCAAATCTTTTAGGCAAGGATCTGAGAATCTTCCTCACCAGTTTTTCTTCTGACATTTTTTCTCCCAGTGCTCCTGAGGTGTTGGCAATTTCCAAGATATTCATGTGAAACTCATGAATGGTTTCATCTTCCATCATTTTTAGATTTTCAAATTTGGTAGTCAACATCTGAAGCCTTGACATTTTTACTTTGGAAGTTCCCTCATGAGTAGTTTTGAGAGTGTCCCAAACTTCCTTGGCCAGTTCATATTGATGAACTAATCTGAAGATGTTTCTATCAATTCCATTGAACAAGGCATTTAGAGCTTTGGAATTTCCCAGGGCTAACTCATCTTCTTCTTTACTCCATTCTTCCTCAGGCTTCATACTGATTGTCCCATCTTCCTCAGTTATGGTGGGATGGATCCATCCTTTGTCAGCAGCTCTCCAAGCCTTTTTGTCCAGAGATTTTAGGAAGGCAATCATACGAGGTTTCCAGTAGTCATAATTAGTTCCATCCAGAATGGGTGGTCTATTTCCAAAAACTCCTTCTCTGTCCATAGTGCCAGAAAGTGATATCCCTAGATCTCACCCAGTAATACAGGCAGGGTGCCTGCTCTGATGCCAATTGAAATTCTGGCTGCAGATACTCAATGTCACGTCCAATGTTATGACACCGTATCTGACTTACTATATGACAGTAAATACAAAAGCAGTAAAGAACACAGTCAATTGTTTACCCAGTTCAGTGTGCAACAACACCTACTCTGGGGGCTACCAAGCCAGGGAGAGAATCCACTATAAGAGATGTTAATTCAGGAATAAACCAACCAGTTTATCTCCTTCACTTAAGACCTACCCAATGCAATTCCAATCTAAGTACAACTTAAACCTGAGTATCAACTCACTCCCCCTCAATCACAACAGTGATACATAAACCAATTTGACTCAATAATTGATGAAGACACTCTTCAAGACAAACACTTGATTAAGCTTCACAGCTTTTTAACCAAGCAACACAATCACTCGTGCTTCACAGCTTTGAGTGATGTACACAACTAACTTGACTCTGCTTCACAGCTTTAGTCAAGGGACATTCAAACACTCTTGCTTCAAAGCTTTGAGTGCTACACAACCCTTACAATCGAAACCTATTCCAAGACACTTATCACAATGATAATTGCTTGGAGTACAATAAACAAATCTAAACACATTACAAAATTGATCTTCTAATCAATCAGCAGGGATGACTTGAAAAACAGCAGCTCTGTTGAATATATAGCAGCTGCAACTTCAGTTAGGGTTTCCAAAAACCTAGGGTTAATTCCGTTTGACCTAAAGACCAGGTCATAGGACTTTATTAACCAGGTAAGGGATGAGCTAGGCTGCTCCTCAGAAAACGCAGGATTCTGTTCAGAAGGGACTGAGTTATTTCCAAAAAAAACTCAGACTTATCCAATCCTGCAGTCCTGTTAGTTCAGAACAGGATGTCATAACATCTGTTATGACATCTGAGAAAACCTGTCTACTGATTTAGCAAAATGTGATCATTTTGCAAACATGCTCAGATACACACTTATAACCATCAGTATTTGAATTACAATATTTTTCTGCACATGTACCTAATGAGTTAGTACAACCTGAACTAGAATGTTATGACATCAGTCATGACATTCACACATACACTTGGGATTTACCAAAAATGCAAGCCAATACCTAAACACCTACAATTGTGTAGTTAGAAGAGACGAAAAGTGACACAACATCACTACCGGCACATTTGTTGTGGGAGGAAGCCCGTGTGGGCAAGGATCAAGCTGTTAATCCCGATATTCAACATGTGTATGATGAATGTGTAAGTATAAGATTGTGTCTTTAGTTAAATCACTTAATGTTTATTAATATTTAAGTAATTTTTTATCTCCACTAATAATTTTTTATATGTAATTGAATTACAGGAGACCTTATCCCAATCGGTATCCCCAGGTGAGGATCCTCACGATACCAGGAGCGTACTTAGTCGAGCACTAAATATTGCTGAGTATCCGGGTCGGGTGAGGGGTAAAGGTCATGGTGTGACTCCAACCTCTTTGTATAAGCATCCAAGGAGAAGAAATCCTAGCAATGCAGAAGTGATGCAAACATTGCAGGATTTACAAGCTCAAGTTCGTGAATTGCAGAAGGATAAAGAGAGATATATGGCGGAAAAGAGCAGTTCACACTTGAAAGAAACTAGTGACAAAGCTAATATCAACTTTCAGCATAAATTTCCCGAGGTAATTTTCAATATATATCCGTTATTACTATAGAATATTTTTAGTCACTTCTATTGGTTATTATTGGTTTAGGGCATTTCATCTTGCCAGCTCTACCTATCGTCACCGACTTATCGACTAGTTGGCAAGGGAAAAGTCCATAACAGTTCGGGAGATTTACTTCATAATAGACCGCTTCCGGATGGTCACATGAAAGTATCGGTTGACATTGCTTTAGATATGGATGCATTGCTGCCGGTACCTGACATTGTTGCTGAGACCACATTGCTGCGAGATGCAATTAGATCTTTTGTTGCATGGCCATCCGACCTCATTTTCATAGATAATCAGGTATGTTGAAAACAATTATGAATCTTTAAGTCTTCAACTGTCAGTTCTGACCTCAGTTATTTCCACGGTAATTATAGACTCCTACAACACCCGCATCTAAGGGTAAAGGGATTTTGTGGCACGACGAGTCTGACGTATCACCAAAAGAGGTACGTTTAAAGTGTTAATTATATGATCCGAATAAAAAACTGCATAATTTTATAATTTAACCGAGTTTATATGATTTTTAGGTACCTTTTCATGGGTCACAACAAGTGAGCCAGAAAATCGTTGGCGTACCACCCAAGAAAAGGGTGCCCACTAGATTTTTCCCTCGATACCGGCAGTGTCTGGAAACAATAGTGGGAACAACAAATTTGATGGATGGTGGTATTCGTCAAATTGATATGGATCAAGGTATTTTTGGTTTTCCTTGCACAGAAATAATTGGACATGAGGACGTGGAACAAATTTTCCGTCATAAAGAATTGGGCGTCAGTATTATGCACGCATACATCCGGTAACCCCATCTTTATATTATGTAATTAGCTGAAATCTTTTTTAAACATTTTCAATGAATATACTCTAATATTAATTATGTTTCTATTTAAGGCTGTTATATGACAAATTGATGCGCGGGAATCAATTGTCAAACAGATTCCATTTTGTGTCTTCCTCCCGTGTCAGCGGAGCGACAATTGGTAGGGAACCGGATTCAGTAAGAGAGCACTTAGTCGAAAGATTCATGGCAACTGGCAGTACAGAAAGCTTATATCTTTGGGCGTATAATACTATTCCTACAGGGTTAGATTTTCATTCTAAATTCATTTTAATATTTGTAATTTTTGCGTAGAAAAATTTCTTCTAAACTGTTGTTTTAATTTATAGACGTCACTGGTTGTTGGTTGCTATCGATCCTATAAAAGAAGTGGTCTATTATCTGAATTCGGTTGACGGTGATTGGACAAATTATCCGGATATGAAGTTAATGATTGATACGTAAGTGAGATTATTCTAAATATTTATGTGTATTTATGTATTTAATTATTTCTGTGACATTGTTCTAAATATATATTTTTAATTTTGTTAGAGCGATACAAGTATTTCGGTGTCAAAGAGAAACTCGGGTACGACGGTCTAAATCAAACAACATTAATTGGATCAAAGTGCAGGTATATTAATTTCCACTATTTTGATTATAATATTTACGCTATTTGATAAAACAATACAACTATATATTCTTATTTGTTTTTCTATGTAGTGTCCTCAACAACAAAACGGTATAGATTGCAGATACTTCGTTATGCGGTTTATCAAAGAAATCATTCAACTGAATCAAATAGAGATTCCAGTCACGGTATGAATTTATAACTTAGAATTTGTTTTATTATTTCTCGGATATTCCATATAATTTTTTACTTTTAACTAAATCATGCATATTATGTTTTCTTATGTAGTACTTCGATGAGTACAAATGTCCATATTACACGAAACTTCAGTTGGAAGAAACCAAAGAAGAGTTGTGTCAATATTTTATTGAGCAGAGAATAATATAAGGACTGGTTTAGTTGTTGTTAGAGTTGATTTTGTAATACTGACTTTGAGTTAGAATACAGATAACAATGGTTTATATATAATTTGAGATACAAACATAATTTATGATTGATTTTGAGCAATGATAGTTTCTTGTTTATGGTTTCTTGTGTTATACTTGTGTACTAAAGTAGTTGATAGAATAAAATGAATTTAGTGAAAAGTATTGAGTATTGGTTTTGTTATATTGAGTATTGGTTTTGACTCAGAAACCGTAAACCATGGATAAGACACGGTTGTATTCCAATCGATTGTCGAAAGAGTACGAGAACGGGGTATCGGAATTACAATGCATTACCGCTATTTATGAATTACAGGTTATGGCAAACAATGCAGGTATATGAATGATATAAATAATACCTCTAAAAAAAACACCCTATGAAAGCGCTTTTTGGAGAAAAGCGCTTTCATAGGTAGACCTATGACAGCGCTTTTTCACATAAAGCGCTTTCATAGGCAGACCTATGACAGCGCTTTTTCAAGAAAAAGCGCTGCTAAAAGACAACCTATGGAAGCTTTTTTCCAAAAAAAACGCCACCAATGAAAGCACTTTTTCATAAAAAAGCGTTGTCATAGGTCTACCTATGAAAGCGCTTTATGTGAAAAAGCGCTGTCATAGGTCTACCTAAGAGAGCGCTTTTTGGAAAAAGCGCTGCCATAAGGGTACTTAAGAGAGCGCTTTTTAGAAAAAAGCGATGTCATAAGTAGACCTATGAGAGCGCTTTTCATTAAACAAAAAGCGCTGCTAAAACCTTTAGCAGCGCCACCTTAGAAAGCGCTTTTAAAGGCCAAAAAAAGCGCTTTCGTAGGTCTTTTTTGGCGTAGTGCCTATAGTCTACACACATGTGAACCTTTCCGTCATTCTTTGGTATTGGCACTGCATTTGCAACCCATTGGGGATAAGATGTCACAACTAGGAACCCTGTATCAAATTGTTTCATCACTTCAGCTTTTATCTTTTCAGACATGTCAGGCCTCATGCGACGAACCTTTTGTTTGACAGGAGGACAATCTTCTTTTGTCGACAAACAATGAACTAAGATATCGGTATCCAACCTTGGCATATCTTCATACGACCAAGCAAATACTTCCACATAATCATGCAACATCTGAACCAAACTGCTCTTGACATTGTCTTTTAAGTTAGCATCGATCTTAACCTCTCTCTTGTCTGTCTCAGTACCCAGATTGATGACTTCACCTGATTCTTCGTGCGGATGAATAGCTTTTTCCTCTTGTAATAGAAGTCTGGCTAGTTCTCCTGGTATCAAAATCTTCCTTGCCTTCGTCTTTGGCTTGGTTAATTGGACATTCAAAGTCATAGTCGGCAATAGTAGAGTCATTGGCAATAAGATCTAGAGTGGATGAAGACCTGCAAGAGTGTGTGTGTGTGTGTGCATGTAAGATACATGGCTATTTGGAAAAATGTATTTGAAGGAAAAGAAAGATAATGAACACAAAGATTTGAATGCAAAAGAGTCCAATTATTTGTATTGTATAATCATATGATTAGATGAACATAAATAAAACCCTTGACAAATGGATCAAAGTGCCCCGGGCCAGGCACATGGCTTAAAAGTCATTGTTAAATATTACAGACAAAATGTTCTTGAATTCAATAAAAATCAATAAACAAGTAGATTACTCCTCAATGAAGGAGATGGGAACGAAATCCTTTGCACGCCAATTCTGGAGCTACATTGTAGTAGGATACACCCAATCTTCAAATGCAGCTTCATCATCCGAATCACCTACAACGTTGACTTCATTGACACCCTTGTCATGCTTCAGCATATGCGCGGTGATTAAATTCAGAGTTGGAGGAGGATCAAATTTAACAGTCTTGTTATTGATCAAATCCTGAATTTTATTCTTCAAGGCCCAGCATTGGCCAGTCTCATGCCCGGGGCTGCTTGAGTGGTAAGCATATTTAGCGTTCGGATTATACTTTGGTGAAGAGGTATTTGGGTTGGTAGGAGGATCGCGCAATGTCACTAAATTATCCTTTAGCATGTGTTGTAAGGCTTGAGATAGTGACATTCCTATCCTCGTAAATTATCTTCTCGGAGTTTCAAAATGTTGATGATTAGCAGATGGTCTTTGAGTAGGAGTTGGATTAGAGATTCAGACATCATTAACAGACGGATGATCATTCTTCTTGGTACGAGCCCTTGCCCCGTACACAACATTGATTTCTTCTTTGCAGCAAAATATTTCTTTATAGGATTGGGAGTGGAGGCAGATGCCATAGGAATCTTCCCACTTTTGATGCCGCTTTCAACTCTTTCACCGATTAAGATTAGCTCGGTGAAGCCGGAAGAAGAACAACCAACCAACAAGTTAAAGAATGGACCAGATAAAGTTCCCATAAAAATGTCAATGTGCTCCCTATCAGTCAAAGGTGGTTGAACCCTACTTGCAAGGTCTCTCCACTTTTGTGCATATTCTTTGAATCCTTCATTCTTCCCCATGGTCATATCTCGCAACTGCACTCTTGTCGGTGCCAAGTAGGCATTATACTGGTACTAATGGTAGAAGGCGGTAGCTAAGTCCTCCCAAGTTTTGATACGGGAACCATCCAACTGGTAGAACCATTCTAGTTGCGTTCCGGTCAAGCTCTCTTGGAAAAAGTGAACCCAGAGTTTCTTATCAGCGGTGTGCAACTGTTTCTTGCACACATAAAATTTTAGGTTAAGTTTTGGACAAGAAACTCCATCGTACTTTGCAAAGACTGGTATTTTGAATTTTTGGGGAATAACAACCCCAGAGATTAAACCCAAATCATCAAAATATAAACCGTGGATGGCTCGGATCTCGGTGGCCTTCAATATGTCTTCTAACTGCTTGTATTTGACATCGGCGGGTGGATACTGCTCGTCAAAATAATTATCATCAGACGCTTGATCATTAACACAGTCATCCTGGGTAATCTTAACCTCACCAATCTGATTCTCGTATTCTTCAGATGATTCTTCCACTACTGGGATCTGACGAACTGACTCTTTGAACCTTCTGCCCATATTGACCAGGGCTTTCTTCTTGGGTTTCTTCTTAACTTCCAGCAATGCCATCATATCTTGCTTCCCCTTGGCTAGGGCCAGTAAAGTCTCTTGGAATTGAGAGTTTTATGCCTGAAGATCCTTCACAGTTTTCTCTAGATTCATCTTGCTGAATAAACAGCAGAAAGATAAGGAAACCTGTTGTGTGAAAACCTGTCATGTTATGATGCATGGAAGATGTATATGCAAATGATTTCAAGGATTTGTGAAATTTAAATTTGTATAGACAAAAGAATGAACAAACGTCAATTTTCATTAATTAGTTCAAAAGGATTACATCATGCCTCTTGGGCTTACAAAATAACTTCCTAAGATAAAAAGACTGAACGCATCCTCTTCGGCGCGAGATAGGCGTTCACACTTTGCTCTTCTTGTAGCTGCTTTGTAAGCTCCAAGACCCTCTTCTCACTAGCGTAGAATTGAGCTTCGAAAGTATCTCGTTCTTCCTTTAGCTGAATCCAACCCTTTTACAACTCTTCAAGAGAAGTAGGCATGTCTGGATGGAGGATAGTGTAGGGAACATCTCCTTCAACCACAGGTTCCATGATAATTGGTAAGATGAAGGGATAAGGCATCACAAGTTTCTGAGCACGAGCTCGTACCCACTTAAGGTAAGGCTCAAGGGGAACGGAATTCTTGTGTCCTAACGTCTTGCTATCCATTTTGCTTACCATCCTTCAAGATCGTATAAACCTCTGGCGGTAACCAAACTATCATAAAGCTAAGCAAGGGTTACACGTGATACCTCCCTTAATGCCAAGTAAAGGGACATTAGGGAATTCCCCACAATGGTCGACGATAGTAACATTCTCCAAGGATCGAGAAGACCAATGAACATCTTAATATCTGAGCATCATCAGCCTATGGGACCACTTCAAACCTTGCTCATTCTTCAATTCAGATCGGGGAAGATGCGAAATAAACCATCTTGTTAAGAGAGGAGTGAAAATCATGAGGATCCCTCTCTTCCTCATAGTGCGAGAATGAAAAGAATGTAGGATATCTCCCAATAAAGTAAGCACCAGATTGCGAGACATGAAGATTTTTACAACGTTTACATCTATGAGTTAGTCAGGGTTTGGAAACAAAGCCATCCCATAGATGAGAAGGGCCAATATTTATTCAAAAGCTTGTAAGTCCAAAGAGTTCCAACAATCTTGAGCATTCTCGAACAAGAACTTGGATAAGAAACCTTTGACACCACTCCTTGTTTCCCAATTAGTTGTGATATCAGATTTTTGCAAGTGTAATGCTTGGGCAATCTCCTCAGGTTTTAGATCTCTTTCCATACTGTTGAAGGGTAGTTGATTGAGAATGGGAATCCTCAAGAGTTGAGAGAATTCTTCCAAATTTGGTACAAGCTGATAATCAGGAAAAGTGAAGCAATGGTGTAGAGGATCAAAGAACTGAAAAAGCACTTTCATCATATCTTCATCAGTGTTGGAGGTAACCAAGCTTAGGAGGCGACTATGTCTTTCAGTGAATGGAGAATTCTCAGGAACCCTTGATGCTAACTCTTTGAGTTGAGGAGGAATTCTTGCGAGATTGACTTGGATAGTATTCCTGCGGATAGATGCCATGTCCTACAAAACAGAACAAAGATAAATCCCCAAAACCCTTGAAATGGTTAGTGAGAATGAGTATGGTGTTATGGTGTTTATGATGTCATGTACAAGTAAGTATATACAAACAAGGTAAACAAGTCCTTAGGTTTAGGATTGCATGGAGTCTCATAGGTAAGTACCCTCTTGAAGTTTAGTTGGCTCAAACTTGTCCTAGAAATAGTAACCGGGTTCTAAGGGATCTCAATATCACTGATTTGTCTTCTCGGGCATTGCTTCAGCACAAGCCTCTTTCACTACGACCGAAATATGCCGAAAAGTCAAACCTCAATGAGTGTAGTATCGAGTATCAACCAACTTCGGACTGCACCAAAGCCGCTTATCTCACTACGTCCTAATGGCCAAGTTGGTCAAGTAAAGGTTCTAAAGTTAGTTAGTGCTTCATGACACCACACAGCGGCCCCGAATTATCCTTGACTACTCAAGGGATACCGGTACCCACAAATGTGTCACACTAACGTAGCTATTGCTTAGACCATGTCAGTGTACCCCGTATAGTTTCCACAACGTATTGCTACTTACCTATAAGGTATCCCAAATCCGGGTAGAGGATTAGAATAAGCCCAAACAAGTAACCAATATGTAAAGCAAACAAGTCAAACAATGAAATAAAATAAAGGTGATCTAGCCCTAAGGTAACCCAACTTTTATGTATTTCCCCAGAAGAGTCGCTAGTTATGTGATACGATGGGAGAACTGACTTGGGATGTTTTGGTATTGATCGCAATTGTTGCGGTTAGTAAATGTCGCCACCAGATTTTCTTTTATCCAATGAAGGAAAGGGTGAAAAGAACAACAAAGACCTTTGAGATATTTTCTTGAGTTCAGGGGGTAGATTATGAAAATGGAAAGTGTTAGCACACTTTTCATCCATAGTTATCTATGGGCTCTTAGTTACTTGCTAGATCACTTGCTTTTGTTTGAAAATGTGCTTTGTGGTGGTTTTTGAAAGTATTTTGAAAAGGCACCTTCGTTTAGGCAAACTTTGTAATGGTTCTTGTTCGTAAGAACGTATACAAAGTGTTGGACCTTTGAAAATATTTTATGTTTTTGAAAGTTTGTTTTTGAAAGTGTTTGGTGTTTGTTTTGAAAATAAGAAAGGATGTTTGATTTGAAATTGAGCAAGCAACTAGGAAAAATCTACCTACTCAAGAGTCTTAGTTCATTTCTTCCTTTCCTTTGATATTGCTATCTCACCATTGATTGGTAAGAAACCTTATCTTTGGATGTAAAGGGACATGCGTGGGTCATCGTATAATCATGATAGCAATGTTGTGAGATATCTTAGCGTTTTCCTTTGAGGGACCAGGATCATCTTGAAAGGAAACATTTTATAGCGTCATCGAGGGGAAACATTTCATAACATGGCCATTTTTGTAAGGCAACAAAGTGAAATTACCCTAAGGGTGTAAGTGTGCAAGTGTGTTTGATTTACATGCTTGTTTATCTTGAATTAGGGTTTTCTATTTGTTGATTTTATCTTTCCATACAAACCCTAATTTACTAGCATTTATATAAAGCGATAAATCACGGAAAGTAAAATTACTACGCTATTACATCATTTGGGGAGGGGGTGTACAAATTTACAAATGAGGATTTTGCAAGAAAATTAAACCTAATTATCTATTACAACCATATTGAATAATATACAAGAATTGAATAAATAATGTACAAATGCAAATGGAAAAAGAAATAATTTTGTTTGGTTTTTTATGAAAGGGTTTGGTCTTGTCCTAATTAAGAAAATGGTTAACTAAAAATAAACAAAATTAAATTTAAACTAATTAAGAAAGAAATTAAGTTGAAAAATGATTTTTAGGTTTTTTATGAAAAAGGTTTTAAGTTAATAAAAGTAAAATGAAAATTAAATAATTAAAAGAACCCTAAGTTCTAAATTAATTTAAAAAAAAAAGAAAAATAATAATTAAACCTAAATCTAAATATTAATTATTTAAGAAAAAAAAGAAATTAATTTGTTAAGAAAAAATGTTTTTGTTTTTTTTGTCTTTATTAAGAAAATAAAATAAATAAGTGTAAATAATAAATAAAAATATTTTTGGATTTTTTATTAATAAAAATAATAATAATAATAGTAATAATAAAAAATATAACAAAGAAAATATGAAATTAAAATTAAAATAAAAAAGGAAATGAAATAATAAAGAAAATAATGGGTCAGGGGTGCAAAAGTAAAGCAGGGGGTTAGAAGCCAGTAAAAATATCAAAGCCCAACTGTTTGGAGGCCCAACGCATCTGGTTGAAATAAAAAAAGAGAGAAATATTGAAAAACAAAACAAAAGGTAGCGCTGGATGTTGAACCCATGACCTCCAATACACATGCGCGCTACCTTTGCCACTGGGGTGACTGTACATCTGTTAACATTGGTGAAATAATAAACATATAACACAAATCAGTCCTGAATGTAACTTCATCTTCAACCTCTAGCCTGAACATATGTAACTTCATCATTTCTCAACAAAAATGAAATATGCAAACATGAAAGTTGCTCCATTTTTCCATACGAATCCAACCATATAAATATCATAAGCTATAAATCAAAGATGAATGATAATTTCTAAAAGTACCAAATTCTAAACTAATTATTTTCAAAGATTCAATCCTAAAATTCTCCTAGCTCAATCAAAATAAATTAAATCTATGGACATGTATAGCTTCAGGGCAACGATGTCTATATTTTATCTTCACAATTGCAAGCCTAACAATTCCAAAATGAGAAGATAGAAGTTCAAGAAATGTACCTCAAAACTGGAAATTGTGAAATAAGTTTGAGCTGCTTTTAAGGTGCTGAAATGATCAGGTTAGCTTCCTCAAGTTCCAAGTAAGCTAATGCAATGATTAGCTTGAGCAATGGATGGCTGGAATGGCTTGGAGAAGTCAATGTGCAGACTCTGTTTTTTGGTTATGGAGGTTATGGTAAATGGTGTTACAATTCTGGAATAAGGATGGGGATGAGTTTTATTTGTTGTAAGGAAGCTTTAGGAAGTGAAAACCCAGGAAACGCACGAGGGAAATATGAGTTGCAAGTTCAAGGTTAGAAACTGTGCAACAATGGTGTTTTTGAGCAATTTCTGGCTTGAGGGAGTTTGGGAGTGTTTCAGGGTGTTAATGCTCGTGTCTTATCTCACAAATAGTAACTCTATTTATAAGCAACAAGTTTGGAGGCTTGTTGTTGATCAGAATTCAAAAACAAATGTTTAAACTCAACATGTGATTTTTGAGAAATCCAAGTTTCAAAGTCTTGTGTACTTGCTAATGTAGGGTGGTTATGCTTTAAAAAAAATTGTTTTTGACTTTGTAGATGGAGTGTGATCAGAGGGAACAAGTTAGAGGCTCAAGAATTGACTTTGTGCATAAAGCTTGCTTTTCAAGAATGGCATTCTTCACTGTCTTCCAAAAATGGCAATTTGAATTGGATAAAGCTTAAACCACTTGGATTATAGCTCAAAAGTTTGTGTAATCCATTAATGATAGATAGATACACAAGTTACAAGGCCCTCAAAGCAAGATTATGCCTCCTAAAATTGAAATTGAATTATGTGTTCATCAAGAAATGACTTGTAATTCAAGAATGAAACCCTAATTTCTTTCCTTTAATTCTCCTTGCTCAAGTATGATGTTAATGAGTTATTGGAAATTTTGGAAAGCTTGTAACATCCTCTACAACCTCTATGTTTGACATTTTTGAAAATTTATCTTGGAACTATGTGAAAAATTGCCATGAAGTTAGGTCAAAATGCTGCCTAAACTAGGGCAAAATTTCACTAAGTTTCCAAGTTTCATGAACATGTCTTCAAAAAATCATAACTTGAAATCCATGAATTTATAGAAGAAGTTGTGTTATACAATGTTTTAGATCTCATTGATATCTACAACTTTCATGTTGGAAGTTTCCTTTGAATCATCTTGCATCATGGTGAAAATTTGGCTCAAAGTTGTGAAAAAAAATATGAATTTTCCACCACTTAGAAAAATTTCAAAGTTTAGAAATTTTGACTTTTCAAAATGAAATCTTGACTATTTGATTTCTTTATGAACAAGTTTCATATTTTTACATGTCTTGATGAATTGTAATCTTTGGAATTTGATTTTGATTAAAAAGTAAAAGTTTGACTTTTCAATGTACAGTTGACTTTTCATCAGTTGACTGAAATTCATCTGTCAACCAATTGATCTTGAGGAATGTTTTGAGCCATGCCATTAGGTCAAAATGATGCATTTGAATCCTTGAGATCATGTCTCAAACCAATCAATCATTTTCTAGGTCAAAAATCAGAAATCGCACCTTCTCAATCAAAACCCTAATTTTGACCATTTTGCCCTTTTGCTGATCTGATCAAATTTCTTGAGGAATTGTGGTCCAAACTTGATCAAATGACATTATGAGTTCGTAATGTTGATATGGATCAAAAATTATGAAGTTTGACTGCAAATTGACCACAATTGACTTTTTCCCCAATACAATTGATTTTAGGTCAACTGATCAATTGTGTGAGTAAAAATGTGATCCAAGACTTGAAACTTGACATGAGCAATCTAGAGAGTCCAAAATGATCCATTAAAGTCAAATGGGGAATTAAAAGTCCATTTGTCCTTGTGCAAACTCAAACCCTAATTTTCAGTCATCAGTGCTTGAGGAGGTGTCTTTTGCTGATCAACCCTTGTGCAGTCTTGAACCAAAGGAGATCATGTGAGAGATTACTTGAGAAATGAGAGAGCAAATTTTGGGGTACAACAGTTATCAAGATTGATTAGTGGATTAAGACCTCATTGAGAGAGGCGAAATCACCTTGGCGGGTGGACTGGAGTAGTTTGAGTTCAAATGAACCAGGATAACCAACTAGTTCTTTACTTTCAGGTTTAAAAATCCCACTTCGAACCCCCCTTTCTTGTGTTTTTCCATTATTCAATTAGCATTAGAGAACCTGGTTCTGGGTTCAAGCACTTAACCGTGTCAATAAAATATCCAAGCTAAGAAAAACACTATGGTGGGGCCAAGTCAGAACATCAGCAATGATTACCATGATGAGAAAGACAGAATCAGTGGCAAACCTCCAATCTTTGATGCAGAGGACTTTGACTACTGGAAATACATAATTGAAAGTTTCTTTCTAGCTCATGACATTGATCTCTGGGATATGGTGATTGATGGGTACATACATCTTGTTCATGAAAGCGGATAGAAGATTGACAAAAAAAGAATGTAAGATCATCAAAAGAGAGACTTCAGAAATCATCACAAGGCCAGAACTATTCTCTTGAGTTCCATCTCATACTCAGAGTATGAGAAGATCACAAACAAAGAGACAGCAAAGCACATGTTTGATTCCTTGAGAATGACACATGAAGGCAACATGCAAGTAAAAGAAACCAATGCCCTTGTGCTCATCAGAAGTATGAAGCCTTCAAAATGGAAGAATATGAAACCATTGAAACAATGTTCTCAAGATTTCAAATTCTGGTTGTTGGGCTAAAAGTTCTGGACAAAGGGTACTCGACTGCTGATCATGTAAAGAAGATCATCAAAAGTTTACCAGAGAAATGGAGACCCATGGTCACTTCTCTCAAAATGGCAAAAGATCTGAACAAAATATCTTTAGAAGAACTAGTAAGCTCTCTCAGAAGTCATGAGATAGAGTTAGAAGATGATGAGCCCCAGAAGCAAGGAAGCCTTTAGCTCATAAATCTGACAAAAAATATGATTCTAAAGTTTTGCAGGAAATAGAAGAAAAATCTGGTGGATCCTCATCAGAAGAAGACGAATTATCCCTTCTCTCCAGAAGAGTCAATCACTTGTGGAAGCACAGGCAAAGGAAGTTCAAAAATTCAAGAAGAACAGGGAATCAGTCTGAATCATCGTCTAGACACAGAATGTTTGAACCATCTTCTGAATACAGAAAGTCAAGAAACAGAGACATTCTCTGCTACGAATGCAATGAACAAGGGAACTACAAAAGCGACTATCCAAAGATTCAGAAGGAGAAACCTAAAAAGAAGTTCATTAAGGAGAAGAAGAAAGGTCTCATGGAAACATGAGATGACTCAGACTCTTCTGAAGCAGACACAAAATCAGAATATGAAAGAGCCAATATTGCCCTTATGGCCAACATATCAGAAGATACTGAATCATCTGGATCAGAATCAGGCTCAGAGGGAAAAAAGGTATTTTCTAACTTTTCTAGATCTCAATTAGAAGAGAGTCTGTCAGAAATTCTAGAAAGGTATTAAAAACTTCGAGTCATAAACAAGAACCTGAAAAAGGATCTAGTTTCTGACTCTGAAGAAACTACGAATCTAAGATTGGAAAACTCTAAGCTGAAAGAAAAAATTTCAAAACTTGAAAATGAATTACAAAATACTCAGAAGGAAACTATCTCATAAGTTCCTAATAACCCTGATAAGATCATAAAGGAATATGATCATAACTTTCATAAATTCCTCTCTAGAAACATAGATAGAAATAAGATGGCTTCAATGATCTATGGAGTTAGCAAAAATGGAAGAAAAGGTATAGGATCCAAAGGTAAATTATCCCAACCTAAGAAAGTTAAGGATTTAGTTATTAAACGCACTCCACTAAATTCTCACTTTACCTATGGGCACACACATGACATAAAGTATACTAGTAATGATTTTTCTGCTAAACAAAAATTCAAACAGAAATTTGGTAACTCTAACAAACAAGGACCCAAAAAGATATGGGTACCTAAGGATAAAATTGTCTATGGTGCAGATATCTTTGACAGCAAGACTGAAACACTGATCCTGGTACCTGGACTTTGGATGCTCTCGATACATGACAGGAAGAAAGTATATGTTCGAAAGCTTGGAGATTAAATCTGGAGGCTACGTAGGTTTCGGAGGCAATTAGAAGGGGAAGATCATTGGCTCTGGAACATTTGGTAATGGTAATCTTCCCTCTATTACTAATATTCTGTTAGTAGATGGATTAATGCATAACTTTACATCCATAAGTCAATTAAGTGATAACGGTTATGATAGAATCTTTATTCAAAATTCATGTAAAGAAGTTAGTCAGAAATATGGATCTATCCTCTTTAATGGAAAGAGAAAGAACAACATTTACAAAATAAAACTTTCTGAACTATAAAGTCAGAATGTAAAATGCCTATTGTTTGTTAACGATGAGCAATGGGTCTAGCACAGAAGATTAGGGCATGTTAGTATGAGAAGAATATCTCAGATTAACAAACTCAATCTGGTCATAGGACTTCCTAACCTGAAGTTCAGATCAGATGCTCTGTGTGAAGCATGTCAAAAAGGAAAGTTTGCTAAACCCTCTTTTAAAGCAAAAAATGTTGTTTCTACCTCTAGACCATTAGAACTTCTGCATATAGATCTATTTGGACCAGTGAAAATTGCATCCATTAGTGGAAAGAAGTATGGATTAGTGATTGTAGATGACTATAGAAGATGGACATGGGTAAAGTTCTTAAGACATAAGGACGAGTCGCACTCTGTGTTCTTTGCCTTCTGTAACCAATTCCAAAACGAGAAAGATCTTAGAATTGTTAAAGTCAGAAGTGATCATGGTGGATAATTTGAAAACAAAAAATTTGAACTATTTTTTAATGACAATGGAATCTCTCATGATTTCTCCTGTCCTAGAACTCCCTAACAAATTGGAGTTGTAGAACGAAATAACAGAACTTTACAAGAAATGGCCAGAACCATGATCAACGAGACTAACGTTGCTAAGAATTTCTGGGCAGAAGCAATTAACACAGCGTGTTACATTCAGAATAGAATCTCCATAAGACCTATTCTAGAGAAGACTCCATATGAACTGTGGAAGAATAGAAAGCCCAACATCTCATATTTCCATCCATTTGGATGTATTTGTTTTATTCTTAACACTAAAGAACATTTGAACAAGTTTGACTCTAAAGCACAAAAGTGTATTATGTTAGGATAATCTGAACGCTCAAGAGGCTACAGAGTATACAACACAGAAACACAAATTGTATAAGAGTCAATCAGTTTTAGATTTGATTATAAGCTTGGCTCTCAAAAGTCAAAGCAAGATGAATCTTTTGCAGATATAAAAGTCTAAATTACACGTACTGAAGACATTACATCAGAAGTTTCTCACAAAGAATCACAAATAACACCAGAAGAAGATGTCACAAATACTACAACAACATCTGAAGAACCTCTCCAGAAAAGACAATCTAGAAGCAGCTCAGCTCATCCTGAAAAAAAAAATCTGAGAAAGAAAGAAGACCCAATCAGAACAAGATCCACATTCAGAAACTCTGAAGAATAACTCATGGGATTAGTGACTCTGATTGAGCCAACTTTCATTGATGAAGCTCTTATGGACAATGATTGGATACTTGCAATGCAGGAGGAATTAAACCAATTCACCAGAAATGATGTGTGGGATCTGGTTCCTAAACCAAAATGGTTAAACATCATTAGAGCCAAATGGGCATTCAGAAACAAGATGAATGAACAAGGAGAATTCATCGGAAATAAAGCATGGCTGGTGGCACAAGGTTATAGTCAACAAGAAGGGATAGACTATACAGAAACCTTTGCTCCAGTCGCCATGTTAGAATCTATCAGACTTTTAATTTCTTTTGCTGTAAATAATGGCATCACTCTTTATCAGATGGATGTCAAAAGTGCATTCTTAAATGGATACATTGATGAAGAAGTTTATGTGCACCAACCCCCTGGTTTTGAAAATTCAAAACATCTTGAATATGTATTTAAACTAAAGAAATCACTATATGGTCTGAAACAAGCTCCCAGAGCTTGGTATGAAAGACTAAGTAGTTTTCTACTAGAAAATTATTTTACCAGAGGGAAGGTGGACATAACTTTATTTTGTAAGCCATTTAAAAATGAAATTCTAGTTTGTCAAATTTATGTAGATGATATTATTTTTGAATCTACTAAAGCCTCTATGGGAAGAGAATTTTCTAAGTCTATGCAGGCAGAGTTTGAAATGAGCTTGATGGGAGAGCTCAAGTTCTTTCTGGGCATTCAGATCAATCAAACACCAGAAGGAACATACATACACCAAAGCAAATACGTCAAAGAACTTCTGAAGAAATTCAACTTATCAGAATATAAGCCAGCCAAAACTCCAATGCATCCTACATGCATTCTGGAAAAGGAAGAGGTAAGTAAAAAAGGTAGAACAAAAGATCTACAGAGGTATGATTGGTTCTCTCTTATATCTTACAACTTCAAGATCTGATATTCAAATAGTGTATGTCTATGTGCCGGATTCCAATCAGATTCTAGAGAATCTCACTTAACAACTGTTAAGCGAATTTTCAAGTATCTGAAAGGTACTACTAATCTTGGTCTGTTTTATATAAAAACCAATGAATACAAATTAGTAGGATACTGTGATGCTGACTTTGCTGGAGATAAAGTAGAAAGAAAAAGCACTTTTGGAAGCTGCCAGTTTCTGGGAGAAAATATGATCTCATGGTCCAACAAGAGGCAATCCATAATTGCATTATCAATCGCTGAAGCTGAATATATAGCAGCAACTGGATGCAGCATACATATGCTCTGGATGAAAAGTCAGCTTGAAGACTTCAATATATTTGAGAGTAACATTCCTATACTCTGTGACAATACTTCTACTATCTGTTAATCTAGAAATCTAATTTTACATTCTAGAGATAAGCATATAGAAATAAAACATCACTTTATTAGGGACTATATTAAGAAAGTAATTCTCTCTTTAAAATTTATTAACACATACCATCAATGGGCTGATGTCTTCACTAAACCCCTTTCTGAAGATAGGTTTAATTTTATTTTGAAACATCTCAGCATGAAACTATGTCAAGAATAAGAGTTTTATTTATGTATTCTTTAACCCTCGGAAGTTTATATTTTTTTGGTGAACATCTGATCAGTAATTCTTCAGAAGTTAGAAGGACAATTGTATCAGGATCTATCTAGGAAGATCTAAACAGTTCCCAAACGGTTCATTTAAAAGATAGAAGCATGCAGTTCATATCATCAACATATGTCATCCTCTCACAAGCGTTCTTCTAAGGCTGAACACACGTTCAAATTTTGAAGTGACTAAAGCTTTGATTGGATGCATTGAGACTCGTGTTGTATTGGTAACTGTTCTATATCTCCACACCATCTCCCTATTTTCAGGAATCATTAATGCTATGTAATAATTATTTTTCACTCTTTTCTTGCTAATTAAGTTTTCAATTTGGTTATAAATACACCATTCACTTTCACTTTCACTTTTTCACTTTCACTTCTTCTCGCTACTATTTTCTCTCTACTTTTTGTGTGCAAAATTGTCTTTCAAAAACCTTCAACAAGTCTGTGTGAACAATGGCTTCGTCTTCAAGCGCTCAAAGCTCTCAATGTGTTCCTAGCTCATCTTCTTCAATAGCATAAATATATGAAGAACCTTCAAGAACTCTACTGACTCCCATTGATTCACTAGAAGTTCTCTGTGAACTCATTATAGACTTCGAAAGTATGAAGGAAAACGGCTACGACCTTACTCATGATGTTAAACTTCAAGGGTGGACCAAGTATTTTGATCGTCTACTGGGTCTAGTTTTTCCAAGATTAGTCAAAGAATTCTGGATTCATGCAACTGCTTCAAACCATCAAGTTACTTCTTATGTGATGGGGAAGAAGATATTAATTTTTGAAGACCTTATTGCACGCTTGATAGGTCATGGCGCTGGAGGCATTCGTTGAGCGACATGGCAAAAAAATGCCCTGACCTAACAACAATATCAAAAGAGATTTTTACTTTTGGCCAAACATCAAACAAAATTAAAGATCTGAAGGACTACTTCAAAATTTGGTCAAAGATCATCTTGGGTTGTGTTGTACCCCAAAATTTTCCCTCCCATTTTCACACAAGACATACTCCTAGAGGTCCTCAATTTCTCAAAGTGGACTAAGGATTGACCAGACAAATCCTCCTCTTAAGACAATAAGCCTCAAACTAGGGTTTCAATTTCAAACAATATGGTTGAGTCCCAGGGGTCCAAAATTTCCTCCATTGCTTTAATATGTCCCCAAGATCATCCATGTCAATTTTCATGCCTTACTCAACAAGTTTGCTCAGTCAACTGCTCAGATGCTTGGAAATCAACTATACTAGGTCAAAAGTCAACTATGGCCCAAATACAGTCAAACTTCAAGATTTTTGGTCAACATCAACATTCTGAAGTAACCTCCATCATTTGATCAAGGGTTGATCATGATTCCTCAAGAAATGCTCCCAACTCATCAAAAGTCAAAAATGGCAATTTAGGGTTTCTATAGGAAAAGTCAACCAAACTTTGACCAAGCATAACTTTCTCATACTTTATCAGAAATTTTCCAACCAAGGCTCATTTTGAAGAGAATCCAATTGCCTACAAGTTATCTTCATCCCTCAAGGTCAAGAAATGCCTCAATCAAAAGATACAAGTTCATACATTATAGGTCATTTCAAAAAGTCAACAAAAACACCTTTTGGGTCAAAGCTCCTTACATGAACATAGAAGCTCCAATTGAGATGAAACCAAAAAGGTTGTTTAGAGGACATCCTAAGATTTCTAAAAAGTCTAAGAACACCCTCTCAGGGTTAAAAACGAGAGAGAGATGCATTGCTAAAGTTGACCAATTTTTGGAAATGTGCATGAAGTCAACATTGATCAAAATTGATTTTTTTTCCAAATGGGCCCATGTTTTTATATTTGAAACATGTTCCTAACATGGCCCATGACCCCTGAGCCTACTCACATATTATTCCATTATTTTTATTATTTGTTTTGATTTATTATTCATTAAAATCAAAATAAATCAAATAAAATAGTGGAATAATAAAATAAAATCCAAGATTTGATTTTATGACCACATGATGAGTCTATAATCAGATGGCAAATCAAGGAAATCATGCAAGGGATGATTAGGATGAATATAGCATAATTTGGCCATATTTAGAAATCAAAGATACAAGATGCAAATCAAATATTTTTTCACAAATTTTTAAAGATTGTGTTCAGTTTTGTTGACCTAATTCACTCTACTATATATTCATAACATTCCCAGATCAAGAAAACAAGGATTGGTCATGTAGAATTGAGAGAAGAAACTCAAAAATTTGGACAAAAAAGTAGTGATCGAATTTTGATTTAGAGGTAGATTTAAGGACTTTGAAGGTTGGAAATCCGTTCCTGGACATATTCGGAAGCTAGCTGGATCACTAGCATGCATCAAGATGTCCAGAATCGCCCTCCACGACCCCATAGTTTGTTCTTCATTCTTGAATTTGGTTTTGAGAATTTACGCATTATAAATGATTTCTAAACACACATTCATGTTTGTATCGTCATTTAGAATATGTTTGTATAATTAATTGTGAGTTTTGAGGCATATTTGATAACCTGCCATTGTTTAGGTTTAGAGGTGCGTTTTAGGGCTTTTCGTTTCAGGCAAAATCAGGGCCAAAGATGAACACCGTTGCACTCAAGAGATCAAACCCAGTCGATCTATGTATTTAAATTAAATTTATGTTGCTTGGTTGTGATTTTTGAAATATGCAGGTCCTATAGTTACATCCATGTCCGTAGGTGTTGTACCCCAAAATTTTCCCTCCCATATTTCTCAAGACATTGCAAGATTAGTCTCCAATGGCTCAAGATTGCTCAAGAGTTGGACAATCAAGCTATCTCCTAAGGCAGTCAACCTCAAATTAGGGTTTTTTGTTGCATCAAGGTCTTTGCATCCAAATGACCCCAAGTTATCCCCAAGGTCCTAATATGTTCTCAAGTTCATCCATGTCAAATTTCAAGCCTTGCAGAGGAAGTTTGCTCAGTCAATTGCCCAAATGGTCCAAAAATCGATTGTGCTAGGGCAAAAGTCAAATGTGACCTAAAAATAGTCAAACTTCAAGATTTTTTGTCAACATTCTCATTTTAAAGGATATTTCATCATTTTATCAAGGTTTGATCATGATTCATCAAGGATTGCTCAAAATTCACCAAGACTCAAAAGTTGTTAAATTAGGGTTTTGTAGGAAAAGTCAACTCAACTTTGACCAAGCATAACTTTCTCAAATTTTATGAGAAATGACCCATCCAAAGCTCATTTTGAAGAGGATGCAATTTCCTACAATCCATCTGCACACCCCAAGATCAAGAAATGCATTCACAAAAATTTACAAATTTGGACATTATAGGTCATTTTTGAAAGTCAACAAAAACACCTTTTTTTCCCAAAGATTATAACTTGAGAATGGAATATCAAAATGATATGAGACCAAAAGGGTTTGTTATAGGACATCTCAAGATTTCTAAAAAGTCAAAGAACACTTCCAAAAGTTCAAAATTGAAGAAGTTATGCATTGTTGAAGTTGGGCATTTTTCCAAAATTGCCAAAAGTCAACTATCCCCAAAACTTCAAATTTTGTCAAATGGGCCCACTTTTTTCCACTTGATTTGATCTTGTCACACTACACACGTGTCCTATCTTCAGTCTTGTGTCCATTTATTTTATTTTTTTTATTTTATTTGATTTTTATTGAATTAATTCATTTTAAATCAATTTAAATCCAAATAAAATCTAAATATTGATAACTTAGGATCTTTTTTATTGATATAGGTCTTAATTGTCATCATGGACATGATCAAATCCGAATCAAGCCATATCATGAACAAAAGATGGAATTTGGACAATTTTGGAAGCTTTTTAATGGTGAATCAAATCACATCTTCAAAGATCAATGCATAAGGATTTAGCCCAAAAAACTTGACCTAATTCATTCCATGTTACATATACAACACAAAGGCACGAGAATTAGGACCTAGAGGCTGCTAAATCAGAAGAACAAAAACTTGAAAAAAGGTGGAAAAGCTTGAAACTGAAATCAAGCAAAGAGGAGTTTTCAAGGCCAAAACTCAACGTGAGTCCATTTCCGGGTCATCACTAAAGCAAAGCCAACTCAAAACCAATCCCCATACCTACTGAATCGCGGTGTAAGTCTCCCTGAAAACCACCCTGCATTTGAAATCGCAACCCCTCATTCTTGCATTTTTTGACAAATTATTGGCATGGTCATGATCCTTGTGTGATTTCTAAACTTTCTGCAATATTTAATTGCATTTTCATGAGCCATAGCCCTGTAACAGAACCTAGGGTTTGGAAGTTTGTTTTTTGGGCGTTTTCTCTACAGGTGAAATCAAGGCCATTAGTGGACATAGACTTGCTCAGGATGTCCAGACGAACATGTCCATGGTTTTGGTTTTTATTTTTATAGCCTAGAACTAATTCTATGATGCAGCTATGGATTTAGCTGCGGATGTAAATCCGCAGGAAAAAGAACCAGGGTTCAGTGGAGAAGACGAAGACGTGTCCCTGTCCGATTGGCCCATTCAAACACTTGGCGCGCGTTTTTTAATTTTCTGGCATATTATTGATGTTTCCCATATAATATTCATTGTTTATTATACTAACAATTAAGCACATTGGTTGAGTTGGTAAGGGCGCTAGTATAAAATCCAATGGGACCTGAGTTCGAATCCCAGGTCCCCCATGCATTTGTGTTAATTTTTTCTAGGTTATCCAGTACAAGCCAAACATAACATCTATCATATGCCCTCAGATCTCAAAGCGCCAGATGGCCTCCAGGTCAAATCTGATGGCCCAAAGGTGATGACCATCATAAGACATAGTCAACGTGCATGCAGGGAATTCCAAAAAGTCAGCCCAGGCCAGCGCCTGTTGGGCCACTAAGTTGCTAATCTCACCCCTGATCTGGGCCCAAACCCCTTTGGTTATTTCTATTTCTATTTTTATTTCATTTATTTATTTGTTTTGATTATTTATTTTATTTTATAACTGACCAATTAAATTATTTTCCTCATAAAAATCAAAAACCAAAAAAAAAATATTTTATCTGTTAAAATTCAATTCATCACTTTATTTTTGTAAATAAATATTAAATTAATTAATTTAGTTTTTAATTAGGTATAACTTTTAATATTTTTGCAATAATTAAAATTAATGTAGAATATTAGGTTTTACTAACTTTGACCAAATTTGATTTATTTCTTTAAATATCCAAAAATCCAAAAATATATTTTTTAATTAACTAATTTATTTATTTAATTAACTTAATGTAATTTCTTTTAATTCAAAAATAAACCAAAAAATTCTTTCTTTAATAATTAAAGGGTCAAAACCCTAAAAAACTTGCCCGATTTAATTTCTCGCACGCAATCCATTTTACCATATTGATGTAATTGTTTCCCGGAATGTAATAGCTTTAATTAGGACTATTTAATTTATTTATCGCTTTATTAATTTTCCGCACTTTAAATTCAAGGGTTGCTTTTGGCGATGTAAATACCCGATGCCTTGTAATAATTAGATTTAATTTCCGCAATTTAATTTCCGCAATCTATAAACTGTTAGATGTTTGATAATAGGGAATGCATGACAAGATCGAATGTATGAACTTAAAATCGACATAGATAACCATTGACATGTACAAAGATAAAATTAACCGAAATAGCACACTCGCACATGCGCACTCTTAGGGTACACCTCGCTTGGTTGCCTTCGAACATGGTCATTGAGTATAGGAAGTTTTAAAGGTCGCCCTCTTGTCCAAAGATCATAGTTGCCTCGAAACGGTTGCCTCGAAAAAATGATCTTGGACATTAGGGTTACCGCTAAGGCGTCCTAACATTGCTTTAGTGACCACACGTCTCTTAATCGAATTGACCCTTAAACTCCAACGACGGTGCTACCTACTCATTCATAGTGGGATAGCATTGTTTAAAAGACATTAGCACAAATTGATTCCTTTTTCGAGTAGGTAGATGGTTCTTAAGTACTTGCTCTCTCAAAACAAAACAAAACTTTTCGCACTTACACCTTTCAAACAAAAACTTCTTTCAAACCCACAAACACAAAGAAAAGCAAATTTTGAAAACACTTTGAGCAAGTACCTAAGAGCCCGTGGATAACCACGGATAGAAAGGGTGCTAACACCTTCCCTTTCTATAATCTACCCCCCAGACCCGAGAAACATCTCAAAAAAGGAATTTTTCTGTGCTTTTTTCCTTTCCTTGTTGGATAAAATAAAAGACGGTGGCGACTCTTGCTTACCACGACATTTTGCGAAAACAAACGCAAAACGCAAACCAGCATTCAAAAAACAGTCAGTTCTTTCCCACCGTATCACAGAACTAGCGACTCTGCTGGAGAATATATTAATAAGTGGGGTTTACCTTAGGATTAGATCATTATGTTTTCAATTGCTTGACTTGTATGTTGTATATTTGTGGGCTTGTATTGGAGTTACTATAGATCCTAACCCGGATCTGGGGGATACCCTTTAGGTAAGTAGCAATAAACTGTGAGGGAACTGTACGGTGTAGACCGATACGGTTGAAGCAGTAGCTACGTTGGTGTGGCACTTTAGTATGTACTGATATCCCTTGTGGCGCAACGAGGAGAATATGGGTCTGCTAAGGGGTCATTAAGCACCAACTGACCTTAGAACCTTTAAATTGACCAACTTGGCCATAGAACAGTAGCAGTATGCTACACTCATTGAGAGCAAACTCTCGCGATGATTCCGGCCGCAAGAAAAGGTTGCTAAACTGGAATTATGACCGATCGAGGGTGGTCAGTGATATTGAGATTCTCTAGAACCCGGTTACTATTACTAGGACAAGTTGAACCAACTAAACTGAAAGAGGGTAATACCTAAACTCCATGCCAGCCTGAAATTTAAGGGCTATTGTGTGACTTGTGTGCCTTCAAAACTTAAACTACTTGCACATTCTTGTTATCTGACAACATGAGTTCCTTGCATGTTTTGTTTACATTCCTTATCCAATAATTTGGATTTATTGCAGGGTTTACTTACAACACCTCACACTTTTGCTTAAACGCATAGCATACACATCATAACATCATGCCTTAACATTTCCTTAACCATTTCAAGGATCTCAAGGGTTTGTGATGTAGGTTATGGTAAATCAAATGTCTAGCAAGGGGCAAAGGGGATTTATTTTCCTCTAGCCAAGGTTGTCTAGAAATCAAAACACGATAACTTGAGTCAGGGGCTATGACCCACTCGATATGGTGAGCTTGACTCTTGAAGAAGGACTCTTAACGACACGAAGTTTCTTCAAACAAATTCTAACAGTTTCTTATTTACCCCGCGAGATCCTTGAAAACATTGCATACATATATCATACATATCATTGCATAACAGGTCTCCCAGTACAGGTCTCTCATGTTCTCGCTGTTTATTTCAGCAATGGGTTTCCAACCAGACAACCAAGATCTTCAAACTCGAGAAGCTCAGTTCAGGGACGTATTCCTAAACCTATCCAAGGGGCAGGAAGAGTTGAAAACACTCCTCATCGGGAACTTGGTCAAGAAAAGTCCTGAAGTCAATAAGGACGAACGGTTGGAACAACTGCAAGCTGAGTTAGGTGCCATGAAAACCCAGATGTTGGGGCAGATGGCTCTTATCCAAAGCTTAGCCCGAGAACAAGAAGAGCTGAGAACCATTATCAATCAGCTTCATCAAGACAGATACAACAGTGTGAAGCAAACAGTCAAGGCCAGGGACCAAGTCATTGATCAGCCTCCAAGAAGACAAGGGTTTGGTTTGGTGAAGAATGGACCTCTCCAAGTTGCTGCTACCTCACGGGTCCATCAACAACATCGCCAAAAACAACGGGTTAATCAGAGTAAGCCGAATACACCCAAGAGGCAGTTTACCAAGCTTAACATGCCACTGTCTCAAGCTTTACAACACCTGTTGAGATTGAATCTGGTGACGTTAAGGGACCCTCCTCAGAATCCCCACATAGCCTCCCCAAGTTACAATCATGATGCCAGGTGTGCATATCACTCCAACAGCCCGGGACATGACACCAACGGCTGTTGGGCGTTGAGAAACAAAATTCAAGACCTGATTGATAAGGGAGCTTTGGAACTCACACAAGACGCTCAGATTGAATTCTTTTGTCATCCCCACAAGGTTCACCATTTGAAGTGACAAGTCTTGAGACGAGAAGACTTTTTGTTCATTAGAATTTTCAAGTTGTAATTTTCTTTTGATTGTTCGAACATTTATTCATGTTAAACTTTGTTACTTTATCAATGCATTGCATATGTCTGTTTTGAATAAGTCCATTCGTATTCACTATATTCAAATTGCTTTCATTTTTGTGATGTTCAACTCTCGATTAAAAAATTCTAAGCCTTTTGAGGGAGGATGACGAAAATGATATCAAAATCTCTACAATATGCTTTTGAACAGACCCCGCTGACGAGGTACAGGCATTGTTTCAAATCCTAAATAGTGGAGTTATAAGGAAGATAATCCCTAGTCAACCCCTTTGAGCCAAAGAAGTTGGAGTTTTTCTTTTCACAAATTAAAACCCTTAATTATAACCTGAGGCAGGGTAGTTTTCTCAGTTGATCCAGGTGCACAATGAATGGCATCAAAGAAGTCCTTCCGAAACAAAAGATGGTGTTGGTTTCGTATAATCGTAAGGACATGCAGTCATTATCTCTCAAAATAAAAGCCCAATAAGTCAAAACATGTGAAGGAGACTTAAGAAAAACTGGGGCATCCCGCTGACTGTAATCACAAAAAGAAACAGTTCATGCAAAAAAAAACAAGGATAATAAAAACCAAAAGGGAAGAGATCCTGCAAACTCTCAACAAAATGACTGCCTGTTCAGAATAAATTGTCAGTATCTGAACCATCACTGGAATATCAGAGCAAAGACTCAAACGAGATCTAATGCACGATTAGCTGAGTTTAGGATCGAAGAACATCACGAAGAACGGGTGGGTACAAATAAAATTTGAGCCTTTATCCTTTGTTTCTTAAACCGTGAACCAGACCACATTATAACCCTTAAAAGTCCTAGCTGGAGCATGGGTTAGTCCGAAAGCATACTCTTACAAAAGGTATCCTGACTCCTATAGGGCTTGCTGTAAATCCTGAGTTGACATCACATTTTACAAAAAAATTGCCTGTTTTACTGGAAAAATGCATTTTCAAAAAATTTCAAAGCAGACATAAGCTTTGCATTCTTAAAATAATATTGTTTGCATATGACTATTTGTTCAACAGCAGCGAAATTCGCACGACGAATATCTAGTGAACAAAAAACCTTCTCAATAAAAAGGAACACCTCAAGTGGAAAAACACTTCCAATAAAGGGGCACGACATGATCATTGTCCATCATCTGGGGCAGTTAAGTCAAGATTCAAGGAATCTCTCAAAGATGCCAAATAGCCAGGGGAAAATCTTCATCTGAATCACTTGGGGCATTGGACATGAATTCCAACAACGAATCTTGCATGATCAAACGAATATCTTCTGGTAGTATGGCAACACAACACTGCCGACAATGACACCTCCCTACATCCTGAGAGCGTGGACATGGTCTAAAAAGTACTACGCATAATCAAAGACCCGCTAGGTTGACTGGCCTAGGAAAAAATAAGGGCTTCCCGTCGAACCAAAAGGGTTCGGGAAAAAATTAGGGATGAGAATGAAAAATTGTACACCCGGCAAGTCGAAAACCTGAAAAGGCGGCTTGGGCAAAAAAGGGTATCCCGGTGGACTGAAAACCCGAAAGGGCAGTCCAGGCAAAAATTAGGGATCAAAGCGTACGACCATGTCTCGGCATCTCGTCACTGGCCTACCAGAAGAAGACTTGTCATTTTAACCGAAAGATACCAAGCACCTCATAGGGGGGGATAATACTCGATCCATAGGGCCTCCGCAGGAACCTTCTCCCGCAGAAACATGGGCAATAAGAATTGTCCGAACTGTATAGTTACTTTGTCCACCAGGTACAAGGTAAATTCATTTGAAGAATATGACCAAAGTACTTTCACTCCTCGCAGAGTAAGACAGTAACGGTAGCTCCCCCAGCTGAGCCTTGCAACTATGAACAAATCAGCAATGCTCTCCCCATGCAGAGTTGATCTACCATTAGCACTAAAAAGGCTTGATATCCCCGGAAGTCTTAATATTCCCTAGCAGAGTATAAAAATGTTCCCTGGCAGAATACAACATACCCCCAGTGGAGTCAATATTTCCCCAGCGCAGTCTGAAAAAGCTTCCCCAACAGAGTTGAAGCATCATCCCCAGTAAACTCTGGAAGTTTATCCCCAGCGGAGTACAAAATAAATCTCCCCAACCGAGTTCCAAGGATCGTTCCCAGCAGAATTCAGAGGATTATCCCCCCAAAAGTCTAACAGGGTTATCCCCAGCAAGTCGAAACTGAAAGATCGTCCCCAGCGAAGTTCTTTCCTTTCACAAACGGGAATTCAATCCTCAACAAATTCAGTATCACCAGCAACGGTAGTCCATCCCCAGTGGAGCTTATCAGTGGAATTCTCAGCAGAGCATCTCTTCCCCCACAGAGTAATCTCCTCATCAGTTTATTCCCCAACGGAGTTATCCTCTCCTGCAGATTTATTCTCGCAATCACCTTCGTTTATCATCCCCAGCAGAAGCGAAGAATTCAACTCTACTCTCCAGCAGCTATCCGGGATTTATTTTTCCCAGCTAAAACATTACATTTCCATACATCATGATACATACACATACACATCATATAACACCATCTCATTTATTTTGAGAACATCATTGCTTGATCCATATCATGCATTGCATATGATTGACCTTTACCTTTCAGGAAAGATGCAGTTAAATTCTCAGCTATGTCAAAAGACCTTCTCTGGTCCAGTTAAATCGATTCTTAAAGATTTTTCTGATGTCGATCCAGTTGAAGTTGCTCCAAGACCTTGTCTGGTCCAGTTAAATCGATTCCTAAAGATTTTTCTGATGCTGATCCAGTCAAAGTTATCCCAAGACCTTCTCTGGTCCAGTTAAGTCGATTCCTAAAGATTTATCTGATGCCGATCCAGTTGAAGTTGCTCCAAGACCTTGTCTGGTCGAGTTAAATCGATTCCTAAAGATTTTTCTGATGCCGATCCAGTCAAAGTTATCCCAAGACCTTCTCTGGTTCTGTTAAGTCGATTCCTAAAGATTTTTCTTATGCCGATCCAGTTAAAGGCCTTCTGTGGTCCAGTTAAATTGATTCCTAAAGATTTTCCTGATGCCGATCCAGTTGAAGTTATTCCAAGACCTTGTCTTGTCCAGTTAAATCGATTCCTAAAGATTTTCCTGATGCCGATCCAGTCAAAGGCCTTCTCTGGTCCAGTCAAATCGATTCCTAAAGATTTTTCTGATGCCGATCCAGTTGAAGTTATTCCAAGACCTTGTCTGGTCCAGTTAAATTGATTCCTAAAGATTTTTCTGATGCAGATCCAGTCAAAGGCCTTCTCTGGTCCAGTCAAATCGATTCCTAAAGATTTTTCTGATGCCGATCCAGTTGAAGTTATTCCAAGACCTTGTCTGGTCCAGTTAAATCGATTCCTAAAGATTTTTCTGATGCCGATCCAGTCAAAGGCCTCCTCTGGTCCAGTCAAATCGATTCCTAAAGATTTTTCTGATGCCGATCCAGTTGAAGTTATTCCAAGACCTTGTCTGGTCCAGTTAAATCGATTCCTAAAGATTTTTATGATGCCGATCCAGTCAAAGGCCTTCTCTGGTCCAGTTAAATCGATTCCTAAAGATTTTTCTGATGCCGATCCAGTTGAAGTTATTCCAAGACCTTGTCTGGTCCAGTTAAATCGATTCCTAAAGATTTTTCTGATGCCGATCCAGTCAAAGGCCTTCTCTGGTCCAGTTAAATCGATTCCTAAAGATTTTTTTGATGCCGATCCAATTGAAGTTATCCTAAGACCTTGTCTGGTCCAGTTAAATCGATTCCTAAAGATTTTTCTGATGCCGATCCAGTCAAAGTTAATCTGAGACCTCCTCTGGTTCAGTCAGATCGCCGATAAGATCTCCCTGATTTGTATTCCAGTCGAAGTTCTGATCACCTATCAACAGTCTCCAAATGGCATCTGTAAGCCCATTCCTGACATCACAAGGCTGATACCACTTCATATGAGTGCGAATTTCTGGGCACTCTAGTGTTCAATCATCTTCCACCTTCGGATCACGAAAGGCACGAAAGCCAATCTACATCCTCAGGTTTAAGAAGATTGAACAGGGGAAGCTATTGTACCCCAAAATTTTCCCTCCCATATTTCTCAATACATTGCAAGATTAGTCTCCAATGGCTCAAGATTGCTCAAGAGTTGGACAGTCAAACTATCTCCTAAGGCACTAATCTCAAATTAGGGTTTTGTGTTGCATCAAGGTCTTTGCATCCAAATGACCCCAAGTTCTACCCAAGGTTTTAATATGTTCTCAAGTTCATCCATGTCAAATTTCAAGCCTTGCAGAGGAAGTTTGCTCAGTCAATTGCCCAAAGGGTCCAAAAATCGACTGTGCTAGGGCAAAAGTCAATTGTGACCTAAAAACAGTCAAACTTCAAGATTTTTTGTCAACATTCTCATTTTAAAGTATATTTCATCATTTGATCAAGGGTTGATAATGATTCATCAAGGATTGCTCAAAATTCATCAAGACTCAAAAGTTGCTAAATTAGGGTTTTGTAGGAAAAGTCAACTCTACTTTGACCAAGCATAACTTTCTCATACTTTATGAGAAATGACCCATCAAAATAGCATTTTGAAGAGGATGCAATTTCCTACAATCCATCTTCACACCCCAAGATCAAAAAATGCACTCACAAAAAGTTACAAATTTGGACATTATGGGTCATTTTTGAAAGTCAACAAAAACATATTTTTTCCAAAGCTTATAACTTGAGCATGGAATATCAAAATGAGATGAGACCAAAAGGGTTGGTTAGAGGACATCTCAATATTTCTAAAAAGTCAAAGAACACTTCCAAAATTTCAAAATTGAATAAGTTATGCATTGTTGAAGTTGGGCATTTTTCCAAAATTGCCAAAAGTCAACTATCCCCAAAACTTCAAATTTTGTCAAATGGGCCCACTTTTTTCCACTTGATTTGATCTTGTCACACTACACACGTGTCCTATCTTCAGTCTTGTGTCCATTTATTTATTTTTTTTATTTTATTTGATTTTTATTGAATTAATTCATTTTAAATCAATTTAAATCCAAAAAAATTCTAAATATTGATAACTTGTGATCTTTTTGATTGATATAGGTCTTAATTGTCATCATGGACATGATCAAATCCGAATCAAGCCATATCATGAACAAAATATGGAATTTGGACAATTTTGGAAGCTTTTTAATGGTGAATCAAATCACATCTTCAAAGATCAATGCATAAGGATTCAGCCCAAAAAACTTGACCTAATTCATCCCATGTTACATATACAACCCAAAGGCACGAGAATTAGGACCTAGAGGCTGCTAAATCAGAAGAACAAAAACTTGAAAAAAGGTGGAAAAGCTTGAAACTGAAATCAAGCATAGAGGTGTTTTCAAGGCCAAAACTCAACGTGAGTCTATTGCTGGGTCATCACTAAAGCAAAGTCAACTCAAAACCAATCCCCATACCTACTGAATCGCGCTGTAAGTCTCCCTGCATTTGAAATCACAACCTCTCATTCTTGCATTTTTTGACAAATTATTGGCATGGTCATGATCCTTGTGTGATTTCTAAACTTTCTGCAATATTTAATTGCATTTTCATGAGCCATAGCCCTGTAACCGAACCTAGGGTTTGGAAGTTTGTTTTTTGGGCGTTTTCTGTACAGGTGAAATCAAGGCCATTAGTGGACATAGACTTGCTCAGGATGTCCAGACGAACATGTCCATGGTTTTGGTTTTTATTTTTATAGCCTAGAACTAATTCTATGATGCAGCTATGGATTTAGCTGCGGATGTAAATCCGCAGGAAAAAGAACCAGGGTTCGGTGGAGAAGACGAAGACGTGTCCCTGTCCGATTGGCCCATTCAAACACTTGGCGCACGTTTTTTAATTTTCTGGCATATTATTGATGTTTCCCATATAATATTCATTGTTTATTATACTAACAATTAAGCACATTGGTTGAGTTGGTAAGGGCGCTAGTACAAAATCCAATGGGACCTGGGTTCGAATCCCAGGTCCCCCATGCATTTGTGTTAATTTTTTCCAGGTTATCCAGTACAAGCTAAACCATAAGATCTATCATATGCCCTCAGATCTCAAAGCGCCAGATGGCCTCCAGGCCAAATCTGATGGCCCAAAGGTGATGACCATCATAAGACCTAGTCAACGTGCATGCAGGGAATTCCAAAAAGTCAGCCCAGGCCAGCGCCTGTTGGGCCACTAAGTTGCTAATCTCACCCCTGATCTGGGCCCAAACCCCTTTGGTTATTTCTATTTCTATTTTTATTTCATTTATTTATTTGTTTTGATTATTTATTTTATTTTCTAACTGACCAATTAAATTATTTTCATCATAAAAATCAATAACCAAAAAATAATATTTTATCTATTAAAATTCAATTCATCACTTTATTTTTGTAAATAAATATTAAATTAATTAATTTAGTTTGTAATTAGTTATAACTTTTAATATTTTTTCAATAATTAAAATTAATGTAGAATATTAGGTTTTACTAACTTTGACCAAATTTATTTTATTTCTTTAAATATCCAAAAATCCAAAAATATCTTTTTTAATTAACTAATTTATTTATTTAATTAACTTAATTTAATTTCTTTTAATTCAAAAATAAACCAAAAAATTCTTTCTTTAATAATTAAAGGGTCAAAACCCTAAAAAACTTGCCTGATTTAATTTCTCGCACGCGATCCATTTTACCATATTGATGTAATTGTTTTCCGGAATGTAATAGGTTTAATTAGGACTATTTAATTTATTTATCGCTTTATTTATTTTCCGCACTTTAAATTCAAGGGTTGCTTTTGGCGATGTAAATACCCGACGCCTTGTAATAATTATATTTAATTTCCGCAATCTATAAACTGTTAGATGTTTGATAATAGAGAATGCATGACAAGATCGAATGTATGAACTTAAAATCGACATAGATAACCATTGACATGTACAAAGATAAAATTAACCGAAATAACACACTCGCACATGCGCACTCTTAGGGTACACCTCGCTTGGTTGCCTTCGAACGTGGTCATTGAGTATAGGAAGTTTTAGAGGTCGCCCTCTTGTCCAAAGATCATAGTTGCCTCGAAACGGTTGCCTCGAAAAAATGATCTAAGACATTAGGGTTACCGCTAAGGCGTCCTAACATTGATTTAGTGACCACATGTCCCTTAATCGAATTGACCCTTAAACTCCAACGACGGTGCTACCGACTCATTCATAGTGGGATAGCATTGTCTAAAGGACATTAGCATAAATTGATTCCTTTTTCGAGGAGGTAGATGGTTCTTAAGTACTTGCTCTCTCAAAACAAAACAAAACTTTTCGCACTTACACCTTTCAAACAAAAACTTCTTTCAAACCCACAAACACAAAGAAAAGCAAATTTTGAAAACACTTTGAGCAAGTACCTAAGAGCCCGTGGATAACCACGGATAGAAAGGGTGCTAACACCTTCCCTTTCTATAATCTACCCCCGGGACCCGAGAAACATCTCAAAAAAGGAATTTTTCTGTGCGTTTTTCCTTTCCTTGTTGGATAAAATAAAAGACAGTGGCGACTCTTGCTTACCGCGACATTTTGCAAAAACAAACGCAAAACGCAAACCAGCATTCCAAAAACAGTCAGTTCTTTCCCACCGTATCACAGTAGGTAAAGGTTCCTTGTCTAAAATGTCAGTCCATCAAGGAAGATGACTGCGTGGCGTGATCCGGTTGGCCAGTTTGAACTTAGCGCGCGTTTTTTACAATCACTAACCTTTATTCTATATAATATATTATTTGTTTTTTAAATAACGAAAGAAGAGTTGGCTCAATGGCAAGGCTGGATGGTTTCAAAGCGCGCGCGTGTAGGAGGTCAGGGGGTTTGATCCCTGCCTCCTATATAATATTTTTCTTAACATCTATTTGCAGATCCAATGCTATCATTCCCAGCGCGCTCATCCTACACCTCAAGTTCATCACCCTTGGATCAATCAGCACCCATATCTAACGCTTCCAATGAAGCTCCCCATGGTGGACCTCCGGGCTCCCAACAACACTGGATCCAGCGCTGGTTATGGACCACAGGATCTTGGGCTTTGGACAAATTCAGCAACACACCATCCAATTTGGGTTTAAACCCCTCAGGCTCATTCCTTCACTCTTTTTAATTTTACTATTTTTATTTTGTTTAATTAGTTTAATTTCTTTTTAAATCAATTTTATTTTTTATAAAATCAGAAAATCATCACAAAAATAGGACTTAGTTTTTTTATTAAATTAATTTTTTGCAAATTAATTATTTTAATCAATTTTAACTTATTTTCATTAATTAAAATTAATGAGAAGATTAGGTCAATTTCAAATCATTTTTTTTATATAAAAAATTCAAAAAAATATTTTCAATGAGCAAATTAGTTTTTAGGGTTTTGCACCTTTTTTCAATTTTAATTCTCGCGCTTAATTACTTTTCCCATACGATTAATTTTTACTATTGATGTAACTACGCCCGGTTTGTAATAGCTTAATTAGGGTTTTTTAATTCCGCATTTTTACTTTTTAGTCATTAATTATGTAATTGCACCAAAGCCTTGTAATAGTTAGGAACTTTATCTTTCTGCCATTTATTTCCCCGCACGATAAACAGTTTAGATGAATGTTTAATGGGGTTGCTTGAAAGATAATAATTAATTGAACCTAGATAACCCTAATTGTGCAAGATAAAATATATATGAAAAAGCACACTTTTGCACACTTGCACCCCTATGGTAATACCTCACTCGGTTGCCTTCGAATTATCGTCACAATTCTCGAAACGTGAGAATTTTTAGTGGCTGTCCTTAAGTCTAGAGATCACTAGTCCCTCGATGACCCTCTCGACTGTTGCCTCAGTATAAAAGTGATCTTAGGGCTTTAGGATAGTTACTAAGAGATCTTGCCCTGTTTTCTTAGTGACCGTTGGTCCCTTTCGATAGTCCCTCAAACATCCAACAACTAGGGCTACCTACTCACTAATAGTAGGATAGCACGGTCTAAAGGAAAGGAGGAGAAGAACAACCTTTTTTCGAGTAGGTAGATAATTGTTAGGTACTTTCTCAAATCAATTTTCACGCCACACTTTCAAACACTTTTCAAACAAAGTTTTCAAAAAATGCTTTATCACACTCTCGAGGACTGATACAAGAGTTACCATAAAGTGAATCGCCGCACTAAGGCATTTTTAAAATATTTTCAAAACACACAAACACAAGCAATTTTTGAAAATGAGCAAGTACCTAAGAGCCCGTGGAAAACCACGGATGGAAAGGGTGCTAACACCTTCCCTTTCCATAATCTACCCCCCGTACTCAGAAATCTCAAAAAAGGTATTTTTCTGTTCTTTTTGGATAAAAGAAAAGTCGGTGGCGACTCTTTCTTACCGCAACATTTGCAAACAAAAAACGTAAACTAGTATTAACAGTCGGTTCTGCCACAATATCACAGAACTAGCGACTCTGCTGGGGAGATACTTATAAAGTGGGGTTTACCTTAGGATATAGATCATTTTAAATTGCTTTCTTTTTTTTGCTTTGATTGCTTTATTTTTAAAGGTTTGTTGGGGTATTGTTGTATAGATCCTATACCCAGATCTGGGGACACTTTTTAGGTAAACAACAATAGATCGTGGAGACTGTACGGCGTAGACCGGTATAATTGAAGCGATAGCTGGGTTGGTGTGACACTTTGGTTGGTACCAGTATCCCTTGTGTCGAATCGAGGAGAATACGGGGCCGCCGCGTGGTGTCGTGAAGCATTAACAAACCTTAGAACCTTAGTTGAACAAACTTGGCCATTAGAAAGTAGTGAGATAGCTGGTCTCGGTGTAAAGCTGGGAATTGGTTGATACTCGATACTACATTCATTGAGATCAGACTTTCGGGATGTTTCGACTGCAAGAAAAGATTGCTAAGCTGAAATAATACTGATAAAGAAAGATCAGTGATATTGAGACTCCTTAGAACCCGGTTACTATTTCTAGGACAGGTTTGAAACCAACTAAACTTCAAGAGGGTATTTACCTATAAACCCAATGCAAGCCTAAACCTAAGGTCTTGTGTGCTTTGCTTGTGTGTGATTAATTTTCTTAAACATGACATCATGCATCATAAACATTCATTCTTCATTACACTAACCATTTCAAGGATTACGGGAATTTATCTTTGTTCGTTGTTGCAAATCATGGCTTCCGCTCGTAGAAATACCACCCAAATCAGATTTGTGAGAATACCGCTTCAACTCAAAGAGCTAGTATCCAGGGTTTATGAGACTTCTTCATTCACCAAGAACTATGGTCGACTCCTCAATCTGGTTACCTCGGGTTTTGATGAGAAGATAATGAGTGTGCTCTTTCAGTTGTTTGACCCTAAGCATCATTGCTTCACATTTCGAGACTATCAGTTGGTACCCACCATTAAAGAGTTCTCTCAAATATTGGGCATACCTATTTTGGGTCAGTTGCCTTTCACCGGCTTGGAGGAAGCTCCGAAGCCAGAGGTCATTGCAGCAGCTTTATGTTAGAACAAAGTTTGAATCTACTACCCTATGTTTAAGTTTTGATGATAACAAAGTGAAAAGATATATTATTTATATGATTCATGTATGAACTATTTGCTGCCTAAATTACTACGTTCTGATTTGCAGATACTATGATAGGTATAAGCAAGAGCACACCAAATCAGCATAAGAATATTGGATCTTAACATCAGCATCAGAAGATGCTATATCAGAATACCAGAATCAGAAGATCAACTCGTGTATGCTGAAGCTTGATGAACAGAACTGCGCTCAACACTCTGATAAAGACAACAACAGTTCATCAGCAGTTAAGCAGAGTCAGAATGAAGCCAAGCCAGAACATGCTTTAAAGTAGCAACGGTACTGTGCATTGAAAGCGTGTTATTACCAACGGCAGCATTCCAGACAAGATCTGCTCAATAAGGAAAGTTTGTTATTAGCATTGAATCAAGTTTATTGCTCCAACGTTCAACAATCTCAGTGCTATATAAACAAGACTATGAAGATTGAATTGGCTAATGCTCTCCAACTCTTTACTCGCCTAAAAGCTGATCATAATCTTTCTTCTCTCAGTTTGCTAAACACTACATTCCCTTATTCAATCATTGTTTAGCAATCTAGTTTCATAAGCTTAAGTTGTGTATACATCACAGTTGTGATACAGTTTTGTAGAAAACATTCACACCTAGATTTATATTCTTTGTAAGAAAGTGTTTCCTTGACAAACCGGGTTGTGGTTTGCATCAAGAAGGCTTTAGCAGTTGTTAAAGCAGTTTGTAATATTCAGTTGAATATAGTGGATTAAGACCTCGTTGGAGAGAGGCGAAATCACCTTGACGGGTGGACTGGAGTAGTTTGAGATCAAACGAACTAGGATAAAAATATCTTGTTCATTGCATTGATTTTCAGTTTTACAATTCAACCCCCCCTTCTTGTGTTTTTCACTTCTTCAATTAGTATCAGAGCGCCTGGTTCTGAGCTAAAACACTTAACCGTGTCAGTACAAGATCCAGCGTCAGAAAAACACTATGGCAGGAAACTATTCTCACACCAGCAATGACAACAATGAAGACAGAGACAGATTCAGCAGCAAACCTCCAGTCTTTGATGGAGAGAACTTTGATTACTGGAAAGACAGAATTGAAAGCTTCTTTCTGGCACATGATGCTGATCTGTGGGATATGGTGACAGATGGATACATGCACCCTGTGAATGCAAGCGGTCAGAAGGTTGATAGAAAAACAATGACTGACCAACAAAAGCGTGACTTCAAGAATCACCACAAGGCCAGAACCATCCTTCTCAGCGCCATCTCCTATACTGAATATGAAAAGATCTCCAACAGAGACACAGCAAAGAACATTTTTGACTCACTCAGAATGACGCATGAGGGCAACGTTCAGGTCAAAGAAACTAAAGCTCTGGCGCTCATTCAGAAGTATGAGGCGTTCAAAATGGAAGAATCAGAATCCATTGAAACTATGTTCTCAAGATTCCAGATTCTGGTTGCTGGTCTCAAGGTTCTGGACAAAGGATACTCTACTGCTGACCATGTCAAGAAAATCATCAGAAGTTTACCTAAGCAGTGGAGACCAATGGTTACAGCACTGAAGCTAGCAAAAGATCTCAACAAAATTACTCTGGAGGAACTTATAAGCTCCCTCAGAAGTCATGAGATAGAGCTAGAAGCTGACGAGCCTCAAAAGCAAGGTAAGCCTTTAGCATTGAAATCTAACAAAAAATTTGAGTCTAAAGTTTTGCAGGCAGTTGAAGAAACCTCTGATGGATCCTCATCAGAAGAAGACGAACTCTCCCTCCTCTCCAGAAGAGTAAATCAACTGTGGAAGCAGAGGCAAAAGAAGTTCAGAAATCCCAGAAGATCTGATCAGAACGAGTCTTCTTCCAGATACAGAAGGACAGATTCTTCCTCTGGATACAGAAGATCTGAAGGCTCCTCAGGAAGCAGAAAGCCAAACACCAAGGACATCATCTGCTATGAGTGCAATGAGCAAGGACACTACAAGAGTGACTGCCCAAAGCTTCAGAGGGAAAAGCCCAAAAAGAAGTTTGGAAGAGAGAAGAAGAAAAGTCTCATGGCTACATGGGATGACTCTGACTCGTCTGAAGCTGACTCGGAATCAGATGATGAGAGAACCAACATAGCTCTCATGGCTAATATTTCAGAAGATAGTGAAGCTTCTGAATCAGACACTGAAGAGGTATTTCCTAACTTTGCTGTTAATTTTACCAAGGCTGAACTTGCTGAAAGCCTTAATGAGATTCTGGAAAGGTATCAGCAAATTAGAGTTAAATTCAGAGACCTGAAAAGGAATCTTGAATCTGACTCTAATAAGACTGAGAGTCTCAAATTGGAGAATTCTGAGCTGAGAAATAAGATTTCAAAATTAGAAAATACTTTACAAAACTCTCAGAAGGAACCAATTTCTGAAACTCCCAGCAACGCTGATGAGATCATCAAGGAGTATGATCACAGTTTCCAGAAGTTCCTTGCTAAAAGCATAGATAGAAGCAAAATGGCTTCAATGATCTATGGGGTTAGCAGAAATGGCAGGAAGGGAATAGGATACAAGGGTAAGGCTCCTACACCAAAGAATGCCATGGATTTAATTATCAAATGCACTCCTCTGAATTCACACTTTGTGTATGGTCACACACATGATATCAAATACACTAGTAGTAACTATTTTGTGAAACCAAAATTCAATCAGAATTTTGGTAATGCTAACCAATCAGGACCCAAGAAAATATGGGTACCTAAGGATAAAATAATACATGTTGCAGATATCTTTAGCAGCAAGTCAGAAACACCAGTCATGGTACCTGGACTCTGGCTGCTCGCGACACATGACGGGAAGAAGGCATATGTTCCAAAGCCTGGAACTTAAGCCTGGAGGCCACGTTGGCTTTGGAGGAAATCAGAGGGGAAAGATAATTGGCTCTGGAACTGTAGGTAATGGAAATCTTCCCTCTATCAATAATGTTCTGCTAGTAGATGGATTAATGCATAATCTGTTATCCATAAGTCAATTAAGTGATAACGGTTATGATATAATCTTTAATCAAAAATCATGTAAAGCTGTTAGTCAGAAAGATGGGACTATCCTGTTTAATGGTAAGAGGAAAAACAACATTTACAAAATCAAACTTTCTGAACTTAAAAGTCAGAATGTAAAGTGTCTTCTGTCTGTTAACAACGAGCAGTGGATCTGGCACAGAAGATTGGGGCATGTTAGTATGAGAAGAATATCTCAGATTAACAAACTCAATCTGGTTAGAGGACTTCCTAATTTGAAGTTCAATTCAGATGCTCTGTGTGAAGCATGTCAGAAAGGCAAGTTTGCAAAACCTTCTTTTAAATCTAAAAATGTTGTTTCTACCTCTAAGCCATTAGAACTTCTGCACATTGACTTATTTGGACCAGTTAAAACTGCTTCAGTCAGTGGCAAGAAGTATGGGTTAGTAATCGTAGATGACTATAGCAGATGGACATGGGTAAAGTTCTTAAGACACAAAGACGAGTCACACTCTGTGTTTGTTTCCTTCTGTAACCAAGTTCAGAATGTATCTGTTTTACTGTGAACTTCTGATCAATCTCTTTTCAGAAAGAAAGAACATGCAGATTGTATCAGATGCTAGTCTTAAAGATCTGAGAGTCTAATCTCAAAGACAGACGTGCTGATCACTACATCAAACAAGTGTCATCCAATCATCAGCAAATCTCTGAAGCAGAACGCGTGCACGCTTCTGAGAAGGCAAAACGCTGATTGGGTGCATTGAGACACATGTCTGGTAACTGTTTCAAGTATCTTTCTCAAATCCCCCAAAATCAGCAAGCATTAAATGAAAGTAATCATGTTTTAAAACGCAATCATTAATTCTTTAAAACCGTTTACTCTTTCAAAATATTCAGAAATCTATTTAAACACGTTAATTCCTCACATTAATCTTTTACAGTTTCTCATTATCTCTCAAATATTTTCTGCATTCTCTCTGTGTTCATCTTTGTCAAAAGAAATTATTTTCAAAAAACCCTAAGTGTGAACATGGCAACCTCCAGCAGTGCTTCTGCAGGTTCTCAGAAGAAAGCTTCCTCTGAAGAGTACCAAGTTCCATTCAGAACACTCCTTACACCAGTGAAGAATCTTGAAGTGTTATCTGAACTGATTGTTGATTTTGGCAGTCTGAAAGAGAATGGGTTTGACCTGACAGAAGAAGTTAGGGCACAAAAATGGGAGAGATATTTTGATAGGTTAGTTGGACCAATGTTTCCAGTTTTAGTCAAGGAGTTCTGGATCCATGCTACCTCAGCAACTCATCAAGTCACCTCCTACATAATGGGAAAGAAGATTGTGATCACTGAGGATCACATAGCAAAACTGATTGGTTACAGTGGCGGTGGCGTCCGCTGTATAGAAATGGCTGAAAGATGTGCTGACGTTGGTGTTGTTGCAGAACATATCTTCACCAATGGGGTTCCCAGCAGCAAAATCAAGGATTTAAAGGATCACCACAGAGTTTGGGCAAAGATAATTCTGGGGTGTTTTAATCACAGGAAGCCAACAAGTTCTCCTGATTATATAAATATAGATCAGCAGTTTCTGATCTACTTTATTAGTCAGAAGGTAAAAATCAACTTGGCCCATCTTCTGTTTAATCACCTCAGAACAAGTGTCAAAGAGACAAGGGAAGAAGAAAGGACAAAGAGGGATTGGATACCCTTTGGAAGGCTAATATCAGATATTCTGACGGAGAATAGGCTGATAGAGCACCTCACAGAAGCTCAGGAATTAAGTTCTATTGAACCAACTGTTGGCAAGCCTCTGAACGCGAAGAATCTGAAGAAAATGAAGCTGATAGAAAATATCAGAAAGGAGCCCAGAGTTACTCCTCTTGCTGACATTACCAGCAGAAGAGTCCCTCTGCCCAACTTTCCGTTATTTTCTGAGATTGAATCTAAACCAGCTGTGGTTCTCAGGTACTTGGACGCTCGCAAGGCTGATGGTACAGACCCCAAGCTGAAGATTAAAGATCTGGACCATCCTCAACCAGAAGCTGCTGTAAGGAAGACGAAGAAAAGGAAGGCCACTTCAGAAGGATCATCCCAGCAGACACCCAAGAAAAGAGGTAATTTATCTGCTGCTTCTGTTTTAAATTCTTCTGCTATTCCAACATCAATTCCCACTCCAGCCTCTCATACAATCCCAATTCCCATCCCAACAATAGATGACACTGAACCAGAAGTTGACCCTTCTGAGGCTCTACAACTCAGAAGACCCCGCACCAAACATCCCAAACCAACTATTTCAACAACATCAGCACTTGACAAAGTTCTGTCTGACATTGATCAACGTGCTTCTGATAACCTACCCAACAATCCAAACTCTGAACCATATATTCCCAAATCTCCTCAACCAGAACAACCTCTCTCACCCATTCCAGAAGAACCACCTATTCCTGAACAACCAGAAATTCCTCCTCCTTCTCCACAACCAGCAATTCCTTCTCCCTCTACTCAACCAGAAATTCATTCACCATCACCTCAACCTGAGGTTCATCACTCTGAAACTCCATCTCCTCCATCTCCTGAACCTCATTCACCTCAATCCTCTGGACCACAACCTCTGGCAATCCAGCTGCCATGTGGCACAACAGTAACCATGGCCCAGCTGCCATCCTCGCCAAAATCTACCCCACCAAAGACTCCCAAAACCCCAAACAGTCCAATCATTATTTCTGATTCTCCCACTCCATCTCCCAAACAAACAACAGAAGACTACAGCAAGACTTTCATAGATTTAACTGTCCTTGACCGTCTTGCTGATCTGAAAAATAAAATAGCTATTCCAAAACCAAAACAGCCAGATGTTGGCTCTGGCATTATGAATTTTGAAACAGGTTTGCAGCAATGGATTGCTTCTCTCAAGGAAGTCTGTCCTGGAATGATTGACCCAGCTGCCTCTGACCAGCTCTGGTCACAATTCAGAATTTGGGTACGTGCTGAAGCCCTCAAGTTGCAGGATATCAACTATGAGCAGGCACAACAGAACTTCAGCAAGCTGCTGAATGAAGTTGGAAGTCAGCTGCTGAAAGAAGACGTGCTCCTTCTGGATAGTGAGTCATGGTCTGAGAAACAGCCAGCGTCAAAGGTGCAACCAGAAGAAGACAAGACCATTCAAGCTGAAGCAAGTCAAGCAGAAGATGTTGCAGAAAGCTCTCAGAAGCTTCCTGCTTCTGATGTTTCTCAAGCTGCCTTGGACAGGCAGACTCTGGAAGAGCTGAAGCTGAATGACATGCGTCTACAGCAGAGGATGGATGAAAACAACCAGAAGATGAAAGAAAGAATGGATGTGCAGGATAGCAAGATTGACACTGTTGTCAGCATGGTACACAAGCAGAATGAGACTGCTGATCAGATCAAAGCCATGTTGGAGAACCTGTTCACACGCTTTCCTCCCCAACCTTAGTTTTTTCATTCATGTCATTTTCATGTTTTCCTTGATTATCTAATGTACTGCTTTCATATGTTTTGTCTGATTCTGAACCTTTTAATATGACAAGTTTTTTTGATCTTAATTGTTTTAGCACATCACCTACACTTTTTGATTGCTGACAAAAAGGGGGAGAACAAGAATGATATTTTAAACAATAACGGATTACTAAGACAGAAATTCTCGAACATTCTAACCCTATTATACTTGAAAATGTTTTCTGTTTTGCTTAAGTCTACAGGTACAAGGAAGCTCCTGGACACTCTGAAGACTAAAGCTCTGAAACTCTGATCCGCTCTGATACTCTGACCCAAAGCAAAGCTCTGACAAGAAAAGCTCTGATAAAGCTGATCTGAAGCTCTGCTCTGATATGCTGATCTAAAGCTTCTGAGAGTCAAAGACTCTGATACTCTGATGTTCAAAGAAAGGCAAAAAGATCTGATCATGAAGAACTCTTGGAATCAAAAAGGCAAGTAATAAATTCAGGGGGAGTATCTCCCAACTCTGATAGCTCTTTATCCCTTATCTTTGATAACCTCTTACTCTGATACATCGCTCTGATACCTTTTCACGTTATTTTAAATTAAAAAAATATCCAGTTTTTGTCATCATCAAAAAGGGGGAGATTGTTAGAACAAAGTTTGAATCTACTACCCTATGTTTAAGTTTTGATGATAACAAAGTGAAAAGATATATTATTTATATGATTCATGTATGAACTATTTTCTGCCTAAATTACTACGTTCTGATTTGCAGATACTATGATAGGTATAAGCAAGAGCACACCAAATCAGCATAAGAATATTGGATCTTAACATCAGCATCAGAAGATGCTATATCAGAATACCAGAATCAGAAGATCAACTCGTGTATGCTGAAGCTTGATGAACAGAACTGTGCTCAACACTCTGATAAAGACAACAACAGTTCATCAGCAGTTAAGCAGAGTCAGAATGAAGCCAAGCCAGAACATGCTTTAAAGTAGCAACGGTACTGTGCATTGAAAGCGTGTTATTACCAACGGCAGCATTCCAGACAAGATTTGCTCAATAAGGAAAGTTTGTTATTAGCATTGAATCAAGTTTATTGCTCCAACGTTCAACAATCTCAGTGCTATATAAACAAGACTATGAAGATTGAATTGGCTAATGCTCTCCAACTCTTTACTCGCCTAAAAGCTGATCATAATCTTTCTTCTCTCAGTTTGCTAAACACTACATTCCCTTATTCAATCATTGTTTAGCAATCTAGTTTCATAAGCTTAAGTTGTGTATACATCACAGTTGTGATACAGTTTTGTAGAAAACATTCACACCTAGATTTATATTCTTTGTAAGAAAGTGTTTCCTTGACAAACCGGGTTGTGGTTTGCATCAAGAAGGCTTTAGCAGTTGTTAAAGCAGTTTGTAATATTCAGTTGAATATAGTGGATTAAGACCTCGTTGGAGAGAGGCGAAATCACCTTGACGGGTGGACTGGAGTAGTTTGAGATCAAACGAACCAGGATAAAAATATCTTATTCATTGCATTGATTTTCAGTTTTACAATTCAACCCCCCCCTTCTTGTGTTTTTCACTTCTTCACTTTACACCTGAAACGGTCCGACGTTGTATCCAATTGGGAAATAAGAAGCGGAGTTAAGGTTTTTTTTAGCCAAGTTCCTAATAGAGAAGGCTCAGCTGTTTTGGGATGATTTAGACTTCCAGGCTTTTTAGGAGGTCTTAGCCCTTCTCATCTATGGGTTAGTACTGTTCCCTAATCCGGACTTGCTCATAGATGTGAATGCTATCAAGGTCTTCCTTTCTTGCAACCCAGTGCCCACTTTACTCTGAGACATCTTGTATACCTTCCACACCCGTACCACCAAGAAAAGAGGGATTCTTATGTGTTGTGTGCCATTGCTTTCGAGGTGATTTATTTCTCACCTCCCTAAGACAGTACTGAAGAATGAAGAAGTTTTGGGCTGGTCGCAAAGGATAATGTCCCTTTCTCACGCGGATATTCTATGGTATTCCAAATCTATGGGAGATATTTCTATTATTGACCGTTGTGGGGAATTCCCTAATGTCCCACTACTTGGCATTAGGGGAAGCATAACTTATAATCCTTCTCTGGCTCTACAACAATTTGGTTACGCTCGAAGGGATGGTCCTCATGAGATGCTTATCCAGGGCATTGTGTTTAACTATGAGGATGATGTTCAAGGGTATCGCCAGAGGTTTATACGAGCTTGGGGCATGGTAAACATATTTGACGTCAAGACTTTGGGGATGAAGACTTCCATTCCTATGGTACCTTATCTTCAATGGGTACGAGCTCGTGCTCAAAAACTTATGATGCCATACATAGCCATCTTACCAGTGATTGTGGAGCCCATTAGTTAAAGGGATATTCCCTATACGGTTTTTCATCCTGATATGCCCACTAATCTTAAAGAATTACAGTGGTCCTGGATTCAGCTGAAGAAGGAGCGGGATAATTATAGGGACCAGTTCTATGCCCGGGAGAAGAAAGTTTTAGAGCTCACAAAGTAACTTCATGAGGAAATAAGCCTTAATGTCTATCTCAGTGCAAAAAGAAAGCGCCCATGGGAAACCTAATTCTATTTTAAGTTTTTAGAATTTTCAATTTAAACGCCTAAAAGGCAATTGTATTTTGTATTTCCCAAAATTATTGAAATCATTGCATACACATGCCATACATATCAATGCATAAACAAGTTTCATAACAGGTTTCTCATCTTCTTCGCTGTTTATTTCAGCAAGAAATGGCTCTAGAACAAACTGTGAAAGACTTACAGACTGAGAACGCACAATTCCAACAGATGATCATGGCTCTAGCCAAAGGGAAGGAGGAACTGAAAGCCTTGATTGTTAAAGACAAGGCTAAGAAGCCAAGAAGGACAACTGGTGTGGTAAATCTGGGAACAAGAGTCAAGGGACCGTTGAAGAAAATGGTTGATATGACCTCTTCATCCAAGGAAGCAGAGAACCAAGAGGGTGAGACAAGAGAGGAAGACCCTAGTCTGGGGGAATTTGATAATGATACTGATTACAATGAAGAGCAGTATCCTCCGGCTGACGAAAGGTACAAACAGTTGGAAGAGCGTCTGAGTGCAATGGAGATTCAGAAAGTGTCTGGGCTGGACTTTGAAGAGCTGGGTTTGGTGTCTGGGATTGTTATTCTGCCAAAGTTTAAGGAACCAATATTTTCTAAGTATAATGGGGTTTCGTGTCCCAAGATGCACCTTCGATCTTATGTGAGGAAGATACAGCCTCACACTGCTAACATAGACTTGTGGGTCCATTTCTTTCAGGATAGTCTATCCGGAACTCAACTTGATTGGTTCTATCAGTTGGAGAGGGCCAACATTCATAATTGGGAAGACCTGGCTGCTGCTTTCTATAAGCAGTATCAGTATAATGTAGACCTTGCTCCCACCCATACTTAACTCTAGAGTATGGCTATGGGTTCGAGTTTGGGTTTCAAAGAATACACTCAGAAGTGGAGGGACTTAGCAGGAAGAGTCCATCCTCCCCTGTCTGATAGGGAGCTGGTGGACATGTTTCAGGGTACCCTGTCCGGTCCGTTCTTTAATCATCTAATTGGAAGTTCCTCGGTCGGCTTCACTGAGTTAATCTTGACAGGGGAGAGAGTGGAAGCTGGAATTAAGAATGGGAAGATCCAAAAGGATGCATCCTCCAGTGCCGTGAGAAAACCATTCGCTGGGAAGAAGGAGGTTAGTGATGAGCACCATCAACAGAGTCAGGACAGAACTGAACGCCGTCCAATAGTAGGGATTGTCGTGATCCCTAAGCCTGCACCTACTCAACAGAGGAATAATCAAAAGAGAGAAGAAAGGTCGGTAATACAATTCACCCATATTAATATTACTCTAGCCCAAGTTTTACCCCATTTGTTGAGATCTAATCTGGTAACCTTGCGGGAAGTGCCGAAGAATCCCAACACTACCTCTCCCCGCTATAATCCAAATGCCCGTTGTGCTTATCATTCGGAAAGTCCAGGTCATGATAAAAACAACTGTTGGGCTTTGAAAAACAAAGTATATGACCTTCTTGAGGTGAAGGAAATTCAGTTTCACGCCCCTGAGATGCCAAATGTCATCACTGCTCCTATGCCCAAGCACGACCGTGGTGTTAACTCTATTGAAGATGATATGTTTGTTACTACTGTTGAAGAGCTTGTTACACCTCTTATGACCATTAAGTGAAACTTGTTGAAGGCCAATTTATTTTTGGGTTATGGAGAAGGTTGTCATTTATGTTTATCTCTACCGACTGGTTGTCATTTGTTGAAGGCATGTGTTCAGCGCCAAATGGATTTTGGAGAGATTTTGTTTGAGAAGACTCTCGTTCCAACTAATCTGTGCAAGGATATTTCAATAATAACCATTTTCGCCAATCCTCCCAGGGTCTCCACCAAAAGAGCCGTCAGGATTACATCTACTCCGAAGGTTACTCGGTTGAGAATTACATTACTAGGGCCAATCCCATACTCCTCGGACAAAATTGTTCCTTGGAACTATGGAGGTGACTTCTACTACCACGGCGTCAAGCAAGATTGGTTGACTGATGAAGACCAGGTCTCTGAGAATGTTGATCCCGACATTGTCAACATTGTTAGAACCAACAAAATAATAAGAAGTGGACCCCCGAGATTTCTCCTCCGAAAGCTGTTACTGGCCTTGTGATTATTCCTACTTTTGTTTATGATCCTACTACTACTGCAGTTCCTTTGATTACTCCTGCTGACACCCTTATCACCGAGTCGACCGAGTCTCGGGGAAAAGACATATTGATTGAGCCTGTCCAGACGAAGGCGCAGTCAATATCTATTCCAGAGGCTTCTAAGAAGGAGATGGAAGAAGTTCTGAAAATTATCAAGAAAAGAGACTACAACATGGTCGAATAGCTGGGGCAGACCCCTTCAAAGATCTATATGATAGCCATGTTGTTATGCTCCGAAGCTCATGCGAAGGCTTTGGTGAAGTTTCTGAAAACTTCCCATGAGCCCCAGGAAACTTCGGTTGACCAATTCGAAGATTGTGTGGCTAGTTTGACCGTCGATAACGGTTTGGGCTTTTCTGATGCTGATTTGACCCCTAGAGGAAGGAACCACAATGATGCGTTGCATGTATCTGTTAAATGCAAGGGCACCACTTTGGCCCATGTCCTTATAGATACTGGTTCGTCATTAAATGTGCTTCCTAAGAATGCCCTAGATAGACTAGACTGTGAAGGCTTGACTTTGAAGCCCAGCAATATTATAGTGAGGGCTTTTGACGGATCAAAGAGAATGGTGCACGGGGAGGTGGACATCCCCATCAAGGTTGGTTCTCAGACTTTCGGCTCTACCTTCTACATGATGGATATCAGGCCATCTTATTCTTGTTTGTTGGGCCGCCCTTGGATACATGGGGCTGGAGCTGTTACGTCCACTTTGCATCAGATGATGAAATACCCGGTCAAAGGGAGAATTGTCATTGTACACGTCGAAGAAGAATACGTGGTCAGTCACCTGAATTCCTTCAGATATGTGGAAATGGATGGTGAGTTCATCGAGACTCCATGCCAAAATTTTGAAGAGGTACCGCAGACTCTGGCTGCCACTGAAATTGCTACCAATATGCTGAAGATCAACATACCTCCCTTGAAGATGGCCTCTCTCAAGGATGCAAAAGTGGTTATTGAAGAAGGTGGGTCTATCATCTGGGGTCAACTCCATAATATTTCGTACAAGTCTGATAAATTTGGTTTGGTTTTCTCTTCAGAGGCTCAAAAGGGATGTTCGACGTGCTCGTGCTGGAAGACCTTCCCTACGCATCAATAATCACGGGGTCAAAGCTATAGAAGACGGAGACAGTGACAATGAAATGGATAGCTGGATCTTCCCTACTACCAATGGTGGACCTAGTAACTGGACAGAAAAGGATTTTGTACCTATTACTTTTGTTCAGAAGTAATTGTCTTTCTTGTTTTTTTGGATATGTAATAAACAATATAACTTTATGGCCAAGTGTCTTACCCGGGGCACATCGGTTTATTTGTGAGGGTTATCATATTTCACTTTCATATGGAATTAATAAAGCATTGGACGTTTATGCATACAAATTTTGCTCTCTCTATTTTTATTTTCTACTTCTACTTTGTCTATACAGCTATGCTCTTACACACACTCACGTATCAAACTACAGATCCACATCCACTCTGGATCCCATTGATAACAGTTCTACTATCGCCAGTTATAACTTCGAAAATCCGATCAACCAAGGCGAGGACGAAGGTGATGAAGATTGTGAGGTACCTGGAGAACTTGCTAGGATCTTACAACAAGAAGAGAGGGCTATACAGCCTCATGAAGAGCCAGTTTAGACAATAAACTTGGGCACAGAGGTAGACAGAAAAGAAGTCAAGATTGGCATAAATTTGGGGCTTAATGTCAAATAGCGGTTGATACAAATGTTGCATGATTATGTTGAGATATTCGCCTGGTCATAAGAAGACATGCCAGGACTGGATACAGATATTGTGGTTCACCGTCTACCAACTAAAGAAGATTGCCCTTCGGTAAAGCAGAAGGTTCGTCGCATGCGCCTTGAAATCTCAGAGAAGATCAAAGAAGAGGTTATGAAGAAGTTCAATGTTGGGTTCTTAGTCATCACCTCTTATCCCCAATGGGTTGCCAACATGGTGTCAATGCCTAAAAAACACGGTAAGGTACGAATGTGTGTGGACTACAGAGATTTGAACAGGGCAAGCCCCAAAGATGACTTTCCGCTCCCCCGCATTGACGTCCTGGTTGACAACATCGTGCAACACAAGATATTTTCCTTCATGGATGGCTTCTCGAGTTACAATCAGATCAAGATGGCACCCGAAGATATGGAGAAGACAACCTTCGTCACGCAATGGGGCACTTTCTGCTACAAAGTGATGCCGTTTGGATTAAAGAATGTTGGGGCAACCTATCAACGAGCCATGGTCGCCTTATTTTATGACATGATTCACCATGAGATAGAGGTATATGTGGATGACATCATAGCCAGGTATCAAACTGAGGAAGAGCACCTTGATCATGTACAAAAGTTGTTTGATAGGTTGAAGACGTACAAGCTAAGGTTGAATCCAAACAAGTGCACCTTCAGGGAGAGGTCTGGTAAACTACTGGGTTTTATTGTCCGTGACTAGGGAATTCAGGTAGACCCTGCAAAAGTGAAGGATATACAAGAGATGTCGGCTCCTCACACTGAGAAGGAAGTCAGAGGCTTTTTGGGACGCCTAAATTACATTGCCAGGTTCATTTCCCATTTAACTGCTACTTGTGAGCCAATCTTCGAGCTCCTGAAGAAAGATCAAGGGGTAAAATGGAATGATGAATGCCAGACTGCCTTCAAAATAATCAAGGAATACCTTCAAGAACCACCAATTCTGATGCCTCCGCTTGAAGGAAGACCTTTGATAATGTACTTAACAGTGTTAGACAATTCAATGGGGTGTGTGATGGGGCAACATGACGAGTATGGTCGAAAAGAGCATGCAATATACTACCTTAGCAAAACGTTTATCGACTGTGAGACAAGATACTCACTGCTCGAGAAAACTTACTGCCCTTTGGCATGGGCTGCTCGCCGACTGAGACAATATATGTTGACCCACACGACTTTGCTGATATCTAAGATGGATCCAATCAAGTAAATCTTTGAGAAGCCCTCTCTCTCCGAAAGAATAGCGAGACAGAAGATGATCTTAACCAAATACGATATCCAATACACGACCCAGAATGTAATTAAGGGAGGTGTATTAGCTGATCATTTGGCTCATCAGGCCGTGGATGACTACCAGTCCATGAATTTTTAGTTCCCGGACGGGAATATTATGCTAGTGGCAGACTATGAAGAACCTAAACCGGATGAAGGACTTGAAGAAGGATCCCGATGGACTATGGTTTTTGACGGAGCCTTGAACGCACTCGGTAATGGCATTGGTGTTGTAATCATATCCCACGAGGGCTGTCATACTCCTTTCACTGCCCGACTATGCTTCAACTGTACCAACAACATGGCAGAGTATGAAGCATGCATCATGGGTCTCAAAGCTGCTATTGACCTGAGGATCAAGTTCTTGAGCATTTTCGGGGATTCAGCCTTGGTGATAAGTCAAATCAAAGGAGAGTGGGATACAAAGCACCCGAATATCATCCCGTATAAAGAGCACGTGATGACATTGCTTCCACACTTTGAGGAGGTCACCATTGAACATTTTCCACGAGAAGAGAATCAGTTAGCGGATGCGTTAGCTACCATGTCCTTTATGTTCAAAGTCAAGTGGGACAACGAGGCTCCCCAAATCACTATCGAGAGGTTGGATGAACCAGCATACTGATATGAGATTGACAATGAAGAAGTAGCAAACATACCTTTGTTCTATGAAGTGAAGAGGCATCTCGAGGCCCAAGAATATCCTTAGGGGGCATCTTTCAACGATAAGAAGTTCCTGAGAAGGTTCGCCATAAATTTCTTCCTCAGTAATGGAATCCTCTACAAGCGCAACCATTACTCTACCTTTCTTTGGTGCATAGACAAGAGCGAAGCGGAGAGGATTATGACAGATCTACATGAAGGTACCTTCGGAACCCATTTGAGTGGACATACCATGGCTAAAAAGATCCTACGGGCAGGATACTATTGGTCCACTATGGAAGCAGACTGCTATCAGCATTCCCGAACTTGTCAAAAATGCCAGGTCTATACTGATAAGGTGCATGTACCTCCGGTTTCGTTGAATGTCTTGACGGCTCCTTGGCCCTTTGCAATGTGGGGCATTGACATGATCAGAGAGATTAGACCTACCACTTCCAATGGGCATCGCTTCATCCTGGTGGCCATTAATTACTTCACGAAGTGGGTGGAAGCTTCTTCTTTTGCTACAGTTACCAAGAACATTGTGGCGTGGTTTATCAAGCATAACCTAATCTGTCGGTACGGTGTGCCCGAGAGAATCATCACTGACAATGGTACGAATCTCAACAACACGATGATCACAGAACTTTGTAAACAGTTCAAGATCCAGCATCATAATTCTTCCCCTTACCGGTCGAAGATGAACAGAGTTGTGGAGGCTTCTAATAAGAACATTAAGAAAATCATATAGAAGATGACGGTGACATACAAATACTGGCATGAGATGTTACCATTTGCTCTTCATGGTTATCGCACTTCAGTATGAACATCGACAAGGGCAACACCCTACTCTCTGGTATATGGTATGGAGGTTGTTCTGCCTATTGAGGTCCAGATCCCTTCTCTGACAATCATGAAGGATGCAGGTTTAAATGAAGACGATTGGATCCAGACTCGACTTGATCAACTGAATCTGATTGATGAGAAAAGACTTGTTGCTGTCTGTCATGGTCAAATGTATCAAAAATGGATGATCAAGGCTTTCAACAAAAAGGTCAGACGCCAAGTATATCAAGTCAGGGATTTAGTGATCAAGCGCATCATACTGTCGCAAGGTGATCCCAGGGGAAAATGGACTCCCACATACGAAGGACCATTTGTAATCAAAAACATTTTTTCTGCTGGAGCCATGATTCTGACCACCATGGACGGTGATGACCTTCCTCACCCTGTCAATGCAGACATAGTGAAAAGATACTACACATGATTAAAGACCCGCTAGTTTGACTAGCCTAGGAAAAAATAAGGGCTTCTCGGCGAACCAAAAGGGTTCGGGCAAAAATTAGGGATGAAAACAAAAATATCTGTACACCCGGCAAGCCAAAAACCTGAAAAGGAGGCTTGGGCAAAAAAGGGTATCCCGATGGACTGAAAACCCGAAAGGGCGGTCCAGGAAAAAGTTAGGGATTTAGAGCATATCACTATGTCCCATTGGATCACCTTGCGACCAGAATTTAGCATCAGCTATCAAGCTCAAAACGGCACCGATCAATCCAGTCAACTTCGAACAAGTAGCAAAGTGATAAGATGCTCGAAGACATAGTGGCTATAGCAGAATTGAAAATCGATGGGATTATTACACATAGTTGTTGCTTCTCTTTATACACAATATTGTATAGCTTTTATTTTCACGTCAGCGTTCTCTTACTAGAGCGTCAGCCTCCTTGTACAAAAACACCTGTTATAGGCCAACTTAAAAATCAATACAAGTCATTTCTACACAAAAACTATTCGTTTTTATTTTTTGTTTTGTTTTGAAAAAAACTCCCAATGATTTATTCTTGACATATGCATTTGAATATGATTGCTATTCACAAATATTTTAATAAGCTTCGGAAAGACATTTGCTTATGACTTAAGGAACGGGGAAAAATCTAAAAAAAATATAAAAAAAAGAGACATGTCAATCCCGACAGTTACTCCTTCCAACAGGTACAGGGGCAGAGACAGCTTTGAAACGAAGTCACCATTACATGCGCCCCCGTGATGTCTATACTCCCCACAGAGTAGAGGAAACCAAAAGTTTGACCCCAGCTTCCCCAAACAGGAGTTACTTTCCCCAGCAAAGTTCCTTCAGGGAGCCGATATCTATATCCCCCAGCAGAATTTTATAATCGCAAGCGGTTTATAAAGTTTTTCTCCCGAGCATAGTTTATTTCTCTGAATGAAAAAGCTCAATCCCCAACAAAGTTTATTTCTCCAGCTACAGAAATTCATCCCTCGGTGGAATTTATTTCCCCGAATCAACAAAATCTCCCAGCAAAGTATCTCCTCTCGCAAACAGATTTATTCCCCCGCAGAGTTATTCTCAGGCAGAGTCTCTCCTCGACAGAATATTCGCAAACATAAAGGAGTAAATCTCCAAAATAGACATCTCAATTCATCATCCCCAGCAGAAATGAAGGGTTCAACTTCCTAGCGCTCTTCAGCAGCAGTCTGGGATTTATTTTCCCTGATTAAGAAATATCACAATAGCGCCCCATATTCATACATCATGGCATGCATATACATATTGCATACAACACAAGCTCATTTAATTCGAGAACATTATCACAATGCATTTCATACATCATGACATTGCATACTATTAACTCTTTACCTTTCAGGGAAAAGATCAAATCAACAAGCTACGTCTAACCAAGGACTATTCCAGGATTTTCCTTAGAAGGACGTGCCAAGACTTTCATCTGGGTGAGTTGGATCGCTACTAAGATTCTCCTGATTACTATGCCAGTCAAAGTTAACCCAAGATCTCTCTGCTCACTATGTCAGTGGAAGAGATTCCAAGACTTTCGTGTGGGTCAGCTGAATCGCTACTAAGATCCTCTTGATTACTATGCCAGTCAAAGTTATCCCAAAGATCTCTCTACTTACTATGCCGGTAGAAGAGACTCTAAGACTTTCATCTGGGTCAGTTGAATCGCTACTAAGATTCTCCTGATTACTATGCCAGTCAAAGTTAACCTAAGATCTCTCTGTTTACTATGCCGGTAAAAGAGGCTCCAAGACTTTCGTCCGGGTCAGTTGAATCGCTACTAAGATTCTCCTGATTACTATGCCAATCAAAGTTAACCTAAGATCTCTCTGCTTACTATGCCGGTAGAAGAGACTCCAAGACTTTCGCCTGGTTCAGTTGAATAGCTACTAAGATTCTCCTGATTACTATGCCAGTCAAAGTTAACCCAAGATCTCTCTGCTCACTATGCCGGTGGAAGAGATTCCAAGACTTTCGTCTAGGTCAGTTGAATTGCTACTAAGACTCTCCTGACTACTATGCCAGTCAAAGTTAACTTGAGATTTTCTCTGGATCATCCAGATCGACACTAAGATCACTCTGATTACTATGCCAATGGAAGATGTACCAAGAATTTTGTCTGGGTCGATTGAATCACTACTAAGATCCTCCTGATTACTATGCCAGTCAAAGTTAATTCAAGGCCTTTCCCGAGTTTAGTCAAATCAATACTAAGATTTCTATCCCAGATAAAGACAACTTGAGACCTTTCTCTATTTTAGTCAAATCGATACTAAGATTTCCATTCCAGTTAAAGAAGCTATGAAGCCCGGAAATTGACCGGATAATAGTCAATCAACAATTCAAGACATTGTGAAGCCCGAATCCTGACCAGATAACATTTTAATCTCATTTCCCCAGTAAGTCGATGTGAATCCTGGAATACGACTAGATAGCAGTCAGCGTTATTATCCTCAGCAAGTCAATGTGAAGCCTAGATCATGAACATTTAGCAGTTCACTTCCGTCTCTTCAATCAAGGGATGACTCCCCAGTAAAGTAGAGGACAACTGAAGCTACTAAACTCTATTCCCCAAAATAGAGACCAACATTCCTCAGTGGAGTCCTCCCTAACAATAGGAACAGGAATTCCCACAAAGGAATATCTCGCGAAATCATCATTGTTCTGGATGGAATCTTTAAGCCCATCTCCGACGCCTCCCCGTCATATATTCTGGATGGCATCTTTAAGCCCATCCCCTGCAATCTACTGTCATCTTCTCCAAATGGAATCTATAAGCACATTCCCAATATTACCTACACAATCAAGTATCATTTCAGACGAGTTCAAATTTCTGGGCACTCTAGTGTTCAATCATCTTCCAGCTTCAGATCACGAAAAACGGACAAGCCAATCTAAATCCTCAGGTTTAAGAAGATTGAACAGGGGCAGCTGTTGTACCCCAAAATTTTCCCTCCCATTTTCACACAAGACATACTCCTAGAGGTCCTCAATTGCTCAAAGTGGACTAAGGATTGACCAGACAAATCCTCCTCTTAAGACAATAAGCCTCAAACTAGGGCTTCAATTCAAAAACAAGATGGTTGACTCCCAGGGGTACCAAATGTGCTCCATTGCCCTAATATGTCCCCAATATCATCAATGTCAAGTTTCATGCCTTACTCAACAAGTTTGCTCAGTCAACTACTCAGATGCCTGAAAATCAATTGTATTAGGTCAAAAGTCAACTATGGCCCAAATACAGTCAAACTTCAATATTTTTGGTCAACATCAACATTTTGAAGTAATCTCCATCATTTGATCAATGGTCGATCATGATTCCTCAAGAAATGCTCCCAACTCATCAAAAGTCAAAAATGGCAATTTAGGGTTTCTATAGGAAAAGTCAACCAAACTTTGACCAAGCATAACTTTCTCATACTTTATCATAAAGTTTCCAACCAAGGATCATTTTGAAGAGAATCCAATTTCCTACAACTTTTATTCATCCCTCAAGGTCTAAAAATGCCTCAATCAAAAGATACAAGTTCATATATTATAGGTCATTTCAAAAAGTCAACAAAAAACCTTTTGGGTCAAAGCTCTTTACATGAACATGGAAGATCCAATTGAGATGAAACAAAAAAGTTTGTTTATAGGACATCCTAACCTTTCTAAAAAGTCCAAGAACACCCTCTTAGGGTTTAAAATGAGAAAGATATGCATTGCTAAAGTTGACCAATTTTTCGAAATGTGCATGAAGTCAACATTGATCAAAATTGATTTTTTTTCCAAATGGGCCCATGTTTTTATATTTGAAACGTGTTCCTAACATGGCCCACGACCCCTGAGCCTACTCACATATTATTTCATTATTTTTATTATTTGTTTTGATTTTTTATTCATTAAAATCAAAATAAATCAAATAAAATAGTGGAATAATAAAATAAAATCCAAGATTTGATTTTATGACCACATGATGAGTCTATAATCTGCTGGCAAATCAAGGAAATTGTGCAACGGATGATTGGGATGAATATAACATAATTTGGTCAAATTTAGAAATCAAAGATACAAGATGCAAATCAAATCTTTTCTCACAAATTTTCAAAGATTGTGTTAAGTTTTGTTGACCTAATTCACTTTACTATATATTCTTAACATTCCCAGATCAAGAAAACAAGGATTGGCCGTGTAGAATTGAGAGAAGAAACTTAAAATTTTGGACAAAAAGTAGTGATCGAATTTTGATTTAGACGCAGATTCAAGGACTTTGAAGGTTGACAATCTGTTCCTGGACATATTTGGAAGCTAGCTGGATCAATTGCACGCATCAATACGTTCAGAATCGCCCTCCACGACCCCACGGTTTGTTCTTCATTCTTGAATTTGGTTTTGAGAATTTACGCATTATAAACGATTTCTAAACATACATTCATGTTTGTATCATCATTTAGAATCTATTGGTATAATGAAATGTGAGTTTTGAGGAATATTTGATAACCTTCCATTGTTAGGGTTTAGAGGTGCGTTTTAGGGCTTTTCGTTTCAGGCAAAATCAGGGCCAAAGATGAACACCATTGCACTCAAGAGATCAAACCCAGCCGATCTATGTATTTAGATTAAATTTATGTTGCTTGGTTGTGATTTTTAAAATATGCAGGTCCTATAGTTACAGCCATGTCCGTAGGTAAAGGTTCCTTGTCTAAAACGACAGTCCATCAAGGAAGACGACTGTGTGGCGTGATCCGGTTGGCCAGTTTGAACTTGGAGCGTGTTTTTTACAATCACTAACCTTTATTCTATATAATATATTATATGTGTTTTAAATAACAAATAAAGAGTTGGCTCAGTGGCAAGGCTGGATGGTTTCAAAGCGCGCGCGTGTAGGAGGTCAGGGGTTCGATCCCTGCCTCATATATATTATTTTTCTTAACATCTATTTACAGATCCAATGCTATCATTCCCAGCGCACTCATCCTACACCTCAAGTTCATCACCTTTGGATCAATCAGCACCCATATCTAACGCTTCCAATGAAGCTCCCCATGGTGGACCTCTAGACTCCCAACAACACTGGATCCAGCGCTGGTTATGGACCACAAGATCTTGGGCTTTGGACAAATTCAGCAACACACCATCCAATTTGGGTTTACACCCCTCAGGCCCATTCCTTCACTCTTTTTAATTTTACTATTTTAATTTTTTTAAATTAGTTTAATTTCTTTTTAAATCAATTTTATTTTTTATAAAATCAGAAAATCATCACAAAAATAGGAATTAGTTTTTTTATTAAATTAATTTTTTGCAAATTAATTTTTTTAATCAATTTTAACTTATTTTCATTAATTAAAATTAATTAGAAGATTAGGTCAATTTCAAATCATTTTTTTTATATAAAAAATTCAAAAAAAAAAATTTCAATGAGCAAATTAGTTTTTAGGGTTTTTCCCCTTTTTTCAATTTTAATTCTCGCGCTGAATTACTTTTGCCATACGATTAATTTTTACTATTGATGTAACTGCGCCCAGTTTGAAATAGCTTAATTAGGGTTTTTCAATTCTGCATTTTTACTTTTCAGTCATTAATTATGTAATTGCACCAAAGCCTTGTAATAGTTAGGAACTTTATCTTTCCGCCATTTATTTTCCTGCACGATAAACTATTTAGATGAATGTTTAATGGGGTTTCCTGAAAGATAATGATTAATTGAACCTAGATAACCCTAATTGCGCAAGATAAAATATATCTGAAAAAGCACACTTTTGCACACTTGCACCCCTATGGTAACACCTCACTCGGTTGCCTTTGAATTACGGTCACAATTCTCGAAACGTGAGAATTTTTAGTGGTTGTCCTTAAGTCTAGAGATCACTAGTCCCTCGATGACCCTCTCGACTGTTGCCTCGGTATAAAAGTGATCTTAGGGCTTTAGGATAGTTACTAAGAGATCTTTCCCTGTTTTCTTAGTGACCGTACGTCCCTTTCGATAGTCCCTCAAACATCCAACGACTAGGGCTACCTACTCACTAATAGTAGGATAGCAAGGTCTAAAGGAAAGGAGGAGAAGAACAACCTTTTTTTGAGTAGGTATATAACTGCTAGGTACTTGCTCAAATCAATTTTCACACCACACTTTCAAACACTTTTCAAACAAAGTTTTCAAAAAAACGCTTTATCACACTCTTGAGGACTGATACAAGAGTTACCATAAAGTGAATCGCTGCACTAAGGCATTTTTCAAAGTTTTCAAAACACACAAACACAAGCAATTTTAGAAAATGAGCAAGTACCTAAAAGCCCATGGAAAACCACAGATGGAAAGGGTGCTAACACCTTTCTTTCCATAATCTACCCCTCGTACTCAGAAATCTCGAAAAAAGGTCTTTTTCTGTTCTTTTCACCCTTTCCTTTTTGGATAAAAGAAAAGTCAGTGGTGACTCTTGCTTACCGCGACATTTGCGAACAAAAAACGCAAACCAGTATTAACAGTCGGTTTTGCCACAGTATCACAGGCTGCATCAACCACAGAAAGCCCACAAGTTCTCGTGATTATATCAACATTGACCAGCAATTTTTTCTGTACTTCATTGCAATAAAGGCAAAGGTAAATCTTCCTCATTTGTTGTTTAATCATCTGAAGACAAGTGTCGAAAAGACTACAGGAGAAGAAAGGACTAAGAGGGACTAGATACCTCTGGGTAGGCTAATTTTAGATATTCTGACAGAAAACAAACTGGTAGAATATCTGACTGAAGCACAATAGGTCAACACTCTAGAAGCATGTGTTGGTATACCTTTGAATGCAAAGAATATGAAGAAAATGAAAATCATTGATACCATCAAGAAATATCCAACTGTTTCAACTAAGGAAGTCATTACTACAAGAAGAGTTCCTCTGAAGGATTTCCCTCTGTTCTCTCAAACAGATGCTTCTCCAGAAATTATTGTCAGATATCTGGAAGCTTGCAAAATGGATGGGATTATTCCAGAAGTAAACATTAGTGATCTGCGAAAATAGGATCCAAAGGTTGTTCTCAAGAAATCAAGGAAAAGGAAAGCTTCAGGAGAAGGATCTTCTCAGAAGGTTCCCAAAGCTGCTAAGAAGAAAGGTAATTCTTCTTTTATTTCTATTGTAGAATCAGTGCTTTTATCAACATCTGAAATCCCCTCCTCTCCAAAACCAACAGAAGACCCTTCACCACAAACCTTTGATGATTTTGATATAGAGTTTGACCCTTCACTCACACTAGAAAACATTATGGAAGAACCACATTCTACTACCTCACCTCTTGACCAAAATCAGCCAGAAATTTCTCAAGTTCTTTCTGATATTGATCAATTTGATCCAGTGTTTCAAGACTCCCAACTAGAAAATCCAAACTCTCAAGCTCCCAATTCTGAAAATCTAAACTTTCACGCTCCCCAACCATAAAATCCAAATATTGACTCTGATACCACTTCACCCATTCCTGAAATAACAGAACCTCTCCTGGTTAGACAACCTCTCTCAACCCACGACATTCCAAAAATTTCATATCCTTACCATTCCACTCCACCAAACACACCTCCCTCACCCATTATTATTTCTGATTCTCCCTCTCCATTCAACCCTTCATAAGATCACCTACATACAGTAATAGACTTAGAAGCGCTGGATAACCTTGCCTCTAGCTCTCACAAAATTGATATCCCAAAACCAAAACCAACTATCACCAAGGCAAATGTTGGTAGAAATTTACTGATTTTTGAAACAAAGATAATTGAATGGGTTAACTCTTTGAAGCTAGCCTGCTTAGAAAATCTGAATCCTGCTGCTTCTAATTCTCACTGGAACCAGTTCAGAAAATGGTTCAACTTTGAATCCTAGACACTCAAGGAATTAAGTTATGAAATGGCTCAACAGAACTTCTGTGATCAGCTGAATGTTTTCAAGGATCAAGTTCTGCGCCACTTGGAAACGAAACCTATTCTTCAGCTGGACAATGCCCCTGGGAAGATCACCAACCTTTAGAAGTTGATTAGCCATGCTCTGATAATCTTCCTCTTGTTATAGTTCAAGAAAAAGGCAAGACATTTGAAGAAGCTATTGAGTCAGAATCTGCCGCAGCCTGCTCTGAAAAGGTGGCACCTTCTGCTGATATACCTTCTTCATCTCTAGTTATGTAAACTCTAGAGGAGCTGAAGAAAGAAAATGCAGTGATCAAGGAGAGATTAGACAAGAAAGATGACACATACAAGGAAATCAAAGGAACATTGGGAAAACAAGAAGAGTCAAACACGCTGATTAAGACCTTGTTGGAAGCCATGTTCACGCGACTTCCTCCACCTCAATCTTAGCTTTTGAAAATTGTTTTTTGTATTGTGGTCAATTTTCTGTGTTATTTGCTTCTGAATGTGTTATTGCAATCCTTTTTAATATAACTCTAATTTTATTGCTTAAACGTGTTTATATTGCTTTTTGATTCTTGACAAAAAATGGGGAGAACGTAAGATATTTCTAATAACAGTATCAAGACACAGCCTCAAACATTTTGTATATCATAACTTCTCATTTCTTGCTCTGAAAGTAAAACAGGAACAAAACTCTGATAAAGACAAAAGTAGATGCATCAAAATATCCATCAAAAGCTATGATCAGAATAAACTTCAGGGAAGTTTTTTTTCTTTATCTGAGTATTCAACTCAGGGGGAGATCTTAAAATACTTTATCTTCTCTCTATTTTTATTGAAATATCCTAGTTTTTGTCATCATCAAAAAGGGGGAGATTGTTAGAACATAGTTTGATTCTACAACCCTTGTAAGAGTTTTGATGATAACAAAAGAGAAGAACATTTATGCTCCCTAAAATTATATTCTGTTTTGCAGAGAAGTTCTGATGGAAGAAGATCAGGAGATAAGTTACAAAGCTATTTCTGGTGTGATTGTAAACATCTCTCAAAAAGTTCTGATGGAAGAAGATCAGAAGATGCACTAAAACCCTGTTTTAACTCTGATTATAAACATCTTTGAAAGAAGTTCTAACGCTGCAAACAGGACTCCGTGGTTTTGATCTCTAAAGTTCTGAAGCAACAACAACGGATACTTCAATGTTCTGAAGTGTTACAAATCAAATATTTCTATTTCAAGAGTAACGGCTGGAAGGGAACAAGGATCTTTATTTTTGGAAATCACCTTAATTGTTATTGATTAAGTTTCCAGATGGTGATCCATGCTTCGCCTATTTAAACAAGCTTTGAGGATAAATCGTTCATGATTTACATACGAACAATAACGCTGCTATCATTTTCATCCTCAACCATTCAACATTCAAACTGTGTAAAACATCACTTGTATTGTGATACTGTTTAATCAGAAACACTAATGTACAATTTTATTCATACATTGTTTAAAGAAATTCCTTGAGAAAAACCGGGTTATGGTTTATACTCAAGAAGAATTTGAAGGTTGTCAAAGTAGATTTGTAATCAATATTGATTAGTGGATTAAGACCTTGTTGAGAGAGGCGAAATCACCTTGGCAGGCGAACTGGAGTAGCTTTAGTTCAAACGAACCAGGATAACCAACTTGTTCTTTACTTTCAGTTTTAAAAATCCCAATTTGAACCCCCCCCCCCTTTCTTGTGTTTTTCCATTCTTCAGTTGAGAGGATTTGGTTCTACCAATCCTCTAATGAGTTCCAAATGATAGTTTCAAGATGGTCATCCAACTAACCATTAACTTCTAACAATTGAATTTATTTTATGCTTTTATTTTATGCTTTTACTTTATGTACCATTTATTTTAGCATTTACATTTCATGCTATTTTTCATCTTTGCTCACTTGAGCATTTAATTTTATGCTATTTTTATTTTGGTCACTTGAGCTTTTTTTTCCTTTTTGAAGATACTTAATAATCAACATGAACTATAAAAAACATTAATGATACTTGGACTATTTGGTTACTATCCTTAGCATTATGGAGTATTGGACTTCTTGTACTTAGGAATAGAAACCTTGGCCTATGTTGGAGACCTTGACCTATGTTAGAGACCTTGTGACCTTGATTGATATTTTGTCTGAAGTTCTTGAGATTTACCTCGAGATATTGGGTTGTTTGTTTATTTTGTGTGCAGGTTATTGTGATTACCTACTTTGTCTATAATCTGGAATTCATCTGTATAGAGCCGTTACTCTGCCCAATTTTTGTGAAGACTTAATGCATTTAAAGTTTGGTCTTTTTAAGAGGTCTAGTATCTTTGCTTGCTTGGTTTCACTCCAAAGAATGGGAATTTTATCTTGACTGATAATGTCAAGTGTTGGCTTCTTATTGTTATATGGTTCTTCTCCCTAGCTTTTACCATATGCTTTAGGATAGTCCCTTTATCTCCTCTCATCTTCTTTAATTTCAAAAATCTTCTCTCTCCTTTTGAAAACTCTTATTGTTTCTAAACTTGAACCACTTTCATAATAAACTTGGACTTAGGTCCATGCATTTTCAAAACATTTTAATAAATAAACTTCAATCAACTTAATAATACCTTGACATTTTTTTGAGAAGACTAAAAGTCAATAAATCTCATTTCAAACTATTTTGCCATTTTGGCTTTTTACCTTTAAAACCTTTTCTCAAAAGATTAGACTCTTGTCAATCCATGTAGTGATGCAAACAACTATACTTATACAATATGTAGTGAAGAGAGATATTTTCCACTTTGGTGTTGAGTGAGGTATTGTTGATTTTAAAATCCAAGCCATATCCTCCACTTTGAGATGATGCAAATTCTCCTTTCTCATGATTGTGGGTAGTAAGTATGTTTTCCACACGGACAATGATGATGATGTCTTATCTCATAAAATTAACCAACACACTTGTTTTTAAATTTTTTTAAAGAGGAACTATGTGTACCCTGATCCCCTATTACACGGAAGGTGGTAGGTAGGCACTAAAGGTTCGCAACTGCGGCGGGTGCAAAAATCATTAAAAAAAATATGCTTCTTTTCTCACCTCCACCATCTATTTTTATACAACATTTCATATCGAAAATATACATATTTTTCAAAGAGGTTCCTGCAGAGTACCGTAGATGTTTAGGGTGCTAATACCTTCCCTTTGCATAAAGAACTCCCTTACCTTGAATCTTTCCCCCCTCTTTTGGGTTATTCTCTCTTTTCCCATTCCTTTGGAAACGATAAAGCGCGACGATGATTTTATTTTAATCTGTAAAAGTCTAATCAATCTAATGGCTTAGTCTTAAACATTTCTACCGCTACAACATTGAATAACACAGATGAAGTTCAACCTTAATTATCTGCTCACAAAATCATCATAAAGAAAAATTATCCCAAGATGAATGAAAGAGGGTTGTTAAAAGAGCATAATAAGAGTTTCTCTGAGTGGTTTAAAGAAAAAATTGTTAATGATGATAATGCTTCTAATACAATTAAGTGGTTTTCCTATGAGCCTAAATGTAACATAATAACTTGGAGTGGATATGATATTAATAAAACTTCCTTTTATACAAAGTCAAAGGATGACCGTAGTACCACACAAAATAGTGAGGTTATGATTGTGGCTGAGTCATGCACTTCTCTAGTGCTAAAGATAAAAATCCCGTTATGGCATGTAAACAATACTTTGGGGTGATTGAAGAGATTTGCGAAGTTAATTATGTTGTGTTTAAAGTTCCTGTATTTAAATGCAAATGGATTGATATTACAAGTGGTGTGAGAATCAATGAATTTGGAGTTACACTGGTTGATCTTAGCAAGTTAGCTTATGCAAATGAACCTTTCATCATGGAATCTCAAGAAAAACAAGTATTTTATGTCACATATCCTTCTAATAAAAGATGGTTAGTGGTTTTACAGGGAAAGGTGCATGATATTGATGAAAATCAAGATGTGAATCTTGATATTTCCGAAACTCCTCCTTTTTCAACAAAAGTTCATCAAACGGGTGAAAAGATAAAGGTTGAGTTTGATCCAAGAACCTATGAATGTACTGGTGTTGATGAAAATGCTACAAATTTTAAGAGTTATATAGAATCTCTTGCTCGGAAGAATTGTAGTATTTTGAAAAATGAATGGAAAGACGTAGATTACGCCATACAAGATTCTATTTGGGTTAATGTTAAGGTATTTTTAAATCCAACACTTTATTATATTTTATAATCATCTACTAATTAACAACATATGTCGTATACTATATGTGTAGGCTCATTTAACTATTCCAGAATGTAAAGATCCAAAGGGAGATCTGTTGAAGAAAGAATGGATTAAATATGATCCAGAAAATGTCTACTGATAGAAGTATCAGAATAAATCTATGTTTGATTTAATCTGAGCCAAAAGATGTCTGCGTATGTCTTTAATTGGGAGATGTATCAAAATAAATCTATGGTTGATTTAATCTGAGCCAGAAAATGTCTACTGGAAGAAGTATCAGAATAAATCTATGGTTGATTTAATCTGAGCCAGAAGATGCCTACGCCTATCTTTAACTGGGAGAAGTATCAAAATAAATCTATGGTCGATTTAATCTGAGCCAAAAGAGGTCTTTTTGTCTTCAATTGGAAGAAGTATCAGAATAAATTTATTGTTGATTTAATCTGAGCTAGAAAATGTCTATTGGAACAAGTATCAGAATAAATCTATGGTTGATTTAATCTAAGTCAGAAGATGTCTACTCCTGTCTTTAACTGGGAGAAGTATCAGAATAAATCTATTGTCGATTTAATTTGAGCTAGAAGAGGTCTTTTTGTCTTTAACTGGAAGAAGTATCGGAATAAATCTATGGTTGATTTAATCTGAGCCAGAAAATGTCTAATGGAAGATGTATCAGAATAAATCTATGGTAGATTTAATCTGAGCCAGAAGAAGTCTTTTTTTGAATGATCCTATGAGGAAATTGCTGAAATAGTCCTTTGTCAGATGTAGCCTTGGAGGAGACTGTCGGGTCATATAAGTAGTTGATGATGTTTGTCTCTTGATTGATCTTTCCTGAAAAGGTAAAGAGTTAGTTGTATGAAATGTCATGATGTATGAAATTCATTGCGTAATGATGCTCTCAAAATAAGTGAGATTGTGCTATATGTGTTTCGTATACATATGTTATGATATTGGTAAATGATGTATGAATGTGAAATCAACAGTTTCATATGACGTCTTGCTGGGGAAAATGAATCCCTGGCTGGTGCTAGGGATGAAGAACATATGTAATCTTCATCCTTGTCTAGAATGCTTCTACTGGGGAATCCTGCTTGCTGTTTGAGGAAACTCCGCTGGGGAATGTTGACTTATATTTGGGGAGAAGAGTTCAGGAATATTAGTTGTTCATCACTCTACTGGGGAGTTTAATTCTTGTATTCCCTGATTGGGGATGAAAGAGACGGATAAACTTTTGACTCATCTGGGGAGTTTAATTCTTATATACCCTGACTAGGGATAAAAGAGATGGATAAACTTCCAACTCGTCTAGGGAGGATAAAGTTGACTGATATCTAGTCCGGTTTTAGATTTTATAGAAACTCTCTAGGGATAGTGGCGACTTCACTGGGGAGAGGAATTTTGCTGGTGAATCATAGCCATCTAAGGAATAGACTCAAGTTGGGGATACTGTAATCTGTTTAGGAAATAAACCCTGTTGGGGAAATAAACCTTGTTGACGGAGAAATACTCTATCGAGGAAACAAACTCTATTGGAGAGAAGAAATCTGCAGGGGGTTTTAAGGTTTCTGAGGAATAAACTCAGTTGGGGAGGAGAACTTCCATGAGCTGTACTGATTGAAACTCCGTAGATGGGTGATATTGACGGGAAAAAATCATACTCTTTTATCCAATGGGGGATCTGTCGGGGAAATTACGAGGAATGTATCATCATTGGAGATGAATTTGTGAAGATTACTCTGTGGGGATAATCTCATAGAAATGGCTCTGTGGGGATTTGTGGACAGTTTGAACGTCATCCAAAATCCTAGAGTCTTGAATAAATGCTTATTCCTATTATTATGCATATATTTGTTAACAATTAATAGTGTTCATATGCATATGTTCATTCAATTTTAGTTATTGGACATTTTTGCAAACAAACAGAAAAAACAAAAAGTTTGAATTTTAGGGTGTATTTGTATTGATAATTTGCCCATTAACAGGAAATTTTATAGAAAGAGACATAAATCCTAGTAAGAGGAAATTTTCGTGAAATTAAAAGAGTACAAAGTGAAAACAAAACATATAACTATGTGGAAATGATCTCGTTGGGTTCGAACTCTGCTATTGCCCCTATGTCTTTGAACATCTCATCCCTTGTTGTCGGAAGGAGTTGGTTGAACTCATTTGAACTTTTGACTTTCGTAATAAAGCTTGCAGTAAGTGATCCAATGGGACATAGTCATACAATTTAATCCCTATTTTTTTCCTGGACCGCCCTTTCGGGTTTTCAATCCACCAGGATACCCTTTTTTTCCCCAAGTCGCCTTTTCAGGTTTTTGACTTGTCGGGTGTAAAATCTTTTATATATATCCCTAATTTTTGTCCTAACCCTTTTGGTTCACCGGGATTCCCTTATTTTTTCCTAGCCCGGTCGACCTAGCGGGTCATTTTCATGCGTAGTATATTTTGACTATGTCCACGTTCACAGGGTGTGGGAAGTCTTCACCGTCCATGGTGGTTAGTATCATAGCACCGCACGAAAATAATTTCTTGACAACAAATGACCCTTCGTAGGTGGGAGTCCATTTTTCCATGGGATCACCTTACGATAGAATGATGCGCTTTATTACCAAGTCGCCAGCCTGATATACCTGATGCTTGATTTTCTTGTTTAATGCCTTGATCATACGTTTCTGATACATCTAACCGTGACAGACAGCTGCAAGTCTCTTTTCGTCAATTATATTCAAATGGTCTAGCCTGGTCTAAATCCACTCGTCTTCATCTAAATCTGGATCTTTCATAATTCTTAGAGAAGGAATCTTAACTTCAACAGGTAGGACATCTTCCATGCCATAGACCAGGGAGAATGGGGTTGCCCCAGTTGATGTTCACGCTGAAATGTGATAGCCATGAAGAGAAAATGGTAAACTCTCGTGCTAGTCTTTGTATGTCACAACCATCTTCTATATGATCTTATTAATATTCTTATTGGCGGCTTCCACTGCGCCATTCATCTCTGGTCGATACGGAGAAGGGTTGTGGTGCTTGATCTTGAACTGTGTGCAAAGTTCAGTGATCATAGTGTTGTTGAGGTTGGTACTGTTGTCCGTGATGATTCTCTCGGGGATGCCATACCGACAGAAGGTTATGTTTTATGAACCAGGCGACTACATTCTTAGTAACAGAGGTGGATGAGGCTGCTTCAACCCATTTTTTAAAGTAGTCAACATCGACGAGAATGAAGCGATGTCCGTTAGAGGAAGTAGGCTTGATTTCTCCGATCATATCAATGCCCCACATTGCGAATGATCAAGGAGCAGTCATGATGTTCAAAGGTACCGGAGGTACATGAACTTTATCAGTATAGACCTGGAACTTATGACAAGTCCTCGAGTGGTGGTGACAGTCGGTTTTCATAGTCGACCAATAGTAACCCGTTCTTAGAATCTTTTTAGCCATAGTATGCCCGCTGGAGTGAGTACTAAAGACGCCTTCGTGCATAACTTACATAATTTCTTCTGCTTCTTTCTTGTCCACATAACGAAGCAGGGTTGAATCATGATTATGCTTGTATAAAATTCCATTTCTCAAGAAGAACTTAGCCGAGAACCTCCGCATGAATTTCTTGTCATTGATCGATGCCCCTTCAGGGTATTCTTGAGCTTCAAGGTACCTTTTTACTTCATGAAACCAAAGTTTTTCTTTTACTCCATCAGTATCAATTTCGTAGAAATATGCTGGTTCGTCGAATATTTCAATGGTGATTCTAGGAGCCTCATTGTCCCATCTGATCTTGAACATGGATGACATGGTAACTAATGTGTCCGCTAACTGATTCTCTTCTCTTGGGATGTGCTCAAAAGTAATCTCTTCGAAGTACGAAATCAAGCCTAGCACATATTCTTGGTAAGGGATAAGATTTGGATGCTTCGTATCCCATTATCCCTTAACTTGACTAATTACCAAGGATGAATCCCCATATACGCTCAGGAATTTGATTCTCAGGTCAATAGCATCTTTAATACCCATGATGCATGCTTCATATTTAGCCATATTATTGGTGTAGTCAAAGCAAAGTCTAGCAGTGAAGGGCATATGACCACCCTGGGGATAGATAATTACAACACCAATTCCGTTTCCAAGTGCATTAGAAGCTCCATCGAAAACCATAGTCCATCGGGATCCTAGCTCAGGTCCTTCATATGGTCCAGATTATTCATAATCTATAATTAGAATGATGTTCTCATCCGAGAATTCGAAGTTCATAGATTGGTAGTCGTCTACAGCTTGATGCACCAAATGATATGCTAGTACACTTCCTTTGATTGCTTTTTGAGTAGTGTACTAAATATTGTATTCTGTTAAGACCATTTGCCATCGGGCTATTCTTCCTGAGAGAGGTGACTTCTCAAATATGTATTTGATGGGATCCATTTTAGAGATCAATAAAGTAATATGGGTCAAGATATATTATCTTAGTCGAAGAGCATCCCATTCCAAAGCGCAACAAGTTTTCTCGAGTAGTGAATATCTTGTTTCACAGTCGGTAAACTTTTTTATAAGGTAGTATATCGCATGCTCTTTTCGACCAAACTTGTCATGCTGCCCCAGTACACAGCCCATTGAGTTCTCTAGAACTGTTAGGTACAAGATTAAAGGTCTTCCTTCAACTGGTGGCATCATAATCGGAAGTTCTTGTAAGTACTCCTTGATTTTATCAAAGGCTATTTGACAGTCGTCGTTCCATTTCACTACTTGATCTTTCTTCAGCAGCTTGATGATTGGATCACAGGTAGCAGTCAAATGAGAAATGAATCAGGAAATGAGAAATGAATCAACTTTAATACCTTTACCACTGACGGAGAAACCCAGGAGTTTACCAAATCTCACCCCAAAAGTGCATTTGTTCAGATTTAGCCTTACCTTGTGTAATGCGGTGGGAGAACTGACTTGAGGTTTTGCGTCTATGTTCGCAAATGTTTCGGTTTAGCAAGAGTCGCCACCGACTTTTTATTTTATCCAAAGGAAAGGTCAAAAAGCACAGGAAAGACCTTTGAGATTGTTTTTGGGTTCAGGGGGTATATTATGAAAAGGGAAGGTGTTAGCACCCTTTTCATTCATAGTTTTCCATGGGCTCTTAGTTACTTGTTTTAGATAACTTGCTTTTGCTTTTCAATTGTTTGAAATGGTGCTTTGTGTGTGGTTTTGAAAATATTTTGAAAAGAGGCCTTTGTCTAGGCAACCTTTGTAATGATTCTTGTTTGAATGTATACAAAGGTGTTTGTCTTTTGAAAAATGTTTCAATGTTTGAAAATTTGTTTTGGGAAATGTTTTGAAATTGTGTTGTGTGTTTTTGAAAATAGCAAGGATGGTTTGCAAGTTTGATCAAGTAACTAGGAGTTGTCTACCCTACTCAAAGATCTTTCCTACACATTTTTAACCCTTTGACATTGTTGTTTTACCATTGCATTTGGTAAACAACCTTGTCTTTGGATGTTAAACGGGACGGGCGTGGGTCATCGTATGACCATGATAGCAATAGTGCTAAGTATCTTAGAAAGTTTTTTTGTTTGAGAGACTAGATCATTTTTGTATAGGCAACCAAGATAGCGTCATCGAGGGACTATGATCTTTTGTTTTGTTTTTTTGTTTTGCCAAGAACCCTAGCATGCATACCATGGCCATGTTTTTTAAGGCAACAAGTGGATGAAACCCTAGGGGTGCTTGTATGCATTGTGTTGTCATTTTCATGCATTTTTGTCTTGTGTTTAGTCATGCTATTTGTTTGATTTTGGTTCTTTTGCATACAAACCCTAATTTTACTATCATGCATATCAAAGGGATAAAATGCGTAAAAGTAAATCTAAGACTATTACAACATTATTATGGGGAGGGGGATACAAGTTTTAATAGGGGGATATTGCTCAAAAAATAAAGCCCTAAAACTATTACAACCACATTGAATTTATTGTACAAATAAATAAATAGGCAAATATTTAAATGTGCAAATAAATATAAATATGCACAATGTTTTTGGTATTTATTTTATGCATATAAAATAAATTTGTTTAAGGTCTTAAAAAAGAAAATCAAAATGATTATTTTTGAAAGGGTAAAAACCCTAATTTTTTGGTTTTTTTAAAAGAAAATATATTATTTATTTATTCATTTTCATGTACAAGATGATAAATAAAAATATATGCAAAAAATGTTAAAAAAATAAAATATGTATGACAATATTATTTTTAAGTGTTTAATAAAAATGAAAAAAAAATAATATTTTGTATTATTTATAAATTTATTTAAGAAAATAAAAGTATATATTATTGAACAAACTATTCTTATGCCAAAAAAAATAATAAAAATAATAAAATAAAAATGTGAAAATTTAAGAAAATATTTTTGGTGATTTTTAATATTTAGAAAAATAAATAAAAGTCAGAAATATAAAAGAAATGAAAAAAATATATAAAATATAATAAATGGGCCAAGGGGGTGTGAAAAGCAAGCTAGGGGGTGCCAATAGTCAGAACAAACAAGCCCATCCCAAAGTCCCTTCATCCTTGTCCTTGAGACAGAAGGAAAACGCGCGCCATGGTTCAAATCCTGTTCTCCTGCATACGTGCTTAAAAACAAAAACTTGCAACATGAAAGTTATATCTCATCATCACACGATTCTAACCATATAAAAAACTTGATCTAACTCTAAGAAACCAGGGAGAATTTCCTTGGCCCTAAATTCTAACCTAGTTTTTTCAGCAACTTCAACATCTAAATTCTCCTAGCTCAGTTAACATAAATGAATTCTATGCATATGTACAGTTCAAGGACATTATGGGCTACATTTTTGCTTCACAAACCTAAGCCCAATGATTCCTAAATAAGGAGATAAAAGTTTGAGAAATACCTGTTTTAGTCAAGTTCGAATATGGCAATGCAGGAGTTTTGAATGAGGCTTGAAAGACTTTTGAGCTTGCTTGATGTTCCCTTGACCTTTCCCAATGCTTAGTTTGCTTTGAAATGGTCTGAATGTCTCTATAGAACTCAACCTGCAAACTCAGAATTTAAAAATGGTGAAGCTTGAAAATGCAGTTACAGTTGCTTGAGAATGGTCTGGACAACTTAGGTGTATTGTTTAGAATGTGTTTGAAGTGATTTGGGACAAAACGCACGAGTGGAATTGGTTTTGGCTTGTGATTTGCAGAACTTGCCCTGTTTTGGGAAGAAATGAAGTTTTTGTGCTTAAGGGTGTTTGAGAGGCTTGGGAATCGTGTTTCAGGCTTGGTACAATATGTTGAACTTGTTTGAAATGATAACAAAGCTTTCTCTTATGAGATTGAAGAGTTGTGGAGTATTTGCACACTTGCTTATTTTTGAAGCAAAAGTTGATTTTGACAATGCCAAGGCCTGTACATGCCTGCTTCTTAGCTGCGCATAGTTTGTGTACTTAGCCCCAAGTTTCTGGACTTTGTTTTCTGCAAAATATTGGGTCCTTGGCTCAAGATAAACAAAGTTGCTAAAAGTGACCTTTATCAAAATGGCATTGTTATCTTTTTGCCAAAAATGGATTAATTCAATGTGTAATGTTCTAAAGATCAGAACAAAGACTCTAACCAATGTATTTGCATTTAATTTATGAGTGTAGAAGAGATTAGAACCTGTAAACCAAGTACAAGCATGCTTTGGACAGATTTGCAAGTTGTGACATGGTGCAAAATGCCTTAGCCAAAAGTAATAATTTTGCATTTTCAAACTTTCGATTCTCCCTAACAATGAATGATCTTGTAGAGTTCTTGGATATTTTGGAAAGTTTGTAACATGCTCTACAATCCATCTTTGAAATGAATTTTGAGATTCCAATTGGAACTATGTGAAAAATTGCCATGAAGATAGGTCAAAATCCTGCCTAAACTTAGGGCAAAATTTCACTAAGTTAGAAAGTTTTTGGATCTCTATTCACAAAATCATAACTTGAGATCCAAGCATCTTTTGGGAAAACTTTGTGAATAAAAGTTGTATATTTTGTGGAGGACTACAACTTTCATGTTGGAAGTTTTGTATGAATCTAATTGCATCATGGTGAAAAAGTTGGGAAAAGTTGGGAAAAAATAAGAAATTTTCATAACTTAGAAAATTTCTAAGTTATGAAAATTTTCCATTTTAAACCCTAATTTTCAAGATTAGGTTTCTTGGTGAAAAAGTTTCATGTTTTGACACATCTTGAAGAAAAATGACCCTTGGCACTTGATTTTGACCAAAAAGTCAAAGTTTGACTTTTCAGTGTACAGTTGATTTTTGATCAGTTGACTGGAAAATTCATCTGTCAATCCCATGCATTTGAGATCTTTTGAACCTTGTGATTAGGTCAAGATGATGCCATGAAGTCCTTGAAACCATTCTTGAACCCAATTTGCCATTGGCTTGGTTAAAAATCAGAAATTGCCCTTCTGCAATCAAAACCCTAAAAATGACCATTTTTCCCTTTTGATGATCTGATCAAATTTCTTGAGAAGTTGTAGTTCAAACTTGATAAAATGGTTCATATGAGTCTATAATGTTTATGTGGATCAAAAATTATGAGGTTTGACTGTAAATTGGCCACAATTGACTTTTTCCCCAATACAGTTGATTTTTAGGTCAACTGTCCAACTGACTGGGCAAAAATTTGATTCAAGGCTTGAAACTTGGTGTGAGCAATCTTATAGGTCCAATATGAAGTATGAAAGTCCCATGAGGCATTGAAAGTCCAAAAATCCTTGTGCAAACTCAAACCCTAATTTCGGGTCAACAGTGCAAGGAGATGTCTTGAGCAGAGCAAACCCTAATCCTGTATGGAGTTCAAAGAGTCTTGTGAAGAGAAATCTTGATAAAATGAGAGGGGAAATTTTGAGGTACAACAGCTTCCCCTGTTCAATCTTCTTGAACCTGAGAGTTAGATTGGCGAGTTTTTCGTTCGTGACTCGAAGGTAAAAGATGATTGGACACTAGAGTGCCCGTAAATTTGCACTGGTCAAAATGTGGTTGAGGGAATGGGCTTAAAGATGCCATCCAAATATGTGATAGAATATTGTTGGAGATGGGCTTAAAGATGCCATCCAAAGAAGTGTCGATCGCATAAGAGATTCCTTTGCGAGAGCCTGTATACCTGTTGTTGAGGAGGACTACGCCGGGGAATACTGGTCTCTGTCGTGGAAGAAATAGAATTTTAGGAGCTTCAGTCGTCCGTTATTCTACTGGGGAATCATATCTTGGTTGAAGAGGTGAAAATGAACTGCTATATGGTCGTGCTCTAGGCTTTATAGTGACTTACTGGGGGGATGAGATTAAACTTGTTATCTGGTCATTCTCCAAGCTTCATTAGTTCTCAATTCTTATCTGGTCATACTCCAGGCTTTAGAAGGAAATAAGTTGTTATCCGGTCGCCTCCGGGCTTCAACTTGAATTTAAGGCACACTAGTATTCGGTCGATTTCGGGCTTCTTAGTAATTAGCCAAGTAAACTTCTATTTGGTCTAAATCCAAGCTTCACAGTGTCTTAAACTGTTATCTGGCCGAGTCCAGGCTTCAGAAGGAATTAAGTTGTTATCCGGTCGCCTCCGGGCTTCAACTTGAATTTAAGGCACACTAATTTAGTAATTAGCCAAGTAAACTACTATTTGGTCGAAATCCAAGCTTCGTAGTGTCTTAAACTGTTATCTGGTCGAGTTCAGGCTTCAGAAGGAATTAAGTTGTTATCCGGTCGCCTCCGGGCTTCAACTTGAATTTAAGGCACACTAATATCCGATCGATTCTAGGCTTCTTAGTAATTAGCCAAGTAAACTGCTATTTGGTTGAAATCCAAGCTTCGCAGTGTCTAAACTGTTATCTGGTCGTGCTCTAGGCTTCAGTGTCTTTTACCATTATCTGGTCGTGTCCAAGATTCACGGTATTTGGAGATATCAAGATACTATCCAGTCGAATCCGGGCTTCATAACTTGAATCTAAGGTGTATCACTATCTGGTCGAGTCCAGGCTTCATGGTACTTTATACTGTTATCTGGTCGATTCCAGGCTTCACGGTAATTTGCTGGGGATTCAACTATTTTCTGGTCGATCTCCGGGCTTCATAGTATGATGGAGAAAAAATCAAGATATTATTCGGTCGAATCCGGGCTTCATAACTTGAACTCGAATAGGAATCTGAGCATTGATTTGACTGAACCTGAGAGCTTTTGAGAATTTGATTGTATCTTTCCCCGAAAGGTAAAGAGTTAGTCCTATGTAATGTCATGATGTATGCCATTTATTTTATCAACGTTCAATATATGAATGTAATGTATGCACATGTAAGCTGATTTTCCGTATTGCTGAGGAAAATAAATCCTTGACGGTTGGGGATAACAAAACCCTGGACTGCTGTTTGGGAAGATAAATCCTGACTTCTCTGGGGATGAGAATCTTCACGTCCTTTGGAAGATGATAGACATTCTGTTGTAAGAATAATGCCAAGTGTTTCTTGAGAAACCTGCTTGGGGAGTCCCGAGAACCTTGATGTCTGTGGTCGTGGATTGAGAATCTTCAATCCGCTGGGAAATAAGAATAACTCTGCGGGGAGAAAGTTTACTATGTTGGAGCATAGTAAAAACTCTGTGGGGAATAACTATACTGCTGGAGAGTTTTAAGAGACTCAGTGGGGAACAGCTCATTCCTGTTATGGAGAGAGTTCAAGAGTTTGGGTTGTATGCCAATCTACTGGAGAATTATCCGAAGCTGTCGTCTGGTTAGCTGTCAGGCTTCACAACAACTTACTGGGAAATTATCAGGTTCTAAGATAACTTGCAGGGGAATTATTTGGTTTTAAGACAACTCTTTAGGGAATTGGAGGAAACCAGATGGTTTTCCACCGGGATTTAGAGGTTGAAGTTTTGGACTTCGTTGGGGAAGAAAGTTTCATCTTCGCTGAGGATCTATAGTTCAAAGTTTTTGCCTCCGCTGGGGATTGGGAGTTTGAAAACTTAGTTCTGATGGGGATTTCGAAATTTAACTCCGCTGGGGATATGTATTTCAAGGTGTCAGCTCCGCTGGGGACCTAGATGATGTAATGCAGGGGATTTCTCTTGGAACAGCCTAAAGACGTCTTCCTATCCTTTCAACCTGTCAGTAATTATTCTTTCACATTTCGTTTATTTGTAAACAGTGATTATATTCAAATGCATATGCTCATTTAATAAACCATTGGATGTTTTCAAATAAAACACAAGTGTAAAAAATAAGAAAAGGCAAATAGTTTTCTGTATTTTGAAGTATCTTTGTATTAACTTTGTGTAAGTATTTTGTACAAAGGAGACAGACATCCTAGTAAGAGAATGTTGTCATAAAAATGAGAAAATTTTATAGAAATAAAGATGGCTATGTGAAAAAATTCCATGGGGTTCCCACTCTGCTATAGCCTTCGTAACTCTGGATATCTTGTCCATTCATTGCTTCGTCCGAAGATAATTGAATTGATCAGAAACCCGGAGCTTGTCTGTGAAGAGATTGTCCTTAAAGTGATCCGAAGAGACATAGTCATACACTTTAATTCCCTAACTTTTGCCTGAACTGCCCTTTCGGGGTTTTGATCCACCGGGAAACCCTTTTTTGCCCAAGTCGCCCTTTCGGGTTTTCACCTTGTCGGGTGTACAGATTTTTTTATTTATCCCTAACTTTTGCCTGAACCGCCCTTTCGGGTTTTTGATTCACCGGGATTCCCTTTTTTGTGCCCAAGTCGCCCTTTCGGGTTTTCAACTTGTCGGGTCGTTTATGCGTAGTATTTTTTGACTATGTCTGCATTCGCAGGGTGCGGCAAGTCATCGTCGTCCATGGTGGTTAATATCATTGCCCCACCAGAAAAGATGTTTTTGATCACAAATGGTTCTTCGTAGGTAGGAGTCCATTTGCCCCTGGGATCACTTTGCGGCAAGATAATCCGCTTGATTACAAGATCCCCGACTTGATATACCTGGCGTCTGACTTTCTTGTTGAATGCCTTGATCATCCGTTTTTGATACGTCTGACCATGGCAAACAACAGTAAGTCGCTTTTCATCAATCAAGTTAAGTTGATCAAGCCGGGTCTGAATCCAATCGTCTTCACTCAAACTAGCATCCTTCATGATTCTCAAGGAGGGAATCTGAACTTCGATAGGCAAAACAACTTCCATGTCGTATACCAAAGAATAGGGTGTTGCCCCAGTTGATGTACGGGCCGTGGTACGGTACCCGTGAAGAACAAACGGTAACATCTCATGCCAGTCCTTGTAGGTGACTGTCATCTTTTGTATGATCTTCTTGATATTTTTGTTCACAGCTTCGACAGCACCGTTCATCTTTGGCCGATAGGGAGATGAATTGTGATGTTGAATCTGGAACTGCTTGCACAAGGCAGTGATTATAGTGTTGTTTAGGTTTTTATTGTTGTCAGTAATGATCCTTTCGGGGATATCGTACCTACATATAAGGTTCTGCTTGATGAAGCGGACAACAACATTCTTTGTGACGGATGCGAAGAAAGCTGCTTCGACTCACTTGGTGAAGTAATCAATGGCCACCAGAATGAAACGGTGTCCATTGGATGCTGTAGGCTTGATCTCTCCAATCATGTTGATTCCCCACATAGAGAGTGGCCAAGGAGCTGTTAAGACATTGAGAGGAACTGGAGGTATATGTACCTTGTCTGCATAGATTTGACATTTGTGACAAGTTCTGGAATGTTGATGGCCGTCAGCTTCAATGGTAGACCGGTAATAGCCTGCCTGTAGAATCTTCTTAGCCATCGTATGTCCGCTAGAGTGAGTGCCAAAGGTACCATTGTGCAGTTTAGCCATGATCTGCTCAGCTTCAACCTTGTCCACACAACGGAGCAGAATGCAATCATGATTGCGCTTGTATAGGATACCATTGCTCAGGAAGAACTTTACTGAGAATCTCCTTAAGAACTTTTTGTCGTTGACTGAAGCTCCTTCAGGGTATTCTTGTGCTTCGAGACACCTTTTGACTTCATGAAACCACGGTCGATCCACTACTTCTTCGGTATTAATCACGTGACAATGTGCAAGTTCGTCCATCTGTTCAATGGTGATTTGGGGAGCCTCATTATCCCAGTTAAGTTTAAACATGGATGACATTGTAGCTAGAGCATCCGCTAGCTGATTCTCTTCTCGCGGGAAGTGCTCGAAGGTAATCTGCTCGAAATGTGGTAACAATGTCAGGACATGTTCTTTGTAAGGGATGAGGTTTGGATGTTTAGTATCCCACTCTCCTTTGATCTGACTGATGACAAAAGCTGAGTCCCCAAGTACAATCAAAGATTTGATTCCCAAGTCAATAGTAGCCTTGAGACCAAAGATACAAGCTTCATACTCTGCCATGTTGTTGGTGCAGCTGAAGTAGAGTCTGGCAGTGAAAGGTGTATGGAAACCTTCTGGAGAAATGAGTACCGCACCGATACCTTTGCCAAGTGCATTAGAAGCACCATAAAGTACAGGGTCCATCGGGATCCTTATTCAGGTCTGTCATACGGTTTGTTCCCTTCAATGTTATCCAATGTCATGATATCCTCATGGGGGGAATCGAACCTCGTGGATTGGTAATCTTCGACAGCTTGATGGGCCAGATGATCGACTAGCACACTCCCCTTTATAGCTTTTTGGGTCGTGTATTGTATATCATATTCCGTGAGGATCATCTACCACCTAGCGATTCTTCCAGATAGAGCAAGCTTCTCAAAGATGTACTTGATCGGATCCATCTTAGAGATCAACAAGGTGGTATGAGACAACATATACTGCCTTAGCCGGCGAGCAGCCCATATTAAAGCGCAACAAGTTTTCTCGAGCAGTGAGTACGGGTCTCACAGTCGGTAAACTTTTTGCTAAGGTAATAAATGGCATGCTCTTTTCGGCCAGACTCGTCATGTTGGCCCGGTACGCACCCTATTGAATTCTCCAGGATGGTCCGATACATGATTAACAACCTTCCTTAGATGGGTGGCATCAAGATAGGAGGTTCTAGCAAATACTCCTTGATTTTATCAAAAGCAACTTGACAGTCATCATTCCATTTAACCACATGATCTTTCTTCAACAGCTTGAAGATTGGTTCACAGGTAGATGTTAGGTGAGAAATGAACCTTGCAATGTAGTTTAGGCATCCCAAGAAACCTCTGACCTCCTTCTCAGTGCGAGGGGCAGGAATTTCTTGTATAGCTTTGACTTTGGCAGGATCAACCTGGATGCCCTTGTTACTGACGATGAAACCCAAGAGTTTACCGGACCTGACTCCGAAAGTGCACTTGTTAGGGTTCAGTCTGAGCTTGTACTCCTTCAACCTGACAAACAACTTTTGCAGATGGTCGAGGTGTTCTTCTTCAGTTTGTGAACAGGCTATCATGTCGTCTACGTAGACCTCTATCTCATGATGTATCATATCATGAAACCATGGCGTGTTGATAGGTTGCCCCGACATTCTTCAGTCCGAATGGCATCACTTTATAACAAAACGTACCCCACTGTGTAACAAAAGTAGTTTTCTCCATGTCCTCGGGTGCCATTTTGATCTGGTTATAGCCCGAGAATCCGTCCATGAAATAAAATACCTTGTGCTGAGTTGTATTATCAACCAAGATGTCAATGTGCGGTAGTGGAAAATCATCTTTAGGGCTGGCCCTGTTTAAGTCTCTGTAATCCACGCACATTCTGACTTTTCCGTCCTTCTTAGGCATGGGCACAATGTTAGCAACCCATTGTGGATAGGATGTAACAGCAAGAAATCCAGCATTGAACTGCTTCATAACTTCTGCTTTGATCTTTTCAGACATGTCGGGCCTCATGCGGCGAACTTTCTGTTTAACTGGTGGACAGTCTTCTCTTGTAAGTAGACGATGAACCACAATATTTGTATCAAGTCCCGGCATGTCTTCGTAAGACCAGGCGAAGATCTCAACATATTCATTCAACAGCTGAACTAAGCGCTCTTTGACACTTGGCTCTAGGTTGGCACCCACTCTAACTTCTTTTCTATCTTCTTCTGTACCCAAGTTGATTGTCTCTAACAACTCCTCGTGAGGTAGAATAGCCCTTTCTTCCTGTTGTAGCAGTCTAGCCAATTCTCCTGGCACTTAACAGTCTTCATCTCCTTCGTATTCGGCATGGTAGACCAGATCTTCAGAGTCACTGAAGGTCATAGCAGAATTGTTACCCATGGAATCCGGAATGGAAGGGTACCTGCATTGGTGAGTGTGGGTGTGTGTAAGGGATAGCCACCTTTAAACAAATAAAATGTAAAAAGAAAGAAAATGAACACAAAAGTTTATATGTGAAAACTTCCATGATTCATTAAAATGGCATATGAAGATGAAAAATCAAACCCTTACAAATGGACCTATGTGCCTCGGGTAAGGCACAAGGTTAAAAGTCTACGAATTATTTAATAATTATTACAAACCAACAAAAATGTTTGAAAGATAAATTACTGATTGATGAAAGTAATGGGAATAAAGTCCTTTGCCTCCCAATTGCACAATCCTCCTTCAACGGTAGGGAAAATCCAGTCTTCCAAATTGCTCTCCTCTTCACTATCCTCCAAAGCATTGACTCCATGATGGGTGATCTTCACTGGTGGTCCTCCAGCCCAGGAGCAACGCATAGACTTTTGAGCAGAAGCAGTGAAACCCAAGCCGAATTTATCAGATTTAAAGGGAAAGTCTGGAAGTTGCCCCCAGATTGTGCTTCCCCCTTCTTCAATCACAACCTTTGCATCCTTCAAAAAAGACATCTGAGGCGGAGGTCTGGTAATCATGGGTACAGAAGACACTGTCTTGGTTGCCGCAATCTCCTGAGCTACCTCTTCAAAATGCTGAAAGGGGGTTTCGATGAATTCAACATCCAATTCCACATAGTGGAAAGAATTTAGATGGCTTATCATGTATTCCTCTTTGCCGTGAATAGTTACAATTTTACCCTGGACAGGGTACTTGAGCTTCTGATGCCGAGTAGAAGTAACGGCTCCAGCATGATGAATCCAGGGTCTTCCCAACAAGCAAGAATAGGAAGGACGGATGTCCATGACATAGAATGTGGAGTTGAAGGTTTCAGTTCCCACTTTAATCGGGATGTCCACCTCCCCGTGGACCATCCTTTTAGAACCATCAAAGACTCTGACAATGATGTTGCTGGGCTTCAAGGTTAAACCTTCACAATCTAGCCTATCCAATGCTTTCTTTGGTAAGACATTCAGCGATGAACCAGTGTCTACCAGAACGTGTGCTAGAGTACTCTGCATTCCACCGAGACATGCAAAACGTCATTATGTTTCCTCCCTTTGATTGTTAAATCGGCATCGGAGAACCCTAGACCATTGTCTGCTGTTAGGCTAGCTACACATTCCTGGAACTGATCCACAGAGGTTTCCTAGGGCACATGGGCCGTCTTCAAGAATCTGATTAAAGCTTTGGCATGAGCTTCTGAACAAAGCAGCAAGGCCAACATAGATATCTTTGAGGGGGTTTTCCCCAGTTGCTCCACAACATTATAATCGCTTTTCTTGATTATTTTCAAAATCTCTTCCATTTCTTTTTGAGAGGTCTCAGGGATGATCAACGGCTGAGCCCTCGTCCTGACAGGCTCTTCTTGGATCCCTTTCCCTCTATCATCAGCAGCAGCAGAGGGGACAACCACAGGAGTTACAACTTCTTCAATAACTGGAGTTCTCGCAGATATGTTGACCGACACAGGGGTAACCTTAGGAGCAGCTGAGGGTCCGAAGACTGCCTTTGGAGGGGCAATCTTCGGAGAGAAAATTCTTCCACTGCGGGTGATTTTACTCGTTCTGGCAATGTTTCCAATGTCGGGAGTCTCTTCATCAGAACTCTCTTCAGTTGATTCAATTTGTTTAACACCGTGGTAAAAGATCTCTCCCCCATAGTTCCACGGTATTGATTTGTTGGACTTGTACGGGATAGGCCCCGGCATAGTTATCTTCAAAGGTATAATCTTCGGATCGGATGTAATCTTAATAGGTCTTTTGGAGACCTTGGAAAGATTGGCGGATATGGTAATTATCGAAACATCGTTGACAGGAGTCGGTGTAACATGAGTCTTTTCAAAAAGGATTTCTTGGTTATCCATTAGGCGTTGGATGCCTAACTTCAATAATGGACAGTCGGTTGGTAAGGATGAACAAAGGCAGCAATCTTCTTCACAACCTGGGAAAATCCCAGCCTTCAGCAAATTCAACTTGATTATCGGTAGCGGAGTCATCAAATCATCAACAGTAATAACAAAAAGATCTTCTTCAACAGCATGGGCATTGTGGCCATGCTTTGGCATTGGAGTAGAGATCACATAAGGCTTTTCAGGGGCGTCGAATTCAACTTCTTTAGCATCTATTAAATCCTGAATCTTATTTTTGAGGGCCCAACAATTTTTGGTGTCATGCCCCAAACTGTCTGAATGATAAGCACACTTGGCATTTGCATGGTAGTAAGGAGAAGTTGTATTCGGATTTTGCGGGGCCTCTCTCAAACTAGCAAGGTTTAACTTCAGGAGATGAGGGAGAACCTGAGCAGGTGTCATGTTTATCCAGGTGAATTGCCGTGCAGGCCTTTCCACCCTTGCTTGGTTGGTTCTGGGTTGATTGTTTCTAGGCTGATCAGCTGCATACTTCTGAATTATTACGGCCCCCACCGCTAGCCGGCGCTCAACTCTTCCTTGACCTCTTTGGGAGTAGACAACTGAGACTTCCTTCTTTGATGGAAAAGTCTTTTTGACGGCAGCGGAAGCAGATGCATCCTTTTGAATTTTTCCGCTCTTAATCCCGACTTCAACTCTCTCACCAGTTAGAATCAATTCGGTGAACCCCGTAGACGAACTTCTAATCAGGTGATTGAAAAAGGGGCCTGACAGTGTACCCAAGAACATATCTACCAGCTCCCTCTCAGATAGAGGTAGTTGTACTCGTCCTGCCAAGTCTCTCCATTTCTGGGCATACTCTTTGAAACCTTCATTTGAGATCATGCCCATACTCTGTAATTGAGTACAGGTTTGTGCTAAATCCGCATTATATTGATACTGTCTGTTGTACCCCAAAATTTTCCCTCCCATATTCTTCAAGAAATTGCCAAGTCAAAGTTTCAAAATTCCCCAAGGGTTGAACAGTTCAAGGGCCTCCTAAACAGTCAAAATTAGGGTTTTGGTTCTGATCAAGAAAACGAAGTTTCCAAGGGTCCAATCAAGTCCCACATGCCTATAAATATGGTCAAGCATCCTCATACTAAGTTTCAAGACTTTCAGCACAAAATTGCACAGTCAAAAACCCTAATTGCACTACAGTCAACTGTAGGGGCAAAATGGTCATTTGACAGTCAAAAGTTCAAATTTTTGGTCAACATCTCATTTTGAAGCCACAAACATCATTTGATCAATGCTTGATCATGATTCTCAAAGCTTGGCTCAAAAATCATCAAGATGCAAAAGTTTCCATATTTGGACAGCTGAAAAAGTCAACTGTAAACTGACCAGGGCATAACTTTCACATGGATTATCAGAAAAATTCCATCCAAAGCTCATTTTGAAGATAAAGACATTTCCTACAACTCCTTTTCATACTTCAAGTCCAAGAAATGCTCTCACAAAAAGTTATCAATTTCAACATTATAGGTCATTTTCAAAAGTCAACAAAAAGGGACTTTAAGTCAAAGGCCATAACTTGAGATTGGTAAATCAAAATGACATGGGACCAAAGGCATTGGTTAGAGGACTAAACGACCTTTCCAAAATGTCCAAGAACATGAGCAAAGATTAAAAATTGAGCAAGTTATGCCTTGTGGAAGTTGGGAAATATTTGGATATTTTGAAAAGTCCACATAGCTTCAAATGACCTAAAATTGCTAATGGGCCTCTTTTTCTTCCACAATTCATCATCCAAGGCATGTGCACGACCATTTGGCCCAAAGGGAAGTTTTTATCATTTTTATTTTATTTATTTGGATTTTTAATCATTAATAATTCATTTAATTAAAATAAATAGGTGAAAAATACCAAATCAATGCAATCAAATCTTTTTGTGCATGGAATAGGTTTAAAAATTCGTGCATGATCAAATATAGAAGGAATTGAAGTCAATTGGCCATGATTTGTACCAAATAGGCATGAAAAATATTTGAAAAGATCTTGGAAAATCAAATCTTGCAAATCATGAATGCAAAGGTTTTTGTGTGATTTCTTTAACCCTAATCGTTCACAGGTACATATACATGCTAAACCTAATCCTAAAAGACTGGAAGCTGCGCCATATACCAAGAGCCAAACTCAAATTTTTTACAAGAAATTCCAAAACTGAAATCGCTATTCCCAAGCATTTCAAGCCAAAACAACCATCCTATCACCTTCCTGGGACATCAAGGAAGGATCCTGGATCAAGAACATCAACTCTAACGCCTTGAATCGTTGTACAGAAATCAAACTTTTCCACTTTTTTTCATAATCGTATTTTAATATTTATGCATTTTCATGGCATTTCTTTCATAGATTCTGACTAATGAGAAGGTTCTGAAGCTAACCATATAAGTTAATTGTGTTTTTATGCGCTATACATGATTCTACCATTGATGCAGGCTAGGTTTTCTTGAGTTCCAAATTAGGCGTTTCTAAAAGCCATAAAATTAGAGCCTCATAATATCATGACCAGATTCAGTGCGTTGGGACGAAAATAATGAAACCCTCACGCCTAATTTCTGAGACCACATGGCCTAATCGCTATTATCAAATCAAGCATAATTTGGGGGGGTTCAAAACCCCCGCTAACTCTTTTTCTATTTCAGGAAAAAACAAAAGCGAGGAAGACGATGATATGTGGCTAGCACTGATGGGTCCATTCAAATTTTCGCGCGGAAATTCCATTAACCATTATTTTCTCTTATAATATTTGTTTACTATTTAATATATAGAAAGCGCGTTTGGTTCAATTGGTTAGGCGTGGCATTGGTATTCATCAAGACCTGGGTTCGAGCCCCAGGTCCTCACCCCTTTCATATTATTTTTCCTTTAATTGTTATCCCATGCAGATTCAACACAAGGCGCCTATCATGCAACTCTCCATCCAACACGCCACATGTCCCATTGCACTCCACCAAGGGACCAGATCTGATGCATACTATGGACGTAAGTCAACGCCTGGGCACGCTAGTGGAAAAGTCAATCAGGCCAGAACTTATTGGGCCTAAAATTGCTGGACTTCACCTCACATTTGGGGACAGACCCCCTAGGTTTGCAAGCTTTTACATTTTTTTTATTTCTTTTTGTTTATTTCAATTATTGTTTGTAATTAATTTAAGATTTTCACAATAATATAAAAAACACAAAAAAATCAAAAAGGACAAAATTAAAATATATTTATTTAATTAATATTTTATTGTAAATAAAATTCATTAATTAATTTTAGTTTTAATTTAGGACTTAATCTTAACATTTTTCAATAAACTTAAAATTTGGTAGAATTAGGGTTGGTAATAATTTTTATCCTTTTTTCTTTTCTTTCATAATAATTAAATATTTCCCATTATCTTTTAAATTAAAATTGCATGTAAATAATTAGGGTTAATCTTTTAATTTCATTTAATTCTTTTTTCATAAAAATCTTAAAATACAAAAATACCAAAAAACAATTTCTTTTTCTTTAGTTTAATTAATTTAACAATTTAATTTAATTCCATTAAAAAGGGTCCAACGCCCTCATTTTTAATTCTTATTTAATTAGCGTATTTATTTCTTTTCCTTTTAATATTTATGTATCTCTCCCAAGGCCTTGTAAACTCGGACAATTTAATTTCTCGCACTTTATCTCTATTTACTTTTCTGTCAAATCGGGTTCTGGAAATTTTGGCGATGTGGACCCGCGCCTTTTGTAATAGCTTTAGAATTATTATTTCTCGCAATATTTTAACTGTAATTAAATGCATGCAAGAATGAATGGACAAAAAATAAAAACAAACGCGTAGCTCACCTATACCATGACAAGATAAAATATCTGAATCTGACACACGAATCACACACCACCCCTAGGGTACGCCTCACTGTTGCCTTGCCTCGAAAGGTGATCGTCGAGTAGAGGATGTCTTAGTAAGTCCTCATGATCCGGGAACCTGGCATGAGGGTAGCTTCTAAGGTGTCTTCCCATTGCTCTGGTGATCACCATGTCCCGAACCCTCGAATTGACCCGAACACCTCCAACGGTGGTGCTACCTACCTCTCAATGGTGGGATGGCACTACTTTAAAGGACATTTACACAGACGAATTCCTTAGGGTAGGTAGAGAATTCGTAGATACTTGCTCTAATTTCAAAACAAATTCAAAAATACTTTTCACACCGACACATTTTCAAAAAGCTTTCGAAAGCAACTTTTCAAACACTCTTGAGGACCGATACAAGAGTCGAACTGAAATTTTCAAAGAAACTTTTTTTAAAACCCACAGTTGAAAAGCAAACAAACCATTTTTTGAAAACACAAATGAGCAAGTATCTAAGAGCCCATGGATAACCATGGATAGAAAGGGTGCTAACACCTTCCCTTTCTATAATCTACCTCCCGAACCGAGAGCAATCTCTTTAAGGAATTTTTCTGTGCTTTTGTCCTTTCCATTTGGAGAAAATAAAAGACGGTGGAGACTCTTGCTTCCGCGACATTTCGCGAACCAGCTTTAAACAGTCAGTTCCAGATCCACCGATCACACTGTCTATAAAAGTCGGACGCCAAATCCTCCCAATTATGCACATCAGACCTCTCTAGTTGGTAGAACCAATCCAACTGCATCCCCGAAAGACTATCTTGGAAGAAATGTACCCATAGGTCTTTATCAGAAGAATGCGGTTGAATTTTTCTGACGTAAGATCGCAGATGCATCTTTGGATAAGACAAACCATCGTACTTAGAAAATATAGGCACCTTAAACTTGGGGGAATGACAATCCCAGCAACCAACCCTGGCTCTTCAAAGTCTATCCCAGGCACTCTCTGCACCTCCATAGCTGCCAGATGCTCTTCAAGATTCTTGTATTTTTCATCTGCAGGAGGGTACTGTTGTTCGGAATAGTCTTCATCCTCTTCATCTTCTTCTTCCTCAGACTCAGATGGCACTGCAGCTCCCTTTCCTTTTCCTACCCCTTCATCAGATGTTGAGGGGAAATCCAGGACCCTTCTAGCTTGACCTTCAAATCTTCTACCCATGGTAGCCACACCAACCCTCTTCTTTTTCTTTTTCTCTTTTTCCTTTTCCAGCAAGGTTTTGAGCTCCTCTTGACCCTTAGCCAAGGTCATGAGTAGCTGTTGGAACTGTGAATTATGCGCTTGTAAGTCTTTGACCGTCTGCTCCATATCCATCTTGCTGAAATAAACAGCAGAGAGATAAGGAAACCTAGTGTGAAGACCTGCTTATGAATATGATGAATGATATGTATTCATGTAATGCATTCAAGGATTCAAAAATTCAAATTTGTTTTAAACAAAAAGGAACACACGTCATATTAATAAGATAGAATTTGTTAGTACATCAATGCCTCATGGGCAAAATAATACAAAATTCTAATGTAAAAAGACGTTACGCATCCTCATTGGTGCAATGTAGGTGTTAAGAGTCTGCTCTTCGTGAAGTTGACGAGTAAGTTCCAAAACCTTCTTCTCACTGGCGTAGAATTGGGCTTCAAAAGTATCGCGTTCTCCCTTGAGCTGTATCCAACTCCTTTGCAAATCTTCAAGTGGTGTTGGCATGTCAGGATGTAGGAGGGTGTATCGAACCTCTCCTTCCATAACAGGCTCTTTGATCACAGGGAGAATGTAGGGGTAAGGCATCATAAGACTTTGGGCGCGGGTTTGTACCCACTTGAGGTAAGGCTCAAGGGGGATGGAATTCTTGTGTCCCAAGGTCTTACTGTCCACTTTGTGTGGCATCCTCCAAGCTCGGATAAACCTTTGTCGGAGTCTTTGATCGTCGTTGTCGAAGTCGAAAACCAAGTCTGGAATCAGCGTGTCATGTGGGACATCCCTTCGGGCATACCCAAATTGTCTCAGAGCCAAGCAAGGGTTGTAGGTGATGCCTCCCCTAATGCGTAGTAGAGGGACATTAGGAAATTCCCCACAACGATCAATGATGATAACATTTTCTCTGGATTGAGAACACCAATGAACATCTGAATGTGTAAGAGTCATCAATCGTTGTGACCACCTCAAGCCTTGCTCATTCTTCAAGACTGATTGGGGAAGATGAGAAATAAACCATCTTGCCAGTAGAGGAGTACATCACATGAGAAAACCTCTTTTCCTCATTGTTCGAGTGTGAAATGAGTGGAGGATATCCCCAAGCAAAGTAGGCACCGGGTTGCGAGCCATGAAAATCTTGACAGCACTTACATCTATAAGTTGGTCAGGATTTGGGAACAAGACCAACCCATAGATGAGAAGAGCTACAATCTCCTCAAAATCTTGTAATTCCAATGAATTCCAACAGCTTTGGACCTTCTCAAAGAGAAACTTTGACAAGAAACCTTTGACACCACTTCTAGTTTCCCAATGGCCTATGATATCAGATGGTTGCAAGTGTAGGGCTTGAGAAACATCTTCAGGCTTTGGATCTCTTTCCGTACCGTTATAGGGTAGTTGATGGAGAATAGGAATCTTCAAGAGTTGAGAAAATTCCTCCAAAGTAGGCACAAGCTCGTAATCAGGAAATGTGAAGCAGTGGTGTAGAGGGTCAAAGAACTGGAAGAGAACTTTCACCATGTCTTCCTCAGTGTTGGTGTTGACTAAGTTGAGTAGACGACCATGCATGTCGGTGAATGGAGAGTTCTCAGGAACCCTTGAAGCTAGCTCCTTGAGTTGAGGAGGAATTCTCACAAGGTTGACTTGAATTCTTTTTCTGCGAAGTGATTCCATTACCTACAAAACAGGAACAAAGATGAAGATCCAAATCCTTGAAATGGTTAGTGGATGCATATGATGCTTCATGATGTTCATGATGTTATGCACAAGTATATATGTACAAACAAATCACACAAGTTCCTAGTTTCAGGCTTGCATGGGGTTTCATAGGTAAGTACCCTTTTGAAGTTTAGTTTGCTCAACCTGTCCTATGAATAGTAACCGGGTTCTAAGGAGCTCAATATCACTGGATTATTTTCTGTGTTCATTGTTTCAGTTTAGCCATTTTACTGGCGACCTAAATATTCCAAGAAAACAACCCTCAATGAGTGTAGTATCGAGTATCTACCAACTTCGGACTGCACCAAAGCCGGTCATCTCACTACCCCTAAAAAGGCCAAGTTGGTCAAGTAAAGGTTCTAAAAGTCCATTAGTGTTTCATGACATCACTCAGCGGCCCCGTATTCTCTTTGATTAACTCAAAGGCTACCGGTACCCACAAATATGTTGCACTAATATAGCTATTGCTTCAACCATGTCGGTATACCCCGCACAGTTTCCACAATGTATTGCTATTTACCTATGAATGTTTCCCAAATCCGGGTAGAGGATTCAAACCCAAACAATAGAATCAAATGTAAAGCAATCAAGTAAAACAAGATAAGCATGTAAAGGTGATCTAAAACCCTAAGGTAACCCCACTTTTAGTATTTTCCCCAGCAGAGTCGCCAGTTCTGTGATGCAGTGGGAGAACTGAATTGAGGTTTTGCGTTTATGTTCGCAAATGTTTCGGTTTAGCAAGAGTCACCATCGACTTTTTATTTTATCCAAAGGAAAGGTCAAAAAGCACAGGAAAGACCTTTGAGATTGTTTTTGGGTTCGAGGTGTAGATTATGAAAAGGGAAGGTGTTAGCACCCTTTTCATCCATGGTTTTCCATGGGCTCTTAGTTACTTGTTTTAGATCACTTGCTTTTGCTTTTCAATTGTTTGAAATGGTGCTTTGTGTGTTGTTTTGAAAATATTTTGAAAAGAGGCCTTTGTCTAGGCAACCTTTGTAATGATTCTTGTTTGAATGAATACAAAGGTGTTTGTCTTTTGAAAAATGTTTCAATGTTTGAAAGTTTGTTTTGGGAAATGTTTTGAAATTGTGTTGTGTGTTTTTGAAAATAGCAAGGATTGTTTGCAAGTTTGATCAAGTAACTAGGAGTTGTATACCCTACTCAAAGATCTTTCCTACACATTTTTAACCCTTTGACATTGTTGTTTTACCATTGCATTTGGTAAACAACCTTGTCTTTGGATGTTAAACGGGACGGGCGTGGGTCATCGTATGACCATGATAGCAATGGTGCTAAGTATCTTAGCAAGTTTTTTTTTGAGGGACTAGATCATTTTTGTATAGGCAACCAAGATAGCGTCATCGAGGGACTATGATATTTTGTTTTGTCTTTTTGTTTTGCCAAGACACGTAGCATGCATACCATGGCCATGTTTTTTAAGGCAACAAGTGGATGAAACCCTAGGGGTGCTTGTGTGCATTGTGTTGTCATTTTCATGAATTTTTGTCTTGTGTTTAGTCATGCTATTTGTTTCATTTTGGTTCTTTTGCATACAAACCCTAATTTTACTATCATGCATATCAAAGCGATAAAATGCGTAAAAGTAAATCTCAGACTATTACAACATTATTATGGGGAGGGGGATACAAGTTTGAATAGGGGGATATTGCTCAAAAAATAAAGCCCTAAAACTATTACAAACACATTGAATTTATTGTACAAATAAATAAATAGACAAATATTTAAATGTGCAAATAAATATAAATATGCACAATGTTTTTGGTATTTATTTTATGCATATAAAATAAATTTGTTTAAGGTCTTTAAAAAGAAAATAAAAATGATTATTTTTGAAAGGGTAGAAACCCTAATTTTTAGGTTTTTTTAAAAGAAAATATATTATTTATTTATTCATTTTCATGTACAGAATAATAAATAAAAATATATGCAAAAAATGTTAAAAAATAAAATATGTATGACAATATTATTTTTAAGTGTATAATAAAAATGAAAAAAAATATAATATTTTGTATTATTTATAAATTTATTTAAGAAAATAAAAGTATATATTATTGAACAAACTATTCTTATGCCAAAAAAAATAATAAAATAAAAATGTGAAAATTTAAGAAAATATTTTTGGTGATTTTTAATATTTAAAAAAATAAATAAAAGTCAGAAATGTAAAAGAAATGAAAAAAATATATAAAATATAATAAATGGGCCAAGGGGGTGTGAAAAGCAAGCTAGGGGGTGCCAATAGTCAGAACAAACAAGCCCAGCCCAAAGTCCCTTCATCCCTGTCCTTGAGACAGAAGGAAAATGCGCGCCATGGTTCAAATCCTGTTCTCCTGCATACGTGCTTAAAAACAAAAACTTGCAACATGAAAGTTATAGCTCATCATCACACGATTCTAACCATATAAAAAACTTGATCTAACTCTAAGAAACCAGGGAGAATTTCCTTGACCCTAAATTCTAACCTAGTTTTTTCAGCAACTTCAACATCTAAATTCTCCTAGCTCAGTTAACATAAATGAATTCTATGCATATGTACAGTTCAAGGACATTATGGGCTACATTTTTGCTTCACAAACCTAAGCCTAATGATTCCTAACTAAGGAGATAAAATTTTGAGAAATACCTGTTTCAGTGAAGTTCGAATATGGAAATGCATGAGTTTTGAATGAGGCTTGAAGGACTTTTGAGCTTGCTTGATGTTCCCTTGACCTTTCCCAATGCTAAGTTTTCTTTGAAATGGCCTGAATGTCTCTATAGAACTCAACCTGCAAACTCAGAATTTAAAAATGGTGAAGCTTGAAAATGCAGTTACAGTTGCTTGAGAATGGTTTGGACAACTTACGTGTATTGTTTAGAATGTGTTTGAAGTGATTTAGGACAAAACGCACGAGTGGAATTGGTTTTGGCTTGTGATTTGCAGAACTTGCCCTATTTTGGGAAGAAATGAAGTTTTTGTGCTTAAGGGTGTTTGAGAGGCTTGGCAATCGTGTTTCAGTCTTGGTACAATATGTTGAACTTGTTTGAAATGATAACAAAGCTTTCTCTTACGAGATTGAAGAGTTGTGGAGTTTTTGCACACTTGCTTGTTTTTGAAGTAAAAGTTGATTTTGACAATGCCAAGGCCTGTACAGGCCTGCTTCTTAGCTGCACATAGTTGGTGTACTTAGCCCCAAGTTTGTGGACTTTGTTTGCTGCAAAATATTGGGTCCTTGGCTCAAGATAAACAAAGTTGTTAAAAGTGACCTTTATCAAAATGGCATTGTTATCTTTTTGCCAAAAATGGATTAATTCAATGTGTAATGTTCTAAAGCTCAGAACAAAGCCTCTAACCAATGTATTTGCATTTAATTTATGAGTGTATAAGAGATTAGAACCTGTAAACCAAGTACAAGCATGCTTTGGACATATTTGCAAGTTGTGACATGGCGCAAAATGCCTTGGCCAAAAGTGATAATTTGCCATTTTTAAACTTTCGATTCTCGCTAACCATGAATGATCTTGGAGAGTTCTTGGACATTTTGTAAATATTTCAACATGCTCTACAATCCATATTTGAAATAAATTTTGAGATTCCAATTGGAACTATGTGAAAAATTTCCATGAAGATAGGTCAAAATCCTGCCTAAACTTAGGGCAAAATTTCACTAAGTTAGAAAGTTTTTGGACCTCTATTCACAAAATCATAACTTGAGATCCAAATATCTTTTGGGAAAACTTTGTGAATAAAAGTTGTTTATTTTGTGGAGGAATACAACTTTTATGTTGGAAGTTTTTCTTGAATCCAATTTCATCATGGTGATAAAGTTGGGAAAAGTTGAGAAAAAATAAGAAATTTTCATAACTTGGAAAATTTCTAAGTTATGAAAATTTTCCATTTTAAACCCTAATTTTTAAAATTAGGTTTCTTGGTGAACAAGTTTCATGTTTTTACACATCTTGATGAAAAATGACCCTTGGCACTTGATTTTGACCAAAAAGTCAAAGTTTGACTTTTCAGTGTACAGTTGATTTTTGATCAGTTGACTGGAAAATTCATCTGTCAATCCTATGCATTTGAGATCTTTTGAACCTTGTGATTAAGTCAAGATGATGCCATTGAGTCCTTTAAACCATGCTTGAACCCAATTCTCCATTGGCTAGGTAAAAAATCAGAAATTGCCCTTCTGCAGTCAAAACCCTAAAAATGACCATTTTGCCCTTTTCATGATCTGATAAAATTTCTTAAGGAGTTGTGGTCCAAACTTGATAAAATGGTTCATATGAGTCTATAATGTTGATGTGGATCAAAAATTATGAGGTTTGACTGTAAATTGGCCACAGTTGACTTTTTCCCCAATACAGCTGATTTTTAGGTCAACTGTCCAATTGATTGGGCAAAATTTTGATTCAAGGCTTGAAACTTGGTGTGAGAAATATTATAGGTCCAATATGAAGTATGAAAGTCCCATGAGGCATTGAAAGTCCAAAAATCCTTGTGCAAACTCAAACCCTAATTTCAGGTCAACAGTGCAAGGAGATGTCTTGAGCAGAGCAAACCCTAATCCTGTCTGGAGTTCAAAGAGTCTTGTGAAGAGAAATCTTGATAAAATGAGAGGGAAAATTTTGGGGTACAACACCTTGTATTTCTTTAGCCTTTTAAATAACTTATACAGATGATCAAGATGTTCTTCTTTGATCTGTGACCGTGCTATGATGTCTTCTACGTAGACCTCTATCTCGTGGTGAATCATGTCGTGAAATAAGGCTATCATGGCACACTGATAAGTTGCCCCGACGTTTTTCAACCAAAAAGGCATGACCTTGTAACAGAAAGTTCCCCACTGTGTGACGAAGGTAGTTTTTTTCCATGTCTTCAGGCGCCGTCTTGATCTGATTATAACCTGAGAAACCATCCATGAAGGACAATACCTTGTACTGAGCAGTTTTGTCGATCAGAACATCAATGTGTGGAAGTGGGAAGTCATCTTTGGGGCTTGACCTATTCAGATCTCTGTAGTCTAAACACATACGTACCTTGCCATCTTTCTTTTGTACCGAAATAACATTAGAGACCCATTAAGGATATGACGTCACTGCTAATAACCATGCATTAAATTTCTTCATAACCTCGGCCTTGATCTTATTTGACATCTCGGGACGCATGTGACGAACCTTCTGTTTAATGAGAGAACATCCCTCTTTCATAGGAAAACGGTGAACCACAATATCAGTGTCGAGCCGTGACATGTCTTCGTATGACCAAGCAAATACCTCAACATAGTTATACAACATCTAAATCAATTTGTTCTTGACACTGCCCTATAAGTTGGTGCCTATCTTGACCTCTTTTCTGTATGTTTTAGAACCCAAGTTTACCACTTCGATTGGCTCTTCGTGCGGCTGGGTAGCCTTTTCTTGTTGTATTAAAAGTCTGGAAAGTCCTCCAAGTATTTCACAATCTTCTTCTCCTTCGTCCTCAGATTGGTAGATCGGATTTTCAAAGTCATAAGCGACAATAGCAGAATCGTTATCAATGAGATCCAGAATGGACGGGGATCTAGAATGTAGTGTGTGGGTGTGTGTAAGAACACATAGTTATTTGAAAGTGGAATAAAGTAAAAGAAAGACAGAGAGCGCAAAATTTGAATGCAAAACTTCCAATGTTTTAATTAAATGAAAAAAGACATATGAAATGCCAACCCTTAATAAATGAACCATTGTGCCCCGGGCAAGACACAAGGTTTAAAGTCATTGTTTTGAAAGAAATTACATAACCAAACTTCTTAAAGTAATAAAACATAAATAGCTATTAATCATGACTAAAGGAGATTGAGATGATGTCTTCCGCCTTCCAGTTTCTGAGCCCATTGCCAATCGTAGGAAAGATCCAGCTGTCGAAGTCACAATCACTGTCAACGTCTTCTATAGCATTGATTTTGTTGTTGTCGATACGAAACAGAGGTCTTCCAGCACGAGCGTGATGAACAGCCCTTTGACCCTCTTCTTCTATAGTAGCTTTGGCATCTTTCAAGGAAGCAATCTTGTGCGGGACCCTGGTAGTCTTTAGAATGGCAGAAACATCCTTAACAACAGCAGGGGAAATTACTTCAGAATCTAGACAGGGAGTCTCGATGAATTTTATATCCATCTCCATGTACCGGAATGAATTTAGGTGGCTAACCATGTACTCCTCCTCTCTGTAGATAATAATTAAAATTCTGGTATCAGATATGTGATGTCGAATGAGATGTCACGACACAAATATTTGTTTACAAGTAAAGAGCAGTAATAACAAAAGTAGTAAAAACACAGGAGATTGTTCACCCAGTTCAGTGTACAATAACACCTACTCTGGGTGCTACCAAGCCAGGGACTAGTCCACTAAATAGTATTAATTCATACACCATCAGTAAACAACCAGTTTACGATCTAATCACTTAATCACTACCCGTGATATACTTCTACCTAAGACTCGCCTAGGTATGAGGCCCTCCTCAAATCCCTTCAATCACTTACAGTGAAGAAACAACAGAAATAATAAGTTTAAAAACTTCAATCATTCAATGCTTAAAAGCTTATAAATGATACACAATTAACAACCCAAAATAACAACACAAGTATTCAATCAATACTAGAGTGTTTGATAATCAAAAGACTTAGAGTTTTTAAAACAGAAATAAAGTATTCTTCTTCAAAAGTTGCAGTAGTTTGAATAAGGAAGCAAGTCCTTATATATGCGCAGTTGTGGGCTTGGTCTTTAAAACCCAATATTCAATTCTTTTGAATATTTCCATAAAAACAGGTCAAGATAAAATCTATGCATTTTGAAAAATATTCCTCCATATTTTTCACTTCCTGTGAGTTACAAATCTTGAATTATGAAGCATTGGAAATCAGGAAACAGAAAAACATATACTGATTTTGGCTGAGATCAGTTCAGGAGGAAGATGTCAAGACATCTGCTTTAACATCATTCAAAATAGTTTGCTAAAATTTTTAAGACATTTAGCAAAACATTAACAACACATTGTTTTACCAAAATTGCTGCCAACAAACACTTACAAACTCCCCCTTTAGAAAATTTTGGCTAAAACATTATCAGAGCATATTATCAGAGCGAAAACAGATTAGAAGCATAAGCAAAGCGGGCATAAACTCAGTTAGTAGTTAGTTATTAGAAAAGGAAGATGTCAAAACATCTTCTAAGACATGAGACTCCCCCTCAAGTATTAAGCTCCCACTCAATCAGATGTTAGTCAGTGGTCAGTGGTCAGTCAGTCACTCTCTCTCCCCCTTTTTAGTCAAAATATGCGAAATAAATGTATGCATTCAAGAGCGTGTCAGTAATTTAGGTACATACCATAGAAATTAAATGTCAAGAATATGCAAGTTCTAAAATGAAACAAAAGGATCATATAAAGAAACATCAATAAGTCTAACTATCATCAGGACCAGTTGACTTGTTTGAGCCGAAACTTTCTTCCTCAGTAGAGTCTTCACCATCAGAGTTCACTGTATCATCAAGGTTGCTGTCTTTTTGCAGGTCCTTGATCAAATTTTCAAAGGTTATCTTCCTTGTTGAGCTAACTCTAATCACATCATCTAATTCCTTGCAGGCTTCTCTTAATTCTTTGATCATATCATCCTTGGTGGAAGTCTTTTCAGTAGGTGCAGATGTCAAAACAATGCCTGGGACATGTTTTCCTGAAAAGAGCTTAAAATGAAGGGTCAAGGCAGACTCCCTCTTGCACACTACATCATTTCCACATAGGATTACAGGATTCTGATTAAGGATAATTCCACAGAGGAAGGAAGGAAAAGAAATTGGCATCTTAATGGCACAAGTTCCTGCATGTTTAATGGCCTGATCAAAGATGTAAGTCCCATAATCAAAATGTTTATGGTTTCCAATAGCATAAATGAACTTTCCTAATACAATGGAGATGGTTGAAGTGTGATTAGAGGGAACCTAATTTGCAGCTCTAATCCTATGTAAAATGGTATATTTCACACCCAGTTTGCTGACTGGAAGTTTATTTTTCATGGGCCACTCACTTACTTGATTAGCAGTGATGGCTCTGCACACTTGATTATCTGTAACTTCCAGCTCACAACAGACATCTTTAGACCTATTTAGAAATATATTTATGATGGCAGGAGAAAATTCTACACACTTTCCTCTTACAAAAACCTTTCTATACTCCTCACTTTTATGGTCAGCACAGTCAACAAGAATATTAACAATAACCTCCTTAACAAGAGTTTCATAGAAATTGGAAAGCCTGGTAACTGTTTTCATCAATCCAACATAAGATATCAACTCCATGATTTCTTTACATTCCAAATAACCAACTCCCAGTTCTCTCTCTAGGGAAATCCTTCTTTGATACACATACTTCCACTTTTCAACATTCCCAACATAATGGAAAGAGATGTTGTCAAGTGAGGTATCAAGAACCCTAACAGAAATCTTCTTTCTTGAAGACTTTTTGATAGGAGAGATGTCTTGGACATCTTTCTCGACATCATAGTCTGAGTCAACTTCTTCAACAACCACGACTTTCTTCTTACTCTTGGATCTTTTTACAGCATCCTCATCATCATCTTTGGAGATAACAGGTCTAGCTTTCCTTTTTCTAGAGGGAAGAACCACTTTACTTCCTGGCTTTGGGGGTCCATACATGATTTTCTTCTTGGTTGTTTTGGCAGGGGGTGTGACACTTGCATCCTTCACTTTCCTGGATTTGAGTCTTCTTGCAATACCAGGCATAACATTAGTAATGAACTCATTGTCAGACAACTCTTCTACATTGACTACATTTTCAGCATTTTGACCTTCTGCATCCTTGGAAGCAGTAGCATCTTGTTCAACATTTTCCTCAGCATCTTGTTCAATATTTTCTTCTTCCACTTCTTTTAGAGCAGAGATAGCAGCCTTCTCAAGTTTGCTTTCAACAGCATCTTTCTTGAAGGTGGATGGTTCAGCAGCATCACTTTTAGGATCATTTCTTTTGTCAGCATGAGGAGGCATATGAGCAAGAGGGGTAAAAATCCCAGGAACAGCAAAGCCTTCATTTAATACTCTGTCTACATGCCTTCTAATGCTACTATCAACATTAAAAATTTCTTCTTATGTCCTATTGTCGGTAGTAGTAGACAAGTTACCTTTATCATCTTTGGATTTATTAGCAGGTGATTATCTAGGTTTCTTGACCTTCTTATCAAGATGTGAGATGGCTGTTAGAGGAGTATCATCAAGAACTTTGTCAAGGGAGAGATTCTCATTGGCAGATTTTGAGGAAGACGATGTATGATGTTGAGACATCTTTGAAGATTTTTGAGCAAGAGGATGAAGAATGAAAAGGGTTCTTTTTCTGTAGAGGAGAATGAAAAGTTTGTGAAAGTATAAGGATGTTATTTCGTAGCGTGTGGGAAACACTTTGAGGCAGTCCTGCAATGATTGCTTTCAAAACTTTATTTGTTGGAAACACAAATAATATAATATCACTTTAATGATATTCCCACACGCCTTTAATTGCTACAAACCCTCATATAGGCCAATCCTTGATTTCCCTCTTAAGTTCTCAAATTGATTAGCATCCAAAGCCTTAGTGAAAATGTCAGCCAGTTGCAATTCAGTGGCTACATGTTCTAAGACAACAATCTTTTCTTCAACAAGCTCTCTTATAAAGTGATGACAAATATCAATATGTTTGGTCCTGTTGTGTTGAATGGGATTCTTTGATATGTTAATGGCACTTAAATTGTCACAAAATAATGCATGACATCTTGTTTGACATTGTATTCTGTTAACATTTGTTTCATCCAAACCAATTGAGAATAACTGCTTCCTGCAGCAATATACTCAGCCTTTGCTGTGGACATAGACACATAATTTTGCTTCTTACTGAACCGAGATATGAGATTAATCCCCAGAAAGAAGCATCCTCATAATGTACTTTTTCTATCATCAGCACTTCCTTCCCAATCAGCATCACAAAAACCAGTTAAGGCAGAATTTGATCCATGAGAGTATAGCATACCATAGTCACTTGTCCCATTCACATATTTAAGAATTCTCTTCACATGGTTGGCATGGCTAACTTTAGGATCATCTTGATATCTTGCACACACTCCTACAGCAAAGGCAATCTCTTGTCTGCTAGCTGTGAGATATAGAAGGCTGCCTATCATACTTCTGTAGATGCTTTGATCCATACTTACTCCATTTTCATCTTTAGACAATTTTAGATGTGTGGGAGAAGGAGTTCTTTTGTGGCTTGCCTTTTCCATCCCAAATTTCTTAACTATATTCTTGGCATACTTGCTTTGAGATAAAAATATGGAATCTTCATTTTGTTTAAGTTGCAGACCAAGAAAATAGGTTAATTCACCAACAAGACTCATCTCAAATTCTGACTGCATTTGCTTGACAAAATGTTGAACCATCTCATTTGACATCCCACCAAACACAATATCATCAACATAAATTTGTGCAATCACGATCTTCCATTCTTCTTCCTTGACAAAAATATTTTTGTCTATTCCACCTTTCCTGTATCCATTTTCAACAAGAAATTATGTCAATCTCTCATACCAAGCTCTTGGAGCTTTCTTTAATCCATGTAGAGCTTTCTTCAATTTGTAGACATGTTTAGGAAAACTTGGATCAACAAATCCCTTTGGTTATTCCACATAAACTTCTTCGTTCAGATAGCCATTTAACAAGGAACTTTTTACATCCATTTGAAACAATTTAAATTTTAGTATGCATGCAACTCCCAAGAGTAGTCTGATTGATTCAAGTGTGGCCACAGGGGAAAAAGTTTCATTAAAGTCAACTCCTTAAATTTTAGTATACCCTTGTGCTGCTAACCTTGCCTTGTTTCTAGTGACCACTCCTGTTTCATCATATTTATTCTTGTACACCCATTTTGTTCCAATTACATTTTTCCATTCAGGTCTTGGAACCAGATCCCAAACTTTATTTCTACTGAATTGTTCTAGCTCTTCCTGCATAGCATTAATCCAGAACTCATCGGTTATGGCCTCTTTGACATTCTTAGGCTCAACCTTTGACACAAAGCAAGATTTTGATATCCGATCTCTTGATCTGGTAGTAACTCCTTTATTTAGATCTTCTATGATATGCTCCTTAGGATGATCTCTCTGGGTTCTAATTGAAGGTCCTTTAATTAGATGACTAGGCTCAGGATCTTCTTGAGATGGATTAGAATCAACACTTATGTCATTTGATTCTATTGGAATATCAGTCACAGATGTTCCAACTTCTTCTGAGACATCTTCTTCAGCACTTCATCCTCTATCATCAATAATAACATTTATTGACTCCATCATAACTTTAGTTATGGAGTTAAACACTCTATAAGCTCTGCTATTTGTAGATTAACCCAAGGAATATTCCTTCATCACTCTTGGGATCCATCTTCCTCCTTTGTTCATGATCAGCTAAGATGTAACATTTACTTCCAAAAACATGAAAGTATCTAACAGTTGGTTTTCTTCCCTTCCATATTTCAAACAAGGTGGCTGAAGTGCCTTTCCTTAGACTGGCTCTGTTATGGATATAACATACAATATTCATAGCTTTAGCCCAAAAATGGTAGGGTAACTTCTTAGAATGAATCATGGCTCTGGCAGATTCTTGGAGAGTTCTATTCTTGCGCTCCACAATCCCATTTTGTTGAGGAGTAATGGGAGAAGAGAATTCATGGTTGATTCCTTCAGAGGAGCAAAAATCAGAAAAATTTATTGTTCTCAAATTCCTTTCCCTGATCACTTCTGATTCTTATGACATGACTTTCCTTTTCCCTTTGAAGTTTTTGACAGAGATCTTTAAACACTTCAAAAGTTTCTGATTTTTCTCTAATAAAGCTTATCCATGTGTATCTAGAAAAATCATCTACAACAATATTGGCATACTTATTACCACCAAGACTTTCAACCTACATAGGTCCCATCAAGTCCATGTGAAGAAGTTCTAAAATTTTTGATGTAGTGAGATGTTGGATCTTCTGATGTGACATCTTATTTTGCTTTCCAATCTGGAAGTCACCACATATTCTACCTTCTTCTGTCTTGAGCTTAGGAATCCTTCTCACTACTTCTTCATATATAATTCTTTCCATGCCTTTCAGATGTAAGTGCCCCAATTTTTGATGCCATAGTTTAACTTCATTCTCTTTGGCTAAAACACATGTTGAAGAGAGGTTCAACTCTTGAGGAACCCATAGATAACAGTTATCTTTAGATCTGATTCCTTTCATAATAGCTTCATTCTTTTCATTGCACACAAGACATTCATCCTTGGTGAAGTTAACTTTGAATCCTTGATCACACAATTGGCTTATACTTATCAAGTTATCTATTAACCCTTTAACAAGTAAAACATCATCAAGCTTTGGGACTCCTAAACAACCAAGCTTACCAACACCTTTGATTTCACCTTTTCCTCCATCACGAAAAGTCATATAACTAGTGGAACAAGATTTTACATCCACCAACAGATTCTTGACACCTGTCATGTGTCTAGAGCAACCACTATCAAAGTTCCAGTCATCTTTGGTTGATACTCTTAGGGAGTTGTGAGATATGAAACTAGCAACATTAGACTTGGGAATCCACTATTTCTTCTTTTTGATATTTTATGGCATCTTATCAGTCTTGGGAGGAAGAGTAATCTTAGGATACCCATACAATTTGAAACATAAGGGCCTTATATGACCAAGCCTTCCAGTGGTGACATCTTTAGGGTCGGGGATTCTACTTGGTGTGATTAAGCTTTTTCTTTCCATGATGTTTGCCATGATTTCCTTTCTTACCATGATGTTTTCCCAGATGTTGAGACATTTTATTCGACATCTTTAGTTTAGACTTGGAATAAGTGGAAACAGATGAAATCTCTTCTGAGTTAGGTTCCTTTTTCTCATTGAAACCTATACCACTCTTGTCTCTTGTCACTCTTCTTGTTTGGAGAATTTCATCGAATGTGTCAGACCCATTATTCAGCATCTTGAGAGATTTGACCATTCTATCAAGATTTGAATTCGGAGAAGACACTTCACTTTCCATATCATAAATAGTTTTAAGATGCTCTTCCCTTTCCTCCTTCAGCTGAGTTATGAGGTATTTCTGTTTCTCCCCTTCAATACACACTTCTGCACTTCTGAGACATAATTCTTTGTATGAAGCAACTAACTAATCAAAGGTTAGTTCCCCATCACTAGACTCTTCATCAGATACATATTTTCATGTTAATGTTTTAACATACTTGGCAGATTCTTCAAGATCACTCTCTGAGTCCTCTTCAGACCAAGTAACAGATAGATTCTTCTTCTGTTTCTTAAGATATGTAGTACATTCATCTCTAATATGACCAAAGCCTTCACATTCATGACATTGTTCTCCCTTCCCTTGAGTGGATTTTTCTTCAGCCCTTTTTCTTCCAAACTCATTTGACTTATGGATGTCAGATGATATGTTCTTGAAATTTGATCTTTGGTTCCTGTCCATTATTTTTATCACTTTTTTAAACTGTCTTCCAAGCATAGCTAAGGCATTTGATATTCCTCCGTCTGTATCCAAATCACAGTCTTCCTCTTCATCTCCAGTATTTGATACAAAGGCTATGCTTTTGTTCTTCTTTTCAAATCTTTCATTGATGCTTAATTCAAATGTTAGAAGGGATACAACAAGTTCATCCACTTTCATTTTGTCAATGTCTTGATCTTCTTCTATAGCAGTCACTTTCATATCAAATCTCTTGGGAAGAGACCTGAGCATCTTTCTCACCAATTTGTCTTCATGTATTTTTCTCTCCTAAAGCACTGGAGGCATTAGCAATTTCAAGAATTTTCATATGGAAGTCATTTATACTTTCATCATCCTTCATTCTCAAATTCTCAAATTTTATGGTGAGCAACTGAAGTCTTTACATCTTAACTTTGGATGTGCTTTCATGATTAGATTGAAGAATTCCCCATGAATCCTTAGCTACTTCACATGTGTTCACTAATCTGAAAATGTTCTTGTCAATTCCATTGAATATAGAATTCAAGGCTTTAGAATTTCCAAGGGCAATTTCATCTTCTTCTTTAGACCAATCTTCTTCTGGTTTTAACTCAGAAGTAGGTTCTCCATTTTCTCCCAATTTGAAAAGGTGTTTCCATCCTTTTAAAACAGCTTTCCAAGCCCTACTGTCCAAAGACTTTAAAAAGGCAACCATACATGGTTTCAAGTAGTCATAATTACTTCCATCCAGAACGGGTGGTCTGTTTACAAATCCTCCTTCCTTGTCCATAGTACCAGAAAGTATCTTCCCTTGATATCACCCAGATAAAGAGCAGGATGCCTGCTCTGATACCAATTGAAATTCTAGTATCAGATATGTGATGTCGAATGAGATGTCACGATACAAATATCTGTTTACAAGTAAAGAGAAGTAATAACAAAAGCAGTAAAAACACAAGAGATTGTTCATCCATTCAGTGTAAAACAACACCTACTCTGGCAGCTACCAAGCCAAAGACAAGTCCACTAAATAGTATCAATTCATAGACCCTCAGTAAACAACCAGTTTACGATCTAATCACTTAATCACTACCCGTGCTATACTTCTACCTAAGACTCATCTATGTATAAGGCCCTCCTCAAATCCCTTCAACCACTTACAGTGAAGAAACAATAGAAATAATAAGTTTAAAAACTTCAATCATTCAATGCTTAAAAGCTTATGAATGACACACAAATAACAACCCAAATAAAAACACAAGTATTCAATTAATACTAGAGTGTTTGAAAATTAAAAGACTTATACTTTTTAAAACAGAAAGAAAGTATTCTTATTCAACAGTTGCAGTAGTTTGAATAAGGAAGCAAGTCCTTATATATGTGTAGCTATGGGTTTGGGCTTTAAAACCAAATATTCAATTCTTTTGAATATTTCCATCAAAACTAGTCAAGATAAAATCCATGCATTTTGAAAAATATTCCTCCATATTTTTCGTTGCCTGTGAGTTACAAATATTAAATTATAGAGCGCTGGAAATTAGGAAATAGAATAACATATACTGATGTTGGCTAAGATCAATTCAGGAGAAAGATGTCAAGACATCTGCTTTGACATCATTCAAAACAGTTTGCTTAAATGTCAAGACATTTAGCAAAACATTAACAGCACATTATTTTACCAAAATTGCTGCCAACAAACACTTACACTAACAATCTTCCCTTTCATAGGATACTTTAATTTATGGTGCAAGATGGAGGTGACAACACCCACCCCATGGATCCAGAGGCGTCTTAATAGACAAGAATAAGCTAGCCGGATGTCCATTACATAGAAGGTGGATTCAAATATTTGTGAGCTCACTTTGATTAGGAGGCCCACTTCTCCATGTACCATTCTTTCGGACCCGTCAAATGCTCGAACTATAATGTCACTGGGTTTCAGCATAACCCCTTCACAATCCAGTTTATTGAGAGCACCCTTTGGCAGAACATTCAAATAAAAACTAGTATCAACCAACACATGAGCCAACGTAGCGCCCCCTGCATTCAATGGAGACATATAGGGCCCTATTATGATTTCTCACCTCTTGAGTCAGGTCAGCATCGGAGAAGCCTAATCCATTATCAGTTGTTAAACTTGCTACGTAGCTTCCAAATTGATCAACCGAAATTTCTTGCGGCACATGAGCAGTCTTCAAGAATTTTACTAAAGCTTGTGCATGGGCTTCTGAACACAGTAGTAAAGATAGAATGGAGATTTTAGAAGGGGTCTGCCCCAGCTGTTCAACAATTTTATAGTCTCTCTTACGGATGATTTTCAAAACCTCTTCCAGCTCTTGTCTAGAGGTATCTTTGATTGTAGCTTCTTTTGGCGCCTCTATCTGGGCAGGATTTATCGTTGGCTCTTTACCCCGAGCCTCGGAAGTTGTCTTGGTAACTATGACTTGAACGGGTGGAGAGATTTCTAAGGAGAAAATCCTTTTGCTTCTTGTAATTTTGCTGGTCCCCATAATATTGTCAATATTGAGATCGTCTTTTTCATCATCTTCGTCAGACAACTCTTGTTTAATGTTGTGGTAATAGACGCCAGACCCATAATTCTATGGAATAACCTTCTCCGAGGAATATGGGATGGGCCCAAGTGTTGTAATGATTAAAGGAGCAGCTTTTGGATTGGCAGTAATCCTTACAGGACCCTTGGAAGTGATCTTAAAATGAGTACCAGATATGACAGATAAATCTCGGCACAAATTCTCAATATACGAAACTTTCTAAATCAAAATTACATGTTCATCCATCAGACGTTGAATGCCTTTCTTTAGTAACCCGCAACCATTGGGTTGAACTGCACAGCAATAAAATTCTTTAACACAACTCGATAATAAACTGGCTTATAGCAAATTCTTCTTGAATGTTGAGAGAGGGGTAACCACATTGCTTACGGAAGTAACATACAAAACATCTTCAATAGAACTCATGCCTTTGTCATGCTTCGACATAGGAGCAGTAATCACGTTCAAAGTCTCATGAGGGTCGAACTCAATTTCCTTATTATCAATCATGTCTTGAATTTTATTTTTCATGGACCAGCAGTTGTTGGTCTCATTCCCAGGACTGTTCGAATGATAGGCACACCTCGCATTTGGATTGTACTTTTGAGAGGATGTGTTGGGATTTTGAGGAGGATCCCGCAGTGAAATGATTTCAGCCTTTAACAAATGTTATAATGTTTGAGCCAATGACATATTAATCTTGGTGAATTTCCTCCTTGGAGTGTCTGACCTACGCTGGTTGCTCTATTGTTGTTGTTGAAGAGGCGCCAGGTTAGATATCAACGCCGCTCCCACAGACTGATAGCGATCATTCTTACTATGGCCTTTCTGACCATAGACATCATTGGCTTCTATTTTACCTCCAAATGGCTTCTTCACAGCATTAGAAGATGTAGCCATCAGAATCTTCCCACTTTTAATGCCACTTTCCACTCTTTCTCCAATCAGAATCAACTCTGTAAAACCAAATGACGAGCTTCCAATCAACAAATTAAATAATGGGCCTGTTAGAGTGCCCATGAACATATCTACCATTTCCCGATCAGTCAAAGGAGGTTGTACCCTTCCAGCTAAATCCCTCCATTTTTGTGCATATTCCTTGAATTCTTCATTCGAGCCCATGGACATGTTTTGCAATTGTACACGAGTCGATGCCAAGTCTTCCCATGTGTGAATGTTGGTTCCTTCAATCTGATAGAACCATTCGAGTTGAGTACCAGACAAACTTTCTTGAAAGAAATGGACCCACAATTTTCGGTCAGGAGTATGAGGTTGGATTTTTCGAACATACAACCTCAGATGAAGTTTGGGACAAGAGACCCCATAATGTTTAGCAAAGATAGGGACCTTGAATTTGTGAGGGATGACCACCCCCGGGATCAGATCTAGCTCTCCAAAATCCAATTCAGGCACTTTCTGGATTTTCGTAGCTTTGAGTCGGTCTTCCAACTACTTGTATTTGTCATCTGCGGGAGAATATTGTTCGTCGGAGTAGTCTTCATCCTCAGAAACCTGATTATTTCTATCTTCACCACTGACACTTCAGCCATCCTCCTCTTGGTTGTCGTTTCCCTCAGAGGAAACATCTTGAACTGGTTGAGCAGGACCTTTGAATATTCTTCCCATGTTGAGGATAACAACCCGCTTCTTAGTCTTCTTTTTCGTGGTGAGGAGCGCTGTCATCTCTTGTTGCCCTTTGGCCAGATTCAGAAGAGTGTCTTGAAATTGTGCATGCTGAGTTTGGAGATCCTTGACAGCTTGTCTGATACCAACTTTGTAACACTCCAATTCTACGCGACAATTATAATGCAAATCAGAGTTATAAAACATATGCAACTGAATCAGGATGCCACAAATTCAACTTAAAATCCAGTGCATTCAACATGGATACATAACACTTTAAAACATTGGATGAACCAATAGCAAAATAATTTAATCTTTTAAATCAACAACTTGAACAATTATGCAGCGGAATCATAATAACATCTTTATCCAACATTAAAATTTTTTGAATAACAAGTACTTAATCACGATCATATTAAAGTTCAACAATTGAAATAATCAACAACTAAACATCAAGCGTTCATCCCCCCGAGTGTTACGTATCAGAGGAATGACACTGACTCGAACTATTGAAGGTAAACTGCCTTCACTCTGGATTACCTGCACGTTACCAACATCAGGATAACATTCAAACATAAGGGGTGAGATATCGAACATTATAATAGAACATATGATAAATATCATATTAGAATCAGTTCATACAAAAATCACCACCTCGCAACAACTATCACAAGAGGATATCAACAAAATACAACAATTAATTCATCATCATAACAAATCAATTATACAACTTGGAATGCGACTTAATACTATGCAAATGCATGTGGTACCATTAGAGCAGAACTCCCATTTTAAAAACGGATCAGGACTCCCATCTTAATAATTTCCAATAAATAGAGGCATCAATAAGGCATAAGCCTTCTTTGTAGTTTGCCAATCCAGGCCATCACAGAGTATGCAAATGTATATGAATGCACCATCACATACTCACAACAATCATCATTCATCGCAAAGGCCTAAGCCCACATTACCATTATTACAAGTAAATAGAGGTGATTCATTGTCATGTAAAACTCCTTGCAACTTCGCATTATCAACAAGAATTTATAACAGCAATCACAACATCACAACAACTCATCATACATCAACATTGGCCATAAGCCTATCACATCAATCAACGATTCAATCATTAACATAATTAAACAGCAACTTAACATAATTCACACAACACTGGTAATGACCAAAACACAACATGTACGGGCAAAAGGGATAGGGAACTACGTGCCCCTCAACATGCACAATAACTAAGACAACATACAACTAAACCATACTCCTCGACACACACTGAGAAAACAGGGCAATGACCGACCTATGCTCCTCGACATGTCCTACAACCTAGTACTGCTCGACAATCCGACACATCATTTCCCGACACGCCTTGCAGCATAAAACGCCGCTCAGTACCTACTACTTCAGTATATTCCCCGACCACTAATTCAGCCAACAACACAGTCTCGATATAACGTCTTAACGACCACACCACTATAATTCATAACTTTTGGCCAACCGCTCGGAATAATACAACAACGGGCAACTAGATTCCTCTTGACAGATTCATCAACATACAAGACAGTCACACTGAACCTCCCTAAACGACCACTTCAACAATTATCAAGTTTTCCTGTCAATCGCTCGTAATAACCTAACGTCCTAACGACCAGGAATCTACTATCCTAACCTATCCATCAATTAACGGGGCAGTCACACAGATACACCATATGTCTACAACACACAATTGGGCAACTCCCTGTAACATCTCCATTAACCAGTCATACAGTGTTCTTCCCAACGACCACAACATGAATAAAATAGGCAACTTCGATAGCAATTCAGAAACATCAATGCACATCATGTTTACAAACGGCCAATTCCCATATAATACACATCATAAGTCCTATTATAAGTTCAGAACCCCACCCTTACCTGGATTGAAGGTCACTCAACTAAAGCTTCGACCGTAATCCTTGATTTGCTCTTGCTCGACACCGAGCAACTTGCTCCTCGTCCGCGCAGCTCTACCGGTCAGCGAACATAATCCTTATTCTCAAACTAAAATAAATCCTTGTGTTAGCTTCTCCTTCTATATCAGTTCTTAATGGCCCTAACCTACACCCCCACTTTACTACTTGCAACCAATAGCTTAAGTCTAACATTATATATGTATATTCCCTTAATTCTAACAATATAATTATTATTAATCAACTAATTAATTAATTAATAATAATCCAACAACTTATACCAATAATTCTTAACATCTTGCAACTTCACAAATAATCCGAAAATAATAATTTAATTAAATATTTAATTAAATTACGGGTGTTACACATCTTATATTGAAATAAATAGTAAAGAGATGAGGAAACATGTATTGGAAAACCTGTTTATGAAATGATGCATGATATGTAGATAAAATGTTTTCAAGGATCTTAGGTGATTTAAATTTTCTAGCCAAAAGGAAACAGAAACAAAGATTTCATTAATAAGTTCAAAATTACAATTGCCTCTTAGGCTTACAATGAAAAGCAAAAGGGTCTCAAAGAGACAACAATATGAACTTATAAAACCTAAAACTCAAGTTTCCCATGGACGCTTCCTCTTTGTTTTGATGTATGCATTAAGGATTTTCTCCTTCTGAAGTTGCTTTGTGAGCTCCAACACTTTCCTTTCACTTGCATAGAATTGAGTTTCAAAGGTGTCCCGTTCTTCCTTGAGTTGAATCCAGGACTTCTACAATTCTTCGAGGTCAATGGGCATGTCTGGATGGAGAATGGTATAAGGAATAACCCCCTCAATAACAGGCTCCACAATTACTGGTAAGACAGCGGGGTATGGCATCATAAGGTTTTGAGAACGAGCTCATACCCATTTGAGGTAGGGTTCCAAAGGGATAAAATACTTTTGTCCTAAAGCTTTGCTATCAACCTTGTTTACCACGCCCCAAGCGCGTATAAACCTTTAACGATAATCTTGAGGATCATTTTCATAGTCGAACACAATACCCTGGATAAGTGCGTCGTGAGGAACATATCTTCGGGCATAACCAAATTGGTGTAAAGCTAGATAAGGGTTTTAGGTAATACCTCCCCTAATGCCAAGGAGTGGAACATTAGGGAATTCCTCATAGCGGTCAATGATAGTAACATCTTCTAGAGATCGAAAACACCAACAGATATCGGAATGACAGAGTGACATCATCCTTTAAGACCACCTTAAACCTTGTTCATTCTTTACTATCGACCAAGGAAGGTGAGAAATAAATGACCTAGATAGAAAAGGTATGCAACATATAAGAGTCCCTCGCTTCCTCATAGTACGGGTGTGAAGAGAATGCAGAATGTCTCTGAGCAAAGTAGGCACAGGGTTACGAGAAAGAAATATTTTGATGGCATTCACATCTATGAGTTGGTCTGAATTAGGGAATAACACCAACCCATAGATCAACAAAGCCAATATTTCTTAGAAAGCTTGAAAACTCAAAGCATCCAGAAACAACTGATCCTTCTCTAACATTAATTTGAAAGAAAACCCTTGATTCCACTTCTTATTTCCCAATTAGATGCAATGTCTGACCGCTTCAGATGTAAGGCTGCTGCAATTTCTTCAGGTTATGGATCTTTCTCCAAACCTATGAAAGGTATTTGATTGAGAAAAGGTACTCCTAGTAATTGAGAAAACTCCTCCATCGTGATCGGGAAAGGTGAAGCAGTGATGTATGGGGTTAAAGAACTGGAATAGAATACTCATCATATCTTCTTCAAAACCTGAGGTAACCAAACTGAGTAGTCGACCATGCCTTTTGATGAATGGAGAGCTTTTGGGAACCCTTGAGACTAACTCTTTAAGTTGAGAAGGTATCCTCACAAAACTGATCCCGATAGTATTTCTTCGAGCGGAGGCCATAACCTATAAAACAGAACAAAGATAAATTTGTAGGTTCTTGAAATGGTTAGTGAAAATGATATGTGTAATGATGTCATGATGTTATGATGTCATGTTCGAACAATTAATTAAACACAAACAAAACACACAAGGCCTTAGGTTTAAGCTTGCATGGAGTTTATAGGTAGTACCCTCTGGAAGTTTTAGTTGGTTCAACCTATCCTAAAAGAAGTAACTGGGTTATAGGAATCTCAATATCACCTATCTTTCTCTCAGGCATTGTTTCAGCACAAGCTTCTGATTTCGACCGAAATATCTCAAGAGTCCAATCTCAATAAGTGTAGCATCGAGTATCAACATCCTTTAGTCTGCACCAAAGTCATCCATCTCACTACTTTCTAATGGCTAAGTTGTGTCAACCAAGGTTCTATGGCTAGTTAGTGCTTATGACACCACGTGGCAGCCAAGCATTCTCCTTGACTGGCTCAAGGGACACTAGCACAAACCAATGTGCCACACTAACATAGTTATCGTTTCAACCATATCGGTCTATGCCGTACAATTTTCACGATCTATTGCTACTTACCGAAAATTCCCCCAGACCCGGGTATAGAATCTATACAAGAAATAAACCCAAGTATATCCTAAAATATAAAGCATACAAAGCAAACAAGTATAGCAATAAAGGTGATCTAGCTCTTAAGGTAACCCCACTTTGAGTATTTGTCCCCAACAGATTCGTCACTTCTATAATATGGTGGGAGAACTGACTTTTGGGTTTATGTTTTATCAAAAATATTGTCGATAGCAAGAGTCATCACCGACTTTTCTTTTATCCAATAAAAGAAAGGGTGAAAAGAACCGGAAAGACCTTTCGATAATTTTCTGAGTAATGGGGGTAGGTTATGAAAATGGAAGGTTTTAGCATCCTTTTCATCCGTAGTTATCTACGGGCTCTTAATCGCTAGCTCACTTTTTTGAAATGCTTTGTGTTTGTGTATGTTTGAAAATATTTTGGAAATGCCTAAGTGCGGCAATTTTGTAATGATTCTCGTATCATTGAGAATGTATACAAAATGTTTGTTTTGAAAATATTTATTGAAAGAAAGTGTTGTTTTTGAAAGTTTTTTAAAAAATGCCAATGTAAGTCAATTTGCTTTATAATAACCCTTGTATCAGTCCTCAAGAGTGTCTATAAAGCATTTTAAAAGTAGTTGTTTTTGAAAGTGTGAGGTGTGAAAATTATTTTAGTTTGTGAGCAAGCGATTACGAGCGATCTACCTACTTAATGGTCTTTTTTTCCTCCTCCTTTAGATAGTGTTATCCTACCATTAGTTAGTAGGAAGCCATATCATTGGATGTAAAGGACATGCATGGGTCATCATACAGTCATAGAAGGCAACTTGTAAGATGCTTTAGAAATTGTCGTAAGGGACTAAGATCGTTTACCGATGGTAGCATTGAAGGGTCATCGAGGGACTACGATCTTTTAACTGAGGGTCTTTGCTAAAGCATCCCACATCCGAGGGATATGATTGCTTAAATCTGAGGCAACAAGTGAGGGTTACCCTAGAGGTGCGCGTGTGAATTGTGTTTTGATTTCAAGTTTTTATCTTTGAGATTAGGTTTTCTAGCATTTGTTTTTTAGGTCTTTCCATGCACACCTAATTACTAACAGTAATAAGGAAAGCAGTAAATTGCAGAAATTAAATTTCCTACGCTATTACAACGCTTCGAGAATGGGGAGTACAAACCATAAATTAGGAAGGAAAATATAAAGAAAATCCTAATTTATCTATTACAAGCTTTGATCAATTACATAATTATATAAATGCGAAAGATAAGCAAACGCGTGGAGATGATAAAGAGAAAAGATGTCAAAACCCTAAAACATTTTTTAAGTGTTTTAGAAAAAAGTATTTTTGGTGTTTTTATTTTAGAAAAATATTGGAAGTGATTAATAAAAATTAAATCTAATTCTTAGTTAATTTAAAAATTATTCATTTAAAATAAAACAAGGTGATTAAATTAAATTAATTTTAATTATCAAAAATTAAATTAATTAATTAAAAACCTAAATCTAAATTTTTTATGACTTTATGATTTTTGTTGATTAAATAAAAAATCAAATTGGTTAAAGAAATGAAAATGTTAATTAAAACAAAAAATATATATATAAATGGGCATGTGTTTGTAAAAAGCAATTGGGGGCATGGAAAATCAAAAATAAAAAGGCCCAAATCAGGGAGCCCGGGTTGTTGTGCTGGATCTAGTGAAGGTGACCTTCAGAAGGTGCATCATTGGCTTGTGCTTGGTGCATTAGATCTTCCTTTGATGAGATCTAAGGGTTGTAACATGAGGATGCATAGTGCGCGTATATGGCTTGCCTGTGCAGAATCTGCAAGAAACAAACATGTGAAGAATAAAAGGGTACCACTGGGGCTCGATCCCAGGTCCCTCTAGTCATATAGCACTTGTTTTACCACTAGGGTGTCTGTTTCATTCGGTTATGAAACAACACCCAATAAATATATTACAAACTCATTTTTCAAATTTGAAAATGCTATCTTCTTCTTCCTCTCACACACAGATAACAACAACACCATTGATGAACATCAAACTCTTCCATTTCTCAACCATTTTGAAAAAATGTAAACATGAAAGTTGTTCTAAATTCAATCTCGAATTTAACCATGTAATTCATTCAAGCTTAAACTCAAAGGTTAGAGAGAATTTATGTTGGTACCAAAATGAAACCTAATTGGTAAGAGCTAAAATTATCAACACACACGCAATATAAATGAAAACTAAAGAAATGGTTAGCTTCGGGGAATTGACATCTACATTTTTTCTTTTGTATGTATGCACTAAAGATGCTTGTATCAAGATATCACAGTTTGGGAAACTTACCTCTTGAAGTGAAAATCCAATAACCTTTACACGACTTCCAGAAGCAATGTGATGATGGATTAAGCTTGCTGGGACCTTCCTTGAGCTAATGGGATAACTATTTTCCTTTGAAAGTTGCTGAATCAAGTCAACCAAGTCAAGTTGCAATGGTGAAAAATGGAAATGGTGTATGATGATGGAGTGGTTACAGAAGTGTAAAAATGGTATGGATGAGTTATATATGATATATAGATGATGTTTGAATGATAAAAAGAGAAAACTCATGAGTGGATTGAGAGTTGGGTGTTGGAAGCCTTAAATGTGCAACAATGGTGGTTTCTTAGTGATTCTGAGTTTGAGAGAGTTTGGGGGTGTTTGAGGGATTTCCAATTCATGTCTTGGCTTGCAAATGATATTTTAATTTATAGACAAAAGGTTTTGGAGGTTGAAACAACCAGATTTGTAAGATCACAAGTTGTGGTTTGGAAGCTTAGTTTTGAAGTAACCTTGAAGAAACATGGTTCCAATGCATTGTAGGGTGGTTGACAGTTTTAGAGATGTTTCTTATGAGCATTCATGTTGAGTGTGATAAGAATAAATAAGTTAGAGGCTCAAGGAGTGGACTTTTTGGTTAAAGTTTGCTTTATGAAAATGGAAATGTTATCTTTTTCCCTTTAGTGGCAGAATGGATTGGATAATGCTTGAATCAAATGGACCATATCTCAAAAGCTTGTGAAATCTTTTGATTAGAGATAGATTTACAAGTTTTGAGGCCTTCAAAGTGAGATCTCTAAGCGTGGTGTGAGATTTGATTATGAGTTCATCACAAAAATAACCTATAATTCAAGTGTGTCATGCCATCTTCATCTCTTCGAAACTTCTAGATCAAGCATGATAAATTTGTGTTCTTGGACATTTTGAAAAGCTTGAAACATTGTCTACAACTTTCATGTTGACCACTTTGGCTAAATCAAATGGGAACTTAGTGGAAATTGGCCAAGAAGTTGGGATAAAAAACTGATCAAAAGTTGTTGAAAATTTTTTTAAGTGTTGGATAAAAAATATCACAACTTCATGGGCTTACATCTCTTAAATTAAGCACTTTTTGAGGATCCTCCCACAAGTTACATGTTGAATGTTTTCTTTGAATCAACTTGGTTCTTAGTGATAAATGACCATGAAGTAGTGATTTTGTAAAGAAGAAAACACTTAGAATTTTTCTAAGTGTTGGAAAATTTTCCAACTTTTGACTTTTATTGACTTTTTTTATTCTTGATGATCAAGTTTGATAGTTTTGAATGTTTTGAGGATTCTTGATTTTTGAATTCCAATGTTGACCAAAAGGTCAAAGTTTGACTTTTGTGTGACTGTTGACTTTTCATCAATTGATTCAAATTTTGAACTATCAATCACTTGTATCTTTGGAAATGTCTTGAGCCATATAATTAGGTCAAGATGTTGTATTTGAGCCCTTGAGGTCATGCTTTAAGCCATTAGGTCATGCACTAGGCAAACAGTCAATGATCAGTCATCTTCAGTCAAAACCCTAATTTTGGCAAATTTTGACCTTTGATGATATCATGGATTTCCTTGAGGAATCATGATTAACCCTTGATCAAATGGTTAATATCACCTCAAAATATTGATGTTAACAAAAAATCTTGAAGTTCGACTGTATGTTTACCACAGTTGACTTTTTACTCAATACAATTGATTTTCAACCATTTGAGCCATTGACTGAGCAAACATGTGATACAAGACTTGAAACTTTACATAAGCATTATTGAGGACCTATGATGAACCATGAAAGTCATTTGAAACACTTGCAACCCAATCTTCCTTGATAAATACAAAACCATAGTTGAAGACCCTTGCTTAGGAGGAGGTTTTGACCAGTCAACTCTTGAGTGGTTTTGAGCAAATGGGAACCTCATGAGAATGTCTTGAAGAAAATGGGAGGGTAAATTTTGGAGTACAACAACAAAAAACCAGGATAAAAATAATTGTGTGCATTTATATTTTTCTTATGTATTAATTTCAAGTTTTTAGTTTCAAAAAGTTTTCATTCTTAAAAACCCAATCCAAACCTCCATTTCTTGTGTTTCTCGCACCTTAACCGGTAAGTACAACCGACCTATTAAGATCCAAGAAATATAAGATGATAGCCAACTAAATAAACAACAACTTATGTTACTTTAAACATAAGTTAGTTGTATCATGTTCTAGACTGGTCCAAGGGCTAATCAGGGCTCAATCCACTTCTGCATGTAGGACGATCCAATAACCTTGGTCCAATGAAACGTGAAGGATAATTGACACTTTAACCTTCTTCCCCTTACCTGAGGAGCCATGGCCAGATTACCACCAGGGTCTTCACAATTAATTCTGCCTGCTCAAACAGGCTATCCCCCATCCTGCCAAGTCGCACAAGGATAGCCATCAAGGAACGACTAGAAATCACGTTTTCCCATGAAACGCTTCACTGTCCGTCGTAACGGCTAGTTCCGAGTAGCTCTTCCTGTTACAATAGATAGTTTATGGAATTTACCTATTTTTGAGGAAACTGATATCTAGGCCCAAAAATAGGAACCAATTTCCAAGCGTCGGGTGCACTATATAAACCCTCACACTTGTGAGGGCCAATTATTCAATATTCATTCTAAAAACCCTAATCTCTTTCTTGTATCTCTTTTCACTCTTTCTTACTTGTTCACACTTGTGACAACCACCTTTCTAGAAAAATTGTTCTCTCTTCTATTCACAAAACAGACCAAAGTAGAGGACTACCCCTTCTTGAGGATATCCCCGAGAAGAGGCACAGCCAAACTACGTCTCCCTCCTCGGTTGAATCCAACGATGACAACATTCAATTCTTGGAGATTAAAATGCCTAATAAAGTCCCCGTGGAGCTTCTAGTAATCCTCCAACCAATCCCAATTATGGATAACATCGACCAGGCCATGGAAGCTCTGCTTACTGCCCTTAATCAGACCAATGCTCTGATCCTACAACAAAGAAACAAGATTGGAGCATTGGAAAAGAAGTGTGGGTCAATATCTCCTCCTCAAAGATTCTGACGACATGACTCCCGTAGTCCATCAATAACAAGGCATGTCCATCTCCCCACGCACGATAAGCAAGAGGTTTCGTTTCTCAAGAAACGAGGTCATACTCATCCTCGTAAAGATCGACGCTCCCTGATCACCAAGAAGACAAACGGTAATCAACGACTAGAAAACAACCGTTCACCATTTCTAAAGCCGAAGTATCAACCAAGGAGCATATCTCTCCATTGGGATAACAACCCCCGATGAGGAAGAAACCACTACTCTTCGCCCGCTATCTATAGAAATTATGGAGACTCCGCTCCTTGTCGGGCTGAAGAAACTCCCAAACCTGGGAACATACAATGGGTCTGCAGATCCAGACGAGCACATCAAGAATATTGATGCCTTGATCGACTACAAAGGTGTTCAAGGAGAAATCAAGTGTCGACTCTTCCCCTCCACTCTTTGGAAGAGGGCTATGGTGTAGTACAAAATCATCCCCGATGAGTCAATCACATCTTGGAAGAACTTGGGGAAACAATTCTCCATGAACTTTATGACATCACGCCGTCACCATAAATATTAAGCATCATTGGAGGCCATCATCCAGGGGATGGATGAGTCCCTCCGAGCATATGTAGAAAGATTCAACAAAGAATTCGTCCAGGTCTCCACGATTGACAATATGAAGAAGTACCTCCTCGGGCGAGGATTACGACCCCGTAGCGAATTTTCCATGGAAGTTGGCATAGAAACTCCTACAAAACTGGATTCCCTCCCGCTCAAAGCACAAACGTACATCCAGTAGGAAGAAAAAGAAGCTGCCAACAACGCATATAACTCACAACATCGAGAGAATGCAAAAGTTTCAAAAAATGACGAGCCCTCGACATCCTACCGGGGAGCAGAGAAGAGAAAGGAAGACAAACCCCACGAATCGTAAGACTACAAAGGGCCAGTTGGTTGTTTCTAGGACTACACACCCTTGAACGCCTCACACGAGCGCATCCTGACCGACTGTCCAAAATATGAGTTCTGCCAGGTCGGGGTCCGCTTTCCTTGATAGACGCTGTCTAAACCACGAATGGATAAAACTAAATACTACCGGTTCCACAAGAGCCACGGGGCACACAACAGAAAAATGCAACCACCTGAAGGAGGCCATAGAGATCCTCATCTGAGATGGGCATCAAGAACAATATAAAAATAATGAAGGTCATCGCGAGGAAGCCCAGGGGTCCAAGAAAGTCGAGGAAGAGAAGCTCTTCCCCAATGAAACCCTCATGTTTTTCGCCATGAGCATCACCCGGTCAGAAGAATTCTATTTCCCCGGCCTGGACGAGGTCCCCTTGTACTTCTTCACACATAGTCCCTGGGAGGCGTTTCCATCTGCAATGGTCATATCCGGCGGTGGGTTCAACAAATGTACAATGGGGTCCACGGAGAGGAGATTCAAACAACTCATAGATGCGAGCTCAAACAAAAATGCCACCCTCAATAAATTCAGAGGGAGTTCCATCCCCATCACGTTTTACCAGGAAGAGCTGCCTGGTAGGGCTCCCAATTCCAGCATTCCTCTGCTCACAGGAGCACATGTGACAAATTTCGATATTACGCACATCTTGGTCGACCAAGGAAGTTCAGTTGATATCATGTACTCCCAACTGTTTACCACTTTGCAACTTAACGAGACGCATCTGACCCCTTATGTAGGCTATGAACTCCAAGGATTCAACGACTCAGTCACCAGACCTTGGGGCTACGTTGAGTTGATCGTCACATTTTGGGCAGCAGAAATGGATAGATCCGTCGAGAATCAGTTCCTCATGGTAGACTTCATGTCATTGTACCAGTGCATCTTGGGGAGGCCTACTCTAGCCGAACTGATATTGGTTCCCTATATCGTGCATATGAAGATGAAATACTACACCACGGAAGGACATGTTGCCACCCTCCATGGAGACATAAAGGCCGCGAGGAAATGCTTTGAAGCAACCTCCAAGGGTTTAAGCTCCATCAACTCACAGCCCAGAGTGGCCAACAGACCTGCTCTACCTTGCAGTTCCGAGGAACCAAAGCCACTCCCATATTTTGACTCGATCAACCTCGACAATCGTTCTCCAAAGAAGACCTGCGAGAGCAGAATAAGAAGGGGAAATAGGACCAGTAACCGTAGAAATCTCTTCCTTGACGTCATGCAATGAGGAGCCAATGCATCTGTAATATGGTGGGAGAAATGACTGTTATACTGGTTTTGTGTTTGTGTTTGCAAATATTGTGGTAAGCAAGAGTCTCCACTGACTTTTCTTTTATCCAACAAAGGAAAGGGTGAAAATAATAGAAAAAGACCTTTCAAGAATTTTCTAAGTAAGGGGGGTAGATTATGGAATGGGAAGGTGTTAGCACCCTTTCCATCCGTAGTTATCTACGGGCTCTTAGATGCTTAGCTTATTTTTTTGAAATACCTTGTACTTTTGTGTGTTTTTGAAAAGTATTTTGAAATTCCAATAGTGAGGTAGTTTGCTTTATGATAACTCTTGTATCAGTCCTCAAAAGTGTTGATAAAGCGTTTTTGAAAATGTTTTCTGAAAGAATTTTTGTGTATGTGTAAATGTTTGTTTTTGAGCAAGCATCTAAAAGCTATCTACTTTTACTCGAAAGGGTCATTTTTTTCCTTCTTTCTTTAGACAGTGCTACCCTACTATTAGTGAGTAGGTAGCCCTAGTCATTTTGGATGTATGAGGGACATTCGAAAGGGACGTTTATAGTCACAAAGGCAACTTGGCAAGAAATCTTAGTAACTACCCTAAGGTTTTAAGATCATTTCTACTGAGGCAACATCGAGAGGGTCATCGAGGGACTTATGATCTTTTTAAACCGGAGGGTAGCCACTAAAATCTCTCACGTTTCGAGAGTTGTGACTATTTTCCGAAGGCAACCAAAACTGGAATACCCTAAAGGTGCGTATGTGCAAGTGTTTTGTATTTCAGTTATTTTTGTCTTTGAAGTTAGATTTGCTAACGTTCATTTTTAGTCTTATCATGCAATCTTATTAACATACATCTAAACATTTAATATATGTGAAGGAATTTAAAGTGCGAAAATTAAATCTAAATATTACATGGCTTCGGGGAGGGGGACAATTACAAGTCCAAAATGGGAAATAAAGCAGAAAAAAGTAAAGGTCCTAATTTAAACTATTACATCCCAGTAAGCAGATGTATTTGATAGGATCCATTTTAGATATCAATAAGGTAGTGTGAGTCAACATATATTGTCTTAGTCGCCGAGCAGCCCATGCCAAAGCGCAACAAGTTTTCTCGAGCAGTGAGTATCTTGTTTCACAGTCGATAAACTTTTTGCTAAGGTAGTATATTGCATGCTCTTTTCGACCAGACTCGTCATGCTACCCCAGCACACACCCCATTGAATTCTCTAATATTGTTAAGTACATGATCATAGGTCTTCCTTCAATCGGAAGCACCAAAATTTGAGGCTCTTTAAGATATCCTTTGATTTTGTCAAAGTCGGTCTGGCAATCATCATTCCATTTCACTGCTTGATCTTTCTTCATTAATTTGAAGATTGGCTCACAAGTAGCGGTTAGATGGGAAATGAATCTGGGAATGAAGTTTAGACGTCCCAAGAATCCCATAACCTCCTTCTCAGTGCGAGGAGTTGACATTTATTGTATAGCTATAACCTTTTAAGGGTCTACCTCAATACCTTTGCCGCTGACAACAAAGCCTAAGAGCTTACTAGATCTTACTCCAAAGGTGCACTTATTCGGGTTCAACCTCAGTTTGTATTTCTTCAGCCTTTCAAACAGCTTCTGCAGGTGATCAAGATGTTCCTCTTCAGTCTGAGACCTGGCTATCATATCATCAACGTATACATCTATCTCGTGATGGATCATATCATGAAATAAAGCTACCATGGCACACTGATAGGTTGCCCCAGTGTTCTTTAACCCAAATGGCATAACTTTGTAGAAGAAAGTGCCCCACTGTGTGACGAAGGTTGTTTTCTCCATGTCCTCAGGTGCCATTTTAATCTAATTGTACCCGGAGAGACCATCCATGAAGGAGAATACCTTATGTTGTGCGGTGTTGTCAACCAGAACATCAATATGGGGAAGCAGAAAGTCATCCTTAGGGCTTGCCCTATTCAGATCTCTGTAATCCACATACATACGTACCTTACTGCCCTTCTTTGGTACCGGAACAACATTAGCAACCCATTATGGATAAGAGGTAACAGTTAAGAAACCTGCGTTGAACTATTTCATGAATTAATCCTTGATCTTTTCTAACATTTCAGGACGCATACGACAAACCTTCTATTTCACTAGAGGGCAGTCTTCTTTGGTCGGAAGGCGATGAACCACAATATAAGTGTCAAGTCCCGGCATGTCTTCGTATGACCAGGAAAAGACCTCAACATAGTTATGTAACATCTGAATTAACCGCTTTTTAACGCTATGCTTCAGATCGACACCTATCTTGACTTCCTTCTTATCCTCCTCAGTACCCATGTTTACTGTCTCAACCGGCTCTTCATGAGGCTATATTTCCCTTTCCTCTTGTTGTAACAGTCTGACAAGTTCTCCTGGTACTTCACAATCTTGCTCACCTTTTTCCTCGGCTTGGTAGATCGAATTTTCAAAGTCATAATTGGTAATAGTAGAACCGTTATTAATGGGATCCAGAGTGGATGTGGATCTGCAGTTTGATATGTGGGTGTGTGTAAGAGAGCATAGCTATTTTTTATAAAGTAAAAAGTAGAAAAGAAAAACAAGGAGCGTAAAATTTGCATGCAAAACGTCCAATGATTTATTAATGACATATGAAGATGAAGTAATAACCCTCACAAATAGGCCATTGTACCTCGGGTATGACACAAGGCTTTAAAGTTTCAATTGTTCAAATATTACACATCCCAAAAACCTAAAAGACAGTTACTCTTGAATAAAAGTAATAGGAACAAAATCCTTGACCTCCTAATTGTTGAATCTACTGTTTATAGTTGGGAAGATCCACTTGTATATGTCGCAATCGCTATCACTGTCTTCCAGAGCATTGACTCTATGGTTGCTGATGCGTAGTGGTAGTCCCCCGGCGTGAGCACGAACAACAGCTCTTTGGGCCCCTAAAGTAAAACCCAAACCAAATTTGTTAGATTTGTAGGGAATATCCGGAAGTTGGACCCAAATGGTACACCCACCTTCTTCAACTACTGCTTTGTCATTCTTCAGAGAAGTCATCTTCAATGGAGGTCTGGTAATCTCTGACACACTAGTAACAGTCTTGGTTGCAGCAACTATTTGTGGAACCTCCTCAAAGTTCTGACAGGGGGTCTCTATGAACTTGTCGTCCATCTCAACATACCTGAAAGAGTTTAGGTGGGTCACCATTTATTCCTCCTCTCCATGGACTGTGATAATCTTTCCGCTAACTGGGTATTTTAACATCTGATGCAGAGTAGAAGTAACAACACCGGCTCCATGGATCCAAAGTCGACCCAATAAACTGGAGTAAGATGGGTGGATGTCCATCACGTAGAAAGTTGAGTCAAAACTATGAGTACCAACTTTTATAGGGATGTCCACCTCCCCGTGCACCATTCTCTTGGAACCATAGAAGGCCCTCACCATAATATTACTAGGCTTCAGTGTGAGTCCTTCTCAATCTAATCTGCCAAAGCATTCTTGGGTAAGACATTCAACGATGAACCTATATCTACCAAAACATGAGCTAGGGTAGTGCCCATGCACTCAATGGAGACATGCAGGGCATCATTATGCTTTCTTCCTTGGATGTCAAATCTGCATCAGAGAAACCCAGTCCATTGTCAGCTGTTAAACTAGCAACACAATTCTTGAATTGATCGACGGAGGTCTCTTGAGGCACATGGACAGACTTCAGGAATTTTACCAAAGCCTTAGCATGGGCTTCAGAGCATAAAAGTAAGGCCAACATTGATATTTTTGAAGGGGTTTTCCCCAACTACTCCACAACGTTGTAATCACTTTTCTTTATTATCTTCAGTATCTCTTCCATTTATTTTTTAGAAGCCTCGGGAATTACTTCTTTGTATGCCTTTGTCCGGACAGGCTCAACTAGTACCTCTTTGCCCCGAGTCTCAACTGACTTAGTAGGAGGGATAACAACAGTCTTCAGAGAGATTTTAGGAGAGAAAACACTTCAGCTTCTCATAATTTTACTGGTCTCGATGATGTTGTCGATGTCAGGATCAGTATCTTCGGCAATTTTATCTTTAACACCAATAGGTCTTGCTTGACGCTATAGTAGTAGACGTCAGCCTCATAATTCCAAGGAACAGCTTTATTAGAGGAATATGGTATCAGCCCAGGAAGGGTGATAATCAAGGGAGAAAACTTAGGAATGGATGTAATCCTGACGGGTCTTTTGGTGGAGACCCTGGGAGGATTGTCGGAAATGGTGATTATTGATACATCTTCACACGAACTTTTTGCAGGGGGAACTTTCTCAAATAGGATTTCTTTGTTAATCATCAAGCGCTGGACACCCATCTTTAACAACAAACAACCATCTGGTGGAGACATACATAAGTGGAAATCCTCACCACAACCCGGAAATAAATTGGCTCGCAACAGATTCTCTTTAACAATCAGAAGAGGAGTAGCTAATTCTTCCACAGAAGAAACAAACAGGTCGTCATCAATGGTATTGACACCCTGGCCATGTTTAGGCATTGGTGGAGTTATTACATTAGGGGTCTCTGGAGGGTCAAACTCAATCTCTTACGCCTCGATAAGATCCTGCACCTTATTTCTTAGAGCCCAACAATCATTTGTATCATGCCCCGGACTTTCAGAGTGGTGGGAACATCGGGCATTTGGGTTGTAGTGGGGAGATGCAGTATTGGGATTCTTAGGAGCTTCCTTTAGAGTCACCAGATTGGATTTTAACAGGTGTGGAAAAACTTGGGATAAGGTCATGTTGATCCGGGTGAACTGTCTTTTGGGCGCATCCGGCCTACGTTGATTGTTTCGTTGTTGATTTGATGTAGGATTAGAGATCATAACAGCCCCTACCGTTGGACGGCGTTCAGTTTTGCGTTGATTTCTATGGCCATAAGTAGCACTGACCTCCTTCTTTCCAATGAAGGGTTTCTTCATTTTACTTGAGGATGCATCCCTCTGAATCTTACCACTCTTAATACCGGCTTCTACTTGCTCACCCGTCAAAATCAGCTTAGTAAACCCAACAGAAGAGCTTCCAATCAGATGGTTGAAAAATGGACTGGATAAAGTGCCTAAGAACATGTCAACCAGCTCTCTATCAGACAGAGGAGGCTAGACTCTTCCCACAATGTCTCTCCACTTCTGGGTATAATCTTTCAAACCTTCGCCGGAACCCATAGACATACTTTGTGATTGTGTACGAGTTAGAGCGAGGTCAGCATTATATTGGTACTTGAGAAAGCAGCAGTCAGATCTTCCCAGTTGCGGATATTGGTTCCCTCCAACTGGTATAACCATTCCAACTGCGTCTTTGACAAACTTTCTTGGAAGAGATGTACCCACAGATTCCTATCAGTATTGTGGGGTTGAATCTTCCTGACATATGACCTTAAGTGCAGCTTAGGATAGGAGGCACCGTCATACTTAGAAAATGTGGGGACCTTGAATTTCTGCGGGATGACCACCCCTGAGACCAGACCTAGCTCTTAAAAATCCATCCCGGGTACCCTTTGAATCTCCATAGCATTGAGATGATCCTCCAATTGTTTGTATTTATCATCAGCAGGAGGATACTATTCCTCATAGTAATCAGCCTCTTCTTCATCAGTTTCGGGGTTGTTGTTTTCTTTTGTTGGCTTATCTTCTTAATTGTCTCCATCATTTGACGGGGTTGCAAAATCTAGAGCTCGCTTAGCCGGTCCTCTGAACCTTCTTCCCAAATTCAATACACCAGCTGGTTTCTTTTCCTTCTTGGTCTTCTCCTTGATGATAAGAGCTTTTAGATCTTCTTGCCCCTTAGCCAGAGCCAGGAACATTTGTTGGAACTGAGTTTTTTGAGCTTGAAGGTCCTTTACTGTTTGTTCAAGAGCCATTTCTTTTGCTGAAATAAACAGCAAAAAGAATAAGAAACTTGTCTCGAAATACCTGCTTATGTAATGATATGCATGTTAATGTTTATGCAATGTTTTCAAGGACTTCATGAAATTTAAATTTGCGAGCCAGAATGAAACAAAGATTTTATTAATAAGATTCAAATTACAATTTCCATTTAGGCTTAAAATTGAAAATTAAAAAATCTTAAAATCTAAGAATCAAATCTCCCATGGGCGCTTCTTCTTCGTGTTGAGGTAGACATTAAGAATCTCCTATTTGTGAAGTTGCTTCGTGAGTTCCAACACTTTATTCTCACTAGTGCAGAATTGATCTCTAAAGGTATCTTGTTCTTCCTTCAGATGAATCCAAGACCTCTGCAACTCTTCAAGGTCAGTGGGAATGTTAGGATGGAGAACTGTATAAGGAACATCTTCTTCGGTGATAGGTTCCACAATCACTGATAAGATGGTTGTATATGGCATCATAAGGTTTTGGGTGTGAACTCGTACCCATATAAGATAAGGCTCCATAGGGATGGAATTCTTGTTCCCCAAAGCCTTGCTATCCACCTTATTTACCATGCCCCAGGCTCGTATGAATCTTTGACGATACCCTTGAACATCATCGTCGTAGTTGAACATAATGCCTTGGATAAGCATAACATGGGGACCATCCCTCCGAGCATAACCAAACTGTCGTAGAGCCAGGGAAGGATTATAAGTGATACCTCCCCTAATGACGGGGAGTGTGACATTAGGGAATTCCCCACAGCGGTCAATAATAGAAATATATCCCATATAACGGGAGTACCAAAGAATATCCGAGTGAGAGAGTGACATTATCCTTTGCGACCAACCCAAACGTTGTTCATTCATCAATACTGATTGACGAAGGTGTGAAATAAACCACCTTGACAGTAATGTCATGCAACACATAAGAACCCCTCTTCTCTTTATGGTATGAGTGTGAAGGTAATGCAAGATATCTTCGAGTTAAGTAGGCACAGGGTTAAGGGAGAGAAAAACCTTGACATCATTCACATCTATGAGCAAATCCGGATTAGGGAACAGTACTAACCTATATATTAGAAGAGCCAGGACTTCTTCGAAAGCTTGGAAATCCAAATCATCCTAAAACAATAGAGCCTTTTCTAATAGGAACTTGACTAGGAAACCCTTAACTTCGCTTCTTGTTTCCCAGTTGGATATAATGTCAAACCGTTTCAGATGCAAGGTTGCTGCAATGACCTCTGGCTTTGGAGCCTCCTCTAAACCGGTGAAAGGCATCTGATCCAGAATGGGTACCCCCAATAATTGAGAGAAATCTCCCATGGTGGGTACCAACTGATAATCGAGCAATGTGAAGCAATGGTGTTTGGGGTCAAAGAACTGAAAGAGTACCCCCATCATCTTCTCATCAAAGCTTGAAGTAACCAGGTTGAGAAGTCGACCATATTTCTTGGTGAATGAGGAAATCTCAAGAACCCTTGATACTAGCTCTTTGAGTTGGAGAGGTATTCTCACAAAGCTGATTCAGATGGTATTTCTATGAACAGAAGCCATGATCTACAAAACAGAACAAAGATAAATTCCCATAGTCCTTGAAATGGTTAATGAAATGAATATGGATGTTATGATGCATGATGTTATGTTTGAACAATTTAATCACACACAAGCATACACACAAGACCTTAGGTTTAGGCTTGCATGGGGTTTATTGGGAAATACCCTCTTGAAGTATAGTTTTTTCAACCTTTCTTAGAAAAGTAACCGGGTTCTAATGAGTCTCAATATCACTGATCTTTCTCTATCAGGCATTGTTTCAGCACAGGCGGTCTTTTCTCGCGGCCGAATTATCCCGAAAGTCTGATCTCAATGAGTGTAGCACTGAGTATCAACCAATCCTCAGCTTCATACTGAGGCTGGCTATCTCACTACTTTCTAATGGCCAAGTTTGTTCAACTAAGGTTCTAAGGTCCGTTAGTACTTTATTACACCACACAACTGCACCGTATTCTCCTTGATTTAACACAAGGGATACTGGTACCAACAAATGTGTCACACTAACACAACTATTGTTTTAACCATATCGGTTTATGCCATACAGTCTCCATGATCTATTGTTGCTTACCTAAAAATGTGCCACAGATCCAGGTGTAGGATCTTTACAAGTAAACACAAGCAAACCCTTAAAGTTAAAGCAAACAAAACACACAATGAAAGCAAATATAGAATGAACTAAACTCTAAGGTAACCCCACTTTTATTTTTTTCCCCAACAGAGTCGCCAGTTCTGTGATACGGTGGCAGAATTGACTGTTATACTGGTTTTGCGTTTGTATTCGCGAATGTTGCAGTAAGCAAGAGTCGCCACCAACTTTTCTTTTATCCAACAAAGGAAAGGGTGAAAATAACAGAAAAGGACCTTTAGAGAATTTTCTGAGTAAGGGGGTGGATTATGGAAAGCAAAGGTGTTAGCACCCTTTCCATCTGTAGTTATCTACGGGCTCTTAGATGCTTAGCTCATTTTTTTGAAATACCTTGTGCTTTTGTGTATTTTTGAAAAGTATTTTGAAATGCTAATAGTGAGGTAGTTTCCTTTATGATAACTCTTGTATTATTCCTCAAGAGTGTTGATAAAGCATTTTCGAAAATGTTTTTTGAAAGAGTTTTTGTGTATGTGTAAAAGTTTGTTTTTGAGCAAGCATCTAACAGCTATCTACTTTTACTCGAAAGGGTCGTTCTTTTCCTCCTTTCCTTCAGACAGTGCTACCCTACTATTAATGAGTAGGTAGCCCTAGTCGCTTTGGATGTATGAGGGACATTCGAAAAGGACATTTATAGTCACAAAGGCAACTTGGAAAGAAATCTTAGTAACTACCCTAGGGTTTTAAGATCATTTCTACCTAGGCAACATCAAGAGGGTCATCGAGGGACTTATGATCTTTTTAAACCGGAAGGTAGCCACTAAAATCTCTCACGTTTCGAGAGTTGTGACTATTTTCCGAAGGCAACCGAAGTGGGAATATCCTAAAGGTGCGCATGTGCAAGTGTATTGTGTTTCAGTTATTGTTGTCTTTGAAGTTAGATTTGCTAACGTTCATTTTTAGTCTTATCATGCAATCCTATTAACATACATCTAAATAGTTAATCTATGTACAGGAATTTAAAGTGAGGAAATTAAATCTAACTATTACATGGCTTCGAGGAGGGGGACAATTACAAGTCCAAAATGGGAAATAAAGCAGAAAAAATTAAAGGTCCTAATTTAAACTATTACATCCTAGTAAGCAGATACAATAATATGAAAAATAAAAATGCGAAAGGTAAAAATGCGCGTGATTTGGAAATACGTCTAAATCCTAGAAAGAAAAAGTCTTTTTTATTGTTTTTTATTTAACAAAAGAAAATTAAAAATCTAAATCTACTTAATTCTAATTTATAAAAATGATTAAGTAATTAATAATTAATTATTGAAATTAATATTAATAAAAAGACTAGAACCTATTTTTTTTATGATTTTTGGATTTAATGTTGATTTAAAGAGTAAAGTCAATAAAAGAAATGAACAAAACAAAATAAAAATACAAATGGTCCTTCGATTCAGGGAAGGAGATTGTCCTTCGATCCAAGGAGGGAGGTTGCTTTTCGATCCAGGGAAGGTGATTGTCTTTCGATCCAGGGAAGGATGTTATTTCTCGATCCATGAAAGGAGGTTGTCCTTCGATCCAGGGAAGAATGTTGTTTTCCGTCCAGGGAGGGATGTTGTTTTTCGATCCAGGGAGGGAAGCTGCCTTTCGATCTGGATCTGCAAGATAATAATTAAAGAAAAAACATAATACACAACCTGGGTATCGAACCTAGGCTCTTTCCACTACACACGTACCCCTTTACCATCTAAGTAGAAGGAAAGAGGTGCCTGGAGGTTGAGATTCGAAGGACTTAGTTTTCAAATCCCCTAATAATGGTATCCTGTTACTTTGGTACTGATTTTCACATGTAACAACATTAACAATCACAAATATTATTCATAGCATGGATATAAAATCAATATGAATTTAAATTACATATTGAAAGAGTTTGAGATCGAAAGCAAGTTACTAAAACGAAAGGATTGTGTGAGTGATGTTCCTGCGTACGTTGGTCCTGCCTGATGCTGGGAAATGTCTCCTGGAAACTTCAAGGAGTGAGTGATGTGCTTGCTTTGGATTGAGGAGGCATGCCCAGATTATTTCGATTTTGACCACTTTATAACATGTATGTAGGCAATGGATTTCAATGGGCAATCAATTTGTGTCTGGGTGGAGGCAAAAGGTTTCTTTTTTTTGGTCCTTGGCAATGTGTCTTTAGCTATGTATTTATAGAGGGTAGTGGTGAGTCGAAATGGAAAGAGACATCCATTAATCAGGCTTTGAAGGCAGAATCGAAAGCCTTAAACAGGATGCCTTTTTTGAGGATTTTCCACCCTTTTGGGTTTTGAATGAACCTGGACATGTTTCACTCCCTGACTCCTTCGAATGCCCTCAAGACTTGTTCTTCGATTGGCTCTGAGTGGCTTCCTTCGATGGCTCTGGGCTTCAACATTATGGCTTCTTCGATTAAGCCACTATCTGCCTTAGTTACTTGATCTAAAACTACCCAGCTAGCCCAATCGAGCACTTCATTCTGGAAAGTCGAAGCTTCTTTTGTTATTTCCTTTGAATCTAATTGTGCATGAGGCTTGGGCTTGGCAGCATGTAGGACTTTGGCAAGTAAGCATCTTGAACCAAGACTCATCAAAAGACAAAACAAACTTGTTTCCAACAATTATGTGTCCGTCGAATGGACCAATTATATGTCCTTTGAAGGCACCATTTGTGTGTCCTTCAAATGGGCCACTAATGCATGTCCTTCGAAGGCACCACTTATGTGTTCTTCGAATGGACCAATTTTATGTCCTTCGAAGGCATCACTCGTGTGTTCTTCGAATGGACCATGTGCATCACTTGTGGGTTCTTAGAATGGGCCAAATATATGTCCTTCGAAGGCACCACTTGTGTGTTTCTTCAAATAACCCACATGCACCCCTTGTGCGTTCTTCGAATGGGCCACCAATGTGTGTTCATAATGTAGAAATTATGTGTTGAAGGGTTCAGAGGTGGAATCGAAGCAAGCCGTTTCAAAGGGAGCCATTGCCCAGTCGAAGCTAGCACAAAGGTCCCCTATATCCCTGATGGATAGCTTGACATGATTATCTTCTCCGATAGGTCCCCTAGAAGATAAGGAAGTTGGATCATTTCCCCAGTGTGATCGGTGGATCTGGAACTGACTGTTTAACGCTGGTTCGCGAAATGTCACGGAAGCAAGAGTCGCCACCGTCTTTTATTTTCTCCAAATGGAAAGGACAAAAGCACAGAAAAATTCCTTATGAGATTGTTTCTCGGTTCGGGAGGTAGATTTATAGAAAGGGAAGGTGTTAGCACCCTTTCTATCCGTGGTTATCCACGGGCTCTTAGGTACTTGCTCATTTGTGTTTTCAAAAGTGTTTGCTTTTCAACTGTGGGTTTTAAAAAGTTTTCTTTGAAAATTCCAGTTCGACTCTTGTATCGGTCCTCAAGAGTGTTTGAAAAATTGCTTTCGAAAGCTTTTTGAAAAGGTGTCGGTGTGAAAAGTATTTTTGAATTTGTTTTGAAATTAGAGCAAGTATCTACGAGAACCTACCTACCCTAAGGAATTCGTCTGTGTAAATGTCCTTTAAAGTAGTGTCATCCCACCATTGAGAGGTAGGTAGCACCACCGTTGGAGGTGTTCGGGTCAATTCGAGGTTCGGGACATGGTGATCACCGGAGCAATGGGAAGACACCTTAGAAGCTACCCTCATGCCAGGTTCCCGGATCATGAGGACTTACTAAGACGTCCTCTACTCGACGATCACCTTTCGAGGCAAGGCAACAGTGAGGCGTACCCTAGGGGTGGTGTGTGATTTGTGTGTCAGATTCAGATATTTTATCTTGTCATGTTATTGGTGTTCTACGCTTGTTTTTATTTTGTCCATACATTCTTTCATGCTTTTGATTAACAGTTAAAATATTTGCGGGAAAGTAAAGATCTAAAGCTATTACAAAAGGCGCGGGTCCACATCGCCAAAATTAACCAGGACCCGATTTGACAGAAAAATAAAGAAATTAAAAGAATTAAAAGTGCGAGAAGTAATTTACATGGCTTCGGGAGAGATACATAAGTATTTAAACGGAAAAGAAATAAGTATGCGAATTAATTAAATCGAAACGAGGGCGTTGGACCCTTTTGCAAAAATTAAAATTAATGAGGAATTAATTAAAATTAAAAGAAGGAAAGAATTTGTTTTTTGATGTTTTTAGTATTTTAGGATTTAATGCAAAAAAGGAAAAATTGATTGAAATTAACACTAACCCTAATTCTAATGGTTTTTAATTTATTAAAAAAAATGTTGAAGTTTTTTAACCTAATTTAAACCTAATTTTTATATGCAATTTAATTTATGAAAATAAATATTTAGTTATTTTAATTATTATAAAAGAAAAATAAAGAGATGAAAAACTATTAATTAAACCTATTTCTACATTTTTTAGATTTTTGTTAAAAGTATTAAAATTACAACTTAAATTAAAACTAAATAATTACATGCAAATTTATTTATAAAGACATTAAAATAAAAAGAATTTATTGTTTTTTCTCTTTTTCTGATTTTTTGTGATATTTTATATTTTGTGAAAATAATTAATTTAATTAAACAAATAATAATTTTAATAAGAATAGAAATAATGCAAAGAAGAAATATTAAAAAAAAGCAAACCTAGGGGGGTGTCAGTCCCCAATATGGAGGTTAAGTCCAAGCATTTTGAGCCCAATTCAATTCATGGCCTTGTGGACTTTTGACTCATGTGCAGAGGCGTTGACCAAGATGCACCATGTTCCTGGGATCTGAGTCGTTGATTTGATCTCCCTGGCTTTGTGAATGGTTTGATCTGGAGGGCGTATGGTACGCTCCAACCTTGAAATTGCATATGAACGTGGATTGCAAAATAATATAGGAAATAATGCAGACCTGGGGCTCGAACCCAGGTCATGGATGTTGCTACCACTATGCCTTGCTAGTTGTTCTGTATGCGCGTTTTGATTAATAAACAAATAACAAATATTATAAAAAGAAAACAAAAGGTTAGTGAACTTTGCGCGCGAGATTCAAATAGCCCTATCACCTCACGCCACTTCATCGTCTCCTTCATTGGGTTTTTTATTTTCCTGAAATATATAAGCAAAGAGCAACGGTTTTCAAACGTTGCTGAAAGTACCATATGAAAAAATAGCGAATAGGCCATAAGGCCTCATAAATTGATCGCGAGTACTGGTTTCTGTTCGTCCAAACTCCCTGAATCCATCCATAGCATTGTGGTGGTCTAATTTTACAGTATTAGGAAACCCCTAATTTGGAGTCCCAGAAACCCTAGCCTGCATCAATGGTAAAATCATGTACATCGCACAAAAACGCAATTAATTGGTATGGTTAGTTTCAGAATCTCATAATGAACATGAATCAAGCATTAAAAGTTGCAAAGGATGCATGAATCATGATGCACGATTATGAATTTTTCTTGGTACGGTTTGCACTCGTGTTACCAATTCTTGAAGCTGTGATGAATGTTTGTGATTGGAATATGTCCAGTGATGCTTGAGGAAGCTACTGAAACAAGAATTCTGCCTTGAATCGCCTTGTAAGGGTGTTTTCAGATTTCAGTTTTTAGACAAAAATTCCAAGTTTGATTTATGCTCTTCTGCGCAGCTTAATGTGTATTAGCATTAGGGTTGTGTTTAGGCTTTTGTATTGAGTCAATTAGGTCAAGAAAAATAGAACAAATCCAATGCATTCATGGTTTTTGGAAATTTGATTTTTAAGGATCTTTTTCAATCTTTTCCATGTGTTCTTGTATCAATTATGATCAATTCAATCCAAATCTTTCTATATTGAGATATGCACGAATTATTGAGAATGAAACATGCACAAAAAGATTTAAAACTTTAGGTTAACATTTTTCATACATTTATTTTGATTTAAATGAATTATTATAAATAAAAATTCAAATAAATAAATAAAAAATGAATAAAGACTTCCCTTTGGGCCAAGTAGTCGTGCATATGCCATGGATGATGATTTGTGGAAGAAAAATGGGCCCATTAGCAATTTTAGACCATTTGAATCAATGTTGACTTTTCAAAATATCCAAAAATTTCCCAACTTCCACAAGGCATAACTTGCTCAATTTTTAAGCTTTTCTCATGTTCTTGGACATTTTGGAAAGGTCTTTGAGTCCTATAACCAATGCCTTTGGTCCCATGTCATTTTGATTCACCAATCTCAAGTTATGGCCTTTGACTTAAAGTCCCTTTTTGTTGACTTTTGAAAATGACCTATAATGTTGAAATTGATAACTTTTTGTGAGAGCATTTCTTGGACTTGAAGTATGAAGATGAGTTGTAGGAAATGTCTTTCTCTTCAAAATGAGCTTTGGATGGAATTTTTCTGATAATCCATGTGAAAGTTATGCCCTGGTCAATTTCAGTTGACTTTTTCAGCTGTCCAAATAAGGAAACTTTTGCATTTTGATGATTTTTGAGCCAAACTTTGAGAATCATGATCAAGCATTGATCAAATGATTTTTGTGGCTTCAAAATGATATGTTGACCAAAAATTTGAACTTTTGACTGCCAAATGACCATTTTGCCCCTACAGTTGACTGTAGTGCAATTTGGGGTTTTGACTGTGCAATTTTGAGCTGAATGTCTTGAAACTTGATATGAGGATACTTGACCATATTTGTAGGCATGTTAGACTTGATTGATCTCTTGAAAACTTCATTTTCTTGATCAGAACCAAAACCCTAATCTTGACTGCTTAGGAAGCTCTTGCACTGTGCAACCCTTGGGGAACTTTTGCAGTTTGACTTGGCAATTTCTTGAAGAATATGGGAGGGAAAATTTTGGGGTACAACAGTTGCCCCTGTTCAATCTTCTTAGACCTGAGGATGCAGATTGGCTGACGCGCCTTTCGTAATCCGAAGGTGGAAGATGATTGAACACTAGAGTGCCCAGAAATTTGCGCTCACATAGTAGCAGTGTGATGGAAATGGGCTTATAGATGCCATTTGGAGATCGATGAGTAGGGTGTTGGGCTTATAGATGCCATCTGGATGTTGATCGCGTAAGAGATTCCTTAGCGAGAACCTGCATACCTGCAAAAAGAAGATGGGTACCTGACATGTTGCAGGAGCTGGTTTTCAGATGCTTGGCATAGATATGTCCTGACTGGTTACAGGAGCCGAGTCTGGAGCTTCAAAAGATGATGAATGAACCAGGGATGGTTACTACCTTAGCATGAACAGTAAGAGAACCTTGGGTGACTTTAACTTCAACAACGCTCGTTGAGAAAATCTTGGTGGGAATTACCATCTTCGCAGTATCGGGAAGGGAACCATAGGCAATTATAATCTCAAAGAAAAACCTAAAATAGAAATCTCATGCACCGTCAGAGAGAGAACCAATAGGACATTATAATCTCAAAGAAAAAAACCTAAAATGGAAATCTCATGCACCGTCGGAGAGAGAACCAATAGGACATTATAATCTCAAAGAAAAAACCTAAAATGGAAATCTCATGCACCGTCGGAGAGAGAACCAATAGGAAAATATAATCTCAAAGAAAAACCTAAAATGGAAATCTCATGCACCGTCGGAGAGAGAACCAATAGGACATTATAATCTCAAAGAAAAACCTAAAATGGAAATCTCATGCACCGTCGGAGAGAGAACCAATAGGACATTATAATCTCAAAGAAAAAACCTAAAATGGAAATCTCATGCACCGTCGGAGAGAGAACCAATAGGACATTATAATCTCAAAGAAAAAACCTAAAATGGAAATCTCATGCACCGTCGGAGAGAGAACCAATAGGAAAATATAATCTCAAAGAAAAACCTAAAATGGAAATCTCATGCACCGTCGGAGAGAGAACCAATAGGACATTATAATCTCAAAGAAAAACCTAAAATGGAAATCTCATGCACCGTCGGAGAGAGAACCAATAGGAAAATATAATCTCAAAGAAAAACCTAAAATGGAAATCTCATGCACCGTCGGAGAGAGAACCAATAGGACATTATAATCTCAAAGAAAAACCTAAAATGGAAATCTCATGCACCGTCGGAGAGAGAACCAATAGGACATTATAATCTCAAAGAAAAAACCTAAAATGGAAATCTCATGCACCGTCGGAGAGAGAACCAATAGGAAAATATAATCTCAAAGAAAAACCTAAAATGGAAATCTCATGCACCGTCGGAGAGAGAACCAATAGGACATTATAATCTCAAAGAAAAACCTAAAATGGAAATCTCAATCACCGTCGGAGAGAGAACCAATAGGACATTATAATCTCAAAGAAAAAACCTAAAATGGAAATCTCATGCACCGTCGGAGAGAGAACCAATAGGACATTATAATCTCAAAGAAAAACCTAAAATGGAAATCTCATGCACCGTCGGAGAGAGAACCAATAGGAAAATATAATCTCAAAGAAAAACCTAAAATGGAAATCTCATGCACCGTCGGAGAGAGAACCAATAGGACATTATAATCTCAAAGAAAAACCTAAAATGGAAATCTCATGCACCGTCGGAGAGAGAACCAATAGGACATTATAATCTCAAAGAAAAAACCTAAAATGGAAATCTCATGCACCGTCGGAGAGAGAACCAATAGGACATTATAATCTCAAAGAAAAAACCTAAAATGGAAATCTCATGCACCGTCGGAGAGAGAACCAATAGGAAAATATAATCTCAAAGAAAAACCTAAAATGGAAATCTCATGCACCGTCGGAGAGAGAACCAATAGGACATTATAATCTCAAAGAAAAACCTAAAATGGAAATCTCATGCACCGTCGGAGAGAGAACCAATAGGAAAATATAATCTCAAAGAAAAACCTAAAATGGAAATCTCATGCACCGTCGGAGAGAGAACCAATAGGACATTATAATCTCAAAGAAAAACCTAAAATGGAAATCTCATGCACCGTCGGAGAGAGAACCAATAGGACATTATAATCTCAAAGAAATACCTAAAATGGAAATCTCATGCACCGTCGGAGAGAGAACCAATAGGACATTATAATCTCAAAGAAAAACCTAAAATGGAAATCTCATGCACCGTCAGAGAGAGAACCAATAGGAAATTATAATCTTAAAGAAAACCCTAAAAATGGAAATCTCATGCACCGTCGGAGAGAAAACCATTATAATCTGATAACTTCTACTGAGTCTTCATCAGAAAAATCTGTTGGGAGTCGATTTAGCTGGACTAGAGAAGGCCTTGGACTGGATAAGAAATCTTTGGAGTCGATTAACTGAACCGGTCTAGGTCTTGAAATATGATTGAGAATTTACCTGAATCTTTCCTGAAAGGTAAAAGTCAGTCACATGCAATGCATGATATGGGTCATGCAACGATGTTCTCAAAATAAATGAGATTTGTATGATATGATGCGTCTATGCATGCTATAATGATGTATGTGATGTTTAATGAGTGTGTTTTTTCGTCTAGGGAAGTAAGTCCTTGACGGGTGCCGGGAAGTCATATCCTGGGCTGATATTGAAGAATAAGCTTTCGCTTCCGCTGGGGATGATAACTGCAAGAATACCGGTAGGAGAAGATGACTCCGTTGAGGAATAAACTTTGGCAAATGGAAGATTCTGCGGGGAGAAAAATACTCTAGCGACCATGCTGGGGAGTGATATTCTGTGGGGAGAGGGATGCTTTGCTGAGTCGTTGATAAGCATTGCTGAGGATACCCTTGTTGTATCGGAAGTGTTAATAGACTTCGCTGGGGATAAGAAAGATTCTGTCGACGACGATCTTTCCGTGGCTTTTGGCTGAGGATAACCCAGTTATATCCTGTTAAGGAAATAACTCTTTGAATAAAGCCGGGCGACGCGTTCGTGCTCTGTGAGGGATAAGCTTCCAGAATCTACTGGGGATAAGCTTACTGCTTGGGGATATGAATTCCAACCTTCCTGGGGAATTGGATTGGTCTCTCCTGGGGAAGTTTTGAACTGCGATTTTGTAAATTGGAAGAGGGAACCTAAGTAGGGTTACTTGCTGATGAGCTCATGTAAAACCGCATCTGAAAATGGAGAAGGAACCTGTGTAGGGTTACTTTGATGATGAGTTCGTGTAAAACTTCGTTTTTGGAAAGGGAGAACCTGTGTAGGGTTTCTGGGTGACGAGTCCATGTAAAACTGCATCTTGAAGAGAGGGAACCGGTGTAGGGTTGCTTGGTGAGGTAAGTTCATGTAAAACTTCTTGATGAACCGGGGTGAGGTTATCTTGAGCTAAATCCATATAAGACTTCTGGGGGGAACCGGGGTTAGGTTGCCGCAGGATAAGTTCGTGTAAAACTTCTTGACGAACCGAGGTAAGGTCATCCTGAGATAGGTCCATGTGAGACTCTTGGAGGAACCGGGGTTAGGTTACGACAGGATAAGTTTGTGTAGAAACTTATTGATGAACCGAGGTAAGGTCATCTTGGGGTAAGTCCATGTAAGACTTCAGGAGGAACCGGGGTAAGGTTATCTTTAAATCCGTGTAAGATGTTAGGAAGAGGAGGAGGAACCGATGTAGGGTTGCCTGATTTTCACTGGCTTGTTATCAATGTTGATCTGGGATTTGTAAAGGTAGATGGTAATCATCTTTATATTGACCTTAGTGTTTTGGTTGACAGAGCAACTGGATCACCTGGACGACTCATTATTGCCCCTGTTTCTAAGGTGAAGGGAGAAGATACCTTGGAGGTCATTTGACAAATCTTCTGGCAGACAAGTGACGAGATGCCGGGACATAGTTGTACGCTTAAATCCCTAATTTTTGCCTGGACCGCCCTTTCGGGTTTTCAATCCACCGGGATACCCATTTTTTCCCAAGCCGCCTTTTCAGGTTTTCGACTTGCCGGGTGTACAGATTTTTCGTTTAATCCCTTATTTTTGCCCGAACCCTTTTGGTTCGCCGGGAAGCCCTTATTTTTGCCTAGGTATGTCAACCTAGCGGGTCTTTGATTTTGCATAGTATTTTTTCGACTATGTCCATGCTCTCAGAATGCCGGGAGTTGCCCCTGTCGTTGGACATCTTGAATGATTCTCCAGGTTGTGACTGGACTGCCCCAGATGATAGTCCTTAATCATGCCATGCCCCTTGATTGAAAGTGCTTCTTCCACTGGAGGGACTCTTTTGTTGAGAAGATCTTCGTTCATCGGATATTCGTTGCGCAAAGTTCTTTACTGTTCAGACAAATAACCATATGCAAGCAATGTTATCTTAAGAATGCAAAGTTATGTCTGTCTTGAATTTTTCCTCTTTTTTTTTTGAAAATGCATTTTTTCAATAAAGGCAAGTGGATTTTGTAAAACGTGATGTCAACTCAAAATTTTTACAGCGAGCCTTAAGGAGTCAGGATACCTTTCGTAACAGTATGCTTTCAAACTAACCCATGCTTCAGTTAGGACTTTTGAGGGTTATAACGTGGCTTGGTTCACGGTTTAAGAAACAAAGGATAAAGGCTCAAATTATTTGTACCCACCCATTCTTCGTGATGTTCTCCAAACCTAAACTCAGTTGATCATACGTTAGACCTTGTTTGAGTCTTTGTTCTGATTTTCCGGTGATGATTCGGACATTGATGATTTATTCTGACTAGGCAGTCATTTTTGCTTTTGTTGAGGGTTTGTGAGACCTCTTTCTTTTGATTTCATTATCCCTATTATATATATTTTTTTTTTGCCTGAACTGTTTCCTTTTTTGGAATTACAGTCAGCGGGATGCCCCAGTTTCGTAAGTCTCCTTCATGGATTTTGACTTAATGGGTTTTTTATTTTTTGAGATAAGGACTGCCTTTCTTTACGATTATTCGGAACCATCACTGTCTTCTTTTTTGTAAGGACCTCTTTGGTGCCATTCGTTATGCACTTGGATCAACTGAGAAAACTACCCTGCCCCAGGTTATGATAAAGGGTTTTAAATTTCGAAAAGAAAAACTCCTACTTCTTTGGCTCAGATGGGTTGACGAGGGATTATCATCCTTATTACTCCAGTGTTTAGGAATTGAAACAATGCATGTACCTCATCAGCGGGGTCTGTTCAAAAGCATACTGTAATGATCGCGGTATCGTTTTCGTCATCCTCCCTCAAGAGGCTTAGAATTTTCAATTAAGAGCTGACCATCACAAAAATATGAAAGCAGTTTTGGATATAGTAAACATAATTAAATCAAGACAGACATGTGTAATGCATTCATGAAATAAAAGAGTTTAACATGATAATTGTTTATCTGAACAAGAAAAGAAAAATACAACTGGAATTCAAATGAATAAAAATCTCTCGACCCTAGCCATGTTTTGGCAATGGAGCAGTGATCACGTTGGGAGTCTCGGCAGGCTCGAACTCGATCTCTTTGGCATCGATCATGTTCTGAATCTTGTATTTCAGTGCCCAACAGTCCTCGGTATCGTGTCCCGGGCTATCAGAATGATAAGCACACCTCGCTTCTGGGTTATAGCTTGGAGAGGAGGTCTTGGGGTTTGCAGGAGGGTTGATCACCGCAATCAGATTCATCTTCAACATGTGCTGCAATGCTTGTGACCATGGCATGTTAATGTTGGTGAATTGCCTTTTAGGCTCGTCCGACCTGTTCTGATCAACCCGCTGTTCTTGGCGAGGTCGTTGTTGGACCTGAGAAATAGTAGCGACTCAGAGAGGTCTATTCATTGGACCCGGCCTTTGCCCTCTTGGAAGTTGTTCCATGACTTGGTCCCTGACTTGGGCTGGTTGCTTCATGTCTTGATGAAGCTGACTGATCATGGCCCTCAGCTCTCCTTGCTCCTGAGCTAAACCTTGAAGGAGGGCCCTTTGCCCCAGCATCTGGGTCTTCAATGTGTCTACCTCAGCTTGTAGACGTTTCAGCTGTTCGTCCTTGTCATCCTCAGCATTGTTCCTGACCGAAGTTCCCGTGAGAAGTGTCCTTAACTCCTCCTGCCCCTTGGATAAATTCAGGAGGATGTCCCCGAGCCGAGTCTCTTGAGCAAGAAGGTCCTGGTTGTCTTGTTGTGAAGCCATTGCTGAAATAAACAGCGGGAAAGGTAAGTGACCTGCAACAAAGATACCTGTTATGTAATGATGTGTATGACATGCATGCAATGTTTTCAAGGACCTCGCGGGGTAAACAAGAAAATTGTTAGCATTGGAAACTGGTGGCTTGATTGAAGGTACTTCATATTGTTGAGAGTCCTTCTCCAAGGGTCGAAAGCTCACCATATCAAGTGGGTCATAGCCCCTGACTTTAATCATCATGTCTGGTTTTGATTTCCAAACAACCTTGGTTAGGGGAACCTTCTTCAGGAGTCAGAGCTCACCATATCAAGTGGGTCATAGCCTCTGACAACTTTGTCTAGAGGAAAATAAATCCTCTTTGCCCCTTGCTGGGATAGTTGATTCACCATGACCTGCATCACAGACCCTTGAGATCCTTGAAATGGGTTAGTCCTTATGCAGGATGTATGCAATGGTATGATGTTATGCTATGCATGGGGGTAATGTAAGTAACCCTGTTACGAGTCCCAAATTAAGGACTGCAAACCAAAACCTGCACGAAACTTAGGATACCCTGTTATGAGTCCCAATTAAGGACTATAAACAAAACCTGCAAAACTCGGTAACCTTGTTATGAGTCCTAATTAAGGACTATAAACAAAACCTGCAAGAAAATCAGTAAGCCCTATTATGAGTCCTAATTAAGGACTATAAACAAAACCTGCAAGAAGTTCATGGGTCAGATAAAGCATGCAAGTAGTCAAGTACGAAGGCACACAAGTCACACAAGAGAAGCCCTTAGAGTTTAAGGCCAGCATGGAGTTTGGGGTACTACCCTCTTGAAGTTGGTGGGCTCAACCTGTCCTATTAGAAGTAACCGGGTTCTAAGGGTCCCAATATCACGGGATTGCTTTCATTGTTCATCGTTTCGATTTAGCCACTGGACTGGCGACCGAAATATTCCAGGAAAGCAACCCTCAATTGAGCGTAGTATCGAGTATCAACCAACCTCGGACTGCACCAAAGTCAGTTATCTCACTACCCTAAAGAGGCCAAGATAGTTCAATTAAGGTTCCTAAGGTCTGTTGATGCTTCACGACACCACGCGGAGGCCCCGTACTCTCCTTGACTGAACTCAAGGGTTACCGGTACACACCAAAGTGCCACATCAACGTAGCAGACTGTTTCAACCATGTCGGTATACCCCGCACAGTTCCCTCACAGCCTTGTTGCTACTTTCTAAGAAGGTATCCCCCAGATCCGGGTTAGGATCTATAGAACTCCCAAGCAACCCACAATTTAAAGCACACAAGGAAAACAATTGAAAACATAGTTATGAGCTAGCCCTAAGGTACACCTCACTTTATAAAGTATCCCCAGCAGAGTCGCCAGTTCTGTGATCGGTGGATCTGGAACTGACTGTTTAACGCTGGTTCGCGAAATGTCACGGAAGCAAGAGTCGCCACCGTCTTTTATTTTCTCCAAATGGAAAGGACAAAAGCACAGAAAAATTCCTTATGAGATTGTTTCTCGGTTCGGGAGGTAGATTTATAGAAAGGGAAGGTGTTAGCACCCTTTCTATCCGTGGTTATCCACGGGCTCTTAGGTACTTGCTCATTTGTGTTTTCAAAAGTGTTTGCTTTTCAACTGTGGGTTTTAAAAAGTTTTCTTTGAAAATTCCAGTTCGACTCTTGTATCGGTCCTCAAGAGTGTTTGAAAAATTGCTTTCGAAAGCTTTTTGAAAAGGTGTCGGTGTGAAAAGTATTTTTGAATTTGTTTTGAAATTAGAGCAAGTATCTACGAGAACCTACCTACCCTAAGGAATTCGTCTGTGTAAATGTCCTTTAAAGTAGTGCCATCCCACCATTGAGAGGTAGGTAGCACCACCGTTGGAGGTGTTCGGGTCAATTCGAGGTTCGGGACATGGTGATCACCGGAGCAATGGGAAGACACCTTAGAAGCTACCCTCATGCCAGGTTCCCGGATCATGAGGACTTACTAAGACGTCCTCTACTCGACGATCACCTTTCGAGGCAAGGCAACAGTGAGGCGTACCCTAGGGGTGGTGTGTGATTTGTGTGTCAGATTCAGATATTTTATCTTGTCATGTTATTGGTGTTCTACGCTTGTTTTTATTTTGTCCATACATTCTTTCATGCTTTTGATTAACAGTTAAAATATTTGCGGGAAAGTAAAGATCTAAAGCTATTACAAAAGGCGCGGGTCCACATCGCCAAAATTAACCAGGACCCGATTTGACAGAAAAATAAAGAAATTAAAAGAATTAAAAGTGCGAGAAGTAATTTACATGGCTTCGGGAGAGATACATAAGTATTTAAACGGAAAAGAAATAAGTATGCGAATTAATTAAATCGAAACGAGGGCGTTGGACCCTTTTGCAAAAATTAAAATTAATGAGGAATTAATTAAAATTAAAAGAAGGAAAGAATTTGTTTTTTGATGTTTTTAGTATTTTAGGATTTAATGCAAAAAAGGAAAAATTGATTGAAATTAACACTAACCCTAATTCTAATGGTTTTTAATTTATTAAAAAAAATGTTGAAGTTTTTTAACCTAATTTAAACCTAATTTTTATATGCAATTTAATTTATGAAAATAAATATTTAGTTATTTTAATTATTATAAAAGAAAAATAAAGAGATGAAAAACTATTAATTAAACCTATTTCTACATTTTTTAGATTTTTGTTAAAAGTATTAAAATTACAACTTAAATTAAAACTAAATAATTACATGCAAATTTATTTATAAAGACATTAAAATAAAAAGAATTTATTGTTTTTTCTCTTTTTCTGATTTTTTGTGATATTTTATATTTTGTGAAAATAATTAATTTAATTAAACAAATAATAATTTTAATAAGAATAGAAATAATGCAAAGAAGAAATATTAAAAAAAAGCAAACCTAGGGGGGTGTCAGTCCCCAATATGGAGGTTAAGTCCAAGCATTTTGAGCCCAATTCAATTCATGGCCTTGTGGACTTTTGACTCATGTGCAGAGGCGTTGACCAAGATGCACCATGTTCCTGGGATCTGAGCCGTTGATTTGATCTCCCTGGCTTTGTGAATGGTTTGATCTGGAGGGCGTATGGTACGCTCCAACCTTGAAATTGCATATGAACGTGGATTGCAAAATAATATAGGAAATAATGCAGACCTGGGGCTCGAACCCAGGTCATGGATGTTGCTACCACTATGCCTTGCCAGTTGTTCTGTATGCGCGTTTTGATTAATAAACAAATAACAAATATTATAAAAAGAAAACAAAAGGTTAGTGAACTTTGCGCGCGAGATTCAAATAGCCCTATCACCTCACGCCACTTCATCGTCTCCTTCATTGGGTTTTTTATTTTCCTGAAATATATAAGCAAAGAGCAACGGTTTTCAAACGTTGCTGAAAGTACCATATGAAAAAATAGCGAATAGGCCATAAGGCCTCATAAATTGATCGCGAGTACTGGTTTCTGTTCGTCCAAACTCCCTGAATCCATCCATAGCATTGTGGTGGTCTAATTTTACAGTATTAGGAAACCCCTAATTTGGAGTCCCAGAAACCCTAGCCTGCATCAATGGTAAAATCATGTACATCGCACAAAAACGCAATTAATTGGTATGGTTAGTTTCAGAATCTCATAATGAACATGAATCAAGCATTAAAAGTTGCAAAGGATGCATGAATCATGATGCACGATTATGAATTTTTCTTGGTACGGTTTGCACTCGTGTTACCAATTCTTGAAGCTGTGATGAATGTTTGTGATTGGAATATGTCCAGTGATGCTTGAGGAAGCTACTGAAACAAGAATTCTGCCTTGAATCGCCTTGTAAGGGTGTTTTCAGATTTCAGTTTTTAGACAAAAATTCCAAGTTTGATTTATGCTCTTCTGCGCAGCTTAATGTGTATTAGCATTAGGGTTGTGTTTAGGCTTTTGTATTGAGTCAATTAGGTCAAGAAAAATAGAACAAATCCAATGCATTCATGGTTTTTGGAAATTTGATTTTTAAGGATCTTTTTCAATCTTTTCCATGTGTTCTTGTATCAATTATGATCAATTCAATCCAAATCTTTCTATATTGAGATATGCACGAATTATTGAGAATGAAACATGCACAAAAAGATTTAAAACTTTAGGTTAACATTTTTCATACATTTATTTTGATTTAAATGAATTATTATAAATAAAAATTCAAATAAATAAATAAAAAATGAATAAAGACTTCCCTTTGGGCCAAGTAGTCGTGCATATGCCATGGATGATGATTTGTGGAAGAAAAATGGGCCCATTAGCAATTTTAGACCATTTGAATCAATGTTGACTTTTCAAAATATCCAAAAATTTCCCAACTTCCACAAGGCATAACTTGCTCAATGTTTAAGCTTTTCTCATGTTCTGTGACATTTTGGAAAGGTCTTTGAGTCCTCTAACCAATGCCTTTGGTCCCATGTCATTTTGATTCACCAATCTCAAGTTATGGCCTTTGACTTAAAGTCCCTTTTTGTTGACTTTTGAAAATGACCTATAATGTTGAAATTGATAACTTTTTGTGAGAGCATTTCTTGGACTTGAAGTATGAAGATGAGTTGTAGGAAATGTCTTTCTCTTCAAAATGAGCTTTGGATGGAATTTTTCTGATAATCCATGTGAAAGTTATGCCCTGGTCAATTTCAGTTGACTTTTTCAGCTGTCCAAATAAGGAAACTTTTGCATTTTGATGATTTTTGAGCCAAACTTTGAGAATCATGATCAAGCATTGATCAAATGATGTTTGTGGCTTCAAAATGATATGTTGACCAAAAATTTGAACTTTTGACTGCCAAATGACCATTTTGCCCCTACAGTTGACTGTAGTGCAATTTGGGGTTTTGACTGTGCAATTTTGAGCTGAATGTCTTGAAACTTGATATGAGGATACTTGACCATATTTGTAGGCATGTGAGACTTGATTGATCTCTTGAAAACTTCATTTTCTTGATCAGAACCAAAACCCTAATCTTGACTGCTTAGGAAGCTCTTGCACTGTGCAACCCTTGGGGAACTTTTGCAGTTTGACTTGGCAATTTCTTGAAGAATATGGGAGGGCAAATTTTGGGGTACAACAGTTGCCCCTGTTCAATCTTCTTATACCTGAGGATGCAGATTGGCTGACGCGCCTTTCGTAATCCGAAGGTGGAAGATGATTGAACACTAGAGTGCCCAGAAATTTGCGCTCACATAGTAGCAGTGTGATGGAAATGGGCTTATAGATGCCATTTGGAGATCGATGAGTAGGGTGATGGGCTTATAGATGCCATCTGGATGTTGATTGCGTAAGAGATTCCTTAGCGAGAACTTGCATACCTGCAAAAAGAAGATGGGTACCTGACATGTTGCAGGAGCTGGTTTTCAGATGCTTGGCATAGATATGTCCTGACTGGTTACAGGAGCCGAGTCTGGAGCTTCAAAAGATGATGAATGAACCAGGGATGGTTACTACCTTAGCATGAACAGTAAGAGAACCTTGGGTGACTTTAACTTCAACAACGCTCGTTGAGAAAATCTTGGTGGGAATTACCATCTTCGCAGTATCGGGAAGGGAACCATAGGCAATTATAATCTCAAAGAAAAACCTAAAATAGAAATCTCATGCACCGTCAGAGAGAGAACCAATAGGACATTATAATCTCAAAGAAAAAAACCTAAAATGGAAATCTCATGCACCGTCGGAGAGAGAACCAATAGGACATTATAATCTCAAAGAAAAAACCTAAAATGGAAATCTCATGCACCGTCGGAGAGAGAACCAATAGGAAAATATAATCTCAAAGAAAAACCTAAAATGGAAATCTCATGCACCGTCGGAGAGAGAACCAATAGGACATTATAATTTCAAAGAAAAACCTAAAATGGAAATCTCATGCACCGTCGGAGAGAGAACCAATAGGACATTATAATCTCAAAGAAAAAACCTAAAATGGAAATCTCATGCACCGTCGGAGAGAGAACCAATAGGACATTATAATCTCAAAGAAAAAACCTAAAATGGAAATCTCATGCACCGTCGGAGAGAGAACCAATAGGAAAATATAATCTCAAAGAAAAACCTAAAATGGAAATCTCATGCACCGTCGGAGAGAGAACCAATAGGACATTATAATCTCAAAGAAAAACCTAAAATGGAAATCTCATGCACCGTCGGAGAGAGAACCAATAGGAAAATATAATCTCAAAGAAAAACCTAAAATGGAAATCTCATGCACCGTCGGAGAGAGAACCAATAGGACATTATAATCTCAAAGAAAAACCTAAAATGGAAATCTCATGCACCGTCGGAGAGAGAACCAATAGGACATTATAATCTCAAAGAAAAAACCTAAAATGGAAATCTCATGCACCGTCGGAGAGAGAACCAATAGGAAAATATAATCTCAAAGAAAAACCTAAAATGGAAATCTCATGCACCGTCGGAGAGAGAACCAATAGGACATTATAATCTCAAAGAAAAACCTAAAATGGAAATCTCATGCACCGTCGGAGAGAGAACCAATAGGACATTATAATCTCAAAGAAAAAACCTAAAATGGAAATCTCATGCACCGTCGGAGAGAGAACCAATAGGACATTATAATCTCAAAGAAAAACCTAAAATGGAAATCTCATGCACCGTCGGAGAGAGAACCAATAGGAAAATATAATCTCAAAGAAAAACCTAAAATGGAAATCTCATGCACCGTCGGAGAGAGAACCAATAGGACATTATAATCTCAAAGAAAAACCTAAAATGGAAATCTCATGCACCGTCGGAGAGAGAACCAATAGGACATTATAATCTCAAAGAAAAAACCTAAAATGGAAATCTCATGCACCGTCGGAGAGAGAACCAATAGGACATTATAATCTCAAAGAAAAAACCTAAAATGGAAATCTCATGCACCGTCGGAGAGAGAACCAATAGGAAAATATAATCTCAAAGAAAAACCTAAAATGGAAATCTCATGCACCGTCAGAGAGAGAACCAATAGGACATTATAATCTCAAAGAAAAACCTAAAATGGAAATCTCATGCACCGTCGGAGAGAGAACCAATAGGAAAATATAATCTCAAAGAAAAACCTAAAATGGAAATCTCATGCACCGTCGGAGAGAGAACCAATAGGACATTATAATCTCAAAGAAAAACCTAAAATGGAAATCTCATGCACCGTCGGAGAGAGAACCAATAGGACATTATAATCTCAAAGAAAAACCTAAAATGGAAATCTCATGCACCGTCGGAGAGAGAACCAATAGGACATTATAATCTCAAAGAAAAACCTAAAATGGAAATCTCATGCACCGTCGGAGAGAGAACCAATAGGAAATTATAATCTTAAAGAAAACCCTAAAAATGGAAATCTCATGCACCGTCGGAGAGAAAACCATTATAATCTGATAACTTCTACTGAGTCTTCATCAGAAAAATCTGTTGGGAGTCGATTTAGCTGGACTAGAGAAGGCCTTGGACTGGATAAGAAATCTTTGGAGTCGATTAACTGAACCGGTCTAGGTCTTGAAATATGATTGAGAATTTAACTGAATCTTTCCTGAAAGGTAAAAGTCAGTCACATACAATGCATGATATGGGTCATGCAACGATGTTCTCAACATAAATGAGATTTGTATGATATGATGCGTCTATGCATGCTATAATGATGTATGTGATGTTTAATGAGTGTGTTTTTTCGTCTAGGGAAGTAAGTCCTTGACGGGTGCCGGGAAGTCATATCCTGGGCTGATATTGAAGAATAAGCTTTCGCTTCCGCTGGGGATGATAACTGCAAGAATACCGGTAGGAGAAGATGACTCCGTTGAGGAATAAACTTTGGCAAATGGAAGATTCTGCGGGGAGAAAAATACTCTAGCGACCATGCTGGGGAGTGATATTCTGTGGGGAGAGGGATGCTTTGCTGAGTCGTTGATAAGCATTGCTGAGGATACCCTTGTTGTATCGGAAGTGTTAATAGACTTCACTGGGGATAAGAAAGATTCTGTCGACGACGATCTTTCCGTGGCTTTTGGCTGAGGATAACCCAGTTATATCCTGTTAAGGAAATAACTCTTTGAATAAAGCCGGGCGACGCGTTCGTGCTCTGTGAGGGATAAGCTTCCAGAATCTACTGGGGATAAGCTTACTGCTTGGGGATATGAATTCCAACCTTCCTGGGGAATTGGATTGGTCTCTCCTGGGGAAGTTTTGAACTGCGATTTTGTAAATTGGAAGAGGGAACCTAAGTAGGGTTACCTGCTGATGAGCTCATGTAAAACCGCATCTGAAAATGGAGAAGGAACCTGTGTAGGGTTACTTTGATGATGAGTTCGTGTAAAACTTCGTTTTTGGAAAGGGAGAACCTGTGTAGGGTTTCTGGGTGACGAGTCCATGTAAAACTGCATCTTGAAGAGAGGGAACCGGTGTAGGGTTGCTTGGTGAGGTAAGTTCATGTAAAACTTCTTGATGAACCGGGGTGAGGTTATCTTGAGCTAAATCCATATAAGACTTCTGGGGGGAACCGGGGTTAGGTTGCCGCAGGATAAGTTCGTGTAAAACTTCTTGACGAACCGAGGTAAGGTCATCCTGAGATAGGTCCATGTGAGACTCTTGGAGGAACCGGGGTTAGGTTACGACAGGATAAGTTTGTGTAGAAACTTCTTGATGAACCGAGGTAAGGTCATCTTGGGGTAAGTCCATGTAAGACTTCAGGAGGAACCGGGGTAAGGTTATCTTTAAATCCGTGTAAGATGTTAGGAGGAGGAGGAGGAACCGGTGTAGGGTTGCCTGATTTTCACTGGCTTATTATCAATGTTGATCTGGGATTTGTAAAGGTAGATGGTAATCATCTTTATATTGACCTTAGTGTTTTGGTTGACAGAGCAACTGGATCACCTGGACGACTCATTATTGCCCCTGTTTCTGAGGTGAAGGGAGAAGATACCTTGGAGGTCATTTGACAAATCTTCTGGCAGACAAGTGACGAGATGTCGGGACATAGTTGTACGCTTAAATCCCTAATTTTTGCCTGGACCGCCCTTTCGGGTTTTCAGTCCACCGGGATACCCATTTTTGCCCAAGCCGCCTTTTCAGGTTTTCGACTTGTCGGGTGTACAGATTTTTCGTTTAATCCCTTATTTTTGCCCGAACCCTTTTGGTTCGCCGGGAAGCCCTTATTTTTGCCTAGGTATGTCAACCTAGCGGGTCTTTGATTTTGCATAGTATTTTTTCGACTATGTCCATGCTCTCAGAATGCCGGGAGTTGCCCCTGTCGTTGGACATCTTGAATGATTCTCCAGGTTGTGACTGGACTGCCCCAGATGATAGTCCTTAATCATGCCATGCCCCTTGATTGAAAGTGCTTCTTCCACTGGAGGGACTCTTTTGTTGAGAAGATCTTCGTTCATCGGATATTCGTTGCGCAAAGTTCTTTACTGTTCAGACAAATAATCATATGCAAGCAATGTTATCTTAAGAATGCAAAGTTATGTCTGTCTTGAATTTTTCCTCTTTTTTTTTTTTGAAAATGCATTTTTTCAATAAAGGCAAGTGGATTTTGTAAAACGTGATGTCAACTCAAAATTTTTACAGCGAGCCTTAAGGAGTCAGGATACCTTTCGTAACAGTATGCTTTCAAACTAACCCATGCTTCAGTTAGGACTTTTGAGGGTTATAACGTGGCTTGGTTCACGGTTTAAGAAACAAAGGATAAAGGCTCAAATTATTTGTACCCACCCATTCTTCGTGATGTTCTCCAAACCTAAACTCAGTTGATCATACGTTAGACCTTGTTTGAGTCTTTGTTCTGATTTTCCGGTGATGATTCGGACATTGATGATTTATTCTGACTAGGCAGTCATTTTTGCTTTTGTTGAGGGTTTGTGAGACCTCTTTCTTTTGATTTCATTATCCCTATTATATATATTTTTTTTTTGCCTGAACTGTTTCCTTTTTTGGAATTACAGTCAGCGGGATGCCCCAGTTTCGTAAGTCTCCTTCATGGATTTTGACTTAATGGGTTTTTTATTTTTTGAGATAAGGACTGCCTTTCTTTACGATTATTCGGAACCATCACTGTCTTCTTTTTTGTAAGGACCTCTTTGGTGCCATTCGTTATGCACTTGGATCAACTGAGAAAACTACCCTGCCCCAGGTTATGATAAAGGGTTTTAAATTTCGAAAAGAAAAACTCCTACTTCTTTGGCTCAGATGGGTTGACGAGGGATTATCATCCTTATTACTCCAGTGTTTAGGAATTGAAACAATGCATGTACCTCATCAGCGGGGTCTGTTCAAAAGCATACTGTAATGATCGCGGTATCGTTTTCGTCATCCTCCCTCAAGAGGCTTAGAATTTTCAATTAAGAGCTGACCATCACAAAAATATGAAAGCAGTTTTGGATATAGTAAACATAATTAAATCAAGACAGACATGTGTAATGCATTCATGAAATAAAAGAGTTTAACATGATAATTGTTTATCTGAACAAGAAAAGAAAAATACAACTGGAATTCAAATGAATAAAAATCTCTCGACCCTAGCCATGTTTTGGCAATGGAGCAGTGATCACGTTGGGAGTCTCGGCAGGCTCGAACTCGATCTCTTTGGCATCGATCATGTTCTGAATCTTGTATTTCAGTGCCCAACAGTCCTCGGTATCGTGTCCCGGGCTATCAGAATGATAAGCACACCTCGCTTCTGGGTTATAGCTTGGAGAGGAGGTCTTGGGGTTTGCAGGAGGGTTGATCACCGCAATCAGATTCATCTTCAACATGTGCTGCAATGCTTGTGACCATGGCATGTTAATGTTGGTGAATTGCCTTTTAGGCTCGTCCGACCTGTTCTGATCAACCCGCTGTTCTTGGCGAGGTCGTTGTTGGACCTGAGAAATAGTAGCGACTCGGAGAGGTCTATTCATTGGACCCGGCCTTTGCCCTCTTGGAAGTTGTTCCATGACTTGGTCCCTGACTTGGGCTGGTTGCTTCATGTCTTGATGAAGCTGACTGATCATGGCCCTCAGCTCTCCTTGCTCCTGAGCTAAACCTTGAAGGAGGGCCCTTTGCCCCAGCATCTGGGTCTTCAATGTGTCTACCTCAGCTTGTAGACGTTTCAGCTGTTCGTCCTTGTCATCCTCAGCATTGTTCCTGACCGAAGTTCCCGTGAGAAGTGTCCTTAACTCCTCCTGCCCCTTGGATAAATTCAGGAGGATGTCCCCGAGCCGAGTCTCTTGAGCAAGAAGGTCCTGGTTGTCTTGTTGTGAAGCCATTGCTGAAATAAACAGCGGGAAAGGTAAGTGACCTGCAACAAAGATACCTGTTATGTAATGATGTGTATGACATGCATGCAATGTTTTCAAGGACCTCGCGGGGTAAACAAGAAAATTGTTAGCATTGGAAACTGGTGGCTTGATTGAAGGTACTTCATATTGTTGAGAGTCCTTCTCCAAGGGTCGAAAGCTCACCATATCAAGTGGGTCATAGCCCCTGACTTTAATCATCATGTCTGGTTTTGATTTCCAAACAACCTTGGTTAGGGGAACCTTCTTCAGGAGTCAGAGCTCACCATATCAAGTGGGTCATAGCCTCTGACAACTTTGTCTAGAGGAAAATAAATCCTCTTTGCCCCTTGCTGGGATAGTTGATTCACCATGACCTGCATCACAGACCCTTGAGATCCTTGAAATGGGTTAGTCCTTATGCAGGATGTATGCAATGGTATGATGTTATGCTATGCATGGGGGTAATGTAAGTAACCCTGTTACGAGTCCCAAATTAAGGACTGCAAACCAAAACCTGCACGAAACTTAGGATACCCTGTTATGAGTCCCAATTAAGGACTATAAACAAAACCTGCAAAACTCGGTAACCTTGTTATGAGTCCTAATTAAGGACTATAAACAAAACCTGCAAGAAAATCAGTAAGCCCTATTATGAGTCCTAATTAAGGACTATAAACAAAACCTGCAAGAAGTTCATGGGTCAGATAAAGCATGCAAGTAGTCAAGTACGAAGGCACACAAGTCACACAAGAGAAGCCCTTAGAGTTTAAGGCCAGCATGGAGTTTGGGGTACTACCCTCTTGAAGTTGGTGGGCTCAACCTGTCCTATTAGAAGTAACCGGGTTCTAAGGGTCCCAATATCACGGGATTGCTTTCATTGTTCATCGTTTCGATTTAGCCACTGGACTGGCGACCGAAATATTCCAGGAAAGCAACCCTCAATTGAGCGTAGTATCGAGTATCAACCAACCTCGGACTGCACCAAAGTCAGTTATCTCACTACCCTAAAGAGGCCAAGATAGTTCAATTAAGGTTCCTAAGGTCTGTTGATGCTTCACGACACCACGCGGAGGCCCCGTACTCTCCTTGACTGAACTCAAGGGTTACCGGTACACACCAAAGTGCCACATCAACGTAGCAGACTGTTTCAACCATGTCGGTATACCCCGCACAGTTCCCTCACAGCCTTGTTGCTACTTTCTAAGAAGGTATCCCCCAGATCCGGGTTAGGATCTATAGAACTCCCAAGCAACCCACAATTTAAAGCACACAAGGAAAACAATTGAAAACATAGTTATGAGCTAGCCCTAAGGTACACCTCACTTTATAAAGTATCCCCAGCAGAGTCGCCAGTTCTGTGATCGGTGGATCTGGAACTGACTGTTTAACGCTGGTTCGCGAAATGTCACGGAAGCAAGAGTCGCCACCGTCTTTTATTTTCTCCAAATGGAAAGGACAAAAGCACAGAAAAATTCCTTATGAGATTGTTTCTCGGTTCGGGAGGTAGATTTATAGAAAGGGAAGGTGTTAGCACCCTTTCTATCCGTGGTTATCCACGGGCTCTTAGGTACTTGCTCATTTGTGTTTTCAAAAGTGTTTGCTTTTCAACTGTGGGTTTTAAAAAGTTTTCTTTGAAAATTCCAGTTCGACTCTTGTATCGGTCCTCAAGAGTGTTTGAAAAATTGCTTTCGAAAGCTTTTTGAAAAGGTGTCGGTGTGAAAAGTATTTTTGAATTTGTTTTGAAATTAGAGCAAGTATCTACGAGAACCTACCTACCCTAAGGAATTCGTCTGTGTAAATGTCCTTTAAAGTAGTGCCATCCCACCATTGAGAGGTAGGTAGCACCACCGTTGGAGGTGTTCGGGTCAATTCGAGGTTCGGGACATGGTGATCACCGGAGCAATGGGAAGACACCTTAGAAGCTACCCTCATGCCAGGTTCCCGGATCATGAGGACTTACTAAGACGTCCTCTACTCGACGATCACCTTTCGAGGCAAGGCAACAGTGAGGCGTACCCTAGGGGTGGTGTGTGATTTGTGTGTCAGATTCAGATATTTTATCTTGTCATGTTATTGGTGTTCTACGCTTGTTTTTATTTTGTCCATACATTCTTTCATGCTTTTGATTAACAGTTAAAATATTTGCGGGAAAGTAAAGATCTAAAGCTATTACAAAAGGCGCGGGTCCACATCGCCAAAATTAACCAGGACCCGATTTGACAGAAAAATAAAGAAATTAAAAGAATTAAAAGTGCGAGAAGTAATTTACATGGCTTCGGGAGAGATACATAAGTATTTAAACGGAAAAGAAATAAGTATGCGAATTAATTAAATCGAAACGAGGGCGTTGGACCCTTTTGCAAAAATTAAAATTAATGAGGAATTAATTAAAATTAAAAGAAGGAAAGAATTTGTTTTTTGATGTTTTTAGTATTTTAGGATTTAATGCAAAAAAGGAAAAATTGATTGAAATTAACACTAACCCTAATTCTAATGGTTTTTAATTTATTAAAAAAAATGTTGAAGTTTTTTAACCTAATTTAAACCTAATTTTTATATGCAATTTAATTTATGAAAATAAATATTTAGTTATTTTAATTATTATAAAAGAAAAATAAAGAGATGAAAAACTATTAATTAAACCTATTTCTACATTTTTTAGATTTTTGTTAAAAGTATTAAAATTACAACTTAAATTAAAACTAAATAATTACATGCAAATTTATTTATAAAGACATTAAAATAAAAAGAATTTATTGTTTTTTCTCTTTTTCTGATTTTTTGTGATATTTTATATTTTGTGAAAATAATTAATTTAATTAAACAAATAATAATTTTAATAAGAATAGAAATAATGCAAAGAAGAAATATTAAAAAAAAGCAAACCTAGGGGGGTGTCAGTCCCCAATATGGAGGTTAAGTCCAAGCATTTTGAGCCCAATTCAATTCATGGCCTTGTGGACTTTTGACTCATGTGCAGAGGCGTTGACCAAGATGCACCATGTTCCTGGGATCTGAGCCGTTGATTTGATCTCCCTGGCTTTGTGAATGGTTTGATCTGGAGGGCGTATGGTACGCTCCAACCTTGAAATTGCATATGAACGTGGATTGCAAAATAATATAGGAAATAATGCAGACCTGGGGCTCGAACCCAGGTCATGGATGTTGCTACCACTATGCCTTGCCAGTTGTTCTGTATGCGCGTTTTGATTAATAAACAAATAACAAATATTATAAAAAGAAAACAAAAGGTTAGTGAACTTTGCGCGCGAGATTCAAATAGCCCTATCACCTCACGCCACTTCATCGTCTCCTTCATTGGGTTTTTTATTTTCCTGAAATATATAAGCAAAGAGCAACGGTTTTCAAACGTTGCTGAAAGTACCATATGAAAAAATAGCGAATAGGCCATAAGTCCTCATAAATTGATCGCGAGTACTGGTTTCTGTTCGTCCAAACTCCCTGAATCCATCCATAGCATTGTGGTGGTCTAATTTTACAGTATTAGGAAACCCCTAATTTGGAGTCCCAGAAACCCTAGCCTGCATCAATGGTAAAATCATGTACATCGCACAAAAACGCAATTAATTGGTATGGTTAGTTTCAGAATCTCATAATGAACATGAATCAAGCATTAAAAGTTGCAAAGGATGCATGAATCATGATGCACGATTATGAATTTTTCTTGGTACGGTTTGCACTCGTGTTACCAATTCTTGAAGCTGTGATGAATGTTTGTGATTGGAATATGTCCAGTGATGCTTGAGGAAGCTACTGAAACAAGAATTCTGCCTTGAATCGCCTTGTAAGGGTGTTTTCAGATTTCAGTTTTTAGACAAAAATTCCAAGTTTGATTTATGCTCTTCTGCGCAGCTTAATGTGTATTAGCATTAGGGTTGTGTTTAGGCTTTTGTATTGAGTCAATTAGGTCAAGAAAAATAGAACAAATCCAATGCATTCATGGTTTTTGGAAATTTGATTTTTAAGGATCTTTTTCAATATTTTCCATGTGTTCTTGTATCAATTATGATCAATTCAATCCAAATCTTTCTATATTGAGATATGCACGAATTATTGAGAATGAAACATGCACAAAAAGATTTAAAACTTTAGGTTAACATTTTTCATACATTTATTTTGATTTAAATGAATTATTATAAATAAAAATTCAAATAAATAAATAAAAAATGAATAAGGACTTCCCTTTGGTCCAAGTAGTCGTGCATATGCCATGGATGATGATTTGTGGAAGAAAAATGGGCCCATTAGCAATTTTAGACCATTTGAATCAATGTTGACTTTTCAAAATATCCAAACATTTCCCAACTTCCACAAGGCATAACTTGCTCAATTTTTAAGCTTTTCTCATGTTCTTGGACATTTTGGAAAGGTCTTTGAGTCCTCTAACCAATTCCTTTGGTCCCATGTCATTTTTATTCACCAATCTCAAGTTATGGCCTTTGACCTAAAGTCCCTTTTTGTTGACTTTTGAAAATGACCTATAATGTTGAAATTGATAACTTTTTGTGAGGGCATTTCTTGGACTTGAAGTATGAAGATGAGTTGTAGGAAATGTCTTTCTCTTCAAAATGAGCTTTGGATGGAATTTTTCTGATAATCCATGTGAAAGTTATGCCCTGGTCAATTTCAGTTGCCTTTTTCAGCTGTCCAAATAAGGAAACTTTTGCATTTTGATGATTTTTGAGCCAAACTTTGAGAATCATGATCAAGCATTGATCAAATGATGTTTGTGGCTTCAAAATGATATGTTGACCAAAAATTTGAACTTTTGACTGCCAAATGACCATTTTGCCCCTACAGTTGACTGTAGTGCAATTTGGGGTTTTGACTGTGCAATTTTGAGTTGAATGTCTTGAAACTTGATATGAGGATACTTGACCATATTTGTAGGCATGTGAGACTTGATTGAGCTCTTGAAAACTTCATTTTCTTGATCAGAACCAAAACCCTAATCTTGACTGCTTAGGAAGCTCGTGCACTGTGCAACCCTTGGGGAACTTTTGCAGTTTGACTTGGCAATTTCTTGAAGAATATGGGAGGGCAAATTTTGGGGTACAACACCCAGCATACGGTGGAAACTTCCTTAGCGCAACCTATGAAATTACAATCCCCATCAGAGATTATTTCCTAAATGCAGTCTATAGGATTTAATTCCCCAATGGAGTTTATTTCTCCAATACTGCAAATTCCCCGACATAATTCTCTTCTTCGGCCAGATGTCATTCAACGTTGTCCTCCCCAGAAGAGCTGATACCCATATCTGAAACCTGGTCAGATAGCGCATCATAGGAATATCCATCTCTTTTATCCCCAATCAGGGTACATAAGAATCAAATCCTTCAATAAAAAGAATGATGAATGACCGACTTTCTTGGAATTCTTCTATCCCCAAGCAGAAGTCGAACATCCCCAGCGGAGTGTCCTCAAACAGAAAGCGGAAATCCCCGGTAAAGTCGTTCAAAACAAAAATTGAAGAATTAATTTCTTCATCCTCAACATTAGTCAGCTAGACGTTGTTACACGAAGCTACCATATGCTTCAATGACATTTACATCCATACATCATTCACAAAATATCATGGAATATATAACATTCTCATTTACTTTTGAGAACATCACTACAAAATACATTCCATGCATCATGAAATTGCATGAAGCTAACTTTATTTTCAGGTTAAGTTTGCAAACAGACGAATATTATCAGTGATTTATAGACAGGTTGTAGATTAATTCCCGAAATAGGAAATGGCGACTATCTACATGACCAAATAATTTCCTTCATAGACTAATTCTGACGAGCATTTCCTTCAGAGATTCATTCTGAAAACTGTTTCCCTCATAGACTAATTATGACGAGCATTTTCTTCAGAGATTCATTCTGAAAATCATTTCCCTCAAAGTCTAATTCTAACGAGCAATTCCTTCAAAGATTCATTCTGAAACTCATTTCCCTCAGAGACTAATTCTGATGGGCATTTCCTTCAGAGAATCATTCTGAAAAGCATTTCCCTCAGAGACTAATTTTGACGAGCATTTTCTTTGGAGATTAATTCTGAAAAGCATTTCCCTTATAGACTAATTTTGACGAGCATTTCCTTCATAGATTCATTCTGAACAGCATTTCCCTCATAGGCTAATTCTAACAAGCATTTCCTTCATAGATTCATTCTGAAAAGCATTTCCCTCAAACTAATTCTGACGAGCATTTCCTTCAGAGATTCATTTTTGAAAAGGATTTCCATCAAAGACTAATTCTGACAAGCATTTCCTTCAGAGATTCATTCTGAAAAGCATTTCCCTCAGAGACTAATTCTGACGAGCATTTCCTTCAGAGATTCATTCTGAAAAGCATTTCCCTCAGAGACTAATTTTGACAAGCATTTCCTTCAGAGATTCATTCTGAAAAGCATTTCCCTAAAATAAAATCAGATAGATTTATTTTGAAAAGCATTTCCTTCAGAGATTCATTCTGAAAAGCATCAGTCAGATAAAACCAGACCAAGGTTCACTCTGATACTCCTTTGGATAAAGTCGGACGTAGACTCATTCTAATACATTTTTCAGATACAATCTGGCGAAGACTTATTTTGATCCACTTCTAGATACAGTCAAGCGCAGACTCATTCCAATACATTATTCAGATACAGTCGGGCGAAGACTTATTCTGATCCTCTTTTAGATACAGTCAGGCGTAAACTCATTCTAATACATTTTTCAGATACAATTGGGTGTAGATTCATTCTGATACTCTTTCGGATACATTCAGGGGTAGACTCATTCCAATACATTTTTCAGATACAATCGTGTGAAGACTCACTCTGATCCACTTCTGGATACAATCGGGCGTAGACTCATTCCAATATATTTTTCAGATATAGTCACGCAAAGACTCATTCTGATCCACTTCTAGATACATTTGGGCGTAGACTCATTATAATACATTGTTCAGATACAGTCATGCGAAGACTCATTCTGATCCACTTCTAGATACAGTCGGCCGTAGACTCATTCTAGTACATCTTTCAGATATAGTTGGGCAAAGACTCATTCTGATCCACTTCTGGATACAGTCAGGCGTAGACTCATTCCAACATAATTTTTAAGATACAATCGGGTGAAGACTCATTATGATCCACTTCTGGATACAGTCGGGCATAGACTCATTCCAATACATTTTTCAGATACAGTCGAGCGAGGACTCATTCTGATCCACCTTTAGATATAGTCGGACGAAGACTCATTCTAATCCATTTCTAGATACAGTCGAGCGTAGATTCATTCTAGTACATTTTTCAGATACAGACCGGTGAAGACTCACTCTGGTCCATTTCTAGATACATTCGGGCATAGACTCATTCTATTACATCTTTTAGATACAATCGGGTGAAGACTCATTCTGATCCACTTCTGGATACAGTCGGGCATAGACTCATTCCAATACATTTTTCAGATACAGTCGGGTGAAGACTCATTTTGATCAGTTTCTAGATACAGTCGGGTGTAGACTCATTCTAGTACATTTTTTAGATACAGTCGGGCGAAGACTCATTCTGATCCACTTCTGGATGTAATCGGGCCTAGACTCATTCCAATACACTATTCAGATACAGTCAGGCGAAGACTCATTCTGATCTATTTCTAGATACAGTCGAGCGTAGACTCATTCTAATATATTCAGATACAGTCGAGAAAGGACTCATTATGATCCACCTTTAGATACAGTCAGGCGTAGACTCATTCAGATGCTTTTTCAGATACAACCGGACATAGACTTATTCTGGTACTCCTGTCAACAATTATCCAAGAACGCAGTTACTTTGGATGGCATCTATAAGCCCATCATTGACGACATCCCGTCACCTTTTCCAAATGGAATCTTTAAGCCCATTTCTGATTCAATAAACCCGCAGCGTTAATTTGTACATCCGCGAGTGCAAATTTTTGGGCACTTATAAGTATTCAATCCTCTTCCACCATCAGATCACGAAAGGCTAGCATGCCATTCTAACTGTTTAGGTTTAAGAAGATTTAACAGGGGAAGTTGTTGTACCTCAAAATTTTCCCTCTCATCTTTGAGACAAATTGATTTGAGACATATCCTCATGCTCATATGAGTCTCAAGTACTCAAGACTACTCAAGGGTTGACCAGACAAACCCTCGTCCTAAGCAATTGACCTATAACTAGGGTTTTGATTCTCTCAAAGGAAATTGAGTTTCTAATGCCTAAAATGGACTTCATGGTTTCTCATATGTCTCAAAGTACCCTTATGCCAAGTTTCAAGCCTTACATCGCAAGTCTGCTCAGTCAATTAGCCAGATGATTGAAAATCAATTGTATTAAATAAAAAGTCACCACATACCAATTAATAGTCAAACTTCATCATCTTGATCAAAATAAAGATTTTGAATTCACGTTCATTATTTGATCAAGGGTTAATCATGATTCATCAAGAAAACTCAAGATTCATCAAAAATCAAAAGTTACTAAATTAGGGTTTTCTTAAGGAGAAGTCAACTAAACTTTGACCAAACACAAATTCCACATACTTCATCAGAAACTCCTTAACCACAACCTACCTTGAAGGAAATTTAGTTCTCTACAACTTTGTCTCTCTAAGACTGAGGCCAAAAATACCTCATTTGAGAGATATGAGCCAAAACTATACAAGTCATTTTGAAAGTAAATAAAAACACATCTTTTGTCAAAGCAATTTACCAAAAAATTAATATTTCAAATTAAAAAATTACCAACATTAAAGTTGTAGGAGACGTCTTGAGGTTTCCAAAAAGTCCAAGATCACCTTCATATGACAAAAATTGAGAAAGTTATGATTTGTGCAAGTTGGACAATTTTTGAGAAATACATGAAACCTCATTTGAGCAATTTTGAATTTTTGAGCTAGTGGGCTTAATTTCTGAAGTCCAAACATTCTTATAACATGTTAAAGTACCTCAAAATACATTGGTACATGGCCATGATTTTTTTATTTCATTTATTTTGATTTTATTCAAATATTTGCAAAATAAATCAAATGAATTAGTAAAGTGATGGGCCAAGGCACGTATGGACATTATTTGGATCATTTTGAAGACCAAAATTTTGTGACAACCATGAGGAAACCGTGTGGAAACAAGAATGGAATAAAATCTCTATTTTTGGAAGGTTTTTAATCACATTTGATACACTTGATTCCATGGGATTTTGTACCATGTTTGTTGGCCTAATCCAAGCATTATAAGAAGAGGACACACTCCATAACACAAGGACACGGAAAATGGGCTCCCAAAACCAGGTTCTCAATTCTCAAAAATTTAAAGAAAAAGGTCAAAATTCGAAATCAAGGTTGTAGAGATTTTCAATCTAAACAAATGATTCAATTTCCCTCCTGAGATTCCTAGGAAGGCATTCAAGCAAAGAAGCGAGCTTCACCATGCCCAGGATCCACCCTTCGAGTTTCCCATGTGTTTTAATATTTTCATTTTTAAATTCTTACTATCACGTGTTTTCCTTTGTTTTTGTTTGCCCATATGATCTTAGAATGAGATATGGAACGGGATTGGACAAAAAAACTAGAGCTTTAATGTTAAGATCTTGAGTTGCTATGGTTAGGGTTGTGCAAGCTATGAGTATCGTATCTCAAAATCTAGCATGTATTAAGGCAAATGGACGTCAAAAATAGATTCAGGGAGTTTGAATTAGGGGGTAAGGTCTGGCTGGGATTCCATTTCTCTCATTTGCATGTTTTTTCAAAAAAAACATCGTCAGAGAAGATGGTGGTCCGTGGTGGCTCTCTGACGAGGCCCTCTCTCCAGGCGAAGAAGACAATGACATGGAATTTTCATGTGATTTTATTGGCCAGTCAAACATTTGTTTCTCTCTCTCCATCCATAATTATTTTTTATTGTCTTACAACGCACGTTGGGGTCCACTCATTGACTCGTTTGAAATTCAAATTAACATTTTTTTTTATTTTATATGATTTAATTCTTGTTTCAATAACATGAGTACATGTGGCTCAATTGGTAAGGAAGGTAACTGGTGAGTGAGGGGGCGTGAATTCGAGTCTCATCCTCAACAATCATTTTTTATTTTCTTTTCTCTTTCACGCTTACCCATTTGAGTTAACTATATATTGATTACTTCTTGATCCATTAACAATAAAAGCCAAAACTAGATTAGGATTTAATTAATTAACTAGACTTATAACATTTTACTATTAATTGATTAATTAGGATACTTAGCCTTTTCTTAATATTAAAATAAATTATAATTTATGTTTTATTACTATTATCATTTAAATTATTTCCTACAAAAAATACTTATCTTGACATATAGAATTTTAGGGCTTTCAAACACCTCTTCTAACACTTTTATTGATCTTTTTCTATTTAATTTCCTAGAACAAGTGTATAGGTTTGTACAACTGATGTAATAGCGTAGATTTATTTTATCGCATTTTTCCTATTATGTAATTGCTCATAGTATGTAATAGCGTAGGACTTTACATTCCACACTTTAATTTTCTGTACATATTTAACTGTTAGTAAAATAGGATTTGTATGGCAAGACTAATAAATGGACTTAGAAAACCCTGATTACAAGGTAAAAAAACTGAAAACAAACACTTTGCACCTCTAGGGTAACCTCTCTTGTTGCCTTACGATGCTATTGGTCATGTCCCTCGAAAGAGAGGATACTTTAGCAAAAGACCTTCGATTCAACAATATCATCATGGTCCCTTTCGAATAAAGATCATAGTCTCTCGATGACCCTTCGAGTTTCCTACAAAATGATCTAGTCCCTCGATGACCCTACGAGCAAAATGATGATAGTCCCTTTGATACAATTGCTAAAGTATCCTTACATGTTGGCTTCGATGACCCTACGCATGTCCCTTCACATCCAATAGATAGGATTACCTACCAACTAATGGTATGAATAATACTATCTCCAAAGGAGAAGGAAAATTAAAAGAAAGACTTATTAGTGGGTAAGAACTCTTGAATTCTTGCTCACAACTCAAAACATTTTCCACACTACACTTTCAAACAAGATATTTTCAAAAACATTTTGAATACATTCTTGAGGACTGATACAAGAATTATTACAAAGTCTTCCTTACATTGGCATTTCAAAATATTTTCAAACAATTCACACACAAAAAAAGCAAATTTAAAGTGAGCTAAGAAATTAAGATCTCATAGATAACTACAGATGAAAAGGGTGCTAACACCTTCCCTTTTCATAACTTACCCCATGAACTCAAAATCTATCAAAGGTTTTTCATGTTCTTTTCACCTTTCCTAAATATTGTATAAAAGAAAAGTCAGTGGCGACTCTTGCTAACCGCAATATTTGCGATAAAACCAAAAATTTCAGTTCTCCCACCATATTACACATACATATCATCGATTCCATGGTTACGTGATCAAGATATTTATATGCGTCAAGCTACAAAAACAATTGTCCCGTCAGGAAGTACAACAAAGCAGAAACTCAGGGTTTTCGAGATCCAAGTGCATTCCGCATATTTTTTCGAGCTACTCAATCAACAATTAATTAAGTCATCATCATGCCAAGATCTCATATGTTCCATCACACTTTGAATTGCAGAGAAAGTCAAGTGTTCCAGTTGATTTGAGACAATTCAAACCGAAATCAGCATTTTGCAGTTTGAGGTTAAAAATGTGTAGTTTCTGTATGGAAAAGGTTCGTGAATGGTTCTTTAGGAATTAGAACTGTCTTTTTATCTTCTCCAATATATTTGTTCAGGTCGATAGCCAATTTTGAAAGGAAGATCTTCAAAAGCGCAAATACCCGAAATCATGTTATATAGTGGATCTGCTGGTTCGTTGGTTTTCAGACATTCAAAAATTCGTAAATTCTGATCGATGAATCACTTTTGAGTGGCTCTTGGGGAATTTGAATTGTCTTGTTATTTTCTTTAATTATTATGTTCGGGTTGGAAGCTGATTCACTGAGGAAGACTTCCAAAAACTCAAATTACCTGACACTGGTACCCTGAAATAGTATGTTGATCCACTGTTTTTCAAATGTTCAAAAATTCATAACTTTCACTCGGTTCAACGTTTTTGAATGGTTATTTGGGAATAAAATTCTTCTTGATATTATCCTCAATTAATATGTTAGGGTCAGAAGTTAATTCTTTGAAGAAGATCTCCGAAATTGTTAAAAATACGGTGAAAATCGCATGCTGAAGCGGATTTCTAGTCAACTGTCACGTAATATTGCAAAAATCATAACTTTCTCAATTTTCATGGTATCGAGACGATTCTTTCGGCAAGGTGTCACAAATTGTGTTAGCTACTAGTTTTCTTCAGGGCTCGAGTTCAGATTGTGCACAAAATACTTTGGTTGATGGCTTGTTTCGAAGTCGTACACCGAAATAAGCTGAAAAATATGCATAACCCAAAACAAAGAGTGTTCTGTCTCAAGTTTGTCGCCATTGTAAAATTCATAACTTTCTCAATTTTTATCGTATCAGGATGATTCTTTTGACACTGGGTCACAAATTTCGTCAACAATGATTTTGTTTCAAGTCTCGCGTCAAGACTATGCATCGAAAGTGATGAGCTTGTGAGTAGTTCTCGCACCGTACGTTGATAAAAGCTAAAAATTCTGCACTACTCAAAAAACAAGGGAATTTGGTCATTTTATACCATTTGCCAAACAAGACTTAGGGCTTTGTCTATATATTTTTGAAATTCAAATTAGAATCACTTTTTCCATTCTACACAAAAATCACTTAAATTCTCTCAATTCTCTCAAGAACAAAAGTCACAAAACTCAAGAACACCCTTCTCCCTTCCGTGTGCACAAACTCCCTTCACGCCCGATCTCCACTTCCAATCGGATCTCCCTTCGTTTCTTCTCTGATTCTCTTCTCCTACATCGATTCGGTAATAATTTCTTGAGCTCTTGATTTTAATTCGTGCAGAATTTTGTTCTTGAATTGTTGATTTAAGTGCTTAATTGATTTGAGTGATTCTTGATAAATTGATTTTGTGAATTAAGTGCTAATTGACCTTGCATGAGTTTAATTTGATTGAATTTGTGAGAATTAATTGATTCTTGAATTTCTATTATGACAAATGTGGAATCAGATGATTAATTGCTTAATTGTTTGAATTTCATGCGTCGACACGTTGATTGTTGTTGATTATTAATTTTACACATCGAAGATTGATTCTGATTCAATAATTTTTTATAATTGTTTAATTTCATGAGTTGATTATTTTTCGCAAGTTGATTAATTGGAGATTAATGCGTAGACTAATTTTGTTTGATGCTTGGAATTGATGCTTTTGATGTGAATTAATTTCTTGCAATTTTTGTAATTTCCTAGCAATATTACTTGAACCGGTAAGTGTTTTTATGCCTCTGATTGTGAGTTTTTGAATTCGACTTTGATCGATATTGAATGATGTATATGTTGCTTCCCGAAAAATACAAATGTATTGTAAATTTCTCTTTAATTGTTGTTTCATGCATACTTGATCATAATTGAGTATTTGTTGAACATTTATGTTGGGTTTTATCGTCTTCGACGCGATTTTCCGAGTAATTTCGTGATATGGTGTGGTGCTGTCCGGATATGGTAAGTATGCATAAACACATGAGTTAGTTGTTTGTTAATGCACAAGTAAGCTTGCCTTGGTTTTGTTTGGCAATTGCATTGAGTTTTGACGATTTTAGATCGACTTTTTACTTGGTTCATGAGATGACAATGTTGCTCCCGGGTTTTTAACTTTCGTGTTCCGATGCTTATTTACACTTGATTTATTTGCAATTAAATATCATTTTTGAGTTGTGACTTTATGCTTGAGATATGCTTATGCTTCCTTGTTATTTCTAACTTGTTTGTTGAGTTTGTGCAAGCTTTCGAAGGAGTATTCGCATGATGTGCGATTTGTGGATTATGTTGTGCTTATGTAGAATCGTTTTGTGTGGGGAAATTATCTTGATGTGATGTGTTTTCCACATGCGATATATTCTCACACGGAGATGTCTTGATTCTTATATTGGATATCTTTTCTAATCATTTCTTTTTTGCTTGGTGAAGCTTGCACGAATAATGTTGGGTTTCTTTTGCTTTGATTGCACTTTGCTACGGACATTATTGTTTATTTGGTATTGTTTCTAATTCTGGTTTTGATTCCACATTGTATTTTTTTTCTTTGCCATGAGAAGTAGGAATACAGATGCATGACTTGGAGTCCCTACTTTAAATGGGAAAATGTGTTTAAAGTCCTCAAAGGAGACAATGTTTGTGTTTGTTAAAAGTCCTCGATGAAGGCAATGTTTGTGTTTGTTTGTGTTCAAAAGACCTCAACAAAGGAAAATACAACCCCCTTCTTTTTCTCTTTTACTTTGTGCTTTCTATCGAGTCAATAAGTGGAGCAAATGGATTGCAATCTTCCCCCACACTTTCTAGTCCGTGTCGTTCTTACCTCACATTATACATTGATGTTTTGAATTGTGCTTATTTTTGTCCATTGAGTCAAATAAAGTGGAAAAGGGTTTGTAACCAACCCCCACACTCTGTCATTTGTTTCGACAATGTTAACTCATGTTTCTTTAAATGTTGACGCGTTGAGTTTTCTACTCGATATAGGTGCTTGACTAAATCAAGTGGAAAGAGTTCCTTACTCCCACTTTTAAATCCATTGGGTTCATTGTTTGTTGCTAGTTCGCACTTGATCTTTGTTTTGGTTTTTGTTTCGACTTTGTTCGATTGCACTTGTGTTTGTACTTTTCCTTAGACTTTTGCATGTTCTCTTAGGATCATTCGGTTCATTTCCGATTCGAGTTAGACATTGGTTTTGTAAACCATGCATGCTAACTTAGGTAGATGTTTCCCTTTGTTATCCAAACCATAGGACCACCATTGCACGACAACTTTAGGACTTTTAGTCTCCCTTAGACTTTTTCATTCTCCTTTTGAATTCTTAAAACTAAAACTCTCTTTTTATTTGTTCAAACTTCAAAAATTCTCTAACAATATTAAACCCTTTTTCAAGATAAAAAACACCAACCAACACAAACTTTTTTGTCTACGGACTTTTACTTTTAAAACCTTTTCAAAAAGGACATGCTTCGATAGCATCGTTCATAAAAAACATGAAACCAACCGAAACTTTTGAGGTGAACTACGAGTGCCTTGATCCCCATTGCACAGACGATGGTATATAGGCATAAAGGTTTGAAACCAAGGTAGGCACAACAAATAAAACCTTTCCTTTTTGTACATAATCCTTTGCATCCAGGAATTCCCTTTATATCCTAGCTTTGGATTTAAATACACACATTAGATTAGACAACAAGAGTGGATCTCATGGAGTACCACTGACGTGAGGGGTGCTAATACCTTCCCCTTGCGTAATCGACTCCCTTACCCGATCTTTTGGTTACAAGATCTTGATTTCAAGCTCTACAGGTTTTCTTTGATGTTTTCCTTTCCCATCATGTGGGATAAGTAAATGTCTGATGGAGACTTCATTGTTTGTTTGAGAGATTTATTTTCTCGAGTTGCTTCACCTATCTCCCCTCAGTAGCGAACCTCAATACTAATGAGCAACCCCCCTAAAATCTTGAGTAAAAATAAATGTCTCAGGTAGACGAGCATACAGACATGCAAAACTTAACAAAAGCAATAAAAGCAAATCATGCACGAGCATATGAAAATATAAGTAAAAAGCAAGTTTATATCAAAACAGTCAATAAGGACCGCAATTGTCAAAGTATTAAATAAAGAGGGCCAAGCCTCCACCCAAAAAAGAAATATAACGGCCACAAGGACCGAAGTTATCTGGGTGTTACAACAAAATGGGAAAAAGCCCCCAAAATAAATATTATAATTCACGACACATAAGCCGGTCAAAAAGAAAATAACAAAAACCCATCAGTTCTCAGGTTGCAGCTGCTCCTCGTTGACGACCTCCCCATGGGTAGGGTGCTTGCTTCCTCCCTCTTCTTCACCAAACTTGAGGAACTCAGGAACAAAAATTTCCCCATCTACCATGTTATAGAGAAATTCAGTCCCGGTTAGGATAAACTCAACACCTCGATTTGTAATCTTCAGCTGCTCTAGTGTATTGTCGAAATTCACCACACTGATGGCCACAAGATCCTTCTCAGCCTGACGAAGATGGGAAACCAACTCTGCATGGGTCCTCAATTTCTTCATCTTCTCGGGTTCCTCCTAGGTCGGAGCCGCATTTAGCCTCCAAGGCAGTGATCATGTCTTCAAACTCCTTGTTCAACTTGGCGATTTTTTCCGTATGCTCGATCAATGTTGTTTTCACCTTTTATAACTCCTCCTTGTCGGACTTCAACTTGGTCACCTTTGTCTGAAGAGCCACATTGGCTACGCGAAGGTCTCTCACCTCATTGACATTAGGGGTCCCCTCCTCGATATGGACCACTGCCAGCTCCAACACCCTCATCATGGAAGCCGCATTATAGGCAAGAGTTTTCCTCTTGCTCGGTTGATCCAAGTTTTCCTTTTATAGAGATTCTTCCTGCGGAACCTTTAGAGAGGGACACCTCTCGAAGTAGCTCTTTTTTTGCAGCCAACAAGGAGGCAATTCTTACTTATCTGGAGACCTCTCCAAGGTCAAGTCTACGGATTCCCCACCAACCCGGTGACGTTTCATGGTCGAGGTCACCTATTGAGGAGAAGGATGCTCCCCGGTGGGAGCGGATGAAGAGTTCCTTGAGCCCGTCATAGGAGGAACCACAATTTTACTGAGGACGCTCTTTGGAAGCCAAACTTTCTTCATCTACTTCAACTTATTAGATGTTGTCGTTGTAACCATGCGCTCCTATGCATTCGGAATTTTATCTGCAACGAGCAATGAAGACAAGTCAGTAAAACAAAGAAAACAAACAAAGAGACAACAATAACATGAAAGATACCTAAAAGCGCAAGGGCATACTTGTATGTAGAACAGTCGAGAATCCTCTTCGTGTTAATAAGCCGAGCAGCGAGCAGAGGCTCCATGTCCTTGCCAAGAATAATGTCCCTGTGCTTGATCACGCACTGAGCAGGGACAAAGTTGTCGATAAAAGCCACAAGTTTATTATATCTTTCTTAATAATCATCCTCCAAGTCGTCCGGACGAACGATATACTCGTTAGTATGTCGGTCAAAATGATTATGGCTCCAGGAAAAACGAAACCTCTGGACTTGATGTCTCATTTGCCTACCGTCCTCACTCAACACTGGTTTCCCATCATCCTCCATCATAATCTTTCAGTAGAGCAAGGAGTCTAAGGACCTCCGAGATATAGGCATAAATATATAGTACATGTTCTTAAATGTTCAGATCTACTCTGAGTATACCTTGAACAGTTTCCTTGACTACTTCAAGGAAACCCAACCGAATAGACCATCTGAGGTTGTTTTCCATTGGATATGGAAACAAGAGAAGAATAGAGGAATGGTGGCCCCATTATTAAGGTAGTCATAGACAATTTCTAATGCTCGAGTGAAGGCTGATAAGTTCGGATTAAGCTGTGAGGGAGCCAGGTCCATATAGGAAAGAACTGCCACTTGAAGGTCTGAGAAGGACAATCGAAGCCCCAGCTCTCTAAAAACATATTCATATACAGGAAATCAATCAGTCTCAAATGGAAAACATATCTGCTCATTTTCCCCAAGAAACACGACTTTCCACTCTGGCTCAGCATGAAGAACTCTTTTCATCTCCTACTGTTGTAAATACCTCATCGGGGAAGGAGGAAAAGATCGAGGCTATCCCTCGTGGCTCCGGAGCAATCCATTAGTTGGGGTCTGAGGACGTCCGCTCTTCCCTAGAAGTCTCGATCTGTTTGACTATGATTTCATCCTTGGAATTTGTATACATTTTCATCTGAAACGCAGAGGACGAAAGTGAATTCGATGATCAAATCAAATTCATCCTGCCACCGCTAAGTCAGGCGAAAGGGAGTACGAAGACACGAGAATGATGTCCTTGGCCAAAAGCCCTTGCTCAAGCATCAAACGAGGATATCACAAAATCCTACTCGGTCGACCAAAAGCTTCCCCGATAGGTAAAACCTATAAACCCCAACAAGGAAAGAATCCCCGATATATTAACCCAAGATTTCGTTTGAAGATTCATCGGAATTAGCCCGAGTATTATACTGGTGAGACAACTTGCTGAACAAAGTAGAGAAACACAGTAAGACACTTGGATATGATCAGAAATACAAGAAATATGTACAAGATGATGCATGACATGCAATGCACATGATTTATTTTATTATTATTAATACTTTAAGGGACTCAAAGAGTTATAGACAATTTTCAAATATTAAAGTACTAACACATTTTGAAATACTGAAAATCTCATTATAATAACTTCAAAATGGATTACAACTTTTATTACAAGTTTCAACAATCCCAAATACAAAAGAATATAGAATCTAAAATCCTAAGAAATCAAAGTTGATGAAGATATCTCCACACATTGACGCTTTCCCGTGAGTCTTACAATCTGAGCCTTCAAGTGCTTATTTTCTTCTGCATACCGGTCAGCAACCTCTTTCCAATCACCAGAGTCAAGAAGCTGATGACTATGTACTGATCAAGCTCTAGAGTAAATTAAATCCCCTTGCTTCTCCATCATCTCTACAGCACAACTCTTAAGAATCTCAATTAGTGTATCTTTCTCTTTCAAGTCTGCTCGGTAGAACATCTCTAAAGTCTGACACTTATTCTTCCAATCCTTTTTCTCCTGCTGCATCCTGACTTGGAAAGCTGAAGCTCTTCCAAATCATCTAAAATGGGAGGAGTGGTCTTCACAAACATATCAGGCATGGGTTCTTCACGGGAATATGGCATCTTCAATTTAATTGCCCTTGCATGTACCCACCGGAGATAAGGCTCTAAAGAGACGGCTCCTCTAGGTCCCAAGTCCTTCCTACTCTTCCTCTGAATATGGCACCACGCCTTTGCAATTTACTCCTTAGCTTTATTATTATTATCTCCCTCTTTAAGAAAGAAACCACTCAGATGAATATTGTTTGTCTTATCTTTCATTGGATATCCAAGTTGTCGTCATGCAAGAACGGGATTGTAGTTAATTCCTCCCTTTGTACCGAGAAGGGGTACATTGGGGAAACTACCACAACTATAAACAATCTCCACATCATAGTAAGCTTGATGATACCAAACGATGTCAGAATGAGTAAGAGCCATAATCTTTAGTGCCCAACGAGTTTCATTCTTGATATCCCAGAAAGCATCGAACCGAGGCAAGTGAGAAATAAATCCCTGATACAATAAAGGCGTGTAACAGATGATTATCCCTTCATGATAAGAATCCCGAAGATGAATGGAGTAATAGGCATATCCTAATAATGTAGGGACTGGATTTCCAATCAAAAAGATCCTAATGGAATTAATATCCACAAAGTTGTCGATGTTAAGAAATAAGAATAACCCGTAAGCAAGTAGAACAAAGATTGCCTCAAAAGCAACTGTACTCTTCATCCTAGCAAAATAGTGAGCTTTCTCCAATAAAAATTGAGAGGGTAATCCTCTAATATGGGGGCCTCAATGTCCGACTTCCTCAAATGAACCATAGCAGCAATCTCATGAGACTTTGGCTCCCCCTTCAAACCGGTGAAAAGAACACGATCAGTAATAGGTAAACCCGGTAGGTAAGAATACTCCTCCAATGTAGGCATCAATTGATAATCAGGGAAAGTGAAACATTGATACATCGAATCATAGAACTGGACCAAAGTTGAGAGAATACCCTCCTTCATCATGGGCTTCATAAGTGACACGATGGATCCATACTTCTTCCGAAAATCTATAGAACTCCCAATCTCGGGAATTAGACTCATCAAATCATCTATCTTAGGATTCTTAAAATTGTACTTCCGAGTCTTTATTTTTCCAGAATCCATGGTCAAAAGCACCTGAGATATTCGCAAAAAGTCAACTTTTAGTCCCTTGAACCAAAATGTTTTAAAGGATGCTCATGGGTGCATGAATGCATGATGCAACAATCACACACAAGATCACAGACATGGGGTTCATAGGTTTGACGTCACGAGCATGAAGTCAAAGGTACTACCCACAAGGTATGGTATAATAGTTTATCACCTTCCGAACAAGGTTTTAAGAGGTTCCCAGAGTCTACATCCTTCCTTCGAATGTTACCAACACCCTGATTGACTCGGTAATTAGTAATATTCTCAAGAAAAACTCGTCTGAGTGTAGTATCGCGTGACAACCATTTCTGGATTACTCCGTCATAGTTTTCGCACTACACCTAAAAGGTAAAGATGGGTTAAGGGTTCTATGGTCCTCAGTTTCAGCAGGCTCCCAGGTCGAAAGCAGCACGTCTTCCTGATTACTCGGTAAACGACATTACAGTCAAAGGAGCCTTCATTAAGTGGGAGATCTCATGCCTTCTTTTTTGGGATTTCTCCCTCAAAGTTAACATGACTATACCGCCCGTCCTATCTTAAGTTTGCCCAAGTATGGATAGAGGACTTATGAGAAATCACCAAGCACCCTGAAAACCAGTAAAATCTAGACAAGCATATACAACACATAATATACAACAGATAACGGCACATACACAAATAAACAAAGATAGGCTCAACCCACTTAGGGATGGACCAACAATTGGTCAATATTTCCCCAGTAAAGTCGCCATTTTTTCTGTAGAAGTAGAAATGTTGAGACTAAGTGTTGTACCCCAAAATTTTCCCTCTCATTTCTCAAGATATTTCCTACAAATATCTTCAATGTCTCAAGTTTGTGCAAGTATCGACCAGGTCAAATCATCTCCTCATTACTGATGTCTCAAATTAGGGTTCGAGTTTGCACGAGGACAATTGGACTCCTAATACTTCAAATTAATTTCATGGACCATTATGGACCCTCAAGATTTCTCCAGTCAAGTTTTAAAGTCTTAGATCACAAAATCTCTCAATCAATTGATCAGATGACCTAAAATCAACTGTATTGGAAAAAAAGTCAATTGTGGCCAACCTATAGTCAAACTTCAATATTTTTTACCAATATCAACATTTTGAAGTCATATGTATCATTTGATCAAGATGGGATCATAATTTTCCAAGAAAATCATTCAAATAGTCAAAAGGGCAAAATGGTCAAAATGAGGGTTTTGGCCGAGAATGACCAATTTTCGATTTTGACCTAGTACATGACTTATTGGTTTGAAACATTGATTTCAAGAATCCAAATACGTCGTTTTGACCTAATCGCATATTTCAATTCATCTCCTGAGATCAGTGGATTGATAGACGAAATTCGGTCAACTGGTGGAAAAAGTCAATTGTACACTAAATAGTCAAACTTTGACTTTTTGACCAAAATTGAGTCCCAAAAATCACATTTCATCAAGACATCCAAAATATGAAATTTGATCATCAAAAAATCAAGAGAGTCAAAAGTCAAACTTTGCAAGATTTGGAAAAAATTTCTAAGTATTTTCCATACATGATTAATTGCATTTCTTCCTGATATCTTTTCACTACAATTCAAGACAATTCAAATTTCTACAAGCATTCAAGTTATTACAAGACTGCATTTTTTTAAGTTAGCATTTGTTAAGTTACAAATCCTAAAGCCTTGTCTTGTTTGAACTTTTCTCTTGACTAAATCCACAAAAACAGCCCTGTTATGCTGTCACAGTCTGCTCCAAAGCCTACAATGTTGCCTTGAAAATCTGCATCATATCAATCCCATGGTTACACCAAGTTAGCATATAAAGAGCTTCACCCAAAAAGGCTATGAAACAACATACCCAAAAAGTTCAAAATTTCATTTGTTTTCCTCCCAAACTTCAGCCAACTTCATCTATAAAAAATGGTTGTCACAACATACAAAGGTGGCTTTTGATTGAGAGAAAAAAGAGGAAAAAACAGAAGTCTTTGTAACCTTGTTCATTCAAAAAAAACTCTGCTATATTTTCATTCAATAAATAGAAAATCCATAACTCATTGTTTCACCTTGAAAACACTCTCATAAATCACCTAAACATTTCACATCACATAGAGATTGTTCAAGCACAAGAACAGTTTCTGTAGTGCCTTTATCTTCACCTTCTAAACAAAAGATAGTATTATACAACTTGACAGTTTGGAGTTTGGTTCAGTAACTTTCAATACAGAAGGAGGTTCAACAGCTTTTTGGAGATCCATTGAAGTCCACACAACATCTTGGAAAGTGTTCAGACTCAAAACATAAAGTGCAGTTTCAAGGTAAGTCTTCTTGACTTCGCATTTTCCATACATCATCTTTGGTTCATTTATGAAGATAGAATGTAGTAACCACTGCCCTTGGAAGTTAACCAATTACTTGTTGTTAATTTTTATTAAATATATGTTGAAAATTGACTGATACATGCAAAAGAATGATGATAGAGGCAAAAAACTGCAGCATGAGTCGACACATACCCACATGGGTCGACTCATTCTAGTGACAAAATAGGGTATGAGTCACCACATGGCCTTATGCGTCGACTCATACTGTTATCCAGGCCCCAAAACAGAAGGATGAAAGGTGCATGAGATGACACAAAATGTGTATGTGTCGACACAAACAGGTGCATGAGTTGACACGTCCCATTATGCATCGACTCATACTGAGTTGATTTGGGATTTTTCATAAACAGGAAGTGAAATGAGTCGACACATTCCATTACGCGTCGACTCATACTGAGTTGATTTTGTTTTACAGGATCAAGAAGAGTTATGTGTCAATGCATAGCAGCATGTGTCGACACATAATAGTTCAAAATGCAATTTTTTTTCTTTTTACACTATTTTTTTACATTTTCTTCATTGTTATTCAATATGGTTGTAATATTTAAGTTTCTACGTCATCCCCATTTGTAAATTGTACCCCCACTCCCCTAATGATGTAATAGCGTAGGATTTTAATTTCCGCAAATTTTTCGTTTTCATATAATTGTTAGTAATTAGGGAGTGTATGGTAAGATAAAACCGACCGCTAGAAAAACCTAATCTCAAAAGACAAAAAAATGCATGCAATCAAAACATCATTCACACAAGCACCTCTAGGGTAACCTCGCTTGTTATCTCGGAAAATAGTCATGTCCCTCGAATATGGGCGTTTTAGCAAAGACCCTCGATAAAAAGATCGATGTCCCTCGATGTTTCCTTCGGTAAACGATCTAGTCCCTTACAAAAATTGCTAAAATGTCTCATAAGTTGTCTTTTATGACTATACGATTGACCCATGCTCGTCCCTTCACATCCAATGATGGGGCTTCTTACCAATCAATGGTAAGGTAGCAATATCTAAGGGAAGTGGAAAAGAATAAAGACCTTTTGAGTAGGTAGGGCTCTCGTAGTTTCTTATTCACAAACTAAAACCATTTCCGCACTCACACTTTTAAAACACCTTCAAAAACAAACATCTCTTTGAACTATTTTCAAAACCAACACTTTGTATACATTCTTATAGAGACGAGAATCATTACAAAGTTTGCCGAAACAAAGGCATTTTCAAAATATTTTCAAACTTACACCAATCACAAACACATTTCAAACAAAGGAATTTCAAAAGTGATCTAGTAAGCAACTAAGAGCCCGTAGATAACTACGGATAAAAAGGGTGATAACACCTTCCCTTTTCATAACTTACCCCCCCCCCCCGAACTCAAGAAAATATCTCAAAAGGTATTTCCTGTTCTTTTCACCCTTTCCTTTATTGGATAAAAGAAAGTTCGGTGGCGACTCTGTCTATCCGCAACATTTGCGATAAAATGCAAAACATCCAAGTCAGTTCTCCAACCGTATTACACTAAGCCATTGGATTGACTTGACTCGCACAGATCAAATAAAAATCGCCATCGTCCTTTATTATTTCCAAAGGAATGGGAAAAGAGTGAATAACCCAAAAAGATGGGGGAGAGAATCTAAGTTCAGGGGTTGGTTATGCAAAGGGAAGGTATTAGCACCCTAAACATCTACGGTACTCCGTAGGAACCTCTTTGAAAATCTGTATATTTTAGCTATAAGTGTTGTATAAAAAAATAGATTGTGGAGATGAGAAAAGAAATATTTTTTAAAATTTTTGCACCAGCCGTGCTTGCGAACCTTTAGTGCCTACGTACCACCTTCTGTGCAATAGGGGATCAGGGTACTCGTAGTTCACCTTTAAAAAATTTAAAACACAAGTGTGTTGGTTAATTTTAAGAGAGGAGACATTATCATCGTATCCGAGTGGAAGAACATACTTACTACCCACGATTATGAGAAAGGAGAATTTGCATCATCTCAAAGTGGTGGATATGGCTTGGACTTTAAAATCAACAAAGCCTCGCTCAACACCCAAGTGGAAAATATCTCGCTTCACTATATATCATAGAAGTATAGTAGCTCACATCACTACAAAGATTGACAAGAGTCTAATCTTTTGAGAAAAAATTTAAAATAAAAAGCCTAAATTGCAAAATGGTTCGAATGAGACTAATTGACTTTTAGTCTTCTCACCAAACAATGTCAAAGTATTATTAAGTTAGATAAAGTTTGATTAAGAAAATGCTTTTTTTAAAATGCATGGATCTAAGTTCAAGTTTATTATGAAAGCGGTTCAAGTTAGAAAAAAGAATAATTTTGAAAAATGAGGGAGAAGATTTTTGAAACTAAAGAAGATAGGAGGGGGTGAAGGGACTATCCTAAAGCATAAGGTAAAAGTTAGGGAAAAGAACCGTCTAACCAACAAGAGGCCAACATTTGACATAATGAGTCAATTTAGAATTCCCATCATTTGGATTGAAACCAAACAATCAAAGATAATAAACCTCTTAAGAAAACTAAGCTTCAAATGCATTAAGTCTTCACAAAAATTGGACATAGTAACGGCTGTATATAGGTGAATTCTCAATCACCGGTAAAGCATGTAATCAGAATAATCTGCACACAAAGAGACAAACAACCCAATGTCTTGGGGTAAACCCCAAGAAATCCAGACAAAATAATAACAGAAATCACCAATGTCTCCAGGTATGTCCAGGTCTCTAATCCTAAACTCAATAAGTCCATAACTCCATTATGCCAAGTATAGTAACCAAGTAGTCCAAGTGACATTAAAGTTTTTTATTGTTCAAGTAGGTTATTAGGTATCTTAAAAAAGAAAATGAAAGCTCAAGTGAGCAAAATAAAAATGACATAAAGATAATTTCTCAAGTGAGCAAAGATGAAAATAGCATGAAATGTAAATGCTAAGATAAATGGTACTTAAAGTAAAAGCATAAAAGTAAAAGTCAATTGTTAATGAGTTAGAAATTAGAGGTTAGTTGAATGACCATCTTGAAACTTGCATTTGAAAACTCATTAGAAGATTGATAAAATCAAAGTCTCTCAACAACAAGTTTCATTTGCTTTTTGTCAAGTATATCATTCATTTCAAATTCTCAAGGCAACAATAAATGATCAACGATGTTTAAATGATTCACTTAGTCCAAAATTTATGAAGATTCATTAGAGGATTGATAATACCAAAGCCTACTAACAATGAACCCCAAGGTTATTGGATCAAAGGTTTCAAATTAAATATACTTGGGCTTACAAATATGAATTTGGGTCACGAATGATCATTTCTCGAATCAGGACAAAATTTAGTGTTATGTTAAGCAATCGTAAGTGGACTTATATAGAAGTCGCACCTATTTTGAGGTCGGTCAATAGCAATCTATGTACCATATGTTTAGAGAAATAATATATAGATCATTTTCCAACAACATGTGGTACAAGTAAGAATAGGATGAGATGAAGAGGGAAGGGGAATATTTGAATCAAAAAATTTGATCAAACTATCATTAAAATCATCCATCCATTTTGGTAGAGTTAAACTCAACACCCAAGATTCAATGATGTTAATGAAGTTTTATGATCATCAATCACATAGTCAGAATATAAAAAAAATACATTTATTGAATAAAAAAAAAATAAAAGATGATTTTTAAATTGTTTTTAAAAGGAAAATATAAGGTAAAATAGCAAACTATATTCAATGTATCAGAGAAAAATTTGAAAAGACCCTAGAAAAATCAGAAATGACCTCAAATATTTTTATAAAATTTTTGGTAATTTTTTAAAACATAAAAGTATTTTTAAAGTAATTAAAATTACTCAAATAAGTGAAAAAAGATCAAAAATAGTATAAAACAAAATAAAATTCTAGAAAAATTTCAGAAAAGTCAGAAATAGAGAAAAATAATCATGATAAAAAATTTTAGAATTTAAAAATGCCAAGTATTTTTAAAATAATTAAAATAAAGCAAACAAAACAAAAATTATGAAAAATGTCAAACATTAAAATAAAAATATAAAAAAATATTCACAAAATCAGAAATAATTCAAAGTATTGTTGTATTTTTTTTATATAATTTTTGGATAAAAAATAAGAGAGTTATGAATTTTTGAAATTAAATCAAATTTAAAACAAATTTTGTAAAAATAAATAAATCAAAAATAATGTGAGGCGTTGGATCTAATTCATTAAAATACGCTGGCGCATCAGATGGCTCAAAAATGATGATGTATGGTGATCCACGGTCAACAAGCGCGCACTGGAGTCACGGAAGTCAGACCAATCACAACATTTCAATTGTCTTGCTCTCATTGGTTGAAGAGGCCAAGTAGGTCATCTTCAACCTCCAGCTACCCTGCAACTAAGGTGAAACTATGATCCTTAAATCTGTAAATTTAGACGCTCATAATGGTATCATTAGACGCGTTTCTTCAAGACGATCACAACCATATTCTCGCGCCAAATTTATATAAAACATAGCTTACTCGATTTGAAAAAAATCATAGATGTTTTAAAAATTTTGAAATCGAAAACAGAAGTATCAAACGCATTGATTCACCAAAATTGAGTTAACAGCAAGCATCGGTAAACATCATAGACCATTCCAGTAATTTGAGTTAGAAAATTTGGTGCCTTAAACTACCTGAAAAAAGTCAAATGAGCTTGCTCTGTAAATGGACTTGGCTAGCATGATTCGGGGCACCTCAAGGCTTGATTCTTCTTCTGTTAGCTTCAGTGAAGTTCAAGGATGAAGGATCAATGAAGACATTAGATTGAAAAGTGGTGAACAGAGGAATTCGAAATCTCAGAAAAAGGTGTTATATAAGGAGTTTGACAGAGTAATTTTGGTTGTTCAAGCTTGACAAAATGAGTGAGATATAACCCTCTATTTATAGGGAAGCAAATGGGATGCTCAAGCGTGTGGAATGATGAAGTTTGGAGGGAATTCGTGTGAAGCTGAAAACATGAAAAGTGTGACTCATATTTTGCTCAAAACTCAGCCAAAACTTGTGTTTCAAGGTACTAATCACTTCTGGAAGACTGTTAAACATGATTAGAAGTAAAAACGCGCAATAATTTAGTTATTAGAAGCTTAATTGTGCATTTCAAATTCTGACTTTGGAGGAAAAAATCAGTTTCAAATGGTTGTCTTTGAACTCATGGTGTGCATAATTTAGGGAACCTTAGGGCATGATTCCTGAAGCATTTACAATTGCAAAGAGCAAGATCAATTTGATGCTTGAGCTGAAAGTTGTGATGAGTCAAAGTTGAGAAAAAGATGCTGACTTTTTGTACTTACAAACATTTTAAGTTTTTCTTCAAAAGTGACCTATAATGCTTTGAGTTCAACCAAGGCTTTCCTCCAAAATTGAGCTTGGATCAATAATGCTAGCTTGAAGTAGACTTCCCAAAGAGAATTTTGAAACTTGAATAACTCAAAAATACCAAGTACTGGAAAAGTTATGGCCTTGTGCAGTTGGTGAAAATTCATGAGATGACCTATAATCTTTTGCATTCTTAGGGAATCTTCCATCCATTTTCAAGCTTTGCACATAAAATAAGAGTTGAATTTCACATCCTTAAGATCATTGTGGAAAAATAATGGGCTCAAGGAGATAAAAATTGACCAAGTTATGATCTTTTGAAGTCACATAAGAAAATTTGATGGCATATCTAGAGGACGTGTAATCTTTCTTCATCATTAGACATCTTCCACACAAAATTTTCTTGAAAATTTTGAAGTGATTTATTTATAACTCTTTAAATAGAAGCATGTCTTTGTAATCACTCAAAAATCTCAAAATATGAGCAATATATAGCCCTTAGAAGTTCAAAACCCTAACTCCTAGAGCACCAAAAAGATTTGGAAACCCCTTTCAATTTTGACAAACTTTCTTGTACAAATACTATTGCCATGTGAATAGAAGTTGTTGTGGATGATAATAAGAACCCATAGAAACAAAAACCACCTCCAAATGTTAAGAATTGAGAAATTTATGCACTTGTGATCAAGAGATCAAGAACTTGTCCAATTAGGTCAAACCTCTTCAATCAACTCTTGTATCTTTTAATTTTCTTTGACAAATTGAGACATGATGAATCATAGTAGACCTTGTCATGATATTAATTCAAAGTATATTCAATGATGAAGCTTGAATCTCAATGAAGCTTTGTTGAAGAAGGCATGGAAATAAACTCATGAACCTATAAATCAACCTGATGAAATATGTTGTGCCCTTACCTATAATATCATCAATTAGAGAAAACATTCATTGTATTTATTAGTTAAAGTTAATCAATACAAAAAATAGATGATCACATTATACAAATCAAGGTGCTTGGTGATTCCTCATAAGCAAACCTAGAGATAGGGAGAAGAACCAAACTCTAGTGTGATCTTGTTATGATTGGGTTGATATGAGATGATAGAAGAATCTTAGGGGAAAAATTGGGGTATAACAATGAGAAACATGATCCCAATGAGAGCTTAAAAAAGATTCAAAAGATGCAACGAGACATTTTATGGGGCCACAACAGTGATAACTAAAACATTCATTATATAATATGGCATGACATCACTAAGGCCAAGAATCTTAGTGGTTTGGGACTGCAAAACCTTAGCAAAATGAATGAGGTGTGCATTGCGAAGACGACGGGGAAGCTTAAAATTTTAGATATGGCTTTGTGGTGTGAGTTCCTAAGGAAGAAGTATAGCAGGACTACATTATTAACTACATTGGAATATTTTTCTAGAGAGAGATGTTCCCTCTTATCTCTTGAAAGATCCCCCCAATCCATTAGTGTTTAGTGGATTCCTCTCACCTCTATCGTGGCTCTCTACTTCCACCTTTATGGTGGTCATCCCCCCATCTCTCTCTCTCTCTCTCTCTCTCTCTCTCTCTCTCTCTCTCTCTCTCTCTCTCTCTCTCTCTCTCTCTCTCTCTCTCTCTCTCTCTCTCTCTCTCTCTCTCTCTTTGAGAGCACTTTTCCCTCCACCCATCTTCGTTCTCATAGCCTCAACTTAAATAATTCTCTCACTGGACATCCCTATCTCCACCACTACCAACTTCCAAGCTTCCTTTTATGTGCTTCCAACCACCATCGAATCCACCACCACCAAGAAATGACAAGCTTATCATGAGCTTTTTGAACATATCAAAAGCAGCAATGTTGGATGCACCCCTCTCCCTTGTAGTTGATTCTTCACTTTCATTATTGGTAATCATTCGCCCCCACCGAAGCCTCCATGGTTTTTCTACAAAATGAATCTACTTCTTCTAACAGGGTGTTTAATTTTAGTTTCGTATATTATGTTCATGTTCTGTGTTTTTTATTTTTATGCAAAAATGTTGCACTCTATGTGTTTGACAAAATGTTTCAAAAGAGTTTTGTTTCACGTAGCATGTTTATGTGTATCTGTTGAAATTTCATAGTGACTGAGGGAGCTTATGAGTCCAACACCCATTCCAACACTATCTATAGTCATATACTAGTTTGTGAACACTCGATAGGGTTGGGAAATATTGATACTAAATAAAGTCAAAATGTGAAAACACAAGTCAAAGAAATCATCTGTAATTAGATTTGAAAAAAAAACCATGGACTCTCACACAAATATTGCCATTCATCATGTTTTCAATAGCGTGGATTGATGGATAAAATGTTGTTGCTTTTAGTTTGGTTGTGCCTTAGCTTCTGAACAATCTATGTATAATGTCTCTAATGAGTATGTAGTGTTTTCTCTTAGAAGTGCTTCTAGGATATGTGTAATACGGTGGGAGAAGTGACATGGGTGTTTTGCATTTTATCGCAATTGTTGCGGATAGTAAGAGTCGCCACCGAATTTTCTTTTATCCAATGAAGGAAAGGGTGAAAAGAACAGGAAAGACCTTTTGAGATATTTTCTTAAGTTCGGGGGGTAGGTTATGAAAAGGGAAGGTATTAGCACCCTTTTCATTCGTAGTTATCTATGGGCTCTTAGTTTCATGCTAGATCACTTGCTTTTGTTTGAAAATGTACTTTGTGATGTGGATTTGAAAATATTTTGAAAACGTCTTTCTAATGATTCTCATCTCTATAAGAATGCGTACAAAGTGTTGGTTTTGAAAATAGTTCAAAGAGGTGTTTGTTTGTGGAAGATGTTTTTAAAAGGGATTTTGAAAAATGCCTTTGTAATGATTCTCATCTCTATAAGAATGTGTACAAAGAGCTTTGTCTTTTGAAAATGTTTCAATTGAAAGTTTTGGTGTAAAAATGTTTTTTTTAGTTGTGAGCAAGCAAGAAACTACGAGCGTCCTACCTATTCAAAATGTCTAATGTTCTTTTCCTCCTCCTTTAGATTTTGCTATCTTACTATTGATTTGGTAAGAAGCGCCATCGTTGGATGTGAAGGGACAGGCGTGGGTCATTTTCATAGTCATAGAAGGCAACCTATGAGACGTTTTAGCAATTTCGTATAGGGACTAGATCGTTTACCAAAGGAAACCTCGAGGGACATCGAGGGACTACGATCTTTTATCGAGGGTCTTCACTAAAACACCCATATTCGAGGGACATGACTTTTTCCGAGGCAACAAGTGAGATTACCCTAGAGGTGCATGTGTGTGAATGGTGTGTTTGATTACATGCATTTAGTCTTTGATTAGGGTTGTCTATTTGTTGGTTTTATCTTTCCATACACCTTAATTACTAATATTTGTATAAATCAATAAAAATGCAGAAAATAAATGTCCTACCCTATTACAACCATATTGAATAGCAAGAAAATATAAAGACAAAACAAAATAAGAGAATAGAAAACAGGTTCTTCGATCTAGGCAGTATGTACCCTTCGATTCTTCTCTTCCTGGCTTCTTTCGATTTGGGCATGGCGGTCAGCGTGAGATGCACCCTTCGATTCACCCTGTTTTTGCTTCTTTTGATTGCAGGAATGTTAGTGTGAACAAGTAACCTTCGATTCTTCCTTTTTGCTTCTTTCGTTTAGGTACAAGATGAACTTGTTTCTAAGTGTTTGAAATGCCCATCTCCCTCCTTCGATTGCAGGAATGCAAATCTCCCAAATTGAGATTCGAAAGGCTTCAATTTTAGCCAATTGAAGGATACATAAAACCTGTCTAAAGTTTGAAAATGAATCTAACAAAGGTAACTCTAGAAAGCTACAGGCCAGAGGTTAGCACAAGTTTATTGGGCACCAAATTCCAAAGTCTAACTAGTCAGGGTTGAGATTTTCAATATATAGGTGGTGAGAATCGAAAGTTAAGGCATGCGCAACTTCCTAGATGGGATATCTACATTTTCCTTTTTATTTATATGTACAAATGATATTTAAATGAAAAAAAGTTCCAAGTTTAGAGGGAACTTACCTCTTGAAGTACTAATCGAAGGAGTTGTATGTGACTTCCTTGATGGTGGATGGAGCTTCGCTGGAACCTTCCTGAAGCTAGTTCAGTTGCTGCTTTATTTGGGCAGTCACTGAATCGAAGGAGGGTGTGTGATATTGGTGAGTGAATCGAAAGTTATTATATAACAGTCTAGGGAGTGAATTAAAAGACTATCATGTTGCAGTTAGGGAATGAATCGAAGGTTGGTATCTGGTAGTTGGGGAGTGGATAGAAGGATTCACTAATGTATGAAGGGGTCTGGGGGTTTTAGAGTTTGAATGTTTGAGAATGTTTGAGAGTGTTTGAGAGTTTTGAGAATTTGATAATTTCCTCACAACAAGAGTTTTTTCAACTACCAAAAGGCTCTCTTAGATGTGTGATGGAAACTCTTATTTATAGATGAGTTTGGTTGAGGTTTGGGAGGGAAAACAAAAGAAATTTGAACAAGTTGGGTATGTTGTTCTTGTAGTCTTTGAGGTGCAGTTTTTGTATGCCAATTTGGTGCAAGTATGGGAGCAGCGTAGCAGGACTGCTTTGTAGAAGTTTTGGAGTGTTGTAGCCAGTGCAGCAGGCTTGTACTTGGCACCACTAGCATCTTGAATACTTCTCTTTGTTTTGACCAACTAGCCATATCCTCCGACCATACTCCTTTTCAGACAACAATGTTTCTTTCCAATCAAAGTGTCCTTCGAATGGATCACATGTGTATCTTTTGAAGGGGCCCAAATGGGTGTCCTTTGATTTGAAACATGTATGTGTTCTTTTGAAGGAACCACATGCATCACTTGTGTGCATCATTTGCAATTCTTCAGATGGGCCACAAAGGTATAACCTTCGATTGGGCACCCAAATATGTCATAGTGTAGAGACTATGTGTGTTAAAGGTTTTCAAGAGGGAATCGAAGCTTATATGCAGGAGGTCCCTTGCTTTGTAAGCGCTGGCATAAAGGGAAATGTATGCCTTATGAATTTGGAAAACAAGCAAGACCATTGGCTTCTGAGTCGAAGGAAAGCTGCGGGAGGCCATTGCTTTGTGCCTGCTAGTCTGAAGGAAGTCCTGGCTTTGTGAATCGAAGGAATCATGCAAGGGGCCAATGGCTTCTGAATCGAAGGAAAGCTGCAGGAGGCCATTGCCTTCTGAATTGAAGGACACTTTCAGAAGGCCATTCCCCTCTGAATCGAAAGGAAGTTGTTTCAAGGGAACAAATTCCCAGTTGAAGCTAACTTGCAGGGGAGAATTTAGTCGAAGTTGAGCATGAACCAAAGCAATGTTCAGTCGAAGCTAGTATGAATCGAAGCAAACTTGATTTTCTTCAATCTTGTCAAAAAATCAAATTTATCTACTTTCCTATTTCAATAGTTTCCTCTTTGACCCGGTGCTTGGAAATCCAATATGATCCATGGAAATCATGTGGGGTGTTAAAACTCCAATTGTACTTGTGCAACTTGAACTTTAATAAATCCCTGTGAGAAAATTCCTTGAGAACGAAGAGGGAAAATTTGGGGTATAACACTATGTATGGAGTATATTCCATTTCATTTGCCTCATGTTATATGTAATTCTTGTTTGTTTGGCTATTAATGAAGCTAAATTTTACCATAAAAAATAACAGGACTACTAGATGCAGGAACTATATGGAAGCCAAACATGCTGACTCAAGCTTATGCAAGCAGATAACTAAAGCTTGGCCTAAGCTTGATTACTTTACCAGATGGGAGATATGAAATGGGCAAAGAATCGAATTTTGGAATGATTGTTGGGTGGAGAATGGGTTATAAATCTCAAAGAGGCATATCAAGGAAACTCGGAAAATTTGGAAAAATCTCCCTTAATTAACCTTGTTGAAGATAATGGTGAGTGGAAGTGGAGCCTCATTAAGGAAAGACTGTTTGCAAAAGTTATAGATCGTATGCGTGCCATCGAGCCACCAGAGAAGGATAGTACTAGATAAGATATGTGCATTTGGGGAGGAAGCACAACTGGAGAATTTAGCATTGTGAGTGTTTATAGTTACTCCTCAGATGTCACAGATGTTATAATGGAGAAAGATTGGAAAAGGATCTGGAAGATTAGAAGCTTAGAGGGAATACGAGTTCTAGTGTGGATGATGCACTACAACGACATCAAAACCAATCATTACCCAAGAAAGCTCAAGCTTCGAATTTGGGTTGCGATACTGCAGAAGATGGACAACATATGGGATTCAAAAATCCTGATTAAATTCATGTTATTTGGGTGGCGAGCAATTAATGCGGGATATTTTTCCAACCATAACCAAATTGGCTCGCAGGAATGTATTGGTCGACAAACGTGACTTAATCTTCCCTCACTATTTTTATGAAGACGAAACTGATTCGAATATGTTTTTACATTGTGCAATGGGCTACTCAAATATGGTATTTAATTGTTATCTGGTTGGGACAGGTCAATACAGTAAGTACAAATTATTTGTAACGCATTTATCAAAGTTTTGTTTGTCTCTTAAAGGAATATTATCATCTAGATTGATTGGAATGATTTGGATTGCATCTTGTTGGTCTATTTGAACTAGTAGAAACAAAGTCTTGTTGAAGGTGGAATCAAAGATGTTAGAAGAATGTTAATTCAAGTTAAGCTTTTAACTTGATGCACTATCTCCCTTCAACCCTTTGAGCGAAATGCGGGAAAATAAAAGGAAAGAAAATCCATGGACCGACCCCATCTTCTCCACCCCGTAGGAACTACGAGATCATCCCAAGGACGCCTTCGGCATCTAGGGGTCGCGGACCAACCATAGAACCCTGTTCAACCTGAAAAGGGATAACTAATGCATTCTCAGGTTGAACAGTTAAGGGTCGGAGAAGTGCAATTACTCATTCTTAACTTAAAACCTACATTCTTAAGAGAAAAGAGTCAGATGGAAAAGGGGGGAGAAGCTCTTCGTTCTCGGTTCTCCTGTAGATGGATCCTCCAGAACCATAAGAATCCTTGTTTGAATGGGATTCTAACTCAGCACCCTTTAATATTTTGAGAAGAGTTGCGCTTTGGAGAGCACAGTACGATGAAAGTTGTAAGCTTTGTTCAGAGGGTTATTTTCTATCGTTGGCCTCTATGGTAGAATCAGTTGGGGCTTGAGAGGCAGTGATTTACCCTGTGTCGGATGTCAGCGGTTCGAGTCTGCTTATCTCCAACTCATTAATTTTTATGATATAAAACTATATGATAGCATTTATATCACTCTATTTTTCCGATTCAGTAGTTTAGTTTAAGCTATGTTATGATTTATCATTTATGGATGTTGATAAGATCCTTCCATCTAGCAGCACCTTAGGATGGCATAGAGTTGAAGTGAAGGGCGAGGTTCAAACGAGGAAAGGTCAATATGCGCTTCTAAAATATCTTTTATACTGTGCCCAATACCGAAGTTAGTTCTATACATATGACCAGCAATGAGAAAAAGAAGTGCAATAGCTAAATGATGATGGGCCATATCGGTAAGCCATAAACTTTGCGTTTGAGGATGGAATCCCCCGAGAAGTGTTAGAATGGCAATTCCCGCGCCTTGCGAAGTACTAAATAAATGATTACTAGAATCGGGGTTTTGAGCATAAAGATTCCACTGACCCGTCAAAAGTGGCCCTAATCCTTGAGGGTGGGGCAATACACTTAAGAAATTATTCCATCGAACATATTCTCCTCTAGATCCTGGAATAGCCACATGGACTAAATGCCCTGCCCAAGCTAAGGAACTGACTCCAAATAGTCCTGACAAATGATGATTGAGGTGCGATTCGGCATTTTTAAACCACGAAACGCTCGGTTTCCATTTTGGTTGTAGGTGTAACCAGTCCGCTAATAAGGATATGAAAGAAATAAATAATAGAAAAATAGCTCCAGTATAAAGATCCTCATTAGTACATAAACCAATTGTATACAACCACTGATAAACACCAGAATAGGCAATATTCACTGGGCCAAGAGCATCCCCTCGAGTAAAAGCTTCTACAGATGGTTGACCAAAATGGGGATCCCAAATTGCATGAGCAATAGGTATTACATGTAAAGGATCCTGTACCCATGCCTCAAAATTTCCTTGCCAAGCTACATGGAAGAGATTCACGGAAGTCCACAGAAAAATTATTGCTAATTGTCCGAAATGAGAAGCAAAAATATTCTGATAAAGACGTTCCTCAGTAATATCATCATGACTCTCGAAGTCATGTGCGGTAGCAATACCAAACCAAATACGATGAGTAGTGGGGTCCTGAGCTAAGCCTTGGCTAAACCTTGGAAATCTTAATGCCATAATGCTTTTCAAATCCTCCTAGCCATTATCCTACTGTAATAATTCTTGCTAAGAAGAATGCCCACGTTGTGGCAATTCCACCCAGAAGGTAATGTGTTACTCCTACAGCACGTCCTTGTACAATGCTCAAGGCTCTAGGCTGAGTAGCAGGAGCAACTTTTAATTTATTATGAGCCCAAATGATGGATTCAATAAGTTCTTGCCAATAACCACGACCGCTGAATAGAAACATTAAACTAAAAGCCCATACAAAATGGGCGCCTAAGAAAAAAATACCATATGTCGATAATGAGGAACCATAAGACTGAATTACCTGGGATGCCTGCGCCAATAAGAAATCGCGAAGCCACCCATTAATGGTAATCGAACTCTGGGCAAAGTTTCCTTATGTGATATGAGTTACTACTCCTTCATCATTTATACTTCCCCAAACATCTGACTGCATTTTCCAACTGAAATGGAATATTACTACAGATAATTGCATTGTACATCCAAAATAATCCTAGGAAGACATGATCCCAAGCGGATACTTGGCATGTCTCCCCTCTTCCAGGGCCATCACAAGGGAACCAAAAACTGAGATTTTCTTTATCCGGTATCAATCGTGAGCTACGAGCAAATAGAACACCTTTTAGGAGTATCAATACCGTTACATGAATAGTAAATGCATGAATATGATGTACCAAAAAATCTGCAGTTCCTAATGGAATAGGTAACAAAGCTACTTTACCGCCCACTGCCACTAAATCACAACCGCCCCAAGTCAAACTGGTGCTTGTTGTTGCACCCGGGGCTGTTGTGCCAGGTGCTAAAGCATGAGTATTTTGTATCCATTGAGCAAAGACAGGTTGTAATTGTATAGCAGTATCTGAAAACATATCTTGAGGGCGCCTTCAAGCACTCATGGTATCATTATGAATATACAACCCAAAACTGTGAAATCCTAAAAATATACACACCCAGTTGAGATGTGATATGATTGCATCACGATGTCTAAGAACACGATCTAATAGATCATTGTATCGAGTAGTTGGATCATAGTCTCTTACCATAAAAATGGTTTCATGTGCAGCAGCACCAACTATGAGAAATCCCCCAATCCACATGTGATGTGTGAACAATGACAGTTGTGTACCATAGTCAGTAGCTAGGTATGGATAAGGAGGCATATCATACATATGGTGAGCTATAGGGGTATCTAATAGGAGAGCGGTCGGCTGTTAACCGATTGGTCGTAGGTTCAAATCCTACTTGGGGAGATTTTCTTCATTTCGAATTCAATAATTTGGAATCAAAAGAAAGTGTAAAGTTTGTTTCTATTCCATTCTATCTCATCGTATACTATTTTGTTCTGCTATATTGGGGACTCCCGGTCAATACAATACCTATGTGTAGATTAGGGATATTCCTTTGTTCGATAGTCTCGGGCTATCCTATTAAATATAGCATATTTTAATATCTTTAAGAAAGAAAAATGTAAGACTATTTGATTTCAACCTCAATCATAGTTTCTTTTCTTATCCCCAAGGTCCTTCCCCTTTTAGCCGCATGTGGGCGAGGAGGGATTTGAACCCCCGACACCGTAGTTCGTAGCCACGTACTCTAATCCTCTGAGCTACAGGCCCTACCCTGTCTCCACTAGATTTGTTCCTCGGAGTACCCTATAATAAACCTTTCCTCTTCCTATCTATTTTTGGTTAAGAAGATGTGAAAGCGCCTATCTCCTTATAAGAATAAGGATTGTTGGTCTCGAGGTGTGATGTGTGAGAGATTTGATAATTGGGGTTTAGAATAAGACGAACTTATTCATTCTTATTCTCTTTTGCTATTGACAAAGAGAATAAGAATGAATAAGTGTATCATCCTGGCACCGAGCTATTTTTTCGATGGGCCTCCCCTACAGTATTGTCACCGCAGTAGAGTTTAACCACCAAGTTCGGGATGGTTTGGTGTGGTTCATCTACGCCTAGGACACTAGAATATTGAACCATAAACGAAAGAAAGACGTGAGAGAAAAGCATATTAACTTTTCATTGTGAGTGTGAGGTCCTAATTCTTGACTGGAGAGGACACCAAAGGCCTCTGCCCTTCCATCCCTATCTATTCAAGGGATGGGGGACAGAGGTTTTGGTTTTTTCATGTTGTCAAAGAGTTTATCAGGTCATGTAGGAACAAGGTTCAAGTCTATGGGTCTGTTAGGATGCCTCAGCTGCATACATTACTGCACTTCCACTTGACACTTATGGTTAATGAAAAACGGATCGTCTCGCCGTGACCCTCTATTCTATAAACTTCTTTTGCTCCGTCCCCGTAGGGGCAGAGAACCCACCCTCCGGGGTGGGAGGGTTCTCTGCCCCTACGCGAAGGCTCTGGGGAAGTCAAAATAGGAGAGAACTCATCTTGGGGTGGGCTTACTACTTAGATGCTTTCAGAAGTTATCCTCTCCGCACTTGGCTACCCAGCGTTTACCGTTGGCACGATAACTGGCACACCAGAGGTGCGTCCTTCCCAGTCCTATCGTACTAGGTGAACTCATTAAAGCTCTATTCGCATCATTATGCTCGATAAAAGGAATGAGGGAAGCTCCAATAGAAAAATATTGGAAGGGAAAAATACTTCGAAGATGAACCTGTTCCCATGCAATAGTAAGAAATTCTTGACGGTATCGAGCTGGAACAATCTGCTCCTCCTGAATACCTCGATTCAGTGCTAAAAAATTTCCCGTTGCTACCATATAGTATTCATCTCTACTTGGTGATAAAGAAATCATTCGTATTCTTTTTTATCTCTCAGAAATTTCATAAAATGGACTTTCTATAGACCCCCAACGACTAATCCTTGCGTGAATTGCCAAGGATCCAATAAGTCCGACATTGATTCCTTCAGAGGTGTCAATTGGACAAATGTGTCCATAGTGACTAGGATGGATATCTCGTATCCGAAAACTAGCAGTTCTCCCCGTCAATCCTCCGGGACCCAAAGAACTCAATTTCCTTCCATGAACTATTTGGGTCAATGAATTGGTTTGATCTAAAACTTGAGATAATGGATGTAATCCAAAAAAATATTCATAAGTGGTTGTTAATGGCGTTGAAGTCACTAAATTATGAGGAGTCGGTATCAATTTATATCTAATTGCTCCACATATAGTTCCTCTAATTAGATTTTCTAAACGAACAAGAGCCAATCCACATTGATCTTGTAAGAGATCTGCTACGAAACGAATATGTTTATTTTTCAAACGATTCATATCTTCAAGTGTACCCATTCCAAATTTCATTCCAATCAAATGATCTGCAGTTGTCAATATATCTCGCAGTAACAAAAATGTATTGTTCTCGGGTAATAAGTTTTTGATATTCAATAACCCTTGTTAACTAATGGAATAGCTAACAAAGCTACTTTACCTCCCACTGCCACTAAATCACCACCGCCCCCAAGTCAAACTGGTGCTTGTTGTTGCACCAGGGGCTGTTGTGCCAGGTGCTAAAGCATGAGTATTTTGTATCCATTGAGAAAAGACAGGTTGTAATTGTATAGCGGTATCTGAAAACATATCTTGAGGGCGCCCTAAAGCACTCATGGTATCATTATGAATATACAACCCAAAAATGTGAAAGCCTAAAAATATACACACCCAGTTGAGATGTGATATGATTGCATCATGATGTCTAAGAACACGATCTAATAGATCGTTGTATCGAGTAGTTGGATCATAGTCTCTTACCATAAAAATGGTTGCATGTGCAGCAACACCAACTACGAGAAAGCCCCCAATCCACATGTGATGTGTGAACAATGACAGTTGTGTACCATAGTCAGTAGCTAGGTATGGATAAGGAGGCATAACATACATATGGTGAGCTACAATAATGGTAAAAGAGCCTAACATAGCTAGGTTAATAGTTAATTGATCATGCCATGACGTTGTTAGGATCTCATATAGACCTTTATGAGCCTGGCCTGTAAATGGACCTTTATGGGCTTCTAAAATATCTTTTATACCATGACCAATACCCCAGTTAGTTCGATACATATGACCGACAATGAGAAAAAGAATTGCAATAGCTAAATGATGATGTGCAATATCAGTCAGCCATAGACCACTAGTTAGTGGGTCTAATCCTCCACGAAAAGTAAGAAAGTCCGCGTATTTTGACCAATTCAAGGTAAAAAATGGGGTTGCTCCCTCAGCAAAACTTGGATAAAGTTGAGCCAAAAGATCCCGATTCAAGAGAAATTCATGAGGAAGTGGGATCTCTTTGGGATCTACTCCAGCATTTAGAAATTGGTTAATTGGTAAAGATACATGTACTTGATGCCCCGCCCAAGAAAGAGACCCAAGTCCTAGTAGACCTGCCAAATGGTGATTCAACATGGATTCTACATCTTGAAACCAAGCCAATTTTGGAGCAGCTTTGTGATAATGAAACCAACCAGCAAAAAGCATTAAGGCTGCAAAGACCAACGCGCCAATTGCAGTACAATAGAGTTGTAATTCACTAGTTATTCCAGATGCTCGCCAAATATGATAAAAACCAGAGGTTATTTGTATTCCGCGGAAACCTCCGCCTACATCACCATTCAATATTTCTTGGCCCATTATTGGCCAAACCACCTGGGAACTAGGGCGAATGTGAGTAGGATCATTTAGCCAAGCTTCATAATTGGAAAAACGAGCACCATGGAAATACATGTAGGGTAGGTGTAACTTTAAAAGTATTTTACCCCTCGAAGAAGGAAGAGATAAGACGGTCTTATGGAGAATGTAGTCAGAAATCCATAATAGAATTCGATCACAACGGTTGAATTCAGTATTTTAATGCAGAAACCAACGAGATAATTTCCCCAAACTAAGCTATAAATCATAATACCTCCGTTCATTGAAAATGAGTCTTTGATTTGTTTTTCTTTGATATACTTTGTTTTGTTCTTCTATGTTATTTATTATATCTTCTATGTTAATGTTATTGATTATCTTTTCTATGTTATTTATTATATCTTCTATGTTAATGTTATTGATTATATGAAAATAATTTATTTTGATCTAAATAGAAGAGCTTGCCCCACCCATGAGTAAATATTTCATAGTAGCCTCATTAGACCGTACATCTTTCTTGGTATATCCAGATAGTAGATAGGAGCATAAACTGAAACATTCTAGAGCTACAAAGATAGTTATTAAATCGTTAGCGCTGCATAAAAACATTCCTCCTAGAGTAGCGGTTAATATGAATAACAGAAACTCCACTATAGCCATTTTTGTACATTCAATGTACTCTACGGATAGAGGAATACATAGAGTTAAAGATAGTAAAATAAGAAATTGAAAGATTTCGTTGAAATTGTCTGTTTGGAAATTTCCCGAAAAACTAATCATGGGTTCTTCTCTCCATCGGAACAACAACGTCGTTATGCTCATTACTAAACTTGTTGAAGAGATAAAATAGAACCAAGATATCTCTTGGTGATCCGAAGTTGAATCAATCATCAGAAGAAGAATTAGGCCCAAAATTAGGATCAATTCCGGAAAAATAAAACTTCCATCAAAAAGAAGCAAATGAAAGGCTTTCATAAAAATTCTCGTAGACTCGAGAATGATATTTTCATTCTGTACATGTCAAATAATGAATTAGTAATTCCATTGAATCTCCAAAAAAAATCCCAATTTATGTATGGATCCATAGGTCCATGTGTGTGTATAGATCCTGTTCATGGATTAACGAAAATGTGCAAGAATTCTATTTGCCTCCGCCATTCTCTGAGTCTCTTCCTTTTTGCGTATGGCATCACCACTCCCTTTGGCAGAATCCACTAATTCGGAACTTAATTTGAAAGCCATATTTTAACCCAGACGTTTTCGGGATGCTGCTAATAACCAACGAATGGCAAGTGCTTTTCCTTGTGTTGATCCTATTTCAATGGGAACTTGATGAGTCGATTCGCTCACGCGTCTTGCTTTAACTCCTATATTGGGAGTTACCCCACGTATTGCTTGACGTAAAATGTATAGTGGATTTGTTTTTGTCTTTTGTTGAATCCTTTTCAGAGCTCGATAGATAATTAGATACGCCAATGATTTTTTCCGTGTTTCATAATATGGTTCACCAACATGTTAACTACTCGATTACGATAAATTGGATACTAAGCGGATGTGCGTATCGACCCGTGCAACACTGTAGCAAACGCGTTAAGTATCCCGCCTGGGGAGTACGTTCGCAAGAATGAAACTCAAAGGAATTGACGGGGGCCCGCACAAGCGATGGAGCATGTGGTTTTATTCGATGCAAAGCGAAGAACCATACCAGGGTCTGACATGCCGCGAATCCTCTTGAAAGAGAGGAGTTCCTTCGGGAATGCGGACACAGGTGGTACATGGTTGTCGTCAGCTTGTGTCGTGAGGTGTTGGGTTCAGTCCTGCAATGAGCGCAACCCAACGTGCTTGGAGTGCCTATTGATAATTTGGGTCCTGTAGATACTCGCACAACATCTCCTATTCATAGATCTGCGCCTGCCTTTATACAGTTAGATACACAATTATCCATTTTTGAAACAGGAATTAAAGTAGTCGATCTTTTAGCTCCTTATCGTCGTGGCGAAAAATAGGACTTTTTGGTGGAGCTGAGGTAGGTAAAACAGTTCTCATTATGGAATTGATCAATAACATTGCCAAAGCTCATGGAGGTGTGTTCGTATTTGGCGGAGTAGGTGAGCGTACTCGTGAGGGAAATGATCTTTATATGGAAATGAAAGAATCCGGAGTAATTAATGAAAAAAATATTGCGAAATCAAAAGTAGCTCTAGTCTACGGTCAAATGAATGAACCGCCCGGAGCTCGTATGAGAGTTGGTTTAACTGCCCTAACTATGACAGAATATTTCCGAGATGTCAATGAGCAGGACATCCTTCTATTTATCGACAATATCTTCCATTTTGTCCAAGCCGGATCCGAAGTATCCGCCTTATTGGGCCGAATGCCTTCCGCTGTGGGTTATCAACCCACCCTGGGTACTTTACAAGAAAGAATTACTTCTACCAAAGAAGGGTCTATAACTTCTATTCAAGCAGTTTATGTACCTGCAGACGATTTGACTGATCCTGCTCCTACCACGACATTTGCATATTTGGATGCAATTACTGTACTATCAAGAGGATTAGCTGCCAAAGGTATCTATCCAGCAGTAGATCCTTTAGATTCAACGTCAACCATGCTCCAACCTCGCATCGTCGGTGAAGAACATTATGAAATTGCGCAAAGAGTGAAACAAACGTTACAACGTTACAAAGAACTTTAGGACATTATAGCTATTCTTGGGTTGGACGAATTATCCGAAGAGGATCGCTTAACCGTAGCAAGAGCACGAAAAATTGAACGTTTCTTATCATAACCATTTTTCGTAGCAGAAGTATTTACCGGTTCCCCAGGGAAATATGTTGGTCTAGCAGAAACAATTCGAGGATTTAAATTGATTCTTTCTGGAGAATTAGATAGTCTTCCTGAACAAGCCTTTTATTTGGTGGGTAATATCGATGAAGCTATTGCGAAGGCTACAAACTTAACTTAGAAATAGAAAACAAATTCCAGAAATGACTTTAAATCTTTGTGTACTGACCCCAATCGAATTGTTTGGGATTCAGAAGTGAAAGAAATTATTTTATCTACTAGTAGTGCGATTTGATTATTATTATTCTTTTTTTTTTACCGATCTCAGTCTTAGGAGAAAGATAAATTCTTAAGAGAGAAATAAAAAAAATTTGAAAAAAAAAACCTACGCTTGCTGAAGGTGAAGTTTGGAAATAAAACGATTAATCCCTTCTGTCGTGTATTCCCGATTAATGCATCCTCAATATGCTTCAATTTTAGTATAGTATTAAGCGAAAGGTTATACCTATGTATGGGGTTAGGTTAATCCTACTCCACTAGTACCAATAGGCGGCATGGGGGAAGAAGCACTACGCTAGGGAATCAACAACAGGAGAAAACTTTGTAAAAAAAATCCTTCCTTTCTTATCGGGATCGGGACTAACTAGAATGGTTGGGACAATAAACATCCATCTCGTTCGTATTTTGGATACCCATATAACCATCGAAGTGACTTGTAATTTAGAATCTTGAAACTTAGATCATGCATGATGGACTCCCTTTATATGATTTTGCTTACAAAAACAACTACTCCGTCCGTTCATATTATTTGTCGCAATTGATTATTTCATACAGATTATAAAATAATAATAAATAAAAGAGAGAATAGTAAATTTATTAAATTATCCTGATTAATTATTAATATATTTAAATTAATATTAATGTTAAATGGAAAAAATAATAAACTAAAAAATATTTATTAGAAAGTATAATTAAAAGATTAAATATAAAATTATATTAATAATATAAAGTAACAAATATTTTACAACAAATTTTTTTCTATATACGACACTTATTTTGGGAGTATATAATATGGAAAAGATTCTATAAACTTGCATTTATCTTTGTATTCACTTAACTTTTTGTTTGGTTATTAAATAAAAACGGTCTTACTCTAAATTCAATTGTTTATCAATTTTGAGTTATATGCAATTTATTTTTATGTGTAGTTACATTTATTAAAAAACAAGCAATATCCTAATTAATACTCCAACATAAGATCTAAATTGAAATATGTTAAGATCCAACTTAACAGGAACCTTTAATAGTGTGCAAGTGTTGCTTTATTTATTTATTTTGACTCATTCCAAACCCATTGACTATCCATTATCAGTGAATGAGTCAAACAAAAAAAAACTTTACATGAGGATATAAACTATTAGAGATTAAAACATTAATGTAGGCTATTAATTATTTTTAGGATAATTTTCAGGGGTATTCTAATTCATATTATAGACTAATTTTATCTGCATTTGAAATTGATCAAGATTAAATTAATATTTCTATTTTTGCTTTTTAGCGATCGAACAGGTTTCAATGTTTTTCAAATGGAGATCAGTTTTAGTATTTATTCATTTTTAAAACTGATTTTTAGCAACAAAGTAATCATATATTCAAGGCTACAAATAAACTTGTAAAAAGGTACCGTTTTATTTATTTTATAGATATACAACTTTCCACAAAAAGAAACACACTTTATTAAAAAAATTATATAAAAATAAATCAAACTATATAACAGTAAAATATTCTATATAGTGTTGACATTACATACATGAACGTTCCCTGTATTGCTTACATAAACCTTGCTGGTCCTGGGTATTTTTATTTATATTTATAGTATAGGTTGAAGTTAATCATAGTTAATTAAACCCAACACATTGGCACTGGTCGTTGAAATTATTATTTTTTCCATTGGGGCAAATTTATAAATCCTGAAATGATTAACAAATGCATTTAAAGTGTAAGTTGTTAGATTTTTAAATTAGTGTTAGAATATATATATATATATATATATATATATATATATATATATATATATATATATATATATATATATATATATATATATATATATATATATATATATATATATATATATATATATATATATATATATATATATATATATATATATGGTTTTTCGTATAATTTAAAAGAGAGGACATTTTAACAAAATGACATTAATTTCTTTCGGCTTGGACAAAAGTTTAGAATTTAAATTCAGTCTTGAAAATGAATACCTGTTAAAATAAAGTAAAGATTAAAATTTACATATAAAATAACTGGAAAGTATCATGAGAACGTGTTAGGGACCTATAGGGTCTGAGTTTCACCAACCATGAATGTATGAGGTTTGCATTCCATATCAGCATAATGTTTCATATCTTGTTGAGCTTTATGTAACTTCTTCTTAAGTAATTCCAGCATCGTGTCACGGTCAACTAGTGTCTCTTCCACTAGCTGCACATGGCTCGAGCCTTTAATGTAACCGGGTAGAGATGGAGGAATTCTGCCATAGACAATCTGGAAGGGAGAAAAATCAGTAGCAGAATGCTGTTGAATAAACATTAAATATGTTAGTAATAAAATTTTACATTAAATATGGTAGTAGGAAGGACAAAAGTTTAGTAAGTTAATAGTAGCAGTTATGTTTTAGTTTATGTTTTAGAATTGTAAAAGCCATTGGGTCTATATAAAAACCAAGAGTGTATTTTACTTTTACAAGAGCAATATACAAGTTTTAAGTTGAAAAGTCTGATTCGTTTATAACAATTTGGCATCAGAGCTCATAGCAAACATGATGAATCAAATGTCGTTGCCACGGCTAACGAAGTCAAATTATGAAAACTGGAGTATCCAAATGAAAGCTCTTCTTGGATCTCTAGACGCGTGGGAGGTGACCCATGATGGGTTTGAAGAACCAACAGAAGTTGGGGGATTTACGGCAGCTCAAACGAAGACGTTGAAAGAGACGCGATCGAAGGACAAAACGACATTATACATGTTGTTCAGGGCTGTAGATGAATCAGGCTTCGAAAAAATTGCTGGTTCGACTACGTCGAAACAAACGTGGGACACGTTAGAAAAAGTGTTCAAAGGAGCAGATCGAGTGAAGCAAGTTCGACTCCAAACTCTTTGTGGCGAATTGGAGAGGATACAGATGAAGGATACAGAAATTGTATCTGACTACATCACACGTGTGCAAAAGGTGGTGAATCAACTCACCAGAAATGGAGAGACAGTACCTGATGCACGAGTTGTTGAAAAGATCTTGAGATCTTTAACAGACAAGTTTGAAAATATTGTGTGTGCAATAGAAGAGTCGAATGACCTTTCGACGCTCTCAGTCGAAGAGCTCACTGGTTCTCTCGAAGCACATGAACAACGAAAGATGAAAAAGAAAGAAGAAGCAGACGAAGAAGCAAACCAAACCAATGAATCGAACAAAGACGAAAAGGTACTCTTTTCTCACAACTTTCGAGGAAGAGGACGTGGACGTGGAGGTCGTGACAGTGGTCGAAGTGGTAGAAGTAGCAACTTCGAAAGAGGACAATCGAGTCAACAAAATTGGCGTGGCAGAGGACGTGGTCAAAGAGGTGGTCGTTCGAATCATTCCAACTTCGAATGCTACAAGTGTGGGAAGTATGGTCATTACGCGAAGGATTGCAACTCCTACAAATGTTACAACTGTGACAAAGTGGGACATCTTGCAAAAGACTGTCGAATCGAAAAGAAGATTGAAGAAACAACCAACCTAGCCTTGGAAGCTGAATCGAATGAAGGCTTTCTCCTGATGGCTCAAAACGAAATCAACACCAATGACAGTGTTTGGTATCTTGACTCAGGAGCAAGTAATCACATGTGTGGTTACAAACACCTGTTTAAAGATATGAAGGGAATTGAAGATGGTAGTGTGTCTTTTGGAGATGCATCGAAAGTGAAGGTCGAAGGAAAGGGCACAATCAGTTACTTGCAGAAGGATGGCTTGATTGGATCAATCGAAGACGTTTACTATGTACCAGATCTCAAGACCAACATATTAAGTCTGGGACAACTTACAGAAAAAGGTGCTTCGATACTTATGAAAGATCGAACACTGCATTTGAAGGACAAAGCAGGACATCTGATTGCCAGTGTCGAAATGGAAAGAAATCGAATGTACAAACTGAACCTGAGGAACATTCGAGAGAAATGTCTGCAAATCGAAGTGCAAGACAAAGCGTCACTATGGCATATGCGCTTTGGTCATCTACATCATGCTGGTTTGAGAAGGTTGGCGAAAAGGAACATGGTGCATGGACTACCAGATATGGATTTCGAAGGAAAATTCTGTGAAGAATGTGTGCTCAACAAACAAACAAGAACCTCATTTCAAAGGAAGGCAGAGTATCAAGCTAAACATATTCTCGAATTGATACATACTGACATATGTGGGTCAATCACTCCAGAATCCTTCAGTGGAAAAAGGTACTTCATTTCCTTTATTGATGACTTCTCAAGAAAAACCTGGGTTTACTTCCTGAAAGAAAAATCTGAAGCATTAGAAGTATTCAAAAAGTTCAAAGTAATGGTGGAGAAGGCAACAGACAGACACATCAAAGCAATTTGATCTGACAGAGGAGGTGAGTATACTTCAATGGCTTTTGAGAAGTACTGTGAAGAACAGGGCATAAGGAGATTCCTAACTGCACCATATTCACCTCAGCAAAATGGTGTGGCTGAAAGGAAGAATCGAACTATTTTTGACATGGTTCGATCAATGCTCAAAAGCAAGAACATGTCGAAAGAATTCTGGGCAGAAGCAGTACAATGTGTTGTTTATATTCAGAATAGATGTCCACATTCAAAGTTAGAAGACAAAACACCACAAGAAGCATGGAGTGGACAGAAGCCAACAATTTTTCATCTCAAGGTATTTGGTAGTATAGCTTATGCACATGTACCAGATCAACGAAGAACAAAGCTTGAAGACAAAAGTCAGAAGTACATATTCATTGGATATGATGAGAAGACGAAAGGGTATAAGCTCTTCAATCCCATAAGCAAGAAAGTGATCGTGAGTAGAGACGTTCGAATGAACGAAGCAAGCAAGTGGGACTGGAACAATTCGACAGAGGTTGTTGACACAGTCGAAGAAACAACTGTAGCTGTACCAACAAGTATTCCAACAGAACATGAAGAAACAGAAGATAGAGATGAGCCTCTACAACCAAAAATGAGAAGTTTGCAAGATTTGTATGATTCAACAAGTGAGGTGCATCTTGTGTGTCTTCTGGCAGATGCTGAAAACATCAGCGTTGAAGAGGCGTTACGAGACAAGAAGTGGAAAAGTGCCATGGACGAAGAGATTAGAGCAATCGAACGCAACAATACTTGGGAGCTAGTCGAATTACTAAAAGGTAGTCAACCCATTGGTGTAAAGTGGGTATTCAAGAAAAAGATGAATGCTCAAGGAGAAATCGAAAGATTCAAAGCATGACTGATTGCGAATGGATACAAACAGAAAGCAGGAATTGACTATGACGAAGCGTTTGCGCCTGTTGCAAGAATGGAGACAATTCGATTACTCATTTCTCAAGCTGCTCAGTTCAAATGGCCAATATTTCAAATGGATGTCAAGACAGCATTTTTGAATGGTGTGCTCGAAGAAGAAATCTATGTCGAACAACCACTTGGATATATGAAAACTGGAGAAGAGAAGAAGGTGTTGAAACTGAAGAAATCACTGTATGGGCTGAAGTAAGCACCTAGGGCATGGAACACACGTATTGACACATATTTCAAAGAGAATGGATTCGAGCAATGTCCTGATGAACCCGCCCTCTATGTGAAGAAAAATGGAAGTGATTTATTACTTGTTGCTCTCTATGTTGATGACCTTATCTTTCTAGGCAGTGATGTTCAGATGATCGAAGACTTCAAGAGCACCATGACAAGCGAATTCGAAATGACAGACTTAGGTCTGATGAGATTCTTTCTTGGTCTGGAGGTTCGACAAGAAGAAGCTGGAATTTTCATCTCACAAGAAAAATATGCAAAGGAAATCCTAGAAAAATATAAAATGAAGAATTGCAATCCAACTTCGACGCCAATGGAACCAGGTACAAAACTATCAAAGTTTGATGGAGGAGAACGGGTCGAAGGAAGCAAATATCGAAGCTTGGTAGGTAGCCTTCGATATCTCACATGCACAAGGCCAGACATTTCACTAAGTGTTGGCATAGTGAGTCGATTCATGGAGGAGCCAGTACACACACATTGGAAGGCGCTGAAACGAATTCTAAGATACATCCAAGGAACAGTATCACTTGGAATGTTTTATTCAAAAACAGAAGACTACAAGTTAGTTGGTTATTCTGACAGTGACTGGTGTGGAGACATAGACGATCGAAAGAGCACCTCTGGATATGTGTTTTTCATGGGAAACACAGCTTTTGCTTGGCTATCGAAGAAGCAACCTATAGTGACACTTTCGACGTGTGAAGCTGAATATGTGGCAGCATCCTGGTGCGTCTGTCATGCAGTATGGGTCAGAAGGTTGATAAGCAAGATGGAGCTGAAACAAGAAGGTCCAACAATAATACAAGTGAACAATAAATCAGCTATCGAATTGGCAAAGAATCCAGTGAATCATGAACGAAGCAAACACATTGATGTTCGATTTCACTTCATTCGTGAACATGTGAAGGAGGGAAGTGTCGAATTGAGGCATGTAGCAAGCAAAAACCAAGCAGCGGATATTTTTACAAAACCACTATCAAAAGAGGTCTTCGACAGAGGCAAGAAGATGATAGGAATGCTGGATGGAAGAAACATTTAAGTTTACAGAGGAGTTTTGTTGAATAAGCATTAAATGTGTTAGTAATAAAGTTTTACATTAAATATGGTAGTAGGAAGGACAAAAGTTTAGTAAGTTAATAGTAGCAGTTATGTTTTAGTTTATGTTTTAGAATTGTAAAAGTCATTGGGTCTATATAAAGACCAAGAGTGTATTTTACTTTTACAAGAGCAATATACAAGTTTTAAGTTGAAAAGTCTGATTCGTTTATAACAAATGCACTGTAGAGTTGTAATGCCATTCTGGCCACACAAGAAATTTGCTCCAGAGTTTTGGTTTCTCATGCACAAAAGCACGCAGATATTGCTGCAGCGCTTTGTTGACAATCTCGGTTTGTCCATCCCCTTCTCGATGATACTCCCTCTGGTCTTATTTATAAGAAAAAATTAATTTTTTAGATACATTAAATAAGTAATGTATATTCAATGTATATAAAAAGTTAACTTTTTCTTATAAATGAGACCGGAGGGAGTATGTTGTTTTCACGCGTAACTTAGTGCCACTTAAGGTGAATAATTCACGCCAAAAATTGCTGCAAAAAACTGAGTCACGATCAAAATACAATGCTGCGAGGCATACCGTGTAACTTGTAAAACATTTGCGAAAACAATTCGGAAACTTTGACAGTCGTAAAAGCAGTTGGCAGCATGCCAAAATGGGCAGCCTTGGATAGGCGATCCACCACAACTAAAATCACCGTATTGCTTTGGAACGAAGGGAGCCCTATGATGAAATCAATAGAAATGTCTTCCCAAACTCGCTCTGGAATGGGTAAAGGTTGTAAAAGTCCATTAGGTAATTGAGGGGGAACCTTGATTTGTTGGCAAACGAGACATTCTTTGACAAAGGCAGCAACTTCTTTTTTCATACCATGCCAAAACATGTTTTCCTTCTACCTACCATAGGTTTTGTGAACACCACTATGGCCTCCTGGAGTTGAAGATTGGAATTCTTCAAGTAAGATCTGCTTGATGCTGGTAGAATCTGGAATAAAGAGCTTCTCTTTGAAGAAAAACAGTCCATCATAATAAAGTGTGTAATCAGCATAGGTAGCAGGGCCTGTAGTAATATTGTGAATTAATTCTTGAAGCTGAGTTTCTTCTATAAACAGGGTCTTTAGCTTTTGAATGAATTCCCAATGAGGAATGGTTAGAGCAAGACAGTGCGCTCTAGAGAGAGCATCAACAACCCGGTTCTGAGCACCTGGTTTGTAGAGTGTAACCCAAAAGCTTTGCTAAGTAGAATTGTTGTTTCGGTGTTTGAATAACTTGCGTCATAAGCTCTCAGAGACTTCTTTGGTCAGTGTAGATCAGAAATTTGGATCCCAAGAGATAGGTATGACATTTCTTAACTGTCGAGGTAATAGCACATAATTCTCTGACATAAGTAGAGGTTGTCATCATTCTAGGACAAAACTGTTTGTTGTAGTAACAAATAGGGTGCCCTTGCTGGATCAAAACCTCACCCATTCCCAACCCAGATGCATCCATTTCAAGGATGAACATTTCAGAAAAATTTGGCAACATTAAAACAGGGGCTTAGGACATAGCTCTCTTTAAAGCCTAAAATGCGTGATGAGGAGCGGTATGCCATTGGAAAGCATCTTTTTTTAGAAGCTCAGCAATAGGTGCATCAATAGTAGAATAGTGACTGATAAATTTGCGATAAAAACCTGTTAGGCCTAGAAATCCTCGCAAGTGTTTCACAGATTTGGGTGTTAGCCAATTAACCATAGCAGAAATTTTCTCCAAATCCAGACCAACACCATCCCTAGAGACAATATGGCCTAAATAAGCAATAGAATTTTGCGCAATGGAACATTTGGAAAGCTTTAAGTGAAACTCATGTTCAAATAAGCAATTAAACACAGTTGTCAAATGCTCCAAATGTGTATCAAAATAGGGGCTATAAATAAGAATGTCACCGAAAAACACAATCCCATTTTGTCTTAAAAAAGGTTGAAAAATCAAATTCATTGTAGATTGGAAAGTTGAAGGGGCATTTGACAAACCAAAGGGCATTACTAGAAAATCATAGTGACCAAGATGCGTGCGAAATGTTGTCTTGGGAATGTCAGCAGGAGCCATGTGAATCTGATGATAACCGAAGTGAAGATCTAACTTTTGTAAATCACTTAGTACCGTAGAGTTCATCCACTAGCTCGTTGATGGCTGGAATAGGAAATCGATCATTGGCGTTATGGCGTTAAAGGCTTGATAATCCATACAAAAGTGCCATGAATCACCCTTCTTGCGAACTAGTAACATTGGAGAAGAAAAATAAATTAAACTATGTTGAATAATACCTTGATTGAGCATGTCACGAATTTGTTTCTTCTTTTTGAAAATGAGGATAACGGTACGGTCGAACATTCACTAGTTCAGAGTTGTCAAGAAGGGGAATATGGTGGTCTATTGGTTGTTAAGGTGGTAGGGTGGTCAGTGTCTTGAATATGGTGGCAAATTTGGTAAGTATGTAGAATTATACTTCATCAAGTTTATGTTTTGATGATTACAAACATCATGATCAAGGCAAAAGGCATTATCAAAAAGAAGAAGAAAAAGTATCTATTCAAAATGGACTCTTGGCTTGCATTCTAAGTTACTCCTAAAGAAGACTTTGGTATTTAATCTTCATTATGGTACAAGACTCCAATTCAATATAATATGTTAATATAGTGCTCAAAATATGTCTAATATTATGCATACATGTTTCATGGCTTTAAATATAACTTGTATTTCATTTCCAAATCATTAAAAAGGTTATTTCACTTTTTCATACAGGGGTAACCAGTTACAGATTACTGGTAACCAGTTACAGGCTTCAGCAATTCAAATTTCTTAACGTTACCTGCATCAGTAACCGGTTACGGTCTTACGGTAATCGGCTACCGCTGATACGAATTTGAAAAACAAGGTTGTTTTGAATGTTGTTTGTTTATTGCACTTGTCCATGAACCATTGAACTTATATATTCATTTATAACCTTTTGAAAGGGTGCAATACTTGTATATAAATCAAATATTTTTGAAGTAGAAACACACACAAAATAACATCAATCACAACATACAATTCAACATTTTGTTTCTCATTTTCAAACAAGTGCATTGATTAATATTTTGATCTTGCATGAAACTTTTACTCTTACATTTTAAAATACATCATTAGAAAAGTTTCATCATATGCATTGAGCACTTGTGTAATATATTCATTGAATTGTTGTCTATAAAGAGAAGAGATCAATAATTTGTATTGACATTGATTATCAACTTTCATATCTACTTCAAGATGTTGTTTCTAATCATTTTTTCAAAGTGATTGTGGTGTAATCTTGTTGTCCAAGATTGTTGGAAGCAAGAGAGTATTAAGGGAGGATTGTTCTCTTTCTACTTTGTATTGGTTACCTTGTTTTCAGGATTGTTGAAACAAGTGTGCATTGAAGAGGATTGTTCTTCATGTACTTGGTTGGATCTTAAAGGATAGTTAAAGCCTTTGATCTCCCTATAGGTTAGATAGTAAGCATCACATTTGGATGTGGATAGGTTGTACGATAATTCTAACTATAGTGAAATCTCTTACATGTTGGTAAGGGGACTAGATGTACTCTCGAAGTGTGAGGGGAACCAGTATAAATCTCTTGTGTTCTTTATTTTCTGTATTTACCGCTTTCATATTCATACAGAAACAAGAAAATAAGAACATCATCACATAAAAGAATAAAAATCGACAATCCACTTTATTCAACACCATCTTAGGCGCACTCAAAAATCAACATTTGGCATCAGAGCGAGTTAAGGTAACGTGTTCCTATTTGATCCAGAATGGCTTCTGCACAACCAACTTTCAAAAATTGTGGTAGTAACAATAAGTCTCCTTTATTTTGTGGTGAATACTTTGACTTTTGGAAAATTCGCATGAAGGCTCATCTAGATGCGCAAGGAGAAGAAATATGGGATGTTGTCCAAAATGGTCCATTCGTTCCTACAAGTGTTGTCAATGGTATTGGAACATCAAAGCCTAAAACATCATAGGATGACGATGATAAGAAAAAGGTCATTTATGATAAGAAAGCAATTAATCTTCTTCAAGGTGCACTTTGCACGGATGAATTCTTTGGTGTTTCGGCATGCACAACGACAAAGAAAATTTGGGATTCTTTGGTTGAAACTCATGAAGGAACCGTTGAAATTAAGATTTCAAGATTGAATACTTTAAGCCAAGAGTATGAACTTTTCAGAATGCAACCTCGGGAGATAATTCTCGACTTGCAAAAGAGATTTGTTCATCTGACGAACCATTTAATGGCACTCGATAAGACTTTTACTAATGATAAATTAAATCTTAAAGTTCTTAGATCATTTTCCAGGGAATGGCAACCAAAAGTGACAGCTATATCAGAAAAGAAAAGACTTTCAAAAATGACATCTGCGGAGTTGTTCGGCAAACTTCAAGGACATGAAATCGAACTTGGAAAACTAGGACAACGTGAGATTCAAGATGAGGATTCCAAAGGCGTTGCATTGAAAGTTAACTCAAGGGAACTTGACGAAGATGATTCAGAAGAATTCATGCATGTTGTAAAAAGGCTCGGTAAGTTTTTCGCTAATAATGATAAATCTTCCAACTTTGCAAAAAGCGAGAAACTTGTCAGAAAGAAAGAAGGCTCTTCTTCACTACACAAAGTCAAATTCTATGAATGTGGAAAAGGTGAACACGTAAAGATGGAGTGTCCAAAGTTGTCCAAAAAATGCTTACAAGGGAAGAAAATTCTCAAAATCCAACAAGGTTTACATTGAAGAATGTGATTCAAGTTCTTCACCCGATTCGAAAAACGACGAATATGAAAATCTTGCTTTTATGGAATTACAACATTCCGATGGTGAAGAAGAAGAAAAGGTTAGAAATTTTTATCCTAAGAAAATAGTTGCTAAAACGAAAAATTATGTTACAAGCAACTTTCTTCCTACTTGTTTATATTATGGTATTATTGGTCACACACATGATGCTTGTCATGTAAGAAATTATAATGCTACTAGTGAACATTATGTGCAGGTCAAGAAAGGAACTAACCATGAAGGACCCAAATCACTTTGGATGCCTAGAAAAACTTAACTTGTTTTGTAGGTTTGCTTGAAGACCACTTTAAAATCTTTGATATCTTAATAAGTAGTTCATCCAAGCATATGATGGGAGGTATAAGCAAATTTTCAAATATAATAGGCCAAGGGATGTGTCACATATGAGGACAACATCAAATGAAAGATTCTTGAAAAGAAAAAGATAAGCATTAACTTTCATATCCAATGAAGAAGTACTTCATAATGAAGGATTAAGACAATATCTTCTAAAGGAAAAGTCAACCAATATCATGCTATTCTTATATTTTGATTATGATATTATTTTGTTTCTTTTTCCTTCCTTTTTGCTAATGACAAAGGGGGAGAAGATATATGTGTATGCTTTGTCTCAATCTCTAGTAGAAATTATCAACATACTCTATTGATCAAGGAGAAGCATTGATCAAGGGGAAGTTATCATTAATAGGGGGAACATATTTGTTGTAAGTATTTTCAACACAAGTATTGATATTATCGTTTTCCTCAAGGATTGGTGTGATATTAATTTCATTCTATAGTTTGAGTGTCTTTAAGTGTTTAAATCATAAATAAAGTTTTGATATTTGCTTTTAGTAACAAAAGATTAAGTTTCATGCACTAGATAGTGATTTGGATAAAAGAGAGATTATTGTTTGAAAATGATTGTTTTGATAAAAAGGAATGTCAAGATTAGTTTTCATCAACCTATTCCAAATTTATTCGATTAACCTTACATATGAACTAATCAATGATCAATAAATTCACGTATCCTCTCAATATTTCTCATGTCTAAGCAATATTATGAGTGTTATCATGTTAATCATTAAATGATCTCTCAACCTAACTATTAACATGATAATCTTTAAAGCTTGATACAAGTGAATACTAACTCACAAATCTATGTCTAGAGCTTGTTTATTAGTAGATGAATATCTTAGGTCAAACTTGGAACTTACTTCTCAATAATGAACCAAACCATGAAAATAACAATGATACAAAGATATTCAACATGTATTAATCTTAAACCAAGTTCATATACAAAATGATTAAAAGAAATACATCAAGTCAAGGTTGACTACTTCTAACCTTGACACAAAAAGTGTTTAGCTACTCATGATCATGATATCTTGCTCAATGAATAAACAATGGATGTTAATGAACATCAAGTCTCCTTGATTCAAGATGCAAGAGTGTTGTTTTTCTCCTCTCCAAGAGATAAGAACAAAAAGTGTTTTTCTATGTTATAATGTTATGATCCATAGAACAAAAGTTTTCTACGCTTAAAATTATATTTCCTTCCCTTCACAAGATAAAAGTTGGTGAAGAGTTTCCATAAAAGGTGGAAAAAAAGTAGCCAAAAGTATGGCCATCTGCTCTCCATCGTTGGGCGGCCATAAAGCATCGCCGGGCGATCCTGGCTAGATGCCACACGTGACTAGTTGGGCGTGTTATAACCCCAAAAGGGCATCTTTCATCGCTCGGCGACAAGAATGCTTCGCCGGGCGATCCTCCTTTCGCCAACCGATCCAGAAGCAAAGCAATATCGAATTGAACCATCTTTTTTACATCATTTTTGTCGGGTGACACATCCTGTTGTCGGGCGATCCTTTGCAGAATCAACACATTTGCTTCTTTTCCTTAGAAAGCATAAATTCTCAATTTGGCCAACTTTTCTGCACAAATTTTGCTGAAGCACTAACAAACACATTAAACATTCACAATTCTTTGTACTCAAGCAAAATGACTTAAAATAAGTATTTAACCTAATCAAAAGTAAAATAAAAGGTTTGCAAGTGTCAATAATTGATATGAATTTTATGCAAAAGTTGGCACTTAACAACTCTCCCCAACTAGAATCTTTGATTGTCCTCAATTCAAAGGTAAACACTAAGATAACAAGATGAATTTAGATGAACAACATCAACAAGATCAATTTGGATGGTTCAAGCTCACAAGATGTGGTCACAACAAAAATCAATTGTTTTCAGAATCAAAGCGTGATAATGAAATAAGTTCTAAACACAAATATCTAGCTATGCATAAATTACTAACAACATGTTCATACTTGAATCAACTATTCTCTATCAACTGAATATGGCTTATGTACCTAAGACAAGGGACAAATCACACTCAATAGTAATTGTGCTAACATCCAGAACAGTTTATGCATTCATCAAATAAATTGAAAAGAATATCAAAGAAACATAGATCACAAAAGGGCTTTTCTTGGTTGTAACTGGGCTAAGGTTAAAAACAAGGGATTATATATGTACGGCCATTGAAACAAAAATGGATTAAGATTATGAAGAGAATTTCACATATTCATAGCATTCATTTTTTCTTCATACTTCTTTCTACTTCGACTTTTGATTTCTCTTTCTCACAATGCACCCTTCTCTTTTTTTCTTTTATTTATTTATTTATATTTTTTATACAATTCTTAAGGGATGCATTGTGCCACCTATTCTTTTTTTCTATTATAATCAATCTCCCCAACTTTAAACATTTCTTTCTCATTTTTATGAATGCTCTTCAAACAATGTTAATTTCAAAATTAGGTAAAGTGTTTATAAACAAAAAGTTTTTTAGTATGAATCATCATTGACTTCCCTTGGTCTTCTTTAAGCATCAACAACTACTAAGTGGTATACTTAGAAATTTGTTAGCTTCATGATAAATTCATTCCAAAATATTTATTTAAAGCTCAAAAGGGTTCACAAAGATTCACAAACTCACAAGGTTAGATGAAGCCCTTTTGAGAATGGTGGTAACTCTCATAATGCAGAAACAATGCCTTGATCACTTCTAAGTTTCCAAGATATCTTCTCAACAACAAGATTTAACATGAATCGTTCGAGCTAAAATAACAATTACTAAAAATTAACAATTTGGTGAACAATGGAAAGTATCTCACATTTGTGGTTATGTCCTAATGATTCAAACAACACATTTTCACAAAACAATGCATAACTATCTCTTTGCTTAAAGAATTATTTTCATGATTATGATAACATTCTACAAAACGGTAAAATAATACCTTATTTGTGAAATTATTTTAGATTTGTATCATCACCACCCAAATCACGAGATTGATCGAGTCCCAAAGAATCAACTTGCTCCTTGAGCACTTCTTCAACCCTTTTTTTATAACAAAAAAAGAAACACAATATCTACTGCTCAAATCATATTACTATACTACCAAGAACCATAATCTATCAAACTTTAATCAAAATAAGTTGTTCAAACAAAAAAGGGGTACCACTACCCACTAAAAAGGGAAAGATACCAAATTACAACCACAATATTCTTGTTTTTCAAAACACACTCAAATGTTTCAATAATTAAAAACTTTAACAACTAGCATAAAAACTTGAAAGGCATAAAAACTGAAATTTAAATTTCCTTGACTTTGTTGCCAAAACCTCAAAACTCCATGTTTTCACCGCCATCATCACCATCATTTCCATCACCACCATCATGCGCTCCAGCATGCGCTGCCCCCTCCAAAAAGAAAGGGCGCCTATCCTCGGGCCAATTGCAGAAGACATTGTACTCGCCTTGGGAAAGGAAAGTAATTGTTGCCTGAGGTTTGGATTGATGTAGGAAAATCTTTGCCAGGGAGTCATGAACGAAGCTTCCTAATCATCGATGTGCTTCCAACATATCTCAGGTGTAATTACATGTCTCCTTCATTCTAGGGTCCCAATTAGAATAATCAAGACCCTCAGTTGCTTCTCGAGCACCCGAAGACTCACTCACATTCTTCTTCTTTCTTTTCATGGCCAATTTTCCCAAGCAATATCGGCCAAGATAATCATCATTTATCACCCCCACACTTTTTCATTAATCTCCTTAGGCATCAAAATTCCTTTTTCTAAGCACATGGCAGTGATAAGACAAGGGAAAGGGAGAGGTACACGAAATTTTACCTCTTTTATCTTCGTGCCTTCAAATAATTGTCGCATTTATTTTGAGATAATGTCAGCCACATCCACTGCCTTGTCCTCTAAGATACGCTGCACGAGCAAGGAAACATTAATGGGGATGGAAGACCTATGAAGTTTAGGTTTGATGTTGTGAAGAACCAAAATAAGTACAACCTAAGCTTCGGGTGTCATATCCTCCCGATTGTATTGAAAAGTAATTCCCACTGCATTCAATTCAACACTCTTCCCTTCAAGCAAGATGGTACTGGCTATAGATTCATGATTCCTCAACTTTCCCAGCTCTTTGTTGAATTCATCAATTTCATGCAAACACAATTGGATATGGGTTTCCCAAAAAGTTATTAATAGAGTTCCTATAAAAATGTAGAGCTTTTCCTCTTACCGTGGTCCAAAAAAGAAACTGCTCCCCTCAGTCGGAAGAGCATTTGCATAAAATTCCCTCACCAAGTCATAGTTGATCTTGTTGACTGGATCTATAAAAACATCCCACTTTTTTCTAAGAAAAATTTGCATCAGTTTCTTGTAAGGACCATGGGTATCAATAGAAAACTTTTTCTTCGAAACAAATTTCCTTCCTACCAGCATGTTGAACCTGTCTTCCGCATCTGCGCTTACAAATCTGCGCTCGTCAAAACTCTGCGGTTGGCTCGAACTATTTCCTACAATCTCCCTCACGGGTTTCAAATGGAAAGCCTTTTTTGGAGCCATCTGCAAGTCATGAAACCAACACAAAACAACATAGATATTCTTGTCTAAAAACCAAAACAATACAATTTTTCAGAATTCACAAGAAAAAATCAAGATGTTGATTCTGCCTTCCATCGTCGGGCGATGAATCTCGTCTTTGAGCGATCCTGCGAATTTTGGCAAAAATATGCAGATTTCACAAATAAAGATACTGCTATTGACTAGCATCGTCAGGCGATGAGTTCTGTCGCGGGGCGACAGCCTATGAATTTTGGCAAAAATTCTGCAGATTTCACAACAGATCCACTTGCCCAAAGACCAAATTTCAGAAATTTCAAAGCATTTTCATGGTGACTCCTACTTGCTAATCCATTCTAACCACTTGCATCATTCTAAAAATAATTAATTCAAAAGTTCCTAACTTAATTTTTTTATGGTAAAACATACCACTTGCAAATCACAAAGAAGAAAAAAGAGAATGTTACCTTAGATTCTTGAGATGTGGGATGAAAGTGCAAGATGAGTTCTTGGAGATAATTTTTAGGAATAATGAGGAGAAACAATGAGGCAATGAGGCAATGAGTGATTGTTAGGTCAAAAGAGGGTTGAACCCGTGGGCCTAGTTGACCCGACAACTAAAAGTGAAGCAAAACGCACAACAGAAGCGCACTGAAAACACAGTTTCGCCCGGCAAAATTTTCCATCGCCCGACGATGCTAGGCAGAACTGAATAACAAAATTTTGTTACAGAATTTGTTCTACAAGTTTGTTCTGCAGAAATTTTAAAGGAAATACACACATAAAACAAAATACTTACAGTGTTAGGATGCCTCCTAACAAGCTCTTTGTTTAACGTCATTTCGAGCTAGACGGTCTATGGTGATTTCAAAAATCACCGAGATGTACCACACTTGTTTTGCGGATTACGTCTCCTCCAAGGTAGACTTTCAACCTATGGCCATTCACCGTACACACTTCCTTAGAGACTGGGTCTTCTAACACAGTTGCTTCATAATGCTTGACTTCTTTCACCACGAAATGCCCCGACCATTTTAACTTTAATTTGCCCGAAAACAACTTCATCAGAGAAATGAACAATAAAACAAATTGACCCACTTCAAAATTCTTTGGCTTGATTTTTCTATCATGAAATTTCTTAACTTTATCTTTGTAAATCCTAGAGGATTCATAAGCTTGCAATATCAACTCATCAAATTCATGCAACTCTTCTTTCCTCTTCGAACCAGCTTGATCTTGATCTAAATTCAAAAACTTTAATGCCCAAAAAGCCTTGTGTTCAAGTTCCATCGGAAGATGGCATGATTTTCCGTAAACCATTTGAAACGGAGTAAGACCCATCAGAGCTTTAAATGTCGAACGATATGCCCAAAGAGCTTCGTCCAACTTTAATAACCAATATTTTCTTGACGAAGAAACGGTCTTCTATAGAATTATTTTTATTTCCCGGTTTGATACTTTGGCTTGGCCATTGGTTTGAGGATGATATGGTGTAGCCACCTTGTGCTTCACTCCAAAATGCTCCAATAATCTTTTCAATTAGGCATTACAAAAATGCGAACCTCCATCACTTATCAAGACTCTCGGAGTACCAAAGCGGGTGAAAATGTTTTTCTTTAAAAATTTAATCATAGTTTTGGCATCAGCTTTCAGAGATGTTATTCTCTTAACCCATTTTGATATGTAATCCACAACTAACAAGATGTATTCATTAGAACATGATGAAGGAAATGGAACAATAAAATCTATTCCCCAACAATAAAACACCTCCACTTCAAGCATGTTTTGAAGAGGCATTTCGTGTCTTTTTGTTATTCCTCCCGTTCTTTGGCAACTATCACTACTTTTTGCATGTTCAAAAGAATCTTTATACACTGACGGCCAATAAAACTCAAATTATAAAACCTTTGCTGCTGTCTGGTCACCGCTAAAATATCCACCATAAGGGGAATTATAATAATGCCACAAGATGCTTTTTGCTTCTTCCTTGGTCACACATCTCCTTAACAAATTATCCACCCTTAATTTGAACAAATAGGGTTCATCCCACACGAAATACTTTGCATCTCAAAGAAACTTTTTCTTTTGTTGAGCATTGTAATCTTCCGGAATGACACCTGTTGCTTTGAAATTTTCCAAATTTGCAAACCAAGGTCTTTCTTGAACCATCATTAGTTGATCATCAGGAAATGATTCCTCTATTTCTTTTTCATTGATTGTCACCTCTATATTAATCAAACGAGATAAATGATCTGCTACCAAAATTTCGGGTCCTTTTTTATCACGAATTTCAAGATCAAATTCTTGCAACAAAAGGATCCATCGAATAAGCCTTAGTTTTGAATCGGGCTCGATAAGCAAATATTTTATCGCTGCATGGTCAGTATAGACTACAAACTTTTACCCAATGAGGTAGGATCTAAATTTTTCCAATGCATACACTATAGTCAACAATTATTTTTCAGTTGTTGCATAGTCAATTTGTGCTTTATTAAGAACTTTGTTAGCATAAGGTACGGCACGAAAAAATTTTCCTCTTCTTTGACCAAGAACCGCACCAATGGCATAATAGCTAGCATCACACATTAATTCAAAATCCATTTTCTAATTTGCTGCAACGATTATGGGTGGTCATCAAAGTTTAAATTATTAAAAGCTATCAAACAAGCATCATCGAAAATAAAAGACCTATCTTTGTTGAGCAAGTTGCTCAAAGTTCTTGCAATTTTGGAAAAGTCTTTGACAAATCTTAGGTAAAAGCCCGCATGACCCAAAAAGCTTCGGATTCCTTTCACGTTCAATGGTGGTGGAAACTTCTCGATAACCTCCACAATTGCCTTGTCAACTTTGAGCCCCTTGGATGAAACTTTGTGAGCAAGAACAACGCCCTTGGTAACCATGAAATTACATTTTCCTAATTAAGCACCAAGTTTGATTCCACACATCTCTTCAATACGGTATCCAAATTTTTTAAACAAAGATCAAAGAATGCTCCGAAAACGAAAAAATAGTCCATGAAAACCTCCATAGTCTTCTCAATAAGATCGGAAAATATGGGTTGCATACTGTAATACGGCGGGAGAACTGACTTGGGTGTTTTGCGTTTTATCACAATTGTTGTGGATAGCAAGAGTCGCCACCGACTTTTCTTTTATCCAAATAAAGGAAAGGGTGAAAAGAACAGGAAAGACCTTTTGAGAAATTTTTTTGAGTTCGGGGGGTAAGTTATGAAAAGGGAAGGTGTTAGCACCCTTTTCATTCATATTTATGTACGGGCTCTTAGTTGCTAGCTCACTTTGAAATGCTTTGTTTGAAATGTGTTTGTGATGGTTTTTGAAAGTATTTTTGAAAAATGTCTTCATTTAGGTGAACTTTGTAATGATTCTCGTCTCTATAAGAATGTATACAAAGTGTTAACTTTTGAAAATATTTCATGGAAAGTGTTGGTGTATTTGAAAGATGTTTGGTTTGAAATGTTTGTGAGTAAGCAACTACGAAAGTTCTACCTACTCAAAAAGTCTTTGTTCATTTCATACTCCTTTAGATATTGTTATCTTACCATTGATTGGTAAGAAGCCCTATCATTGGATGTGAACGGACGGGCGTGGGTCGTCGTGTAGTCATAGAAGGCAACGTTGTTGGATACCTTAGCAATATTTTGTAAGGATCTAAGATCATTTACCGAAGGCAACATCGAAGGGTCATCGATGGACTACAATCTTTGTATTCGAGGGTCATTGCTAAAGTATCCCACGTTCAAGTGACATGACTTTTTTATCCGAGGCAACATGTGTGGGTTACCCTAGAGGTGCGCGTGTAAAAAGTGTTTGATTGCATGCATTTTTGTCTTTGAGATTAGGGTTTTCTAACGGTTGATTTTATCTTTCCATACACACCCTAATTACTAGCATTTATATTTGAAAGCGATAAATTATGGAATGTAAAGATTCTACGCTATTACATCGTTTAGGGGATGGGGATACAAATTTACAAATGGAGAGATGAAACCAAATAAATCCTAATTTACTATTACAATCATATTGAATTGAATGATAATGTACAAGAAATGTAAATATAATATACAAAAAATAAAAGGATATGAAAAGAAACGAATTTTTTTTTTGTTATGAAGAAAGGGTTTTGACCTAATTAACTAAAAGAAAATAGATTAATTAAACTAAGAAAATTAAACTTAAGTTAATTAAGAAAATTAATTTGATTAAAGAAACAAGTTTAGGATTTTTGTGAAAAGGTTTTAATTAAATTAAATTAGTATATATAAAAAAATTAATTAATTAAAAGACCTAAGTTCTAAATTAATTTTAAAGAAAAGATGAACCTAAGTCTAAATATTAAATTAATTTTAAGAAAAGAATTTGATTTTAATAAAAAAAATGTTTTTTTTTTTGGCTTTTGGTCTAGAAAGAAATAACAATAGTAATTTATTAAAGTTATAAATGATAAATAAAATATTTTGGAAAATCAAAACCAAACTCAACATGTATAGATACATAATGACCTGCATTGGCTCATTTTCCTATTTTGCATCGACACATATCAGCTTTGCATCGACACATGTCATTTTCTTGCTCCTGGAAGTCAAAAACATATCATTATGAGTCGATACATAATGGTATGTGTGATCGGTGGATCTGGAACTGACTGTTTAACGCTGGTTCGCGAAATGTCGCGGAAGCAAGAGTCGTCACTGTCTTTTATTTTCTCCAACATGGAAAGGACAAAAGCACAGCAAAATTCCTTATTGAGAATGTTTCTCGGTTCGGGAGGTAGATTTATAGAAAGGGAAGGTGTTAGCACCCTTTCTATCCATGGTTATCCATGGGCTCTTAGATACTTGCTCATTTGTGTTTTCAAAATTTGTTTTCTTTTCAAAGTGAGTGGGTTTTGAAAAAAGTTTCTTTGAAAGTTTTAGATCGACTCTTGTATCAGTCCTCAAGAGTGTTTGAAAAGTTGTTTTTGAAAACGTTTTGCAAAGTGTTGGTGTGAAAAGAAGTTTTTGATTTGTTTTGAATTAGAGCAAGTATCTACGAGTCATCTACCTACCCTAAGGAATTATGCTGTGTAAATGTCCTTAAGGTAGTGCTATCCCACCATTGAGAGGTAGGTAGCACCACCGTTGGAGGTGTTCGGGTCAATTCGAGGGTTAGGGACAGTGTGGTCACCGGGCAATAGTAAGATACCTTAGAAGCTACCCTTATGCCATTGATCTTTTTATTCCGAGGCAACCGTTTCGAGGCAACTAGATCAATGGAACATAAGGACTTACTAAGACGTCCTATACTTGACGACCACGTTTCGAGGGGCAAGGCAACAATGTGATCACCGGAGCAACAGTAGGATACCTTAGAAGCTACCCTTATGCCATGTTCATGGACATAAGGACTTACTAAGACGTCCTGTACTCGACGACCACGTTTCGAGGGGCAAGGCAACAATGTGATCACCGGAGAAACAATAGGATACCTTAGAAGCTACCCTTATGCCATGTTCATGGACATAAGGACTTACTAAGACGTCCTGTACTCGACGACCACGTTTCGAGGGGCAAGGCAACAGTGAGGCGTACCCTAAGAGTGGTGTGTGAATTGTGTGTCATCTTTAGTTATTATTTGTCTTGTCATGCATTTAGTGAGCTACGCTTCGATTTTATTTGGGCATTCATTCTTTCATGTGATTATTAACAGTTAAAAGGTGCGAGAATTAAAATGCGGAAAATAAAGGTCCTACGCTATTACAAGGCGCGGGTCTACATCGCCAAATTAAACCAAGACCCGATTTGAATAAATAAAATGCGGAAAGTAAATATCCTAATTATCTATTACAAGGCTTTGGGGCAAATACATTACATTCATAAAAGAAATAAAAATAAATGCGCGAAGAGAAATTATATTCGAAAGTGCGAGGGCGTTGGACCCTTTAAAGGAATTAAATTGGAATTGAAAATTGATTTAATTATTAAATGAGGAAAAGAACTTATTTTTTATGTTTTTGGATTTATGAAATTGAAGAGAATTAATTGGAATTAAAACCCTAATTCTAAACATTTTTAATTATTAAAGAAATAAATTCGAGTTTGACCTAATTTACTAATTATTTAATTATAAGTTATTTACAAAAATAATTAATAATTAATAGTGATAAGAAAAAAAGATTATTTATTAAGAAAAAGAATAAAAAATGCTAAAAGACTTGTTTTTTTTATATTTTTTAATTATCTAAGAAAAATCATTAAAGTTAAAAACTTAAAATAAAAACTAAATTGATTATTAGGTTTATTTACAAAATAAAACATTTAGTGAATTAAATAATGAAAATATTTTATTTTTGACTTTCTGATTTTTGTATTTTTATATTATTAAAATTAATTGGGTGAATTAAAAGAAAATAATTAACATAATTAAAATAAGTAAAAGAAAGAACAAAAAGAGAGAAAAATGCAAACATGGGGGGGTGGTTGACCCAAACTGGAGGTATATCTGGAATTGTGAGGGTGCATTCAGAGGGTGTCCAATTCTCAGCATCGATGGAGAGGTTGTCGGTGGCTGTTGAGAAGGCTGTTGTATGGTCGCGGTGCTGCTGTGAGTGACTCGGTCTCTCGAGGAGTTTTTTTTCTTCTTTCCTATTCTTTCTGCAAAATGAAACAGCAATTCTTGTGAATTTTTGAATTTTGCGGCGGATCTGATTTGCTCTTGTCTTCCATATTTCCTGGGAAAAAAAAACTTCGTACAAATTGTTAAATGAATCTATGTAATGTGTTATTAAAAGGGTAATGATTTTCAAGAAAAGATACAAGTTGCATATGTCAAGGTTTGAAGGTTAGATTGAAGGGATATGTATAATGAATGAGAATTATACAGTGAATAGAAACTGTGGTGAAAATTCAGCCTTTTCTATGTACAAGACTATTGGAGAAATTGGTGAAAAGGGTAAATCAAAAATTTAGAAATCGGAAAAAGATGTATTAGAATGTGGATTTGTGATCGAATTTCTTTTGAATTTTTTTGGAATTGGTTTGGCCGTTTGAGAGATGCTTGAATTGCACTGGAAGGTTGAAAACAATTTTCACTTTTCTTCCAATTTTTTTAATCTTCTTTTTTACGTTTTTGGTGTCTCTACCTCTTGTAATGTATTGGGAAAGCTTGCATATGTATCCTTGAATGAGAATCAAAACAATATAATGCACCTTTAACCCTTGCACTTATGTTTGAGATTTTGCCATAACCTCCATTAACAAACTTTCCATCTTTGCACCAAAATTTGAATTCTTGCTTGATTAGGCCTTGGTACAAATTTGGGATGTGCATAATGGTGGTTCAAAGTTATTCAATACACAATATACCCCTTAATTAACCTTTTTAATTTTTATTTGATTTTAAAAGATTTAAAATGCATTAAATCCAATAAAATTAAATAAAAATTAAAAAATTAATTTTAAATTTTGAAATAATTTGTGGGACACGTGAGAAGCATGGCCAAGCTGAAACAAGTGGAAAAAGTGGGCCCCTTTTGTCAAAAATGAATTTTCAAGGATAATTGCCTTTGGCCATTTCACAAAAATTTCCCAACTTCTCCAATGCATATCTTGCTCAATTTTGAAGCTATGAACATGTTCTTGGACTTTTTGGAAAGGTCTTGAAGTCCTCTAACCAATTTCTTTGGTCCCATGTCATTTTGATTTACCAATCTAAAGTTATGGTCTTTGACTTAAAGTCCCTTTTTGTTGACTTTTGAAAATGACCTATAATGTTGAAATTGATGACTTTTTGTGAGAGCATTTCTTGGACTTGGAATGTGAAGATGAGTTGTAGGAAATGTCATCCCCTTCAAAATGAGCTTTGGATGGAATTTTTATGATAAACCATGTGGAAGTTATGC